>JAVHNQ010000008.1:0-723123 GCA_036872635.1 Orbilia brochopaga | reverse complement strand
TTCTAATTCTATTGGGTTCACATGTAGCGTATAAATTGATATAACCTGGAGATATGATTGTATATTGATGTGCCACTTCTTCTATGACTTGCTCTCCGTGGGGAGTCGGAAAGAAGCCTCAAACCGAGGGCTATGGTTCGATCTTGCAAGAGTTTTATATTGAGTGCATAAATTCGTATGACATATGCCATATCGAGATGCAGAGCGGTCCTTGATCCGTAGATTTCGCATCGGGGCCGGCTCATCTTGCTTGTTGAGTATATTTGTCTGTCATCACTTCTAGATTGGTGTCACCATGATAGTATCGACTGCTTAGATAGCATGGCACATTTGTTGGATATTATTCGTTGTATTCTTTGCCTTGCTGAATATGTATCCGCGTCTGGTGCATGTGAGGGAGACGGGATCAATCAATCGATCAACCGATCACTCGCTCTCGTCATCGCAGACAGCCCAGTCGACCTGAACGTATAAACTGCACCCTAGACATCCGACGATCATAGACCGTCCTCTTGTCGTTGTGGTTGTGTTCGGGTTGGCCGCCCGCTGCCGCTGCACCTCCGTTTCCACTTCGTCCATCTCGTCCTCTGTTAGCACGTACCCTTCTTCCGCACCGCATCTGCATGAGCGTGTGTAGCGAGCGCCTGTGGTTGAATCTGTTCCTTCATCCTCGCGAAACACCATGTCGTCGAGGTCGATGATGTCTAGCCCGCCGGCACGGTGTGCGTCGACCTTAGGGTGTGAGGGGGACGATTGTAGTTGCCGTAGTGACGCATCGTACTCGTGTCTTAGAGACGGCGACGACAGGGTTTTATAGGCGGTATTGATCTGGTCGATGGTGTAAATCTCAGCGTCGGCGTCATGGTGGGCGAGCGCCGTGACGCTGCTGGAGCCAGTGGGGAGTTTGTCCGGGTGGCATCGTAGTAGTGTGCGGTGGTAAGCACGCTTGACGGTCGTCTGGTAGGACGGATGGGTCGGTGGCAGAGATGGAGGGAGGGAGAGGACGGTGTAGTGGGTTGGGGTCATGTTATTGCTGGCATGATGGGTGGTGAGGATGAAGTTGGGAAGATGAGGTTGAGAATTTTCGAGCCGAGCGAAAGTGCAAGACGTCGTTGGAAAGTGTCACAACAACGCGGCCCGTACCACACTGCACTGCACTCATGTCTACGCATGCGCATGTTCTTTGTAGACGATTCACTGGAACCCAGTTTCTGGGCTTGATTGGATGGCTCTAACGCGGCCTAGAATCTATTCTCGGCCTATGCTCTAGCAGATCGGTGGCTTGGATGCAGATGCCAATGCGGGGACCTGGTGCATGGCTTTCGGCAGGATGAGGTCATACCTGCAGCCGGATATAAATCCACGTACAGGCCTCGGAATACGTTACCGAAATACCAATTGAATGTAAAATATGACAATAACTATTTACTAATCGTAGCATCTACGATCCTATCATCCATCATACACTGAGTCGACCAAGCCCATCCAAAGCAAAGTAATCGCGGGTAGTTATATCACAAAATGGCAGATGCAGCGCCTGCAGGTCGGTCCGGAATTAGCGCGTCCTCACATTTGCGCACGGTATATACACTAGATGAATGGTTCTCAAAATGCGATATATAACTGACGATATCAATCATGCAGGCGATGCCGGATGGCAAATTTGAGGAAATCTACGGTCGGAAAACCTACGTTGCCCCTGCGCCCGATGGCTCGAAGACAAAAACCCTCATCTATATCACAGATAGTACGTTCGACTCGACTGTTGCGCTCTTTATATACGCGATCTTCTAACATCTTTTGCAGTGTTCGGCGTGGAATTGATGAACCATCAGATGCTTGCCGATACGTAAGGCGCTACTGTCTTAGACTCGACTTTCAATATGCTGACGTATAGATACCCAGATACGCTAAGGGTGGCTTCCATGTCCTGATGCCGGATTTCCTCGATGGGGACGGCTTGCCGGCGGATTTTATGCAGACGGTAGAGCCAAAGCTCGCAGTGCAAGAGACCCTGACGTCCGTGATGAAAGCGTGCGTATACCCTCCAGCTCTTCGGAACCGAGGCGGCAGTTGAGATGTCCGTATAGGAAGAACCAGGCGACGACGATGGCTACCATGGGACCCAAGGGAATCAAGCATCGGGAGGCGGTATCAAAGGTGAGCTCTCATCTAGTTGCTATGCGTATGTATCAACTGCTGCTGACGATGAATGATCGCAGCCTAAAATCGATGCATTCATCGCAGGGGTTCGCAAGGACCCCGCTGTCGCCAAAATCGGCGTCGTAGGGACCTGCTGGGGCGGCCGGCATGCAATTCTCCAAGCTCGCAAAGACACAGGCGTCGACGCCGTGGCAGCCCTTCAGCCGTCCTCCACAGCGACTGCCGACTGGGAGCAAGTCTCTGTCCCAGTATACCTCGCATTTGGGGAGAAAGACACTATCGTTCCAATATCGGCTACCGGTGCCCTGTCATCGCTGCCGGTGTCGGCTTTGGCTGTCGACGGGATCATTGATGTGCTGGAGAAGAAGACGGATTTGGATAAGGAGATCCGGATATTTCCGAATCAGGTGCACGGATTCACGCATCGTGGGGATTATAGTTCTGATGAAGATAGAAAGGCGATGGACGAGGCCGCGGAGGCGGTTATCGGGTGGTTTAACAAGTATCTCTTGGGATAGTGCTGTTACTGCTTATATTGAATTAGTAGTTTAATGAAGAAACAGATCAGATTGATATTCCCGTAACGCCTGCTGCCGGACCCCTTGGCGACGCCGTGTTTAAATGCTGATTATAGTACAGTGGTATATAGGGAACCTAGTATTCCTTTTTGAATGTCTCTTGTATCGGTTTCGAGCTCTGTGAAGACGTGATAGACGGCGGTTAGCGTGAGGGCTCATCCGGAGTAGACTGCGACGGCGACTGACCTCGATAAATTTCTTGAGATGCTCGTCCAAGCTGGCCAGGTCGTCTTTCCGCCTCTTGTTTTCCGCGATTAGCGCCTGCTTTTTCGCGATCAACTGCTTTCGTTTCACCTCCAGCTCTTCCCTCACTGTTCGCTCGTCGTATAGTCGTAGTTTCATTAGTTCGTGGGAGTCTTTGTCTGCGTCTTCGGGGTGTCGCTGGAGGTAGTCTTCCTCGGGGACCAACGGGATGTCCTTGTACGTGTGTCTGATAGACGTTAGCACCGGGTAACCATGGTTCGTGCGATTGAAGAACCGAGTGAAGGCAATCATACGGGAAGTCCAGACAGGCATCAATTTCACCCCTTAGATGCCGCTGCTGGTAATATAGGTTCTGTAATTGAAGATGCAGCCGGTCTTGCTCTTGTCGGGCTTCCGAGGTCGCCTGCTTTGTCTGTCGGAGTACCATGTACGCGTTTCGGTGCAGCGACCGAAGACGTGACAGGGAGGCGAGCAGCTGTTTCTGGCTCTTCGAACGATCGACGGAGGGGCCGGTGACGCCATTGAGGGACCGTTCGCGATCTTGCTGTAGGACTTCCTGGCACAGCGTGCGCGTTTCTTGGAGTGCGCGGAGGCATTCCTGCAGGTGGTGCTCGTGAATCTGTGAGGGGAGTTCGGGTGCCATAGTTGTGGGGCGTCTTGGGACGAGCGGCGGTCGCAATGGTGGAGTGTTTGAGTATTTGTCGATGGATGGATGGATAAGGTTGGTGGGCGATGGCCGCGGGATGTTGGCGTCGCAGAAGAAGAGCCGAGACGCGGACGACAAACCGCCGCAATGCACTTCATCCGCTTCCTCAAGCTGCCCACCACCGCCACCGCCTCTCACAAATCTAAGACCGCAGCTTCATCCTCGCCAGGCACAGTGACCATATCCGCCCTGATAACAATATCCACCGACCTTTCGGAGTCATTCTTCCCTGGTAATGCCTCGCTGCGCGCCACCCTCCGCGCCGATAATGGATCTCGACAATTACTTGCGTCAAAGTCCCTGTCGTGGACAAGCGGGATGAGGAATCTACCCGTCACACTTACGTATACACCGTCTGCGAAAGATGCGCCTTCGTTGGGCATCTTCTGTGTGTCTGCGACGGAGAACCGCGCGGACGATATGCGCGGACTGTTCGCAAAGGCCACCGAGACTAGGATTCTGTCCGCGTGGAGCACGCCGTTTAATATCATCGAAAACGGAGGAAAGGCGGAGGCCTTGGTGGAGCGGAAGCTACAATTGTCTGCAGGCCGCATGATCAGGATATGGGAGGAGACGCGAGAGGATATCGCCAGGCACATATGGTAGGCGCCTGACTCGCTTTGTTTCTCCACATACTCACTACACATACTGACGATCGATGGCATCACGATACAGGCCTGGCGGACTCGCAATATCGTCATATCTATCTACACTTCCGTCTCCACCGACCGGCGCCCTAACGACTCTTACAACCCTTCTGTCGAAGCCGCATCTGCAGGTGCTAGAACTCGGCGCCGGCTGTGGGCTCGCTGGCATAGCGCTGCACACACTTCTCCCGTCGAGTTCCGTGGCGGTCACAGATCTCCCCATAACGGCTGAGATCACTACACGCAATCTATCCTTACTTGCCGAGAAAGATGGTGATACTGGCGGCAGCGGTGGTATAACGTACGCTCCACTGGACTGGGCGGAGCCACTGCCAGACTGGTGCGCTGCGACAACATATGACTTGATACTAGTCGCCGATTGCACTTATAATACGGCGAGTATCCCATATCTCGTCAGTGTTCTCGAGCAGCTTTATAGCAGCTCGCCGGGCGTGATGGTGCTACTTGCACACAAGGTGCGACATGAATCTGAGGAGATGTTCTTCGAGTTGGCGAGAGAGAAGGGGTTGGAGAAGAAAGAGCAAGTGGTCTTTGAGATAGCGGGGGATACAGTCGATTTATATGTGATCGGTAGTTCGTAAGCTAAACATATGATATCAACTCGATAATATATCATCCTCGGGATCTCTCAGACAGGAGCCTCGACAGTTCTTGACTCCCAATCCTCCTATCCGGGTCACCCTCCAATATTTCCCCCAATAGCGTATCTATCTCTCCGTTCCCAGCTTTCCTCCTCCAGCTCTCTACTTCTGCCAACCACGTTTCCATCTCCTCTTTTACCTTCGCATCCTCGAAAGTCATCGGCAATATCCACTCCCCATCAGGCAACTTTATATAACCCATAACAAACAACATCGTCACACCCAGCGCCCAAACATCCCCTCCCATGCCCTTTCTGCGTTGAAGATATTCCGGCGGTGCATAAGGCGGGGTTCCTGAAAGATTGAATAACACAACTCCATCCTCAGGAACTCTGAACGCGGCTCCAAAATCCACGAGTACTGCGTTTTGCGTATCCTTATCATATATGATATTATCCGGCTTCACATCGTCGTGGATGATTCGGTTCCCATGGACGAATGATATGGCGTTTGCCATCTGTAGTTGTATCTTAGCGGCATCGGAAGGCGACAAGATGCATTTTTGCGTGGCCGGATCGATCAGGTTGTCGAGCGTCTGGCCGGGAGCGTAGGCGAGAGTTATGGTTAGATCATCTATGGAGGAAGCGAGAAGAGTGATAATGTTTGGATGAGGAGTCGGGGTTATAGATTGGAGCTCTTGGAGAATGGAGACTTCCGTTGTGAACTGAGATATTGCCCTTGCATCTCGCCGACGGTAGACCTTGATTACTGCTGGAGCATTGTTGAACTGGATCTTTGATAATGTGGAATGGAAGGTATTCGCAATGAGGGTGCAGGAAGGAGTATCCATTATGATCGTAGATATCTTCTATACTTGGTATTTGTGAGGTCTTGATAGAGGGACCTTGGCTTGGATGTGCGGCGAGAGGCTATATAGATAGAGGCAAGAGTTTAAATACAGTAAAAAAGAAGGAAGGAGAGAAGGATCGGTTACAGCGGCTTGTCGAATAGATCATCTATTATTAGTTGAATACAAATTCCAATACGAAGTGTTCAGTGTTGAAAGGGCACGTGTCAAGATGTCAATAATCAGTTCTCTTGCTTGATCTATAGATGGGCACGTATTTGAGCTCTGACTTCGGGTCGCATCGTCAAAATCTAATATACGTACGTATAACTACCTAAGGACACAAATCTTTGGGGCACATCTTCTTAATAGTAGGCGAATGCATGAAATATTACAATGCCGTTGGCTCATATTCTGAATATACGGGACGATCTTTTATCAAGGAGTGACGAACAGTTGGATTTTTGGATTAAAGACATTGCAGGCAGCGTGAGCCTTTGCATTATTTGAAAGACATTCTGCATATGTCCATCATATGCAAAGAAATCAGATCAGAAACAACTTTTGCGTAAGGAAATGGTAGGTAAGCGATCATTGATGTTTAAATTCGAAGTGATTTGGTATCGGTAAAGAGGTTAACCCTCAAGGAGAGCTGCAGCTCCATGCTCACTGCAGACGTAGACAACCTCATGGTCATCTGGAAAGCCATTGAACTTAGTTGCTGAGCACTTGGAGTAGGCTATATCATATCAACCGTCAGCAAATCCTTGTTGTCAAGCTTCAACCCCCATAGGAATGCAAACTCACCTCCCATCTCCGTAAAGTAAAGCCAGTCTCCAACGCTGACGACCTCTGGCAGGAAGCTGGAGCTGGAAATACAGTCCAACCCATCACAGGTAGGTCCCCAGATCGAGTACTTGACCAGCCTCTCATCCGCATCCTTCTTCCCGTACAAGAACTGATCTCCACAAGTTAGGACTCGCGGAACCGGCGTCTGATGGTCGAACATCACACCCGAGAAATTTCCATACACCCCGTCGTTCAAATACAGCATGAACGAGTCCTCCAGCGTGACGGGATCCTGCACCGTGCGGCGGGCGATGACGTGCGCAGCAACCGTGAACGCCGACGCAACATAGTACCGACCTGGCTCAGCAATAACCCTGACGTTACTTGGGAAGTATTGGTCGACAGCAGGCCCGAGAACAGCGGCGATCGCCTCAAAGTTGTTGTGACCGTACCCGCCGCCGACGTCGAGCAGTTTCATCTCATAGCCAACGTCCGCGGCTTCGTCAAAAACGCGACGGGCATCCTCAACAGCGCCAAGGAATGCGGTGGGATCATAGGTGCCGGACCCAACGTGGAAGCTGACGCCGACAACGTTAAGTCCGAGGCTCTTCGCGAGTTGGAGGAGACCCGCGGTGGAATCGAGCGGCGCGCCGTACTTGACGCTGAGGCGGCAAAGGGCCTTGGAGTCGTCTGTGGCGATGCGCAGGAGCAGGCGCGCGTGCGGGAAGTAGCGTTGGCATTTGTAGAGTTCCTCGGCGTTGTCGAAGGTCATGTGTTCGACGCCTTCGGCAGCGGCGTAGCGAATGAAGGAGGCGGTTTTACAAGGGTGCGCGTAGACGATGCGGGAGGGGGAGATGCCCATCGACAAGATGGTCTCCATCTCCTTCTTGGAGGCGCAATCGAAGCCGCAGCCGAGGTTGGCGAGCAGGCGGAGGACCTGGGCGTCCGGATTGCATTTCACCGCTGTGAGAACGCGTTAGCGGATGATGATGGCGATGCAATGATCTGAACTTGTGGGTCAAGACTTACCATAGAACGGCTCGATGCGAGGGAGGTTAAGCTTCCATCGCAAATGCTGACGGTAAACTTCTCCTAGGTCCGCGACGAAGAATGCATCTTCGCCTCCAGCCTCACATTTGTCGACATTGATGGACTCGATGCGCCGAGCTAGGGCGTTGGCGATTAGAGCCTTTGAAGTGGCGTTTTCTGATCCATCATAATATGGATGTGCTGTAGCTTGTGGAGCAGGCGCAACAGAGGCTCCAGGCATCGATTTGATGGTTTGTGCAGATGATTGAGATGGCGAGGCAACGGCAACAGTGGCAATCGTTTCGACCTCGACGTAGACCATACCTAACGTCAATTGCAGGCGAGGAAGGTTTCGGCGGAAGCTTGCTCGGTCGTTCTTTCCTGAACTGATTTCTCCGGAAGAAGAAAGCAGCTACTTGGGAAGATGGTAGATCGGAGAGACGGTCAGGGATCTGAGATCTCGGCGTTCTCCGTGTCGACGGTATGAAGAAGCTTCACAGCAGGTTCTGAAATTTTGATATTTCAGAGAAGAGAGTTGAAAACCATTAACTGCTTGGAGTGGTGCTAGGGTGGTCGGAATACGATGCTGTCGAAACAGACTAGAGGCGGTCGCCGCAAGCCTTCCTCGTGAAGAGGAAGGTTACCAGCGGGTGAACTATGCGGCAAAGGGTTTGATTGACACTCGTCGCTTGGGTATAGGGTCTCCTCCGCCTCGGCCTTGATGTCTACTGGTTGAACACCGTGTAGACTTCCAATCGGCTGTTGGTTTTGAGATTGTCGTCCGGTAGGTCTGGGTGGAGGGGAGTGGCGGAGGGGGAAACCGCGGTTGCCTTGTGACGGGATCTTGGAAGGATGATATTCTTGCGCCGAAGCCTTTGTCCTCAACAAAACAAAGGTTTCGGGAAGAAGACCGTGATCAAAGTGATCTGATAGAACGGTTGAGGGTTTTGAAGCTCAATTGCTTCGTGATCGTAGGTTGTTTCAAGGCTGACTTTCGAGTTTTTCTCAGGTGAACTCGTGAGATCTCGAGTTTTGACGAATGTCAAGACACTTCACTACTTTTCACTCCTTTGGGAGCCATTCATCAGCCGGTCAGAGCCAAGAGATATTACGGAGTCGTGTCAATTCTTCTTGATGTTTCGCCGCTTCTTGTATAGGTGGTGTCGGGGATATCCTCACGGGTCGGCGGACGGAGAAAGAGCTCGGCTTTAATACCCACCTGCGCAAATTTTTCCCTCCCCCGTTACTTCGACTTTTGCGAGACTAATTTATGGTACTTAACAGCTGATAGTGCGAACAGCGTTCGGATGAATTCAAAGGTTTGGATCGTGAGATTGTTGAGCTACGTTTGACTAGAGGTGAAGAGGAAGAGGAAGAGAAAGAAAAGGTCAGTCTCTGGTTTAAGTGGCCGTTGTGTTGGGGGTGTGGTCGGTCTTTTATTCCGCGCGGGTTCCAGCAGCCCTTTTCACTTCTCCTGTGTCAAACAGTCGCCGCAGGATACCCCGGCGCCGATATCAACTTGAAAACTTAGGCTTCCCAACAGTGCTGGGCGCGGTAGTTTCTTATTCTTGAGAGCTGCGGAGGGCAAAAGACGGGCTGCGATGGGCTGTGTAATGCAATGAGTTGGGTGTATGGTATCTTACGCGGCGTATCTTGCTCAGGCGACGTCGTTCCTATGATTCACAATATTGACGCGTGGGAGCTAAGCGGCTGGAAGGCAAAACGGACGGTCCGGTGAACTAAGTGACCAACTGGTAGGGAGGACGAAGCTCTGAAGACAATTCATCGAGAGGGCATCCCCGAGTTTTGTAGCTGGACGTTTACGTTCACGGCGTCAAGTCCGACCGACACAGGCTGGTTCAATTTGCCCTAAAACCTAGGATGCTGATACCGCTTGATTCATAATCCAAAATTTTCTCTACACCATAAACAAGCCAGACGCAAGCCGAAACGGGCCCTCTGCGGTGCCGCAGGGCAACAGGGAACCCATCATCAGGCACCGGAAAAAAGTACCTCATTGATCTTGCAGCTGCAGCTGAAAGCTAAAATTTTTCCTTCCCGCTCGACGTGGATGAACTAATGCTGAGGTATGGGTCTGCGAAGGAGCGAGCACAATCAAGGTGAGGGATTTCTTTTCACTCGCACGTGTCCTTACGGTTCGACCACTCCCCTCCAACATCGCGCTAGACCAGAGGATCGATGTCTGATATGTCTATCGGTGGAACATCGCGCTAGATACATGAGCGGCGAGCGAAATAAATGCATAGCATTGATAGCTCTTTCTGATGTGGTGGAATTAAGATTTTTGACGCCCTGCTGTGGCAGTTCGGCAGAGAGCTCATTGGCCGATACGTGCAGCATTTACATGCACGAGCTATAATTTATCCGAGAGCTATAGCTCTGGGAGCTATTGGTATTCTGCCACTGGCTGGACGTCGACGTGCGAGGAATATGATGTTTGAGGGTGGTGCTGCATATGTAATGCAGCGCGCTTGGAACGGGTAATGTAGACGACCCGGACTCGGAGCTTGTCCCTAGCTCGCTTCGAGAGTCTGGCACCCACCAAATTATATCATGGCGAGTGTCTGCGCAATGATCTGTCTCCATCCATGGCTTTTAAGGAGCTAGCATTGCTACATGGTCAGATGGGCCTTCAGCAGGTGAAAGACGGGAAGCGACCATCGGCGACGCTAACGTTAAAAGGCTTTGGGCTAAAATTCCGGGATTCCTGCATTGGCTACTAGTGTTTCTCCGTGCCGTGTGGAAAGGAGGCTGTGCTTATGCACCGACTGTGTCTTGGACTTGTAGCCATCGAATGAGTGATACTGACCCCACATTTCTGGCTGGCGTATACTTGAGTATCAGCAATAGACATGACCATTCCACAGTACGACAGAAATCGATTGCTGAAGCTTGCGTTACTGTCTCAAGGCCACCTTAATGCTTTCTAATCACAGGTAGACAGTTTGCACTCTCACACGACATCCAAAGGCTTGCCGTGGGTCATGGGGTCAAGCGAATATATATGCGTATTAAATTCAGAACACTCAAAGGTTACAAATGCTGCCAAAATAAATCACGGTCCTGGATACACTGCTATACAGTGGAAAATATCCTGGATGCTTTTCGATAAAGTTAATCATTGATATACTATATTAACTGTGCGCAGTGCTTGTCTTGGGGGCTACCGTGGGCCCTAGTACTAACCTCACGCCCTAGAAGTACCTACGTTCGCGCGCCGGCAATACTAAGAACCAAAAATTTAAATGCAGGAGCGATAGTGATTTTGCGATATCGGTCATTACTTGAAAACCGAATGGTTTGTGTGGAGATTCGAAAGGCTAGGTTAACAGATAAACTTAATGCTCCAATTTCATTGCCGTTGACGGGCGCATTCTAGCTTGCTATCGACACTGCTCGCGTAACATGCTACTTTGACCAGCGACGGCTGGTGACTATGATCGCTATATCGATCGATGTCGGAAAATACTGGATACAAACACACGCGCCCGCTATATACATGCCTTGCTGGCTTCCGATTTCTGAGGCCGCCTCAAGGGTTCAGTTTTACAAATCTTCGTGCGCGCATAATGCGTAAATAAAATTTAAAATGAACCCTGACAACTGCCACTTATATATATATATATATTTCGACATTTTGATTTATTTCTCAAGAATGCACGGTAAGTATAAAGATTATTTGCTGAAGGGAGTCAAAAAGAGCGTTACGGAGCCCACTTCTCACTTCCGTATCAATATTACCATATGTGTAATAGAAAATAAACTGGTCATCGAGAAGGTTCTATATGTATGATATATTAGTCTCGGGGCCAGTCCGATGTATGATTAAGATGAGAGCACAAAGGAGCCACCGTCGGTATGACAAAGTATTCCGGGACTCAATAATCACCTCACGAATCGATATTCGCGAAAGCTTGACCGGGAATTCAAGAATAGAGGGAAAAGTATCGATACAAGTTTTACGAGAATTCGAACACTATGAAATAACCTGAGCTATATAAAGAGAAGATGTGCATAATGGAATGAGCACTGTTGCCGACATATCTTCCAAAGCCTTCTCATGGCTTTACATCGCAAGCTTCGAATACCTATTAGGATAGCCTCGGATAGCAGAGCGCCATAAAGTGGGACAAGTTCCAAAGCGACTTGGCAATCAGCAAAATGCGTTGTGTCGCGTAGAATACCACGTTTCTTGGCGCATCCCCGAGAGCTACTAGCTGCGCTATCTCGCGTAGAGCTTCAGGGACGACCGATCTGCTTGTTACGCGACCCCACCGCCATCTCTGCACTATGACACAGGCAACCACAATCGCGGTAGGTCCGGCCACTACTTCAGTGAGCTAAAGCCCAGCTAACCGATCGCTGAATCACAGAGCGAAGAGATTGAATCTCTGCTCTCGCGCCTCCAAACCAAACAGAGCGTGCAGTCGGTACTTGTACTCGAACGGAAGACCGGCTCGATAATCCGCTCCTCCGGCAGCATCGCGTCGCGCTCGAATGAGAATCTAGTCAGCGAGTATGCTGGCATGGTGTGGAACTTTGTCAAGTCAGCGGAGGATCTCGTCAATGGGATGAATGAGGATGTGAGCGACGCTGAATGGATCGGTATACCATCTGGGTTGCTTGCTAACGAGATGTACAGGATGCTCTTAAGCTGCTGAGGGTTAGGACCAAGGTGCACGAGTTGTGTATTGTACCAGGTATGTCGGCGATTGTTGTGTCTGTTTGTATGGATCGATTCCCGCTGACGAGAGTCACTATAGATCCCAAATTCCTCCTGATTGTGATTCACGATACACCACCGGCTTGAGGGCCAGAGCCATGGAGGGAGTCTAGTGTTTCGCCACGATACATACTATACTGCCTGCATTCCCCGTTTTTGACATGCGGGGGACGGCCGAACAGCAGGAGGAAACCGCATCAAAATAGAGTTCAAGACTGGGGTGACTGGAATCACGCAGTACCACTGGCATACATGTCAGCTGAGAGAAACGGCAGTGTCATTTACTCTATAATATTCTAGCACCCCACCCTGACGATAGGAAACTTGCACCGAATATCAATGCAATTGATGAAGTTGTGTCGGATTCTTTCCGCGCCTTGGCTTAGCAGCATGGTTGAATCGCGCAACGAATCGTTCCCTGAGGTTCCTCATTGTCCCAAGTTCCTCGGCGTACGCTTCTAACTGCGGGGCAATCAAATAATGAATATGGATCTGGTAGATGGCTTGAGAATCAGTTCTCCCATGAATTGGCTAGGTGGCCCGATCGACTGACAGAACTAAAACAACGACATGAACGGCTTGGGAACTATCTGGGATGCATAGGATCTCTCTGAAACATGCAGAAGTGACAGAGCGAACCGCTGCGTTGAATCCACATATGGATATTGAGGTTGGTACGTACTGGCTTACCTACTATCTCCATGGCCTTCTTCTATACATTCAACTTGGAGATTTGTTTTTTTAGATGCAGAAATTATTTGGAAGCATGGGAACCATCCACCACGAAGACCGCAGACTGAAGAAAGGCGAACAAAGGGTTTAGATTGGCCTCCCGCAACATTTCAAGGCTAACGGGTACTCTGATCCAGCGCTAAAAGTTAGGATAAAGTTGATCCCACCGCTGGTCCAACCTCAATATTTTAGTCTGCGGAAGTTGCCGTCCGCGTATCTCTCGGCCACGTTGACCGTGTTATAATTGGACGCAAAGACGGCGTTTTGATTGAGATCGGGCGGCGCGAGGGGACAATCAATGAGCCGACTGCAGGCCACACAGGAAAATAAAAGCCTTTGCCTTCACCTAGGGCTGAGACAAAAGTGACAGCCCTTCGGAGCTCTTGAGATGACCAGGGGCATTCAGCGCGTCCGAAGTCGAGATCTGCCGTGAAGTCTAAGAAGCAGGCCTGGCCGAAGGAAGGGCTGAACATGTTGGTAGTATGGCTGTGTGACGGGGGCGCGCTGCGGAACTCCTTGGCATCCCGCTTGATCTTCCCGGGGCCACTAGTGATTCGCGAGTAATTATAATATTCTCGCAGTAACTAAGGCTTGCAAGGGACATGGCGTCATGAACAGAATTGAAAGAGATGGTATAATATAACTATATCATACCAGTAGCTCTCGTGGCATTGGCGGAGTCGCTCCTAGGCGGGCCACCTGACAGCCGACTAACTGACTAAAAGGTTTGTAAAGGAGACAGCATTTTATGAGTTGCTGTTCGAAGGATGTGCTGATATTCCGTGAGCCGGATGTTGAAAAAAATTGCAAGAAATGCTGTGCGATGCAGAGCCTAATTCATGGATTTCTAAATTGTGCATGTGGTGGTTTTTCTGAGTAGAGACATGTTCGGCGACGATATCGGCTGCTGGTCTTACAAGTACGTTCGCACTCGGAACGCTCTTCGGTCTTCCTGCATTCAGGGACAAAGCTTAATGTTGGTCTTGGGTCAGCCTTAACGGCCGATACTACATTAATTTTGACATTAGACTCGGGGACTAGCCTTAACGTGGTAATCATCCTGACCAATGATTGCTTAGCTTTGCTCACCTTCAGCCTAGTACCAGGGATGCTGCTTTCAACCGGTGTATTACCGGGTCCAGAACATTCAAGGCTGAGAGAGGGAGATAATGTGATTTCTGTCTGCATAACTGTTGGAACTTTTCAGCTGCATCTCTGGCAGTCCTGCTTCGCAAATTTGTTGGAGGTTTGCTAACATTTAGCACCCTTGGTCTCGCTGAGCCAGACCACATGAAGCCACGCTCTCCGTTATGATCTTTCAGCGTCCCCGAGACTAGTGATCTTTACGATTATGCATAAGGTTTATTTTTACAGCAAGGTAGCCTAGCCTGACGTTGCTTTTCGTTGCAGATGGCCACGAAGACTTGTATACGATTGTAAGTTGAGTAGTAGTGCTATAGCTTTTACCAAAGTTAAAGCATTCTGCCGTTCCCCGAGACTGTCTGCTGTTCCACGTTCCTGATATGCTTCTAGCTTCGTCGAGCCGTCTCGGGCCGTCTTCTCAATTTACTACTAGCTATCCGTTGCGAAATCGAGCTGCTCAGCATTACTCTGTAATAACCTTCGGTTCTGTATTGTGACGTGACAGTCGTGCCCTCGCGACACGAGCATTGGCGCTTGGTGGCACGGAATACCCCATATTCAGTTCATGAATTGAATAAGGCAGCGATCTACAGTCCTCGTTGTGGAACTACTATTAAGAGAGAGTGATACATACATACTATATCCGTACATCACTTTAACCAAGAAGAAGGCTCCCTAGTAAGCCGCTTGATATTTCCCATATATCCCTTGATATTTCCCCTCTAGGGCTTCATCCTTGGCAGGCCTAGCCTCGGGGAAACTAACTTTGGTCTAACCCGCATTATTGCACATGCACACACACGCACAAGTATCCCTGCACATGGACTTGGAAGCTTATATGCTGGTGGCGCGAAAGAAAATCAGGAGATCATAGTCCCCGACTTCGACAGACAGCTTGCACTTGCAAGCGCTATATCAATGTCTAGCAAATCAGTAGTTGTTACTTATACGTATGGCTAGACGTAGATATATATAGCCAACTGATTATTAGAACGCCACATACCCCCTGTATATCAGTTGGATATAGTCTCGTAAACCAGACTGCACGTCGGGTTGGACCAAACCCATGGGATTCTCAGCTTGGAACGTTCTACAAACATCATGCATCTTCTGATCAGCCCTGGGGAACGCTCAGCTTGTCCAAACCCTTTGATAAGCCTGTCGGGCACAATGGCAAATGCCGTTCAACCATGCCAGCCGCAATCTCGTCGGCCGATTATACGCACAAAGGATGCGGATTGCCTCCACCAACAAAATGGCTGGCTGAAATTATCACAGTTCTGAGAAACCAATGCCACGAGACCACGATCGTTACGCCGGATCCTACGGTGCAATGCAAGGCCAAATCATGATTGATCATGACGGCGCTTCATTGAATGCGCTTCGGACTCGGGTCAAACTCAAAATTTTCATCCATCTAATGAAAAGAACGTGTATAAATTGGCAGGTTCCGCCATGAGAGTTTCCTTCTCATCTTATCCTCAAGCAAGCAACAGTCCTTGGTCAATCCATAACTTCAACCTTTCAAATTATACAAGTTCTATAGATCTATCGATTTCTATATATCATACTCTAAAATGCTCTTGAAGTATCTTACAATTGGGGTTGCCGCCGCAGCCACCGTGCTGGCGACGGGTACTGAGGACACCAAACATTGTAACGCCAATAACTGCCTTCGCGGTATGCATATCCACTCCTCCGTTATTCCTCTAAACAACAATATATATCGGGCCTTACTAAAGATTGATTGTAAAACCTAGCTGTGCGAGCGACACGCATCTCTACTCGCCTGGCTGAGGCATCAGCCGACTGCTCCGCCTTCTATACTGCACCGTCTCCTTCGATTCCTACCTATGCTACCGCCTGCAGAGGGGATGCCGCCTTCAAAAGCGCTTGCGCTTGCATCAGTGTTCTACCGCCCGATCCCACTGTGGCGCCCCCTGTTGTGCTTCCATCACCAACGGCAGTGTTCGGTGATGTCGTGAACGGCAGCCCCAGTAATTACGACGATCCTTTTGCGCCATTGACGCTACCATTCCCCATTACGATATATGGTATCTCCTCTGCCGATATTTTCCTTTCTGTGAACGGCTTCTTCTCGCTCATCGACTCTCCTTCGACCACTGAAACGTATCCGTCGTACAGCAATGGTGCTCTTCCAGTGCATGTCGATATTGTCGCCAATTTTCCAAGCTACCTCCCGCCCCTTTCGGTCTGCGGCTTCTGGGACGACCTTTATGTCTATCAGGGAACGCAACAAGGCATATACTACCAGATCGACGGAACTAGTCCCGGCAGCCGTTCTATCTCTTTTGAATTTTACACCAGCCACTTCAACGCCCCTGCCGAATACTACCATTTCCTCATGAAGTATGATGAGGCCGTCCCGAATGTCGTGACGGTCCAATATTTCCAAGTGTCCGATGGAGGCTCATCTGCCACCATTGGTGCACAGTCCAGCGACGATTTCGTTCAATGGTCATATAATACTCCCGGTTCCGTTTTCGCTGGGCTTAAGTTAAAGATCGATACCACTCCCGGCACTGACTCTGTCACAGCTATCCCTTAATTGAGCATGTGCTTTGCGATCGACCACGGACTTGCTTATGATAGAACTGTCACTGTGTTTCCCTGATCCTGACCCTGTCTTCAGGCTTGAGCCTCCCGTCTATGCGCATTAATCGAGAAGCATGGAGGTTTGATGTTTGGTCTTTTGCGGTGTTTTAATATCTGTCGCGAAATCCTCCTGTTCTAATTTGACCAAGTTGCACATCCTATATAGAATATGTATCTAGATACAAGCAGCGATTGATTTGTTTTTTGGAATGGCCGCTTCGCTCGTTGGGCACCAATAGACGGAATGTTATCTATTTAGCACTGCAGCGTAAAGATAATTGCAAGATCTCCTAGTAGAAACGCCGCCTGAGCATGCTATAAACTCTGTTAAACAATAGTCAATAAGCTAGCTTTGTACCGTGACACGTTTTTGTATGCCAGTCTACCTGGTAGTCACCTTCCTTGTCTGGACCTAGTCCTAACGCCGATGGTGCGACCTTACTAGAAGAGGAGATGCCCTTAATTTAATAACCTCTACGGAATATATAATATCGAAACAGCTACCCCAAGGAGAGGCCCATCACTTCGACCTCGAGCAGCTATCCGCAGATATCATGTGAATGCCCTATAATGTTTTAGTTTCAGTAGTAATTCCCAGGCATGTCCATAAGCGAGGCTATAAGGCTCTTTGGAATTCCATATGTCGAAACAGCAAGTTGCAAGCCGGCGTCTGGCCCCGAGACTAATGGACGTGCAAATTGTCAGGTTTGACGAACCTCTTTATCTACAGATATCTAGTGCGCTCATGTATTAATAAAGCACCTTAGGATTGTTTTCTTTGATGGTTTAGACTTGGAAATAGGGTACGTATTATATGTGACACTAAACTTTCCGGAAATCCTCCTTGACATGTCAGCTAATCGGATGCCCTGTACATGCATATGCATGAGCACGCGAATACAACCTGCGGTTGTGTTGGCTAATTTCACAAAGCTTTAAAGATGCGAAGCACTCAATAATGTTGGTATGCGGGGCATTCTTCCCCGCAGTTGTGAAAGGGAATATATATGAGACGGCGCGCCAGCCTAAGCTACGGGTAAGTAACGGGGCTATGGACCCCATCTGCTTACTAGTACGACTCGGCAGACATGTGGTATCAATGTATCCTCGGCGTGGTGATCCGGTCTGTAATTCCTCAGAGCTTACTACATGCATCATTACCATACTCGCTTATGTCATTCATGACATACTACATACTGTCGTTTCCCATCTTTCGCACGGCCTCGCCGCCGTCGGTATATAAGTTGAGCCGGGGAACGCGTATGGACAGCTCGAGAGACAAGTTCCGGTTGAGTATTTTGCCCAGGAGAAAGCATTGGGAAGTCGGCTGGTGACCTGGTTATCAATACCGAGAGGGTAATCCGGACCGGCAGCCTGCGAACCCTGTTTTAAGCCTCGGCTGGTTCTGAAACATCTCATCGGCCGTCGCGTGTGTTGCACCACCAACAGCCGCAACTCTTCTTTGTTCACCTACAGGACTCGGATATATAACACTTCATAAGAGCAGCACTACTCGATCTCACATACATCTGTATAACAGCTCTCTTGAACCACCCCTCCAGGTCGTAACTGCTTAATTGGGCAGCTGTATACACATCTCATACTCTTCCTGTCTCTCTAAGTCCCCTATTCCAGAAACAATCATCCTTATACCTACAGAACCATCGATCGAGATGGCTACCAACGAAGAACAAGTCGTGCTTCAAGTCGATGGCAATATTGCCAAAATCATCTTCAACAAGCCCAAAAAGCTTAATGCTTTGACGGGACCAAACTATCAGAGGATTGGCATTCTCCTTCGCGAGATTGCTGAAATGAAAGATGTTACCATCACAGTCCTTATGGGGACTGGGAAATTTTTCTCGGCGTAAGTTCCCTCTCGAGATTTCTCAAATTTAGCAAAAGAGTCCGCCTGTGATCTTCCTAATCTGGATGTTTGACCGATTGCTGATATTCTTCCGAATCCTGCAGAGGCGCGGATGTCAACCAAGGAAGGTCGATGACATCGTCTGAAGCCTCGCCGCGATTCTACTATGGCAGTACCTGTAAGTTCGCTTAGGGCGTAATATAGCCGCATTTATCCTATTAACTGAACAGCGGCTGACAACGTCTTGAATAGTCGGAGCTCAAAACCTCGAACTCACACGAGCGTTTTTCGAGCATCCAAAGGTTCTTGTGGCAGCGCTAAACGGCCCCGCAGTGGGCTTGACCGCTGCCCTCATCGGAATGTGTGATCTTGTCTATGCGACCCCGGCCACATTCCTGCTCACGCCTTTCTCCTCACTCGGACTCGTAGCGGAGGGCGGGGCTTCCTACACTTTCACCCGTCGGATGGGATACGGCCTAGCCAGCGAAGCTCTGCTCGCTTCCAAGAGGATAACCTCTGATAGACTGCTTGCGGCTGGGTTCATCAACAAGATCTTCGAGGAAAAAGACGCTGATGCGTTCAACGAGGCCGTGCTGAAGCATATCAAAAACGAACTTGGAGAACACCTGAACCAGGAGAGCATCTTGCTCATCAAGAAGCTGGTCAGGGACGCCTACATGAAGGGTTTCGAGGAGGCCAATGTTTTGGAAGTCGCCGGTGGGGTCGAGCGCTTCATGAAGGGCATTCCACAAGCCGAGTTTGGCAAACTTGCTTCAGGGGCTAAGCGCCACAAGCTTTAAGGGATGTGCAAATATACTTCGTACGGGCGTTGGGTTTATGTCTTTTAGCATTCCTGCTTTCGTTGGTGGGGTTCAAGCATTCTTATCGGTCCGATCCGTGGCATGTTATAGATATTGTGCCTGGGCATTTGATCGCTTCTGACGACGTCATTGCTGCCTGGTAGCAAAACCGCCCACCGGTTGCTATATATGCTTTTCGTTTGCATACACGAAAAATACAAGCTGCAATAGTTCCGAAAGGAAGCTTTCGCATTGACATGATGATTCTGATGGATAGAGAGGATGCGTTCTTGCTCATATAGAGCTCTAATTTTTCCCTTCTACAAGGGCCAAAATTGTCGCGAACCGTTATATACACAACTTAAGTAAACACTCACATGTAAGGTAGATGATTGTAAACTTACCGACCTGGCGGAGAATTAAGCTTCCGAGAGTACTGAAGTATCGATCAACTCGTTGATTCGCCGGCGGAAGATTCCTTTCTCTCGAAGACATACAGAGCCTCATCTTTCCCAGCAAATGAAGGAAGCGGTATCTGCACAATCTTCTGGAAGTTCTTCATCTCCTTCTCAAAGTACTCGGCTACCGTGATATCCTTAAACGCCGTGTAGCCATTCGAGTTCTGCGTCCCAGCAATACAGATCACATCACCAGCATAGCCTGCCAAAATCTGTCTGGTGAAATCCAACGATACAATCGGATATACCAGCAGAAGCACATCTTCCTTCCCCGAGCTCTTCCTCTTCAGAAATTTAATACCATCTTCGACAATTGTGTCGTCGATCCACATCGTTCGCCAAAGAGATTGCATGTTATCGACAGCAGCCACGGTAAGCCCTGCTCGGCGGAGCATATATGTCCAGTATCCATTGCCGCTGCCCATGTCTATGATGTTGCGTTTTCGCGATACTGCCTTGATGACCTCGATGCTCTCATAGCTGGGGCACACACAGCCAAAATGGTGCATGAAAATCGGAAGGATGTGGTGACTGTTCTTGACGCTCGCGGTGGCCTCGTTCGGGCCGCACCATTCAAGGTTATGGCAAGACCATTGCCAAAAGTCAAGGTATGGATTGATATGGGTTTTGCTTCGAGGTATTGAGATTGTGGAAGGCAAGAGGCGTAGTGAAGATAGGTGAGAGCTGATACCCGCTCGTAGGGATTGCTTTTTTGCATTCGATACGAAGTTTGAAAATGCCTTGTTAGAAGCTGTTGCGGGATTGAAGATGGATGTATAGGCCGTTATATCAGCTTGTGGGGGGGGCTCTAGCTGTACGTTCGCGTTCTCTAGTAAGCTTCCCTCCAAATACATGACTTGATTGTAATTTTGGAAGGAATCGTTCGCACAAGCTCGCCCTTCTCATCTCGATACCATGCATGTAACCCTCTTTTCCCACCATCTGCGATGGCAGCCTGCACCTGCTGGAGGGTAACGCTCGCTATCGCATGGTAGACATAGTTATCCTCAGGCTTGAGACCGAATGTCTGGATGATTGCGGTCCGGAGGTCATCATCGGGTACTGGGTCTTTCCGTCTATCTTCCGACCAGGCCGCGAAGAATGAGTCCGGGGTAAAGGTAGAGGACCCTGTGGTCGGCGCCTTAGGAGTTGGCATGAGGCTTGCGGTGCTCACGGCTTGGATCTAGCCGAGTTGGTCGTGGATTCTGTCGCGCGAGCTGCTTTGGTATCAAGAATGAGGTAAGCATGCACCAATCTACAACGCATCTTCGGGAAAGGTTCAGGAGTGATACGCTCATTGAGGGCAGCTTCTGCGTGCTTCCGTTTGGCTGATCTTCGCATTTCTAGATCTACTTCCAGGCTGCAATAGAGCGTTGAGACCAATTATGATAATGCGGGCGGTTTTTGATCCCGGTTCAAAGTGAGATAGTTCACGCGGGTATTAATTCGGCGCTGAAATTAATTTCCTAGAAATCCATATAGCGCACGATCGAGTACCTAGGTAGGACAAAGGAATAATTTCTGAAGACCCAATGGTCAATTCATCTGATTTCACATGTGAATACTTATTTACTTACAGACATTGTAGAGGAATATGACTTTTTGTTTTGGCTAGTGAGATCGGTTCAGGAATATTACGAAGTCCCTCAATGAATTATTTGGAAAACAGATGCTTCCTTTGGATATGACCAATATGCAATCTTCAGCTGGTCAACGGGGATGATGACTTAGGAAATTTTTAGAGGTGGCTCATGGCGTGGGCTTGGGGGTGCCGAGTCGCGCTTTGAGCACTCGTTAGGGTGACCTGGTTTTGTCCTATAGATCTACAGGTATATATGGCCCATGTTTACTTATATTCACAAAAAAAGCCCACATATGTACATGTACATGTACATGTACATTGGCAATTAATCGAGTTCTGGGAATGAGGATGTTTCACCTCGTCAACCGTTGTGATACTCTGGAGCCGGCGTGAGCAGTGACGAACAATGACATTTATAATAGAGTAACTTATCAGCGTTCGCCGCTGGTACATGCAGCGTTCGTCAAAAAGCCTGATTACAAACAGTCCGATCGATATCATCCCTAGCCTGGCACGCCTGGATATCAATATATATCAATAATGCCGATGGTTTGCTACAAAGGAGCTGAGACGCCTTACCGCGCCTTACACTGCTGTCTTGTTCGCAAGCCTAAGTACGGCGGTAACTGTTTTCACGAGACAAGTTAGGATATCCCGCCACGTGCCTGCCTCCACGAAGAAAGTCACAAGACTTGTGATATATATTTAAGGATAGCTATCGCTATCATAACGTGTTCAGAATCATGCCATTTTCAGGTGCTGGTGGTCACACAAAGAATTTGTTGACGAGGCTGCCGTCTGCCGCATCAACACTTCACTATCCGGACGCATCCGTCACGGCCGGCAGAGGCGCTCGGTACGTCTGTATCAACTCTACCAGGACCCGCTCTCTTTGATGCTGAGCGCTGTGATTCGGCCTTGCGGCTCTTTAGCATTTCATGACGCTGGACTGTCTGGTGATATAATTGTCCCGCATACGATTGATATTTAACTGGGCTGCCGACGTCGCCATGATCAAGACTAACTATGTGAAGGATAGGTCTTGACCATGTATCCCGCAAATACTTCACAGAACAGTATCGGCACACTTTTAAATTTTATCGAAAAAAATCATCTCAATTTAATTCACAATGAAAAGCATTGCTACCCTCCTTATATATACCTCTACGATCATCTCGCTCTGCGTCAGTCATCCTCTTCTTGAGGAACGTGTCGCAGGGCCGTGCACAACAACATGCACCTACGCTTTCGACGCACTGAACTCCTGCACTGACCCAGATGCATCCTGCATTTGCGCAGCAGACAGCACCTGGACAAGGGACCTCGCCAACTGCATATATTGCTACTCCACCTTCAACATGTCAATGGTGGAGGACCTTGGAAAGTACGAGAAGCTTTGCGACAGCACAGGCGCCGATACTTGCGCTATGGAGTGTGCGATAGTTCGCAGAGGTATGCTGGCTGCTGGATCCGGGGACCAGTTCAATCCCTATTTCGCCTGCGATTGGGACCTTAACTGGGACTCAGATATGGCAACTTGCCTGGATTGCTTGGAGCCTGCAGACCCCGAGACGTATCAGAACTGGCAGAGTATGGCAGGGATATGTGGTGCCAACGGCGGCGGTAACGGTGGTAACAGTAATGGCGGCAGTGGTGGTGGTGGAGATAGCAGCAGCGCTACGCTTGGTTTAAGTACGGCAAAGAAAGATTATTTGATCTCGTTGGTCGGATGCATTCTACTGCTATTCCTTTTATGATATTTATGGTTGGCGAAGGTTACAGATGGCCATCGACGGCGGCGTGCGTGCGGAATAAACTCAAGAGAGGGACCGACAAATATGGAATTTTCACTTGCTCCGCGCTTTCTCCCCACTTTCAATTTTTTTGTTTTCCCTCCAATTACTGAATACATGCGTGGTTGATCCTGATGAGTTACATAATATTTGTGTTCGAATGTTTAATCTGATATTTTCCCTCGACCCAGCTTTCATTCTACGGCTGTGGGGCTACGGATCAAGCCTGGGGCCGAACATCGATCGCCTAGATACATGCTCAGTTTGTGCACGCAAATTAAGAGATGTTACTTTTAACGTAATAAAATTACTAATGGTGTAACTAATATTTAAAGATT
Organism: Orbilia brochopaga; assembly: GCA_036872635.1. Classification (NCBI taxonomy): domain Eukaryota; kingdom Fungi; phylum Ascomycota; class Orbiliomycetes; order Orbiliales; family Orbiliaceae; genus Orbilia; species Orbilia brochopaga. Next base: position 699,485 of record JAVHNQ010000008.1, on the reverse strand, counting down.
TGGGTTCAGCTGTTCTCGTAAAACGGCATGTCACTGAGCTGAATTCAGTAATTCCGATTGACTTCTTTTTAAACTCGGTCTGTGCATATAATCTTTCTTAGGCCGTACTTGACGAGTTAAGACGGCCGGCGTTAAAACAAAGACAAAACCACGATCCAGCGTATCTAGATCTATAGCATACAGATCATTTTACATTTGCCGGAATTCGAGAAATTCACCATGTCTTTCTTCACGACCCGACTGGGGGCAAAGCCGCCCCATCTAATTCGGCTATCTTGTATCGGACGTTATATTCAAAGCCCGCGGAGCTCGCCGTCAGTGGCCATGATAGCTACCTCGTTACCGACACCCGCGAGATCCTGGATGCAACTGCGGGGCCAGGCGTTAGCTGCCTGGGCCATTCCAACAAAGAAGTGCACCAGGCGATCATTGATCAGATGCAAAGGGTACGCAAGATCTAACCACATAATTTTGAAATACGGACTGGAAAAGAATCTTGCCATCCGTATGGATGCTCTATACCTACTTAGGTATATCCAGTTTAACATACTAACAGCCTTGTGTGTCTGTTCTGTCTTGATATCGCGAGACGTATAGGTTAGCTATGTCTACTCAGGCCACAACACAACCGCGCCAGCTGAAGAGCTCGCCGCTTTTCTGATCGAAGAATCGCAAGGCGCCTTTGCAAAAGTTCTTTTCAACGGTGGCGGCTCAGAAGCTACAGAGACAGCTCTCAAGATAGTCCGACAATACTCCCTCGCTAAAAGCTCGAAATCCAACCCGCCAGGCGTGCCACGGGAGCGCATAATCTCCCGTTTTCCTTCATACCATGGAAATACTCTCGGTGCTCTCGCGATCTCCGGAAATCCGTTCAGAAGAGACATATTCACGCCGTACCTATCTGCGGTACCGGTGTCCTTCGTTTCAACATGTTATCCGTACCGACAGCTGCGGGAAAACGAAACCGAAGAAAAGCTCTGTCAACGACTGCTACGTGAGCTGGACGATGAGTTCAAGAAGTACGATGGAAAGGTAGCTGCTTTCTGGATAGAGCCAGTGACGGGAACGTCTCAGGCATGCACGCCTCCACTGAAGGGTTATATTGCTGGCGTGAAGAAACTTTGTCGCAAGTACGGTGCTCTGCTTGTCATGGATGAGATACTGTGCGGGATGGGTCGAACAGGGTATCTGTTCTCTTGGATGGAGGACGGCACTGTAGAAGACGTGGCACCAGACCTAATGACCTGCGCGAAGGCGCTTGGAGGTGGTTATGGTCCTATCTCTGCAGTACTGATGACGGCGGAAGTAGCAAACGTGCTGAATGAATCTGGTGGATATAACGGCGGATTCACATATCAAGCACATACACTAGGCTGCGCAGCAGCTCTCGCTGTTCAAAAAATAATGAAGAGAGATCAGTTACTGGACAATGTGCGAAGGATGGGGGACCTGTTGTTTCGATCACTGCGGCAAAATTTGAAATACTCGCCGTATGTTGGCGATATTCGTGGCCGTGGGCTGCAAGTTGGCGTGGAATTCGTCAAGGATAAACGGACAAAAGAGACGCTGCCGCCGTCCATCAGGTTTGCCAAAAGGTTATTGGAGCACGCTTGGAACAATGAAAAGTTGAGTATGTTGCTCGGCATGGGTACCGTCCACGATGGCGGAGTATTCGGCGACACGATATTATTCCTACCACCTTACATAATAACCGAAACCGAGGTACAGGAAATCACCAATCGATTTTGTAGGAGTGTGGAGGCTGTCTCCGCCTTGGTAGCCAAGGAGCTTGCTGGTTGAATTTCGGTGTATGGTACATGTTTAGTAATACATGAACGAAAAGTAGCTTTGGTCCTCCTGAAAATTCAATCGTTCTCAGGATATACGTAATAGTAACATAGAAATACAGTTTCGTTGACATTTTGAATCTGGAACAGCGGTCATATCCAGTTCTTATGATATAACGCAACTGCTGGGTGTCTCCGTGTTTGCAGCTGTCGTCTTGGGAAAAGAGGATTCGGCGGTTAAATTTGTACTATCGGTGTTGTACGATTCGCCAGAATCTGTATCGGACGTTTCTGGATCTGGTACGAGATAGATTATCTCTAACTCATCGCCGATCTGAATGAGTCCAGTATCTTCGTTATCCCCTGAAAGAAATGTCCCGTGCTGTCCGAAGTATACCTTTCCGTTTATGGTCCTCATCTTCGAAAGCGTTGCGAAAGGCTCCGGAGAACGTTCTGAGGTGTCTTGGTCGATGCATATCATGTGGCACCTTCGACAGGGCCCTAAGATCTGTAAGCTAGAGTTCCGGAAGCCGATTTGCAGCCATTTATCCTCGTCAAAGGGTTCCGGCCCATCAACGACGATATTTGAACGGAAGACAGAGATATCTGCCTGTTTGCCGCCGTGTGTGGAGATAACCTGATTGATTGGCTCCAGACTTCTTTGGTTAGTGACGAGAATGGGACTCTCGTTTCTCAAGGCGATGGGGATCTCTCCTTTTTTCTGCCCGAGATGGTTCTTCATGAATCGTCCGCCTCCGTCCGGTTTTGATGGATATCTTGCCAATGTGCATGGTACTCCGAGTGCCGAAGAGAACCAGTCCGATATCCGCTTCTCGGAATAGGCCTGAACGACGATGCTGTCGCCACAAACTTTACTATTGCATTTTTTGGTGATGAGATGAGAGTGTGACGGTATATGTTCTCTCAGTGGAATTTGAAGCACTGCCGAAACCGGCAACCCTTTTGGATGTATCGAGAGTGTTTGTTCCTCAAGATTTATGGAAGGCCGTATAAGAGCCATCTTGGGGTACGTTTTCATATCCATGACTCTCCCCGTGCCCTGGTGGATAAGGCAAAACTCGCGATCATATTCAAGACCTTGAGCCATTACCTTCCACGGTTGAGTAGCCGGAATGTTGAAAGGGGCGCAGGATTTGATCGGGTATATAGATATCCTCTTGACTTTCGCCCCTTGTTGAGGTAAAGGAGATGAAAATCCCGAATTCAAGGAGGGCTGCTTCTCAACGTAAAACTCGTCAACGAAGGATATAAATGCTGCGACATCGTCAAGGGTGCTCATGGCGCCCAGACTGATACGCACAGCGCCAGTAGGCTTGCCATTCATAAGGTCCCACTCATCTCCACATCTCTTTCCAGCTGCAAAGTTTTCTTGCATTTCGCGCTCGGATAATTCCATCCACTTCATCACTCCACCTGGATTACAAAGCCCACCCGTTCGCAGGTGTATATTGCGGACGGCGGCAAGCTTCAATACATCATTGTATCCGATGAAGGATCCATCTGACCGCTGGAAATTCAATGCAAATGTGGCGCCTTGCAGTTGAGAGAGACTGGGATGCTGATCTGTATATATTTCTGCAACATGCCTCCCGTTCGGATGTTTCCGAGACTTGATTGCCTCGTATAAAAGGATACCAAGAGCTTGAGTATGCTGCGAGATAGTCTTAAAACTGCCGTATAGTCGCTTGTGGTCCAATAAAGCATGGTCAAGGGCTATTATGGAATGGAATGGTACAGTACCGTCCTCAAGATAATCGTGGGGGTCTCCAGATTTTCTTGTGGCATGTGGCGCATGTCTCGAAGGGTGGTTCCTTGGGTTCATAACAAAGCTGACGGTTCCGCCTCCGAAGTAATGACGACCTTGAAGAACAGAAGAGCTCTCTTTCCGGACTAAAAGCCCTCCAAGGTCCGGATATCCAAACATCTTGTAGAATGACAGCGTCACGAAGTCGGGTGCTGCGTCACGGTCGCTTAGGTCCAGAGGAGATGTGGTGACCAATGCTGCTGCGTCAAGTAGTGTATACCATCCCGGGCGGTTCATTCGCAGTGACTGAGTCCAGGAGAGTGGGTATCGTCGACCAGACATGTTGGACTGTGCGGGATATGCCACCAGACCAAACCCGCCTGTAGAAGCCTTCGATCCAACGAAAGCGTCCATCTCTCTCGAGTCTAATGTTAAAGAGTCGCTCGCCATAGGTCGAATCCCAACTAGGCTTGTATGCGCATCCTCGTGTACTCTATACTCAAATCGCTTTCCCACACTCTCCGCGTGTGCGGCGAGAGCATCGGATACAATCCTAATCGCAGCTGTAGCATTTGCGCAGAAAACAACGTCGAAATGCTCCGAATCAGCGTTGAAAAGCTGTAAGACGCGGACTCTGGTGTCCTCTATGCGGCGCATCGTCGCCTGCGATGAAGGGCATAGCGAATGCGGATTTCCGAAAAGATTATTTTTCAGATCGGTGGATATTGTATCGATCAGGGAGGACGAGTACAGCGTCGTGGCGGCATGGTCGAGATATGTGACATCTGTAGGAGATAACGACAGGCGTTAGAAGCTGCGACTAAGGTACGAAATCCGATCTGTGGAACTGTAGGCTTGTGGAGTACCCTTAAGTTGAGGATATTCAGCATCTCTGAACTCCTCGACCTGCGCATTGTACTTCGATTCAGGGAAGACCCTCTCTACCCTCTTCAAATCCTTCCCCAGGTCCGCTTTGAGCTGAGCGCGGCCCGACATCTCTACCACCTTCAATCGCAGTATCGAATCGCGTGTTCAAACTCCAGTGCTACGTCCCACCGCCGTAAGCCGAGCCTTTAGATGCCTTCTCCAGGACCGCCCGCGAAAGCATTCTGAGCTCGAAGATCGTAGAACCGCAACAGGCCCTGTGTATTTAAAGAGTAAGAGAAGTTGCAGGTATGGTGACCGGAGCTCGGGAAGTAGCGCTAACGGAGCCGGCACTATCTCAATGCATTGTCTCGTCAAATATGAAAGGCGTCTTGGGAAGCTGTAAGTGTGTGGCGGAACCTAATCGCCAGCTTCCGCATCGGATTGCCCCGGAAGTGCCCGATGTGTGGCATTTTGACCAGACAACGCACTAAATTCGTTCTTGGCAATTAACATGCGCTTTGAGTCTGTATCTGTAATATACGTGCCAGTCAATCATATGGCTTGATGGAAAAAGCCTTCTTTGCAATATTTCAATCAAATTTGGACCTCATGGCTATCCTATAAGCGAATGTCATCATGGGAACTCGGACGACGAGTGATTGACAGTTGCTCCCAGTTGTGATTCCAACATCGCATCACCGCATCCTTGAAACCCTTTTGCTCCTCTCGGATTGCACCACGGCCACCGTAGGGATGATTCCCTCCATCGCGACTACTGCTCAGACTAGCCAGTCATATTCGGTGCTATTATGTCACAAACATCGTATATACGTATGTTTATTCGCTATGGCACTGCGAAATGGTTACACGCTGAAAGTGAACGACACACCAATAACATTGACGAGCATTTGGATGAAGAAAATGAAGAAAATGCTGCTACAGCCACAACGCTTCGTGTTATACTATTTCAATTTCAATTAGATCCGCCGGTCTTGAAACGCTAGTTATCCATACATGTACCGAGTCTTTTCTCGTCTAAGTTGTAGTTGTCTTGCCTCCAATTCCGGGACACTAGTTCGACCCCAAGTTGTCTTCAACAACTCACTCCTAAGCTTCTCTTTGAACCACATTTGGAACTCGATGTCCGTCAGTCCTATCTTCATCACAATGGTGAAGTTACAGTTGTAATAAACTTTGCGTCTCTCCCAGAACCGGGCCCTCTCTGATGACTTTTGCTTGTCGAACATGTCAATTGGGAGGCCTGTCATGTTTGACATCAGTGTACAAGCGGGCTTCACATCTATTTTCAATTTGCATTTGTCAGAATAATGACGAAGTATAAGATCTAGAATGCGCCGATGTTCTTCAGGGTACATATGACAAGAACTGCGAGTACTCCAAGCAAGAATCAAACACAATGAAAGTACATACCGTTTGTCATACGTGATGGTGGTTTATCGAGCGTGCACATAACTATGTGATCCTGCCAAACTTCAGGATAGCCTTCGAAGTGTCGTTGGAAAAGCTTCGTCACATCTGCAACCCGACTTCCTTGTATCTTGTCACCCTGTTTATGAGAATATGTGGATGTTAGTGGTTATCGTTTCATTGCGGATATACATGGACCAGAAAACGTCACCAGACATAGCTGGGTTCGAAAATACCTTCTTTATCAGCCAATCAATCTGATTTTTTGCCATTAACTTTCCCGTAACTGGCTGTATGAATTGGCGGTCGAATTCCATGTCATGTTTCTTCGGATTCCATTCTTCGCAAACACGAACTCCATAGCTAGCTGGGCATACGCGGAGAGTAATGGAGTCTTCGTTGCCTAGGAGAAATTGCTGATGTGATTCTATCGCCCCGCGAACAACAGCATACTCACTGCGAGCTATTAGCCACTTTCTGGCTCCTCGGGCTCCTAGAGTGGCATGCTCATGCTCATTGTACTTACGCATCTCTTGGCTTTATGACTTCGACACTGCCCCTGAAAAGATTCGTTGCGTATTCTTTGACCTTCTGGTGGAGATATTTTGAGGACCCCAAGCCACCCACCAGGAAGATAGACTATATGTCGATCAGAAAGCCGCAGGGAAAACATAGCTGCCAACTAAATCAGAATTCTTTATTTGAGTGACGAACCTTGACTGAGAGATCCTCACTGATACATTTCCCAATATGTTCTCTTAAGCACGCCAAAGTTCCGTCGATCGATTCGTTGAAGAATTCTCGCATTTTTTCCCTGCAAATTTAATTCATTAATCACCAAATGTTTTTTTTACGTAGGCTTTTTACGTGGACACTTAATGGGGTCGTTTACCTCGTGATATTCAAGTACCCTCCATTGATATTCAATCCAGTTAATTCCGGAGGGGACACCTGAATATTGATATTAGTGCCTTGAGTGGACGGCCCATTATTGAATGCCTCCTTTCTATCTGAGAACAATTTGCACATCCGATGCAAATGACCCATGTTTTCCGCTCTCAGGAGGAAGGTACGCCAATGGGCACTGAGACACTCGTCAAGGAGAAATCGCTTGAAGGCCAAGTCGACCTTTATCGAACCACAGGTGCGACCTGTCACGATGTTGATCTGCTCTATCCTTGGTCGTGGCAGATGCTGGACTACCTTATATGAAGCGATATCCTGCCACGTAGTTTGCATGCATGCAGTTTGTCAGAAAACCGACGGTGATGGATTCAACAAATTTATGCTCCGAACTCTGAGAACGACACAGTGATAATATTGACTTACCACGGTTCCACCGCCTGCGTCGCAGAGAACAATGCATTGTCCAGCAGGCATCAGATTCTTGATTCCATGATTGATCGTGTATAGGATTGCGGCCTCAGGCTCTCTTAAGGAAACCGAAACTTGGTAGTTCCCAAACCCCGTTGCGTTGACCAGAGATTTGAATTTCTCCACTTCAAGAATTTCGAACTGGGCTGGAACAGTAAATAAGACATTGTAGTCCATATCTTCCGGTCTCAGTCCCTCGTCGTCAAAAGTGGCTATCATATGCCTGTACATGAGCTTTAGAAAATCTTGGATCACATCGTCGACTGTCTTTCCAAGCGTCTCCCAGGTTGGCTTCATTGATTCGTGATGTGGATTGCTTGAAGTTTCTTCTATGATCGATCGTCTCTCAAGCGCTGGGTCGTCTTCACTTGCGTCGAGACACATCTTGAACATTGAGCAACGCTGCGTAGGAGGATACAACTCCGCGGCAAAGCCGAACGCACGTGGAGTCCAGCTCTGAGTACTGGAGTCGAATTCGTAGCTGACAGTTGTTGGAACTTTGTACAATTTTCCGGTAGCTCCAGGCCAATTGTCCATTTGACTGAATTGTTCATTCTCACCAACTGGCATGTAGGCAATACCTGGTTTCGATCAAATTTTGTTAGCTGTGAAGCGTTGTATTCAACAAAGATTCGGCTTTACTAGCATAAACACTTGGTCGTCTAGTAGCCCTTACAAGGAAGGGTGCGACTGAGATCTGACGTTCCAGGGCAAAACACTAACCGGAGAAGGTTGTACCAAAATCGATGGCTATCGCCAGCATAGGCCTTTTCTCCATATTTTGGACTCGAATGGTTTCTCTAGGAACCCCAAATACTCAATTATGGACTGAAATGGAAGGGAAAGGCTCTCCGGCTTGAATCAAGCGAGGCAACGGGCGCCGGAAGTATGAGAGTTCCTCAAATATTCTGAAATTCGTTTCCTTTGCTATGAGGATATACAGTACGAAAATTTAAATGTAGGACGCAATTAGAAGGGTAGAATATACTTGATTGGTATATATGATCGTCGCAATGAAGCATCAGTTGCGCCCAAGAAAAACCATAGCAGCAGGAAGAAAAACGAGGCTGTTCGTAAGCGCTGGTACTAGAAGCTTGTTTAAGTGGACCAGTCGTCCTCTTGTATGGCCTTCACATACCCAGCAATAACAAAGTATCGCACAAGATCGTGCACAGTTGTCACAATCCTCAAAGCCAACCTTTGCAGCAGAGTTTCGGCATCCAGTTTCGAACAGACATTCTCCCCAAGGAAGCTTTGGGAACCTGTTGTGTCCCTCCATGGTTCAGACAATTTCTACAATTAGCTATTATTAGATATAAGCGCTGTCTACATTCTATATACCTACTCAACATTGCTTTTCAGTTTGGCATCATAATGGAAACTTTGGAGCCTAGGACTAGATGGGTCAGAGTTGATGGCTGTGGTATCTTGGATTGCAAACATGCTGAGCCGTCTTATGCATGCATGCCCTTGTACTACATTTCATTAACAAAACAAGGTGAGCAATCAAGTCTGCATTTGCAAAGTTTCAAGCAAATGGCGTACAATGGACTGTTTGCGGGAGCGGATGGGGACAACTTGGCGACTGTGCCAAGTACTTCGCCGGGGGTCTGATTCGTTGAAGCAATCACCCTAGTCCGAGAGGGCACTGTAGTTTTCCATTCATGGAAAGGGCAGCGTCCACAAGACTATTCAAGGAAGCGTGGCCTATTTCCTGTCTGCAAATCTACAGCCGCACAAAGTAAATCTGACCAATCTTGATACATTGATCGGGTGGGCTGCGGAACGATAGACGGGATCATGACAAGGCATCGAAGATCTGTGCCGCCAAACTCCAACACCATGCATATGCGGACAACCTGACCTGTAAGCTACGTAAAGTAACCCCCTTCCAAAAACAAAAAAAAACAAAAGGAGAGAGCCTGATTGTCAAGGCTGAATCGTATTGTTTCGTTAGCAAAAGTTTCCAGATATTCTAGCAAGTCTTTGTCACACAGCTCATTGTGAATCCCATGGGGCGTAATTGGAATGTTGGCTCTCCACTTGTCTCGTAAACCAGACGCTGGACGCAAAGCTCTCCACTGCAATTAAGTGCTGCTAGGCATGTTACCACCCCGTCCGAGGCTGCATCTAGATTGAACCCTCTAATCAGTCAGTGCAACCTCTGGCCATACTTCCAATTCATTGAAATTCTTACTGTCTCCTGATTTCAAACCAGTCCCTTCGAAATATCACATCGAATTCTGCTCCTGATCGCGCATATACGTCTATGCAGCCAGTCTGCGGCACCCTGGGTGTTGCCGAGATATCTCAGACCATGCCATCAAATCATACATCCACACCGACACCGACACCGACAACGAAGAATGAACGAGCGAAACATCCTCCGAGCCAACAGAATCCTGATACAAGAGGCTCAAACCGAACTCCTAACAAAGTCGGCTGGAAAATAGCTGTTGGCATAACCAGTTTCGCTTTGCTCGCGATACTCGTCATATTAGTCATATATTTTTTCCGAAGAAAGATCCGTAGAAGATCCGACAATTCTAGTTTAGAAATCGGGTTGAGGAAGCCGAAAGCCCGACATCCCGAGCACAAATACAACTTGGATCTCCAAGGTTCTGCTTCTACAAACACCACAAGAGGCCGCGGAAGGAGCCTCGCAATCAGTAACTCAAGCCGTGAGCTTATCCCAAGTCCTTCTCGATTATCTACGAATTAGATAGATCTCAGGACCTCGTTCGTGATATTTTTCGCAGCCGTTCTTTGACAGCTTACTTGTGACAACCTTCTTTCGTATATCTTCCTAGGAACACCCAATATTTTCAAATTTCATCATTTTGCGTGTCGATTCCCGCCGCTTGATGATTTTGCGATACTGAAAGCACTCAGTGAACTCGAAAACCGTATCACAGACCATGTGATCAACTTCTGGCACAGTGGAAGCGTCACATCCGTGGAATACCAAACATACATCAGATCCCCTGAGTCTAGATCATCTTGGACCCGAATTCTGCACAACGGGAGGCCCTTGCTTGTGGATTTGGCAGCCCGGACTCAGATGTTCCGCGCTATACTTGGATATCACGTCTATACCGCGATTGCGGACTGGCGGGTATTTTTTCTATCTCATGAAGATACAACGGCAGAACAAAGTACTTATCCACAATCCGTTTCCTTACTTCAGCTGCGTTATCAACTAGGCTATTTCTCACTAACAAAGTTTGCTGGTCACCGAAAAGTAACTAATCTGCGTCGACATATATGCCAATGTGGAGAAGACGAAACATCAGGAATAAGCATCGCCGAGCGCGCTAGGTTCATATATGGACTATTAGAAACAGCGTCTGAGCCTCACCTCTCCGCACAAAGCAGAAATGAATATCTAGAGCCACAAAGAGAGAGTCTGAGTGATATCGCACAGATGGTTACTTCTATCAGCTTCCAACTAGCACCCCAGCCCGATGATTTCAGGTTTGAATTCCGAAACAAGGACGACACTTCAATCTCAGGCAGAGATCTGTACGCAATCAGATTGCTCGGAGAGGCAGCTACAGAAGTAGATATGTCAGCTATCGAGGTGGTGAATGGGGTGGAGGACGGAACAGTCAGAGCTCTTATAGCACCAGGGGTAATTCGGATACCGAGAAAGAACAAAAATGCATATGTTCTGAGGAAAGCGCAGGTTTGGATTGCGTGATCAAACCTATTGGTCATATCCATGCGTCTATAATTTCTCCCGGTATCTTTCATATTGCCCAAATCCCATGACTTTCTAGTACTGCTTCTAGATTTGTACATAAGAGGTTTCAATCATCATTTGAATCCAAACTCTGCGCACCGCCTTATCTTAGAAATCGAAGCCGAAGCTCATAATAATGATATTAATAATCAAATGTTCCCCTTACGATATAGTCTCGGGACCAGCCGCCGGCTCGCTGTTTCGATCGGGTGTTGATCGATAAGTACAAACAAAGAACGCAAACTAGACCATATAAGAGGATTTATATACACGGCATTGAAGTAGTTCTGACTGCTTGATCATACTCCGCTGTGATAGTAAAACCAGACGACTAAACCTTCAATGTGAAAAAATGTACCAATTTTCGGGGGGTTAACGAAGAATATACTACTAGCGTAACAATTAAGGGGGTCGTATGAACTACAGCTGTTAACTTCAGTATCAAGAAACTGGCAACTGGGAATTTTCCTAGCGCTTCTACCGATTATTCAGACCCCATTCAATCACGGCTCCTCGCATGGCGTATCGCCTTGGAAAATTCGACTGCAGACGGACTCCCAAGCGCAGATCGAGGGCGCTTCGAGCTCCGAGATGAGTTCTGGCGACATCGACTCCATCCCCTGAGCGCAGACTTCTCTAAAGCAGATAGTAGCAATACGGGATGATCTTCTCTCCTCAACGGCGGAATTTTCTGAAGACCTCGGGGTTTGAGGCACTACATATGTCATCCGGCGCTCCTCTATCGTCACTTCTCGAGCGAAACGACTGTATTCTCTGCGGATGTTGCTAGCATCCGTGCGTCTAGCCTCTGTGGCGATCTGCAGCTGGTTTTGACTTGATTGTTGTCTGTTGAGGGAAGTATCCAGGGACATTTCCTGTCTGATGACGGTCATCTTTTGGTGAGTCCGGAGGATTTGTTCTCGAACTTGTTTGTTATATCCGCCGCGAGTGAAGTGAAATCGGCATGTAGCCCTGAGAATCGGATTCTGCTGGTGGATTTTTATGAAGAGGCTGTCGATGAGGTTTTTGAGTCGGTTAATTTCGACTCCAAGTCCATGGAGGGAGCGTTCGCAGTCATCCCTGTAGCCAGCAGAGAGATTTGAGCGGTTGATAAAGTCCTTGAGGTTTGCTAGCTGTTGCACAGTCTCTTTCAAATCGGTGACAAGGTCTTGAACCGTGGACTCAGCATTCCTGACCTCATCCACCAAATCGCCCAGTTTTCCAATCTGTATACTGATGGTACTTATGCCGTCGAGAAACGCTGGTTTCATTCCCTCCATGATGCTTAAACATCTACTATGGAGAATGTGAAAACTTTTGATGTATGTAAAGGCGATAAAATCGACAATTTGTCTAGAGACAGGCGATTGTTTCGTAGTTAGCCGAGCCGACCTGCTGGTTTGCGAGATAGAGAGTGGGTTTTGATAAGCTTTTTTCGTACTGGATAAAACTTACGATATATGTTGTGACTAGCTACATCAATGGGTAGCTAGTAGGTATGCTAAGAGAATGATGGTAGACTCGGGGACTCTGGAAGGATGGTATATTGCAAAGTGAGAGTGACTGCTAGCTTCACTACAGGTTGACTTGAATTCGCTGGTAACTTGGTAATTTGATAAACAAAATGCTTAACAAAGCTTCAACGACACAAGAATGCTTGGTTGTCTTTGCGAATTGGCTCTGCCACTAGGACAAGGTGGCTGAGACCATGACCTGAACCATGCCAAATCGAACTAATCAGATATATCGCGGTCATCCAGCGTCCCCGAGACTAGCAGTCATCCACATACCCCGCGGGAGCCTGGTTCTAGGATATAGTCCGTCGAGGATCATCAGATTACATGCAACATTAATTGGCTGGTACCAGTCATAAGTGATCTTCTTCAGTCCAGCCTTCGTTCTCTGAAACATAATCCCGTGAACTCACCCACCGGCCGAAGCTAGCTGGCGCACTATAGCGAATGCTTCCACTCTCAAAATTATCAAATGGACTACTTCTTGAACTCTACCTAGTCTCGGGAACTCTACCGCCGTTTGGGATGTTTGCTTATAGTCCAAGCGCGGCTCGCCAACAATACCTCGATGGCCTCTTCCTATGCGCCGCACGAACCAAGGTGGCACAGCTGTCTTGGCGAACAAAGCTGCTGCGGTTTACTGTATCATACATGCGCCGTCCCGCAAATGTGTCGTCCCGCCTTTTCCCTTAGACAATAGGAATTGCGTTCAATTCAGGCAATTGCAGGGCGGCCTCTAGCGCTTTCGATAGAGCAATCCGCCAAGACGGATGGGATGTATTGGACCCCTGTTCGCGATGTATACTTGACCTGTTACACACGCCAGCTCAAGCTTCTGCATAATATACTCATCAGGCACATGCCCCACCGACCAGCATCTGTTTGTCCTGCCTTAAATTTATAAAAGTCTATGAATCACGGGATTCCAAATTCGGCCCAAAATGTTTGCATCGTATCTTTAATCAGAACTTCGAAGTAAACTTGCTAGTACACGGAAATAGCACGACAGGCAAAGTTCGGGAGCTCCTGAGAGCCATGTGGGCACATGCATATGCACAGAGCCGTCTTTACGAAACGGACGGCAGGGAGTGTTTCTGATATCAGCAGCTATTCTTATGCATGCACCCCCCGCATGGCTGCAGGTATTTTAGGTGACTGCCTAGCTAGCTGTCATAACTTGATCGAAGCCCAGGCCTCCCGTAGGCCAACGCATGCCCCGCACTTTTGCTTTTACCTAGTCTCGGGAATGCTGGGTTCCATTTCATTGCACCGAAGCAAACAGATTTGGAGATCCCGAGAGCTGGCGCCCTCAAGTCTACAAACAGATGGATCACCTAATGTGACGATCATTCAGGATAGTTCTTGTCTCGGGCGGAAGATAGCTTCAGGCAACAGCATTGAACAGTCCACAATTTGGTCCTACCAGATGAATTCTGTTATAGAATGCGGGGTCCAAGATACAAAGTAGCAGCCGCCTGCATGGTCCGAAAGCACTGTCAATTTATCAACAAGGGTCGAGACATACCCTGTTCCGCTGAATGTTAGTAGGTATACCTTGTCTCCGACGAAGCATTCGACCCAAGATGTTGCGGTTGGGTTTTACGAGACACATCACCGATCTAACTAGGAGAAACGATCCTAGTGTTCGGAATTAGAACTGGGGCCATAACTTAGAAATTTTGAAATCGATTAGGACACAGAGTCATGTTCCATCGTCTAGATACCCTTTACATTTCTTGGAAGATGCAGCATTAAAAAAATGGGTAGTATGACTTGAAAGTTAGAGAAATATTGTCACCTTCGTAGCGTATATATATATCACAAAAATCTGCTAGTGACGGTGCCCCATCACCCGACGACATATCGATTCCAACTCTGGAAGATCTTGGGACCAACATTACAAAATATGATATTAGTTTCAGGAGCAGGTACCACATGCAGAAAGAAGCAAGTCATATAGAAGCCCCGTCCGAATATCGACATGGTTCTAAAACTTGATTTAAGAGCAGATCCATCGATCCATTACCTTTATCAGCTTGTGCAACCTCACAGCTATGCGGCGAGATCTCCCTTCGATAGGGGAGAGAGAGGATCAATATTAATTACAATATCGCCACATACCATCAGCCAGTGTCGCTGGGCCTATAGATAAGCTCTTCCCGAGCCTATCAATATCTAGGCAAATAAGAATGCTGTCGCGAACTAACTCATTAGTGTTACACGCGCACAAGGTTCATCTCGAGCCGCTTTGTTGGATGATTTGTGTTGTCGATGGTCTCGCGGGTTCACACGCCCGAAGATGTCGGCCCCGACACTGCTCGCAAGACGTTAAACGTATCACATACCAATCGCATGACTCGCTCCACTGTATCTGTAAAAATTCATGGTCCTATACAGTAGGATACCTTCAACGGCAATCGTACCCTAAAATCCACGCTGGGTTATCAAATCGGAATATCGACAAAAGATCTCAGCGTCCGGCGTGCACATGCGGGTATACCAGGTATTTGACATTGTAGAGTACCTTAACATCCTTAAGTTCCCAATTGACCCGTCGAACTGGCAACGTCCAAAAAGCTATCAAGCATCAAAAAAAAGCAGTCACCAGACAAGGAAACAAGGAAACCCTTCTTTCTATAAAGGAGAAAAAACGCCAGTTAGCAAGACCCACCATTGTCACCGGCTCCAACCATTAACGTGCTCTTTCATGCGTGTGTGCCCCCATATCTGTGCCCGAATGCAGGATGAGTATGTACATGCGAAAACCAACCGCTTTTCAACTTGAAAGAGATCGGAGACAAAGAGAGGAAGAGGAGGACGGTAGATAAGTAAGATAGAAAGAGGTAACATAGGTATAGTATCCTACCTTGCATATAAGGTGTACAAACAAAACCCTTGGAGCCGATGAACAAAGGGCACGGCGGGCTCATCAAGTGAAACCCTCGAGATGGCTGAAAGCAAGATACTAAGAGCTCCAACATGCGAGAACCAGCTTCGAGCAAAGGCTAGAGAGTGGGGAGTAAAAATGCAAGAGAAAGCTGAGGATAACAGCGGCAGATATATCAGTGCGCGAAAAAAGGTAGGCAGACTATGAGCAATTGAGTGAAAGACGCGACTCGCAGGTTTCGAGATGATCCGATGATGACGATAGGAAAAAACGCTGACAGCGCATGCCAAAAAGTAGGAGCATCATGGTGAACGCTAAAACAAAACTGAGCGTAAGGCTGAATGCATGCAGGAAACGTATATACTTGAATCAATGCGGCGGTCTAGGGGAATCAAGGCGCCTTGAACCCTTCTTTTCGTCCTTCGACATCAATCTTTGCGTCTGTTCTTGCACCTGTATATGATATAGCACGCAGGATCGATTAATAATTAGGCGGCGTATGGGGTAAGAGATGACAAGGTGGCGTGAAACGCGCTCATGTCTTCCCGTCCCAGTCATGAGGTATGTCCCGGATAGCCTTCTGGACCGCCAGAATATGCTTCAACTGGCCGGCCACATCCATGGCCTCCTTCAGCTTGTCGGCGACTTCCCCATGTTCACCCTTTGTCAGTTCCCTGACCTTGCGCAGCTCTTCCTCTGTGTGCGCTATCCGATCATTATACGCCTGCTCAATCTTTCTCCTCGCTGCGCCCATCTTTTCTATTTCTTGGCGCTGCTGTTCGATGGTGATTTCTAGCTTGGCGACTGCTGTCCGATTCCTCTTCTCTTCGGCAGCGATCTCCTCGATCCGCTTCTTAAGCCGGTTGACGCTCGTCTGGTATCTATCCTCGAGATGTTTCCACGACGCCATGAGGACGTCGTATTGGCGGGCGTATCGCTCCTTTTCGGCTTGTTCGGTCGAAAGATCCTTAGCGAGTTCTGCGACCTTCTGGTCCTGCTCGGCGGCATATTTACGCAGGTTCGTTTCGGCTTCTTGACGTTTCTTGAGATTATCTTCACGCTCGGAACGGAGCTCTTCGATCTTACGATCCTTGCGAGAGAGTGAGGTCTACAGAGCGGTTTGACACCGATATCAGCATCTTTAGGTATCCGACAGCAAACAGCAATCAAGAGCGCGTATCGCAAACTCAGGGGTGAGAACCGACCTTATCGATATTCGTTTGGTGGACTAGATTCTCGTTGATAGATTGTAACGAATCTCGTGACGACCGAGCAGCTTCGGCCCTACGCTGCTCCTCTTCGCGCTGTATATGTGGAAAGTACACCCGTCAGAACACGTGGATATGCATGCCAATGATCAAAAAGCTGTCGCGTTTCGTAGCCCCTCGCTGCAACAGCGACGCGACGGACGGACGGACAACCAGCCGGCCGGCCATCGCGGCGGAATGCAGCGAATCATTTGGCGCACATGTGGAGTAGAGTAGGGAAGTGGTCCCGACCTTCGCAGTCTCGCTTTTTAGCTCCCTCCTCAGCCTGTCGTTCTCCGCCATGAGCTTCTCTATTACCCGTCCGCTCTTTCCCGCGCTTCTGCCGATCGATCCTGGTGGCGATATGCCGCCGTTCGCGCCGGCCGACGAGGGCGCGAGTAGGCTGTTCATTGTAGCGCTACCGTTTGGGGTGTCGGCGTCTGAGAATTCGTCGGCGTCGATTCGAACGCCGCCATTCGGATGCGAGTCGTCGGTCATGGCCCTGGCGCGTATACTCGGCGGGCGGCGGACACAGGAGTTGGAGTACGGCCGCGTCGGGAGGTCAAAGACGCGCAGTCTAGGAGACCGCGACGGATCCGGCTAATGGCTGTCGGGAAGCGCGGCAGTCTGCTAGATCGACCTGAATGCTGCTGTCTGTATATGTATGTACGGTGCGATGGAAGTGTAGGATCGGTTGTCGGGGGCGATGGAGATGAGAGCGGAAAGCGATCTTGAAAGCGGGAGCAAGCTGGACTATGTTATTCCGAATGGCGATTTCATGGCCAATGGGGGAGGTCGTGTCGATGAGCAGCCGGGGTGGGGTGGAAGGTGGACAATGGCGGTGGTGAGCTTCGACAGGAAGCTGACAAGGTGTTGGACCGATCGATCACAGCTGAAGAACTATGAATCGGCGTCGAGGGAAGAGAAGAGTACTACACTGCTTCCTCACAGAGCTTGGCCGGTTCGCACTAGGAAACGACTCCAGCAGCCCGAATTAGGTAAACAGAATTAATGAATTGCCCTAGAGACGAGAGGAGACTATCTGCAGGCGTTTGTCTAGCATGAGGATAGTTACTGGTGTTTGGGCCTGGCCTGTGGCGCCTGTTGTGGCAGGGCCAATTAAACTCAGTCGCGCCTCGACGGAGCTTCCTTTGTTCGCTGCAACTATCGTCGCATACTTCGTATGATACCGGAGATACCGCGAAGACGCGGTCTCGTGAATGTACAATGTTCTTTTGATGCCCCTCTAAGCTTCCGAGCAGAGTATATACATGTCTGTCCCCCGTGGCTCCCATCTATCTACAGAAACTCGATTCCGACTCCGAACTGCAGTCCCTTGCGAGCCCTCTCCGCCCCTTCCTCCCCGTATGTCCCCCTCATACCCAGCGGTAAACAGAAGTTGAGCTCGAACCGCGCGACCGGATGGCCGTACACGATTCCGAACCCCGCTGCTAGACTTGGCGCCTCGCTCAAAAGCTTCGAAACTGTATATTTCATCCCTTCCCCCACACCTGCCGTCTCAGCTCCAGGCGGCCGCTGCAGCGCCAGCAGTCTCCCGCCGTTCACGAAAGCCTGAAATCTCAATCCGCTATCCGCGCTCGCCCTGGGGAACGGAAAGAGCACTCCCACGCTACCCGCGACGAACGCGTCGCCTCCCAGCGAATCTTTCCCGGAATGTGGGCCCAGTCCCCCTGTTTGGAACCCTCGGACATCATTCGAGCCTCCAATATGGAACCTGTCCGCAATGCTGCTAGGCTTCGGACCTGTCTCTCCCGACAATGCGAGCGGGTAGAGCACTCCGCCTCTAAAACTGCTCGTAACGCTGACGCCTTTGAACAGCGGGAGCGCCAGTCCGGTCTCCAGTTCGGACTTTAAGTGCGCTACAGTTCCTCTGAAGGGTCCAAATCCTGCAAGAGAGTTCCGGAACCGAAGAAGCGTGCCAGTGGACGGCAGAATCGGGTTATCGCGTGTATCACGTGCAATGGTATGCGTCAATGCGGATTTGATGCTGTCTCCGGCATCGCGCCGGACGCTAGGACTGGCGTCCTCGTGCACCGAAGTGATCGTGCGCCATAGTCCTTCGTAGCTTAGCGACTGGTGCAGGTGATGGGCGGGTGTGGCCCAGCGGACGGTGCCGATGACGCCTTTCGAGAGTTCCGTGTGACTAGAGTGGGAATTGTCGCGAGATGTCGAGAGAGCCTTGAGTTCGAAAGAGGCGAGAGGGCTGGCCTTTATCGGAGTAGTAAACGTCGCATCGTAGGCAGAGCGGGTACGAGTACCCGCCGAGGCGGTAGCATGAAGTGATTCCGCACCACCGAAGACATTCCGCAAGGTCGCCTGGGCGTACGCAGAACCCTCGGTGTTACCCAAATCCGTACCGGTCTTCAGCAGGAACCGAGAGCGTTCCTTGACATTGATGGTCGCCGTCAGAGGGATCGGATCATTGGGTTTCGATGGGTCGAAGGTGTAGGATGGCGGGGTATCGAGGTAGAACGGAATGTTCGGCTGGAAGATATCTAGATGTAGACCCCGGATGTTAGAATATCTTATATGAACCATAGAAGTGACACAAGGAGTGACCGACCAAAATAGCGCAGGTTGCCAATAGTCTTGTTCAGCTCGGCCAAGGCATCTCGTAACGTCAATTCGCCTTTGTCGCTCCGGTCTAACGAGGGTTTGACAATGTTTTCGAGGAAGGACCGGCGGGTTCGGCCAGCGCCGGAAATCGTGATAGAATCGAAGTATACCGGTTGGGACGAATGCTCCTGGATTGTTTCCGCCGCTCGCTGCTGCGCCCTCAGGGCAATCTCTTCTTCGCGTGCTTTCTGAGCGGCCTGTTGAGCTGCGACGGCGCCAGGTGAAGCCGCATTCTTGAGGATGTCGAAAACCTGTGGGACAAGTTAGACGTGGCCTGTTGCATCTAGGGCAACTAGAGTCGTTGGACTTACATCCTCGTTCTCTCCAACAGCCATCAGGCCGGCTTTTGGACGTCAATGGACGTAGGGGAGTCGTCGATGAAAGGTCGTAAGGACAGACGTTGAAGGAGGACAGAAATATCCCACGCCGCTCGGCTAACCGAACAGATTTGGCGGCGAGCAGGTGTTGAGACGTCACCAATCGGCCCGTCACAAGCGGAACAATCTTAGCTTACGCGCGCACACGACTTCAAGATTCCGTATTCGAGATAAAATTATCCATGGAATTCTAAAAAAAAAAAAAAAATAGACACCAATCGCGCGGCGTAAATAGTTACAATGAAACAATGGAAGTCCAACAGACAACAGAAACTCAAAACTCAATGTCAAAATGGTATACAAGATGCATCTGCTAAAATTACAACCGCAGCGGCCCCCCTACCAACCGACCAAGCAAGCCGGATGCATCTGAATAGAATAACGAGGCCGTCATTGGCTCCCTGAACAGTTGCCAGAGGGTATCTCAAAACTGCCCAATTGGTGTAAATAGCAACCGTGCAAAATGGCGGCCGTCCAAGCCCAATCTGGTTCCAAACTTGCGTAAAAGCCATCCATCATTCGAAGTCACTGTTCCGGGTTTATCTCTGATGAACTTTTCCAATTCTCTTCGCGCCCTCGTACAGACCCCGGTCCAAGGCGGCCGCTACCGTTAGAGTACCGCCGATGACCGCGCAGACTCCGGTCAAGAAGCCAGCGAAGGACTTCATCCTGACTTCACGGTTGATGACTTTCATAGCTGTATACCAGTGATATTAGTTTGCGATCGCCCAAGTGTCATTCGATAGAAAGCACAATTGTCACTTACGAGAGATATCGTAGCTAAAGAATACGCCGGGAATACCGCCCTTGGCGTGGACAGTCCCTGGGTGGACTTCATCCTTTCCACCTTCCAAACTCCTCTCGTGACTCGTAACGCTGTACTGGTGCGTGTTGATGGTGTATCCACCGTCCAAATGCTCGTAGCTCGTCGACACAATCTTCAGGAAGTAGAGATAGTTATAGTTGCGATCTTTCGTGTGCTTCGACACGCCGTCCAATGGGTTCTGCTGGTGATGTGTCTCATGCAGCAAGTTCGTGGGCAGTGGTGGACCGAACGCCAAGGTGTTGATCGTGTGCGTGAAGTCGTGGTCTACGTCAGACTGCAGGTAGTTCTGCAAATCATGCACGTGCATCTGGGCGTTCGAGAAGGACTTGCCAGGCGCGATGTGGAAGTTTCCGATGACCTTGTTGACCCAGAGATGTCCATCGATTCGGCACCCTTCCTCAGCCTGTTCCTTGATGCGCTCCTTATAGCCCTCCTCCTCGCACTGGTGTACCCCGGTGCCGTCACCAAAAGCCCACCCCTTAGCAGCGTATGCCTCACGGACATCGTCGCAAGTCTGACAGCAACCGTGTTTAGACGAAGTTTCCGGAGCATTGGCGCCATAGCATTCACCGCAGTATTCGGGGTCGAGATGTTTGGGGTGCTCCGGATGGACTTCCATATAGGAAGACTCGATGAGATTGCCGTACTTGTCCAGTCGGTGCTTCTCAACACCGTGGCTGACGGACGCCTGGAGGTCACCGGACACATCCATGACGTCGAGGGAGAGGAGTTCGCAAGGCACTTTCGGAAAAGTGATATTGAGGTGGATTTCCATCTGCTCTCCTAGAGCGTGAATATCTCGTTAGCCGGAGAACGCGACCACAATGCCGACTGAGGAGTCCGAATGCAGACAGGATTGACCGCTATCGATGTGCACATATTCGCGTAAGCATACCTCTCGCCTTGTCGACCACTAGCTCCGAGATAACGGTGACTTTCCTATAGTCGTTCCATTCTCCAATCACCAGGCAAAAGATGACTAGGACGCTGAAGATTGTGACCAGACCACCGGATGTCGTCCGTATCCGTGCATCTTCCACCGTTTTTGTGAAGGCATCGAGCCTCATCAGCCTGGACGTCCGGCCCATCGTGAGACTAACGACTGCAGGAGTCGCGCGAACCACCCAATCACAAGCACGTGAAGAGGCCTCGGTCTATCGTGTGGGCGCTGTAGAAGGATAAAGCTCAATTGGGCCGATCTAATACGAGTCAGTATCGAGGGTCGTGAGGATCGTGAGGGCGTGGGATGGCGATGACAAATGGACGGGCGGCAGCAGGACGGGATCCGCTGCTGGGCAGGTCGCTCGCGCTGAAGATGCCACATTTCTTCAAATCCGCCGTGGTTGCGATGCCCGAGTCCCCGGTAACACGGAACAATTGTGTGCAACCCCGGGAAAGCCCCGCCGAGGCCCGGAGCTCGTCCCGGGAGCCAGGGGCATCTGTCAAACCCGCCGTGCGCCAGATGTGCTTCACCCCGCCAACGCCACAACAACGCGTCCTGTCGTCGACGTCGACGTCGCCAGCAGCAACAGATATCTGCGCCCCGTCGCGACGGATCAATCCCGCGTCCCGCTGCCTCGTCTATCGGATATTCGCGAGGGTACTCTCTCGCGACGACTGCTTGGTCTCTTGGATCCTACGGCGGTCAAAAGGGCAGCTGGTGACAGGGCTGTGTGGCTGGATTCGTGCGGCGCGGCTGTCTATCAGGACCGTTCATCTCCTGAGAACACCACTGTGACCCGCGCCGCCGGTGTCGAAGATGGCAGCCAGCAAGCACCGACGGATACTGCTACCAATTGCGTCCGAGTCCATGCCATCCGTCGTGCCAGTCAACAACACAGTATAACTACGCTGCCGTTTCTCAACACCAACACTCCCAGCATCGATATCGACCTTCTTAACTTCCCTTACGCTCCATCCGTAATCAAGCGATGCCGAGATTCTTCCCACGTTTCCTACCATCCGCCTTCAGAGGAATCAAACTGCAACGAACCTTCCCCGTTCTCTTCATTGCCCTGGTCCTTCCGTCAGACCGCCGTCGTCAACGTACCTCTCCGCTGGTTTTTTCCTCAGTTAAGTCACTCGCAGGAATCACATCCATGCTGATCCCTCAGATTCCCATTCCCGATACGTCAAAGCTTAAGGAAGCTTTGCTAAACGTATTGCCATCATGGACAACGGACTCTGCTACCTCAAGATTTGTCAGAAGGCCCCAGGCCGACATTGTCGTCGGCATCACTATTGAGATGCAGCACTTCGTTGTCGCGATAGGCTACTATCCAAAGGGAGAGGACATCGTTATCCGATCCAATGATGACGAAGATGCGGAGATTGGCTGGGTTGATCTCCGACGGCCTCGTCTTGCATTCATTACCGATTGGCAAATACCAACTGATAACGTTACTGACCCGCTGGTAAGATATTCTCGAATGACAGCTATATACTCTCTTTCTCCTGCTAATTCAGGATCTAGAATCATACAACCATCCGCTACACGACATCGTACCCACACCAGCCAATTGGCGTGGGTCACTCACGAGGAGAAAATAGAATCAAACGTTGGGATCCAGACCGCGACTGGTTCTTCGTCAGCATAGATGACTTCATTTTCTCCGACGAGCGGCCCCTCCCCAACCGTGGCAATAAGCCACCAACCTTTACACCCACCAAGAGACAGGTCATGACCGATTTCGCACGCCTGATTCGCGAACGGGTAGAAAGCTTCCTCGCAAACGATATCCTCGACAATGCAACGATCGTCAACGAAACCCCGGTCATCAAGTACCTGGTTTCATATCCCGATATCCTGGATGGGGTAGACAGTGGGTCTGGGGCATTGTGCATCCGTGACTTTACAATTGCTTTCAAAAACGCCGGCTTTCCTATGCTTGATTCCGACATTCAGCCAATTCCTGCCGAAGATGAAGATCCTGAGGACGATGAAGTCATTCTCAAAGATGTCCTAACGAGCTCTCGTATGGTTGAATTTCTAAGCGTCGGGCTCACAGGTCTGATCGGATACGCCAACGTAATGCCGGGAAATCCGCAGATACCTGCCATTCCAGTACGTGCCCTTGAATAACTCAAGCATCGTTTGCATCTACGCGGTCAATGTAAGAACGAACAGAGCTGTTGAATTGGCTGACGGTAGTGACTTTCTACAGAAAGAGAGACCTTTTGTCACCGTGGTTGATGATGAGGCCTACTTCACCTCACGTCTCTGCTTGATGACGAATGACTCTCGCTTTGGAGTTGTCCAGGAGCCGACATGCCACCCAATTCGATCTCCAGCACACAAGATGCTCCCGGACGAACACATCACCCTGCTCATGAACATGTTCGCCAAGAATCCAGAAGGAGCTGATAACTCTGTTGAATGGCGACGGATTTTGAATGAAAACCCAGGGCTGGAGCAGAAAAATTTTCTTCATGGCATCACAAACTGGCCGGAGCACCCAGCTCGTATGGACGTGGTCAATGTTTTGAAAAGAGCTTTGGATAAAACCTTTGTCGAGCTAGAGGCAGAACCGATGCCTCCTCCTGAGGGTGATGGTTTGCCTCATAAAGTCTCCGCGTCCTGGTAAGTTGATTGGCATCGCCCTTCACCATGCAATTGGCGGAGAGGCTAATTATCCACTCTGTGACACCCAGCGTGGCCTTTGCAAAAATGGTTGAGCAAGCCATTCGCACTCCAATCCTAGAATCGTTGGAGGACTCCTTTATCGTCGCGCCTTCAATGACGGTATGTTTATCCTCTGTCCCAGCAAAAATAGAACTTTAGATCCGGAGGGCCAAACTCTCTAATTGCCTTTCCCCGCGCATTTAGGACGTCGCTCTCTTTGACACTGGCGCCGGAGAACACGAAATTTACAAAGCTTTCTTCGAACTCATCCACATTCCGAAATCTCTTCCACCAACCAACTGGGTCAAAAAGTCAGCCGCAGAGCCGCACTACGTGCTCCCCGATCAAACGGGCCTCGAGCACGATTCGCCACAGCCATCGACAGCTGGTCACGGAGATCCCCCAGACGGACACTTCTTCGAAGGCCCAGACTGGGCAAAGTTCGCTGAAAGAGCTCGAGAGGATCCCGAACTCATGGCCAGTCTATCGAAGGATGATCTGGACTACATCAAATACCTCACGGAACGCCGTCGCCCAATCAATTACAACAAATACTACAATATGCGGGTCATGCGTCCCCAAGATCATGGCTTGAACGTCCCTATCGGAATGTGTGAGGCTATCAACGCGGAGCTTGCACGCATTTATGTTGAAGCCTTGCGGGTTTGAGACCTCTTTATTGTTACTTCTAGGATAGTCTCGGAACCCTTCTAGGACATGCTTTGCTTCTCTTTTACATACTTACTTTTACAATCGCCTGTCTGTGGCGGGCGTAATGTATTAACGCGACACGATCACGAAACTTGTTTGCATGGCCCGGCGTTAGATGCATATGGCAGTCTAATGTAACATAGGCCCTTATTATCACTTCATGATTATTAGCGATGTAATATCAGGCGAATAATCAATTTTCACAAAGAGGTCCTTGCATCGTAGCACTTGCACAAAGATATACTCGTGATAGCAGGAATTATCAATGGGCGGTTTCTCTACTGAAGAATGGTGTTTTCGCAACACAAAATCTGCCACACACCATCCAACATGACCCAATCCACAGCCCAAGCACGCCATCGCCGCGGGTCGCCCGTCGGCAGGATGTAAACCCACATTCTGGACGCATTAATCAGCATTTCGTCAGACGGCCCCCACAGTTCCCTGCCGTTTCAAATGCAACTTTAGATGCAGATGGGCGATCGTCCTTTGTTACTACCCCGCAGAGCCGGTTTGAGCGCCGTCTATAGCTGTTGGCATATGCATTGAGTTCCCAGCTGACCCCGGCATCTGCCGCTTTGAGAATACACCGCAGCGGCAATCCGGGAATATTGAACAAAGGATTGTGGGGTCCTATGTGGTAGCGGGATGTCAGTATGCATTAGCGCAGATAGGACGTCTGGCAAGGCAATTCGATGTGAAGTCTATAAAGAGACTACTCCCAGGAACATTGCCTGCGTTAGCTTCCCAGATAACAGATCGCCGCTGGTATACTTCATTCTCCTACCTATTGCCATATAAGACAAGATGACTGTTATCACCGACACCCTTTCAGCGAATAACGCCAGCTATGCGGCAAGCTTCGCGAAAGGCGATCTCGCACTCCCGCCTGCAAAGAAATACCTAGTCCTCACCTGCATGGACGCTCGAATCGACCCCGCCGCAGCTCTCGGCATCGAATTAGGCGATGCGCATGGTATGCATTCTCACCTAGTCTAGTACATCTTCATACCAACAATATCTGACATATTTGGAACGCTCTAGTGATCCGTAATGCCGGTGCTTCCGCCGTGGATGGACTCCGTTCGGTCATCATCTCAGAACAACTGCTGGGCACCAATGAGATATTGCTGATAAAGCATACTGGATGTGGGATGTTGACGTTTACGAACGAGGATGCGTATGGAATCGTGAAGAAGAATCTGGGGGTCGATGCTTCGAGCATTGATTTCTTACCGTTTTCAGAGTAAGTCACACTTTAGGTCAAGCAATCGACTAGTCTTGATTCTCAGCTTTTATAAATGTGGTGTATGAGCTGCTGCTGATATTAGTTCTGTGAATCCAAGACTGGAACAAGCTGTCAAGAATGACGTAGAATTTCTGCAAAAGTCGGAATTCGTACCGGACACTGTGAACATTAGCGGGTGGATCTACCAAGTGGAGACTGGCAAGATTGTCAGTATCGTTTAAGTCGACTCTCGTGTATGGAGCATCAATATATCTCGCGAGGATCTTAAGATCTTACGTACGGCGGCATTTGGTATCATGGTATATATCGTTGTCATATTTGGTACTTAAGTTCGAGTCTGAGTGGCTCTCGCGACGGCACTGAAGTTGGGGCATATACTATTCGCAAGCTTTGTCAAATAATAAGATGTGGTGAATTAATATTTCAAGCTAATATATCGCACCCGCTAGCTATAAAATGGAACATGATAGCGCCGAAACTATAAGCCTCGAGACGATTCCAGCCGGTCCATCTTGACTAACTAGGGGTCTTCGGCTGAGCACTACGTTGAAAATTAACAAGTGCGTAAAAGCGGACCGTGAGTAGCCGCTTGAAGAAATAAATAAGCGTAAAGGAAAGCAGTATGAGAGGACTGAAAGGGCTAGGACACGCTGTAGGAACTATCGTAACAACGTCAAAGGGATCGTCCGAGCCAATATGGTAAAGGAAATCAAGGCTATCTAAACCGAGAACGCAAAACAATGACTTCGCTTTCAAACCGACCAACGCCAAACTGGTTGCTAAAGCTCCACTTTTGGTTCCGAACAACTGATTACTTCTTCAAAGCATCCCAGGTCGATGGCTTCGTACCGTTCTTTAAAGGCCACTCTGCCTTACACAGGCGCCTATAGAGGTCGTAATCGAAGCTCACGGGCTTCAAAAAGTTCCACCTCAACCTTAAGGTTCCTTCTCGAAAATACCGTCTTACCTGCTGGTGCGTCAGGGTTTCCACATCCATCCTCTTCTTCAAAACCCCAGGGACCAGCTGTTCAGCCAACGAATCCACGCCCATCTGACATAATTTCAGTTTCTCATTCTGCAGTTGGGTCATATAGCTGCCGGCAAACAATCGATCAATCCACCACTCCACCAAGGCGCCCGTTTTATCGTTCTGAATATCTTTGACCTCCTTGTCCGACAGCAATTTCGTCTCGTTATCGAATTGATAGGTGCCTATGTACTCCCACTCGGCAATCTCTCGTTCGACAAAAATCGGGAATGGTTGAGTACCAGGGATCTGAGAAGCGAAATTGTGTATCGTGCAGACGACGATAACGCCTCCGGGTTCCGGGCGGATGGGCAGAATCTCTTTGCAGAATGCAACGATGGTTCGAATCGGGGTTTTACTCCTCCATTGACGGTCGAACCTCACAGGGCAAATGGTTGTGCGGGGGTTACCGCCAATGTAATGACTTATCATCTTTCTTGAGAAATACTTTTTCGTTCCTGTGAGGATTCGTGGCTTTTGGACTTCCGAGCACAGTTTTTTGTAATAGCTTTGGAACCAGTAGTCGTCTGGTTGAACCTCTGCACGAATTCTTGATCCCGGACCTGTTGAGGAAGCCTGGATAGCTGGTCTATTAACACTGTAAGGCGATTTCGGAGACCTTTGATCAGTGGGTGATGCGTTCGACCTCTTCTTCATGCTCGAGAAGTTCAAGTTGGGGGGTTTGATTGATAGAGGTCCTGCTACTGGCAATGTGTGCGACGGAGATTGAGTATGTGCCGAAACCGGAGTTAAAGGCGCTTCCGTTCGTGCCTTCTTCGTTGGACGGACTTCTACCTCCAGCTCTGGCCTCTTTGCCTGGCTGGGAGCTCGCTCTTTTATCCCGACTAGGCGACTAGAATTTGGGAATGCAGGCGGCCCCGTGGAAGCTGAATTTGCCGATTTTTGCGACAACGACGTTTCTCTCCGCTTTCTTGTCCTACAGAAAGCTTCTTCATCGTCATCGTCCTCGGAAACAGCGTCCGGCATGGGAATACCGGCAGACGGCGTCAGATTTTCTTCGCCTGGTGTCGGAATTATCCTGACGCTGCTCTCCTCATTCTCTGCTGGGATAGTGGTTCTCTTCTTTTTCTTCTTTTTCTTAGCGCCATCATCCTTTGGCTTCTTTTCTTTCTTGATGATCCTAGAATCTTCTAGCTTCTCAACGATGCGGTCCACCAAAGTGTCCACGTCAATGATCTCCCGCTCACGGCGTGCAGTTGCCGGTTGATCCAATCGAAATGAAAGTGGTAAAGATATTAGACTGCACCCCTCGGTTCCTCGGTCTTGATATACTGGTGGAGGTCTGGAGGCATCTCGCATAATCACATCCGTATCCCTTGGAGTAGGAGTTCCAACAGGAGGCTGTGGCGAAACACCGGTCTGACAACCAGTGCTACTGGTTGATTGGGGAGTTGCAATCGTGGAGGGCGCGGCATCTTTGTGCTGAGACAAAACCCCTCTGTCGACGAGTTCTCGATTTGAGGAAATTTGATCTTGGGAAGCTTTAGACGGTCCACGTGCAACAGCTACTGTATCAGAGTAGGATGTTGCAGCGATAGGTCTGGTTGATCGCGGCGACACTGATCTGCTGTATCTTCTATGCCTATAATCCCTCCGATCTCGCGATGAATGGCGATTGTCATCGCTAGCTTTGGTGCTCCAGTCGCTGTGATAATGGTCGTAGAGACGGCGTTCACGTCTGCGAGATCTCTTCCGTCTGCTGTCCCTCTCTCTATCCCTTCCTTCGTCATAGGGCCGATCCCCATAATAGTGGTTTGCCCTGTCTCGACTGCGACTCCTTGAGCGACGGTGACGACGCGCTCCGTCGTCGTCATAATTCCTGTTCCGTTCACGATCACGATCTCTACTATTGCGCCTGCGGCTCGAAGACGATGTTGTAGTCGATGGCGGAGAGCGGTGCGTTTCGAATACACCGGTGCTGCTATTTGAATTCGGTGCCTTGTCTTTCTCCATGCGGCTTTCGCTAACCACGGGATCATGGCTACTCGATTCCGGCAGATTCGGATCACTGCCGGTACGGCGAGGCACGTCGAAGCTGACGCGAGGATGTGTAGGGCTCTGAGAATCCCTTTCTTGTTCTAAGCTCAATCCTTCGTTGGTAGTCGTACTGGTGATGTTAACACTGGTTATGGCATCGCCCCCACCAATGACGCCGCTGACCTTGGGGTCTCCCTGTGCGTCCGCAGGCTTCTCCGGGCTCTGAGGGCTCGGATATGCTGGGCTTATAGGAGGCGTGGAGTTTAAGGCAACGTTTGCGGCTGTCGTTAAAATTCCAAGACCTAATCTGTTTGGAACGGGAGGTTCGATCGGCGAAGGTATCGATGCTTCACGAGAAGGTTCTCGTGATGCTGCTGGCGATTGAAGCTCGCTGGCCAATGCTGGTTTGCAGCCGAAGAGATTGGAGCCATATCGTACATATAGGTCTGGATTTACAGCTCGTGGCAGAGACGGCACAGACTGTGTGTTCGACATCTTCTCGTGGGCAGTGTGGGTATGCTTTGAAATGGTCCTGAGTGTATACGATCGATGGAGCTGTAGTAAGCTCAGGTATCAGCAACCTCGTGGGGAAGATGAGGAGTGCAGTACATAATATGCACCATTGTGTGGATCGGCTGTCTGGTTTGCAAGATAACCGTTGTGCTGAGAAGCTTTAGAATGTATGTCGACACGCACCTCAGCTAAGCTAAGCTACAATTCCAACACTTAAAGCTCCAAATATTGCAATGGTTGTGACTAGTATGCTCCAGGGCTGAAGCTCCGACAAACGGCCCTTTCACAGAGCTAGTAGTTGCCCAGAACAAAGAGGTCCGCTCCGGAATCCGCAATCGAGTAAGTTATCATGGCAAAGGAGACCATAGCTCTGCATTGCTAAGGTGGTGGAGTGCAGTTAGTGGTTCTATACTCTCGAAAAATGGCCTATGTATCGAACGCGAACGAAAAGGCTGTATTAAAAAGAGTAAATAGCAATAAATTGATAGTTGGCCAGCGAATTAGCTAAAGGCGAATGCCGCCGATAGCAGCAGTTGGAAAACTCAAGGCAACTGCCGGGTGCTATCATGAGTTATCTATCCGGTATTTATAGAGCTCAGATATCTACAGTACCCCTCTTTCCTCTCCGCCTGTTCAGGAAAATCGTTTCGTATCTACTAGTCTCCGGTCTGGAACTAAGTATCGCGACACAATGGACCACTCAGAGAGCTCCAGGCACGACTAAGCCCAAGTTACCACTGCAACCTCTCGTATGCACAATATACTTGTTTGTACTGATTTGCAAACCTATTCAGGTCGGCTCTGGAACGAATCTAGTCATCCTTGTCTTTACTTTGTTATATTCTCCACACACACCCAGCGATCGATTCTTCTTTGTATTGATACATTTTCCCTTTCAGATCGCAATAATTTCCCCATCACGCAGGTAGTGGAGGGTAGTAACAGTGCTTCCGGAAGTTTCCTGGTCAACCTTTCGGTGCCGCATGCAAGCTTGCGTCGAGTGGATGCCTCATGATCATGTCCTTTTGTCTTCCATGATTTTACCGGCGTCTTCTTTGTTCTCAGGCCCCGGAACATCTATCACGGAAGGGACACCGCCGTGCCGCATCTGACTGTTGCTTGTTGGATGGACATTCATGCGGACAATGCGGGTCCATCCTGTCAATTTAGTTCGGAGGGCTGCGCAATCAAGGTAGCCGGCCGATCGCCGGCCTGGACCGATAGGTCCACTCATAATATTTCGTCGTGCATGAATTCAGCTGTTCATTCCAAGATCTTGGTGAAATGCATTCCAAGGTTGAACACAAACTTCATTTAATGCTCGGGCCACTCAGATCCTGAATCCAGCTGTGACACTGACCAGATACCCCGCACGTAACTCGCTGAGGCGGAAAATGGATGAATGCGGGTGAACGAAGTCGGGGCAATAAACTTCCAATTCTGGCCGGATTCCAACATTGACCACATGAGCAATCACACATGCATTGCCAAACCATCGACTCACAGAATTCTGCTGAATACACAGCGGCAAGATCGATTGCATCCAAGGAAAGCTCCACCAGCTGAAGAAATGCCTGTTCTTTCAACCCCGTCTGCAAACTTCACGACATCCATCGCATCGACTTTCCAAACTCGGCGATTCTTTTAGTCTGTGTAACCTTCGACCCATGTTCATGACAACGCAAATAGGCTATCTGACGGGAAGATCGAGATACCATGCCTATTCGGTTTACCGACAGGTGCGCGAGCTCCCGATCTTCGGTAAACGGCACTTGTCTTGCGATCGCTTGAAAGGCAGGAATGCGGTGATCGCCGTGGTAGAGTTCGATCCTGGGTCTATTGTTCATTCAATTCGATCGATGTGAAGATTCCGATCCGATGTATTGAAGCGACGCTGATTTGACCTGTCGCTTTAGGCTTGGAATCTTTATTCCCCGAGACTATCGAGTTTTTGGTCTCGGGGACACTATGGGGTTCCAATCTCGACGATGCCAGCCAACCAATTGGAATTTTTGCATCGATATGGTGGTCATATGTCGGGCTTTAATGCAGCTTTCCGCCTGTAGCTGGTCACGCGTTACTCCAGGACACATGGTCGTACACTAAGTCGCTAGGTTCCTTTCCGCCTTGGGGGAGCTGGGCTGTCCCGGCTACGTTATCAACCAAGGAATCGACTGGCGGGGCTTCGCATTGCCAAACTTTGAGCTTTCGGCCTTGCTGGGAAGTCAGGGTTGTTTAGTCGCCGAGACTATAGTACTAGGATTCCTTATCAGTCGGCATGGTGGTCCACCGCTAAATATGCGAAGATGAACCCGGATTTGAGCGCTGTACGCTATCAGTCACTATGTAGGCCTACCGCTAGCACCCGGCTTCACTGACAAATTATGCATGGTGGTCTGGTTCGCGTTCACGAGACAACGGAGTCCATCTTTGGCGTTCAATGTGTTAAGAGACGAAGTTCATCATCGAATATCCGAATGAGAGACCCCAACGTCTGTACAACATTGGCCCTCGTGATGACTCGTGAAAGCAGGGGTCCTACCTCTGGCAGACCATTATTTCCAATGTGTGACGTAGCACAATATACAAGGGCCTGGAAGAATCGGCAAACTTTCCACCTATCAAGCCTCAATAAGGCTGTAGCTCCACAAAGCGGGGTATTTGAAGCCGCAAGGCTCCAAAGGAATATATATACAGACAAGCAGAAAAGCTCCCTATAAAATCCACCACTGGAATCTGTTTGACCCAAAGTTCTTCGATGTTGTACGCCTAAAACAGATGGGAATAGAATGGAACAGAAGATACTATGGATGGATATATGCAATGCAAAATTTTAAGAGCTAAGTGCACTGACAGTCATACTGGGTGGATGTTATTCAGCACCCAGGGCTTGCAGCGCCAGTCTGAGTTGTTTTACAGCAGTTGGTACGTCGTCAAAATTGAGAGCCGAGTCAGCCCATCTTATGCACTTATGCGCTTCTTTGATAGCAGCAGGATCCTCGTCCGGATCGACGAGTCTCCTCTGCGGAGGGGCTGCTACTGGTGGCGCCCTTCCAAACGGCGAGGGCGCCGGTGCCTGTGCGCAGGTCTGTCGCTGTGGAGGCTGCGGGCTGGCCACTGAGGGCGGGGGATAGTAATAGGCCGGTCCTGTACCGGGCGGGTGGTTCATGGGAGGGGCAGCGGGAGGCTGCGCATCATGACCAAGCCAGTGAGGTGAGGGACCGCCAAATACAGGATCCAAGCCGGAAGCTACCCCAACCCCGACTCCTGCTCCTGCAGAAGCCGGGGCTCCGGAGTAGAAGCTGTCTAATCCAGCAGAAGGTTGGGGCGGGACTCCTGGTGATAATTTCGGTGGTAAAAGAGGCACTGATGGCGGTGCTGATGGAGCGACGGGTGGAGATGTAGGCCCGGGTGGGAAGTTTGATGGTGCAGACGGTAGACTCGGAGGGGCGGATGGTAAACTTGGGGGACCAGGAGGTAGGTCAAGTAGCGACGGAGCGACGGATGTTTCGTGGGCGTAAGGAGCTGGTGGGAAATAGCCGGCAGAGGGGGGTTGTGCGGCGAATGTTTCGGCGGTGGACATCGTTTCTGTCCGACTTGGTAGATGCGCAACCGGGCGAAGAGGCGCCTCTGTTTCGGGAGGGGAAGGAAAGGAAGGCGGAACAAGGGGCGGCGGTGGCACATTGCTCGGTGTCATAATCCTGCTCGGGTGAAGAGATTCGTCTGCTGCTGACATCCTAGCCATAGATCGCTCCAGGCTTTCAGCCTCATCTACCGCATCCTCGACTGTCGGAGCTGGTGGATGTGGAGAGACCGGCGATACTGGAGAGACTTCGTGCTGCGACCTCTGAACATCCGTATCCGTGAATACTGGGGGCACTTCCTCCTCTTGTCCTTGTTCTATCGGTGGATTGGGATCTTCTCCGGCTTTCAGGGCCTTTAGAATCCGCGCCGCACTGTACTTCGCAAATGTGATTTTCTTGGATACTTCAGGATCCAGTTCTCCAAAGACTCGTAGGAGTTCGAGAAAAATCGAAGCCGCCATGAACGTTTCCGCCGTTTGCCTGCCGAGTACATTCATTAATTCTGAGGAAGTGAAATTGTATTTCAGTCAAGGCTCCTTACTTGGTGCATTTCCTTGCATTCTGTGCATTTTCAGCATTGCTAAAGATTTTGTTCGCGAACTGTTCCACGTAGACTTTTCCGACGACATCGTCCGCTACAGCTTCGTGATCTGATAGTTCTGCTCTCCGCTGTACTTATTCGCAAGTCTGTTTCAGCAAAAACCGATGTTTATGCTACCATATCCAGGCAACCCAACCAAAGGTACGCGTACCTGTTCTAATGTGTCCATGACCTGACCAGTATATGTCATCCCTTCGGCGCTCTTTGTTAACCCTTTCGCAAGGGCTTGCTGGACAGTGTAGACGTAACAAAAGTAGGAAATGACAGGGTCAGCCTTCTCCATCTGGTGAGCTTTGATGATGAAGGGCGCAACCGCCTTCAGCGACGGGGGTATATCGGACGCCATGACGGGCGAGAAGATCGAGGGACGAAGCAGTTAAGCTTCTAATATCGCGAGCACTACTAATTGTATCGCCGGCGACAACAGATGACTATGATTCGGTTCAGGCTAGCTGTCGTCAGCGAAGTGCATTTCGTTTGCGGGTATCGGTTGGCGGTTAATAGGAACGTGGGGCTCTTCGCCTCGGTGAAGGACATCGGATGGCGCGGCGCGGGCGGGCGTGGAGGTGGCTTGTGACGGGCGACCACGAGCACCGCCACACAATTTCTTTCGCGACCGCATCGAGCGACAGGCCACACACACTTGTAAACTTCCACTCGACAGAACCATAACATCTCCACCGCATACGCTCTCCGTCGCAATCGTCACTTACCGCGAGCCCGGGCATAGTCGCGATCATTCGGCTTTTTGCCATCTTACTACTAGCCTGCGACCGCTTCGTCTAATAACACTGCCGGCCGATTCAAAGAGAGCGCTCCCAGCACGCGTCTTCCATCTCCTACCACAGTCGCCACTATGAACGGCAGCGACAGCTACAGAGGTAAGACAGATGAACACACCTCCTTCCAGGGCAAGGCGTGGAACCCTTCCTTTATCCATTCCTTTTGGCGTCTGATTTGTAAAGGACATCCAAGCAAGAAAGCCAGCGAGATACTGTCCTACTCCAGATCCTTTCCGTACACTTGAAAAATATGAAACCAAAGAGCCGCATCGCATCCCATCTGCCGAAGACAGCAAAATGGCTATCCATAGTCGCGACCTTGCATCCATAGGCGCCGCGATTATCTGCACTCAGCCTTCTACTGGAATCTGCACCTTCCTTGATCCAGTGGTCGTATTCGTCGATACCCATTGCCTTGCAGACATGTCTTTTGGACGCGGATCGAGACTTGTGTCGCACTTGATTCAAAGGGTCAGGGCTGGAAAAGCGGAGCGCAGCAACGGCTGCGGACACCACTACTAACTTACTAACCATGTCCGAAATGCGAGCAAGTACAAATACTTACCTCTTGGGCCTCCGGTTCCTTCATTGTTTAGATTCCCGCCACGGTTACTCATCTTCCCGCAGGGAACGTGACCGTGATGGACACCGCGAACGGGATCGAGATCGAGGAGACAGACATGCTGCCGATGGTTCAGAATATCATGTAAGTCTCTCATGCGCTGAACGTCTATCGCACCCGACAACACTGACTCTATGAAACAGTCCTCCAGACACGGCGAACGCTCTGAACGGGGAGATCGCGGAGATCGCGGTGAGCGAAGGGAGCGTGGTGAACGTGGTGACCGAGGAGACCGAGAACACCGTGGCGATAGGCGCCGATCCCGCTCGCCCTACACCACCCGTGATAATAGAGCCTCCGCCCGAGGCGCTGCTCCCGCCGCTGCAACCGCTGGCGACGACTACTACAGCAGTCGAGATTTCCGCGATCGAGAACGGGAGCGAGAACACGCCCGCGGCGAGAGAGACATAGGCCGGGACAGACGCGATAGAGACCGACGCGGAGAAGACGAGAGACGCCGGGGTGGTAGAGAGCCACGTGGTGATGCGGGACGTGATCGCAGAGAACGTCGAGAGGATATCTCTATGGGAGGAATGGAGGAAGCCAGGCAGCCACGCCGAAGCCCGAGTCCGCCTAAGGTCAAAGAACCTACTCCAGACTTGACCGATATCATTCCCATCAGCGACCGGAAGCGACGGTTGACCATGTGGGATATCAAACCCCCAGGCTACGAAAGCGTCACTGCAGAGCAAGCTAAGCTTTCTGGCATGTTCCCACTGCCCGGTGCCCCTCGGCAAACGACTCTCGATCCGTCCCGGATGGCTGCCTTTGTCAATCCGCCCAAGGAAGGCAATACTCAGCAGCCCACGGCCCTCAAACCATCCAATTCTCGTCAAGCGAAACGTCTTCTCTGCCAAAATCTCCCGCCCATGTGCACTGAAGAAACAATCTACACCTTTTTCTCCGGATTTCTCAAGTCTCTTAATGCTGTTGATCCGACCAGCGAACCCGTTGTCACCATCTACCTCAATCCCACCAGTACTATGGCCATGATCGAATTCCGTACCACCGCTTATGCAACCCTCTGTCTTGCTTTTGACGGGATCGAATTCGACGACACTGGTGTTAAAGTCAAACTTTCTCGCCCCAAGGATTACATCATCCCGCAGTACTCTGAAAGCGGCGAAAGCCACACCGACGAGATCTCGTCCCAGGTCCCAGATTCAATCAACAAAATTTGTGTTTCGAATATTCCTATTCATCTTGCTGATAACCAGGTGATCGAGCTTCTCCAAACTTTCGGCAAGCTGAAATCCTTCTTCCTCATCAAAGACAGAGAGATGGACGAATCAAAGGGGGTTGCATTTTGCGAATACGCCGATCCAAACATTGCAGAAATTGCCATTGAAGGGCTTAATGGGCTCGATATCAATGAGCAGTTACTCAGTGTCAAGCGCGCATCCATCGGTGTTAAGCAGTCCGCTGGTGCTGAGGCTGGTATCCCGGCGATGACAGTTATTGCAGCTACTACCAGCGCGGAAATGGAGGGAGGAAGAGTCTTGCAGTTACTCAATATGGTCACTGCCGACGAATTGCTCGATCAAGAGGAATACGAAGGTATGAAATCCGACACTATCCCCTATATTCCCGTCAGATATACTAACTTTGAACTCTTCTTGCAGAAATCCTGGAAGACGTCACAGACGAATGCACGAAATTCGGCCCTATCATCGACATCAAGATTCCTCGCCCTAGCGGCCACCAGCGTGCGGCTGCTGGTGTTGGTAAGATCTACGTGCGATTCGAAGCTCACGAATCCGCCGAGAGGGCATTGAAGGCCCTTGCTGGCCGGAAATTCGCAGACAGGACAGTCATTGTGAGCTACTTCAGCGAAGAGAACTACGATGTCGGTGCATGGTAGAGACGCAGATGTACCTGATAGTTGACGAGGGACATGTGGCAGTATGATATGACCTATCTTGCATACCAGCTGAGAGTGACCTAGACCGCGCGTCAGGCGCTATCGGCTGTTTTTGGCAACAGGACGTGTAAACAAAATTATTTTTCTCGACTTTGTGTTATTAACCCAATTCTAATATGATTCTTATCCTACTTGAATTCCCTATGGCGGCGCTGCGCTCTGCGACATCGATTTCATCAGAGGCGCGAAACTGATCTATTCTTCCTTTCGTCTTTTATGTCCTGAAAAGCATTGCGTTATTGAACGGGGCTAGTGACTGAGAGGACGCATCCCGCGAGAGGTTTCAAGTTGGAGAGCATTCGAATTGATTATACGATATCCTAATCAAAAGAAGACATACGCCCGAATGTAACATGCGTTAACACCATGGAATAAACTAAATGTCGAGAAGACTTGCGAGGAAACTTGTGATGAGACGAATTAAGTATGAATTCGTGAAAAGGGTCGTTCTACCACCGATAGAGTATATATATGACACGGTCGAAAGAGAAGAAGAGAAAAGAAGATGCCGAGAAACACGCGCTTAAGCACCCAACATGGCGCTGGCAGTGGCGGATTCGCTGTTGAGAATGTCAGCATCAAGTTTCGCGATATAGTAGGGTAGAAGCCCAAGGGCGATGTGACATACTATTTCCAGTTGGGCGGCATGACACCAACAGTCTTGTAGTACCTGCTCAGACGGTGGATCCGGGACTCAATGAGAATGAGACGGAACTTTCCATCCTTGTCCTTGCGGTTCTTCTCCAAGTGCTTTCGGACGGCGACAGCCTAGATGCAACAGTTCAGTTAGCACACTTCAATCAAAGTCTTCCCCACGAGAAAAAAGAACAAGCAGGGTGCGCGGGGCTATAGGTGAATGTCTTGTCGCTACCTTTCGGATAAGCATGTGCAGGTCCTCTGGGATTTCCGGAGCGAGGCCTGAATGCGATGAAAAAATCTCTTTGTCAGTCTAAAGACCATACAAAGGCTTTACTGTAATATCCCTACGCCTGATAGCGGCGAGGGCAGTTTCACGGAATGGTGAATGTACCATTCGACTTCAAGATTCGGAGAATCTTGTTACCTAGATGCGTCGATGCACGTCAGTATCTTGTCCTGTCTACTCTTTCGTGATCTGGGTTTCTGCGCAGCTTGCTTACCAGTGACGACCTTGACCTGAGCGACACCATGGCTGTCACGGAGGATGACACCGATCTGGGAGGGTGTAGCTCCCTTACGGGCGAGCTTGCAGATCTGGTCGACGATTTGATCCGAGGGGGTCTTGAACCATGTCGGCGCGGTGCGCGAGTAAGGGATCGCGGACGAGGAGATACCCTTTCCGTTAGAGTGAAGGCGACCCATTGTGAATTAGATTTCGAGAGGTATGGAGGTAGACGGGTGTCGAGGGTTGTCGTGTGGAGAGGTCGTCGATGTCGGTTGTTCGTGATCAAAGCTGTGGTTTGGGTTTCGAGATCGAAATTTTTGGTGGAGGCAAGCGAATTGGACGTGTGTTGTGGCGAGTGTTGTGGCGGTACAAGAAGGGTTATTTGATTAGGGCTAATTTTTGTGGCGATGCAATGCGCCAAAACTTTTTACTAGCGCGCAGTCTTTTAGATGTAAACATCCGATGCGACTGTTGCGAAACCAGATACGATCAACTTCAACCTTTCCAATACTTGTCACCGCTGCTTGCCATAGACCCTCGCAATGAAGCTAATATACAGGAATTGCCGTACTTATCTTGAACCGCATATTCAACCGCCGGCTATACTTGGACTCTCGAGCCCCCATGCTGTACGGCTTCAACAGCCACCATAGGGCAGGCTCGACGACAATCTCGATTAAGCAGTTGTTTTTATGATGGACAGCCAGCCATCTGCGGGATTGGATAACTGATGCAAAATCGATGGGTATATGATGTATCTGACTCTATAAATGCTCATCTAGTCAATTAGTATAGTGAGTTACACACAATCTCTTCTCATGTTTCACAGCCCCTCAATTCTCCGAGTGATCCTTTCAATATGATGATAAAGCACATTTGTGGCACCTCTTGCGGGATAACTGCTGGAAGTTGGATCTTCTCTTACGAGATGTCCTTAAATAATTTTTCCTTCAGTTACATGAGCGAACTGGACTTCTGATATTTTAATTGATCTACATCACATATATCCGCCATCTTGCGCTTTCTACTTGGAGCGCCATAGAAATGCATTGGAGTATCGACATGGCTGACATCTGTGAAAGGTTTAGATTTTCCTCAAGCAATGCAACTCGCTTCGTAGCGAAATGCCAACATGCAACCCTGGCCAGGTCAGGGTCCAACATAAAGAGAAACCCAATACTATATATTCTCACGTGCCCACCTCGCCCACATTCTCCGTTTATGTCGATGTCGCCATTCTTCATCTTTCTTCCTACTGGACGGCCAAGCCCCGCTATGTGCTGGGCGGTATCTCCACACCTGCATCGCATCAGCACCAATTTCATTCCATGATCGGTCTCACAGTGTTGTACAGCCACATTCGCAGGATAGATCAAGATGCATACCATAAGAGCCACCATTCCTGAAAATCAATCATACGTCGTTACTATATACCCTATTGCACGTCGCTGGCATTGTCACCATCGCTCTACCACCCCTCCTTCAGAGGATCGCGGTTTTCCAACTCCTCTTCGCGATGCTCTTCTTTCACAGATGCCGGCTCATCGCTAGCGCCCTTCTTACTATATTCCTTTGTGCAACATGCCAAGCCGCGCCTTACAACTCGGTTTGGCTGACCTATCCGCCGTCGACAACCGCCTTCACCCCCCCGGCTTCGTGTTCGTCGACGACGTTCTGGAGATACACCTCTAGGAGCCAGGAAATCGGTCGTATGATATATTATAAGCAATGTTCCGAAAACAACAAAGCTTGCTGTCCGATGGAATATCGCCAGTCTTTGCCAAAAGACACCCAACGGTTTCTCGCACTAGGCTTATGTCCAGACGGGTTCGACTCCGCGGAATACTGGTATTCTGGTTCCGGAGGAAAGATTGTGACGTATTGCTGTCCGAGGTGTGCTCGAGCCCTCCTTGATCGTATCACTGTTGTAGAGCGTAAATTTGATTGGAAGTCCGAGTCTATATCGCCTGTTGCAAGCACGTAGATTGCTCACAATGTACAATACCGACGCAGATCCATGACAGTATCGACGTTCCTGCCCAACGATATCCTTTGCGTGTCGACTGACTCGACGGTTACCATGTCTGAGCTCACTTCGTCAGTTCTGCACCTCGTTGTCGCAACGCCGATTTTTGTGATCGCCAAAGAGGGCGTCGAAGCTCGCGAAGCTGCTAGCGCACCAACGTCCGTATCGAGGGAATTGGTCAGGCGGACCGACGGCGCTATTCCCAATCGCGAGTCGCACGATGTCGGGTTAAAGATAGGAATCTCCCTGGCTGTCATTGTACCTGTCATCGCCGTGCTGGCTTTCTTATGCAGGGTTTTCATCATCGTCCCCAGACAAAGGTTGGAATATGATGAATCCGGGGCTGTCGAGCTGTCATCTTCATCTCACGGACGAACGCCACCGACTACAAGACGGAATCGTT
This sequence comes from Orbilia brochopaga, assembly GCA_036872635.1. NCBI lineage: Eukaryota > Fungi > Ascomycota > Orbiliomycetes > Orbiliales > Orbiliaceae > Orbilia > Orbilia brochopaga. The sequence goes on along the minus strand of JAVHNQ010000008.1, from coordinate 658,831 downwards.
GCGATGACGGCGATAGCATTGCGGACCCACCGCCGCCGTACATTGCGAACGAACATGAGGCTCCGCCACCAGGGATCGATACACCGGTAGCAGGGATATCACGAGAGACTGATGCTCCCACTCAAACGCCAAATATTACACAGCAGTCAAGAGATGGTCGGCACGAAAGGCCGGTCGAAATTCACCCGCCTGTACCTGACTCAGACCCTTCGCTTCGCATCTAGACATCCAGCCTCTTCCTAAGTAATCGGTTGACAGCAATGAAATTTTCTCTAATTTCTAATACTAAATTATTGTGTGGTCTCGACCACATACAAAGCTATATCAATTAAGCACCATCGCGCTGGTGCAATGACTGCCTCATTCCTCTAGGGCTCTAGTAGTGCGCTGTATCGTACAGACCATTAGTCAATTTAATTCATGTTCATGCATCCCGTGCGGTAGATCTATAGATCTACCTAGGTATACGGTATGCCCAGATTAAGACGAAATAGGACCCAAGAACAAGGCAGACGAAATACCAAATCCCTCTTTTATGATCAAACAAGGTCCACGCGGGGGAAGCCAACGTCACACGTATACTCTGCGCTAAAGTTAACTATTGGCATGCACACTGCATCAAATTTAAAGGTAGTTTGGGTGTCTGATCCGCCTATAACAACGGTATTGTCGTTGCTGTCACCAGAGTAACCGAATGAGAAGTGTTAGGAAAAACACGTATATTCGTCAGCACAGCAAGCACAGTCATCACCTAGTACCTAGGTAGATGCCTACCTAGATAGATAAATAGATAGAAACTCCTTGATAGAATACAATCATCATCTAGTACATTACTTTACATTACTTTACATTACACCATCATCGTAAACCATAAGCTTCCTCACAGTGGTAGCATCGAATTAAGTTTCGATCCAGGCCGCTATAGCGAGCACCAAATTCACCGCGAAACCCTCTTTCAACTGACACCGGACTCGCCCAACACGGACGAACGGTTGCCTCTCGAGGAGGACCAGGCTTCGAGCCACCAGAACACACCAGGACGACGCACTGCTTACCCTAACCTCACAAGCTATAAGCTTCCTCACAAGATGGGCAGCATCAACCTCATTTCTCTAAGCTGAATAAGGACAACCCGATGGTTTGCAGCGTTTGAGCCTCCATCATGTCGTCAAGTCTATCCTTTTCAACCTTCAAACAAGGATCCGCTCCGCCGTTGCCGACAGAAAGCCTTTCTCTCTTACCTTTGATGGCGTTGGTCCTGAGCTAGCCAAAGAGCTCTGCGAAATGCTGTCGACTCCCTCCTTTGAACCCATAAGGCTACGGTATATCCGATATCCTCATCCCTGCCGAGTAGAAGCTAATAAAATCTGGGCTCGCAGGTTCTCATATAATGTTCAATCCAAAGATTCGAACTTGGCAAGGCCGAGTCTCCTGCAGGGAAATGCGGCGTACTTCCTATACTGTTGTTGGGAAATCTGGCAACCCTGACTTCCACCGATGTCCACAGGAGCTCTCGCGAGGCCAGCTGCTCACAGTAAGCCCCGATATATCTATAATTCACAAGAGCACACAGCTTTCTAATAAATTTTGGTTAGCCATCTCCAATTTTACAGGCCAGTACGAAGGCAGTATCAAAGAACCTGATCTTTGCATTAGGCCCTCTGGGCTAGCATATCCATCAATCGTTCTTCAGGCCGGAGTGTCTGAGTACTACTAGGCGTGTAATATGTCTATATCACAGTGTATATTCCTCGAAGATCATGCTAATAACGAGATTATAGCAGTTTCTACCAGTACCGGGGCTTCAGGAGGGACAAGAACCTGAGGACGATCCGACAATTACGCTGGCAGAGCTGTACGGGGCCAACGACGTCCCGGCTGGATACGAGCCCGATACCAAGCTACCTCTTTCCCTAGAGGAACTACAGTTCGCAATCACGGACGGTTCAGAAAAAGAGGCCCCGGTTGTGGAGAAGTAGGGTTTGCTAGTCGGCCCATGTGGCACTTTTTCTGCTAGCACTGACCATAAGGACGTTGTAATCACCCATCAAGAAAGCTGTTTATGAATACAAAGCCAAATATGATGATGAAAGCCATTGGGAATTTGTAATTACAACAGTTAGATGGGCATATCATACCACCGCAAATTCTGCTACAGGAGTCTCTCCAGCAGAACTGATTTTGGACGAGAAAATCAAATTGCCGGGCAATGATGTGAAATGTCACTGTCTACGGATAAAAATCACAGTACTTTGTCTTAAAGCATTATACTTCGACATGGCTTTCATCAATTTGGATTTTAAGGGGGTGTTCTGTAGCTGCATCCCAAAGCTGGTGTTCTATCCAGAAAGAACCAACAGTCCGAACGACAGCCGCATCGCCATATTTTCCACCTTTGATTTCCCCAATCCCGAGTCAATCTGAAATTTCACGTCGACCCACTCCTCCTCATACTGCTCATTACTATCGTCAAACATTCCCCGTCCCGCCAAAAGTTCCTCGTATACCTTCCAGTTACCCAATCGGCCCGGCCTGGCGAGTTCTGCAATAAGACTTTCCCGCAGCCATCCCTCCTTTGGCTTCCAAGCGTCCTTGTAGAGCGCCGCTTCTTGGATATTCAACCACTTCAATATCGACGTGACGTAGTGGAAATATAGATACCTCATGTCAGGTCGGAAGGAAGATCTGAATTCCAAAGGGGTGTTGTGGAGGTCAGCATAGGTGATTTCCATGCCCTTAAGTTTCGTTTTTGCCATCCAGGGCTTCATCAGAACGAGCTTGAGCTTAATTTCTGCGTCCTGGAGACTCTGGACGTCATTAACGGTTGATCTATCGATCCCAGTTGACGTTATCACATGTACTCCATCGGCGCCTGCAATAACCTGCCACTGCGATTCAGGCTTCCTCCGTAATGTGTTTCGTTCCTTCTGTTCATCCACACTGTTCCCATATAATGTCGGATGATTCAGACCATTGCCATCCTCTGTAGATGCAGGAATGATCGCAAAGTCGCTGTTCTCGAACAAATTTGCGACGCATTTTGCCAGGAGAAGTCCATTTGAGAGTGAGTGAATGTGGTCGCTGCCGTCTTGTTCGTTTCCGAATATGTAACCGATTGGGCCTGGATCCATATATGTCGGGATGATGTGGATCGAGGCGATGAGATCGGGAGGCAGATATTGCTTAAAGATCGGACACCAAATGTAACCAGACGAGCTTGGCTTGGCAGCATTGTAGGCGGCCGTGAGGGCTTTGGAGAAATCCGCAGAGCTTGAGTATGTTACCGAAATATCTGTGTCCACGGAGGAAGTTGATTTTCTAGGAGGGTCTGAGGAATTCGAACGGGAGACGAGGCTTGATGGAGGAGTTGGAACGGCGGCTTCTGGCGCTGAGACATCGGAGGCTGGTGCAAAGAGAGAGAGCATCTGGATTTTGCGATGAAAGACCAAGTTAGCCAGACTTTGACGACCGTAAGTAACCATGGTTGCGATGTAGTATGTGGAAACACCTAAAATCGAATCCCTAGGCTTGAGAAGCTTAAGAATTTTGTTGTCTGGAGGTGTACGACAAACTGATAATGCAGGAGGACATTGAACGTCATCCCATTGATATGACGCCGATCAATATTGGTTAATGAGTCTATAACAAAGGTTGATCTCGTTTATGAACCTGCGCATCCGGATCAGACAAATCCCAAAAAGCGAGCCTTTATTTATGATACAAAAAAACTTATATACATACCTTAAGAAATCGCTTCTGGGTCGATAACTTGTTTCTCAGCTCCCACGCCCTTTGCAGGTTTGAGGACGCCATCTGGTATCATGAGAACTACCTTGCGAGACCAGGTAAAGTACGACTGGCTAGTTCATGAGACAGCTTCTCCCGTAAGTGCGTGCATACGTGCATTGATCACAAAAAAATATGAGAGCAGCGATATTGGAATCGATACCGCAGCCTAGCTAGCACCCGCAAACGTATCATGAATATGATTTAAAACCCACAATTGCAAGTAATATAACGCTGCCTACAATGAAAAAAAATCCGATGAGCCGGTATGGCTGTAAAATAAACCTTACATGTACAGCAAGGGCCCGAGGAGCCAGTCTCGGGGATAGTACGAGCTAGCTAGCTCTTCAATCTCAACCTTGAGGCAGTATACCTGCTGTTCCAAAAGAGGCTACCCAGTAGCCGAGTTCACGAGTGTGCGTCCGATGCATGCACTAACTACTTAATGCATGTACTATGCATATACCGATTAGTCTCGTAAATATCCCTACGGAATACGGGACTGTTAGTTTCAACATATCCACATGGAATTCTACTTTCTGATCAGTTTGCCATAAGCATCGCTCGGGTAAGCGAGAAACCGGTGTTTCTCGGCGGAACGGTGCTATTGGATGGCTTGCGGAGCAAGCAAGTACCTCACGTCGCCTATATGAACGGATCGATCCGCATACCGCAACTTTAGTTAAAAAAAAAAAAACCCCCTCGCGCAGTCATCATAGAATAAAATTTGTCCCTGATCAGCTGACCCGTTTTGGGGCCGGGAAAATTTAATACAATCGCGACCGTCACGAAGTTTCGTAATGGCACATATGTACATAGTAAAATTGAACCCGAATACATTGTGCATACACTTGGACGAATGAATGAAAGAATGTTCGCTCCACCGAATCCAAATGAGAGACTAGACAATAGCTTTTTGTGTAAATGAACGTTGCTAAGACTCCTCCTTCACGGCTTCCCCATAGTTTCCAACTGAGCACAATAATTGTGCAGCAAGATATATAGTCAAAGAAACAACTAAGCTTGTAGCTTGACCAGTGGAATCGATGATAGATCCGATTTGTTTTATGGTAGGCATTGAGAGTAAAAATCGTTAATTACGGTGCATTTAAAAGGTTTCAGGCAGGTTTCAGGACCCTGACAAACGAAGCAGAGCCAACGTCAGCAAGTTTTGACTTGACGGTGCCGGTGAGCTATTCGCAGGATATATCGCAAGGTATTAGCATTACTTACAGTCCAACCCGAACCTCCGCACTGTGCGAACGGAAGTTGGCCAGATTCTAAAATAATCTCAATGTCAGTGTATATCCTGGTAGCATATGAAGTCCATAGGGTTTTCAATTACGGCGCTCTTCCAAATTATCCCGCTTCGCCGGAGTAAGCTCAGGGATAGCCACAGCAGATGCTGCGCCGACGAGGAAAGCCAGAGATAGAAAACTGTTAAACTTCATTTTCGATGCGCCTTCTGGGAATCTTGCGAGAGATGATCCGTTTTATATAGAGAGTGTCTATATCGCTGAAAACAAGCCGTTGTGGTAGTGGTTGAGCTAAGTCCTGATCTCTTGGAGATTGGATTGTAATTACAAGATGCAGTCGAGGTGAAATGCTCGAGTTTAAATAGTTTTTGAAAGTCTCTTGTTTTCGTGACCATAGCTCGACTTAACGAAGTCAATCGCATTGCGTCGATGATAAATTTGTCCAGACCAAGATACCATATGACGACCCACTAACTGACTCAGGGCAATCCGATAGCAAGAGAATATAACGCTTAATCAGTTACTATTCCCATATCAGCGCAGAAAAGCGAGATGGCTGTTCCTGGACACAATGGCATTCGGTGCTATACCTGAGAAGGAGTCACACTCGGAATTATGCTTGAGTCTCAGGAGCTCTACCAAAGAAATCCTTGGATCCAGTAAAGTTCGTATGTACGTTCTGCAAAAAGGCTTGAGAGGCCTGTGACCCAGAGTTGGTATGGCGCCGGGTGAAGGAGACTTAAGTGACGTACTATAATAGCATGAACAACGGTCCTCGAACAATGGGATTCAACATATATCGATAATTGGGCCCCTGTCTGGCGTGCAGTCCGATCTATAATCTACGACTAAGATCAGGTATTGCCTAAATATTAGCCTCGCAAACTGCTTCCAATTATAACATTAGCAGATCAACATTGAATTGTGGCATTGTTACGTAGACAATCCAATGAACATCATTGTAGACTCTCCAAATCCTCAGAACGCTTCGAAAGTTCGAGTTGAGACTTGATATTTTAGGCTCATGCGGCTGGTTGTTCCGTAGAATACATCTGCCAAATGTCCGTTCTAACGGTAATGGCTTTTAAACTACTCCTATCGGCGAATTGGTACATTTATCACTACTCTGTATGAGGTTATACATACCAAAAACGTTGCGTTGCAACTCCGCTTTCCTGTTGGAGCACACCAAGGCCAAAAACGGATATACACAATGGATATTTCGGGAGATGATCCACAACAATTATGTAACAAGTTTTTGAGCGCCCCAACGCCCCTGAGCACTATCGTGATACCCGATTTCTCTCGTAAACTAAAGTGCCGACAGTCAAGATCCAGGCCAACACTATATCCCGATAGCTAATTGCCGCATATTGACTGCTATTGGCCTTTCGAACCAAACCCTCCGGCGGCAAGTGGTCTCGTAAGCCAGACCGCACATCAAGCCACTATCAATCAAGGCTTCCGTTCTCTCTTCTTCTGATTCCATTTTGAACGCCGACTTCCCTAGCTCCGGCTGGACTTTCATCAAAATGCCTCGTTCCAATCCCTGTTCGTAACAATCGTCTATGCAATAATCGTTAACTTGATTCTTCTCTCCAGCAAACAACTGTCTAAATCAATATAGTCAATTAGACGGTCGGACCATCTACGCTTGACAGACAGTCAGAGGGGTTGGGAAAGCCTCCCTTGTCGTATTTTAATGAACAGGACAATTGCTATCATCACAGCCTGTAAATCGACCATTACACTCAATGGCGATCTGTCACAAGGCACTGGCCTTCTTGCCTTCAAGAAAACATTTTTTATCTCACACCCATGTACATATGTGGCTGTAAATGAGGAGAGTAATAACAACAATGACGACGAAAATGGAAGGCTCCGAGAAATTGCAATCTGTGATTCGGCATCAATATCTCCAGATCGATATCGAAGATCCACTAAGAGAAAACGGCCCGTCACGAAAGACAAGTCTATATATAACGCTGATGTTCCACGCCGTTTTGGAGATCTTGTAAGACAGCGAGGCCTATCTTTTTGATAGTTGTCGATTCATGGTACCTCCTCGGCACGATAATTCCTTTATCAAAACAGCCATGTAGCCGCGATGAAAATAAAGGTACTGTGACAGCACCAGAATTTTATTCAATTTTTCTAAAGAGATTAAATGGCTTGGTGGCAAGACAAAAAATGGAAAATGCCCAGTGATCTCCCAAAATTGGCGTTGAGTGTTGTATTTTGCGCGTTGCCGTCGACACCGAACCTTGCGTCTTTGGCGTCTCGCCTTGCCTTCACGCGCCGCAAAATACACAAACGCGAACTGCGACCAGAGCCAGGGCTGCAGAGGCCATGTTACGACGCTAGCTGGGTTCTGACCAGCGACCTCCCCTTAAATACACTGCAAGCATGCTCCTCGTCCGCTGAATCGAGCCATTGCCGGTCTGGCTATCTCAGCTAGCTACCGGACCCCATCGAGCCACCGTACCTACGATGTCTGTCAGGAAGGCCAATCCAACGGGGGTTGCAAGTCCTCCCGCATCACCGTCGAAGCGCGAGACAAAACGCGCGCGAGTATTTCATGTTGAGAATGTCGACAATGATGTCGCGGATGGCCCAGCTAGCCCCTTCATCCCGCCGATCCCAGCATTGAACAGGACCACGGAGTCCAGCTCGAATGACGAACCGCCGCCGTCGAGCTTCGTGGAAGATGATGACTTTAACGGCTTGGAATCTTCGTTGCCTCAATTAGCGGACGACGAGGTCCTTAAGCAGGAGGAGTCGAGTGGTCCTCGTCGGTCTAGTATCTATGTAGATGCCTTCAACATCGCGCTGGATACCGTCCTTGAAGATGAAAGCTATCTCTTTGATGATTCTGAACACGAGATATTTCAGAAGTACAGGGACTTGGATTATGAGGCGAAATATCTGTATTTACCCGTCTCCCAAAAGCATATTCCCCTCAAGCGTGCACATCTAATCACTCGAATACATAGGTATATTCGCCTCTTCCTTCGGAAGACCAACGCCTGGTTCAGGGTCGGGAAGCTGGGCTATTTCTATGATATCAAAGATATGCCGACCGCTTGTGCGACTCTACAGTCAGCCAAGATCGGGTTCGCCCAGGACGACTCTGAGATCACGTCGCTGGATGATGCTGCAAACCTGCTCACCATCGATGAGCTAAAGACGATCACCAAAGAGGCGAAAGTTGCTGGAGGAAACAAAACTCAACTCATAGCAGCCCTAAGGCGAAGTTGTACCAACCAGGGCAGCCTTGATATCAAGGGCCAGTTAAGAATTACCGTCAACAGCGATAGCAAATACGGTTCGATTAGATCTAAAGAGGTCATCGATAAAATGCTTGCCATTACGGGCCCTTGCATCCGCCTTACCGAGCCGGTGTCAACGCTCTTCAACCGAGTCCATCTTGTCTTTTACCGTTCGACCGAATGGACGGAGAAGTCATTGACGACATTGATCCTCGCGCGGATGATGAAGCGCAATTTCCCATCCTACTTTGTCTGCCGGACCGCCAATATTTTTCCTACTCGGGATGCTCTCGTCGACTTTGAGCACGCCCTCAAGCTCCAAAGCGAGGTCGATAACATTCTCGAAAACGGCGTTCCTACGAAGGATGATCTGCTTAGAGTTGTGGAGATAATGGAATCAGTATATAGCCGCTGGGAACGACTTTGCGAGGAGGAAAAGCAGAAGACAGACATTGAAGAAATCTACCTGCGGCGCTTCTCCGCAGCGTGGGTATACACTCGAATAGTCCACAAGGGAGTCTACGCAATCTCTCGCCATAAGGACTACGAACGAGAACGCACTATCCTCCAGGCACTTCTCTCGCAACGCCTGTTCCATCCGTCACGAAGAGGAGTGTGGTATCAACGCTTAGCGCTTATAGAAGAGCATTACTTCCATGACCAGACATCAGCAACAAGCAAGCGAACCTGGCTGAGAACAGCACTGAGCACATGCGAAAAGGGCCTACAAGATCCAGATACACACATCATATACCACTACGACTTGCAGAAACGCATCACGAAGTTGGAGAAGAAGCTTAATATTGCCATGCGCGAACAGCATGTCTGGGTGTGGACACTGCGGAAACCTTCAACTAGAAGCATCACAGGCCATAGAATACATAACGAGGACGGCTCGACGCCAAAACCAGGCCAGAAAACCGTTTGGAAACTCAACTTCGGCGAAGAAGGCAGCGTGGAGGAGATGTGTCTCGAAAAGTACCGCTCAGAAGGGTGGAAGGGATTCCACAGCGAAGGCGGTATCATCAAGACGATATTTGCATATCTGATGTTCGATATATTATTCCTTCCGTTGCCAAATATCTTCCAGACAGAGTTTCAGACCTGCCCTCTGGATCTACATACAGACTCGTTCTACATATGTCGCATGAGCGAGATCAATCACCGACTTGTTGAGATCTCAAATGGCGAGGGCCCGAGAATCGTGATGGAAGTGTGGAAAAGGGAAGTCGAGAGACAGACATGCGTCATCGGTCTTGACTGGAATTTTGAGGTCACGGAGGTCTGCGAGATTATAGAATGTCTTGGAGGAGAAGCATTGAGTGTGATTTGCAAGGTGCTCTGTCAGGAGTACCAACAGCGGAGTAGCGGCATGCCGGATCTGTTCCTCTGGAATCACAGTCAGAAAAAGGCAAAGTTTGCTGAGGTCAAGAGCGAGAACGACCGATTGAGCGATAATCAAAGAGTATGGATTGACGTGCTGACCGGGGCAGGCGTGGAAACCGAACTCTGCTTGGCCATCGACGGTGCGAAGAAGTAGGATAGAGGCAAGATATATTTTTACCAGCGGATGTATGATATAGGATGATGGGGTGGCCAAGATATCAGTATGTGGGCAGGCGTTATTTGGAGGCTTTATTCATAGCAGCAAATTTTCATGAGACTATTTTCTCTTACATTTGCATTATCATATACAATGTTTCCACCACTGTATAGCAAACTGCCTGTTCAATTCGATTGATATCTAAATTACAACAGCGTGAGCAGTATCACAGGTTGCCGTGTAGACCAGATAGACAGTGCGTAAAGACTCAGCCGTCCCACCAGGTGATCTAGCTGCAAGGAAACAAAACCGGAGCCTATAAACCCCGAAACGCCGATATCTTGAAACAGAGATACAAAAATAGTTAAGTGTACATGGTATCCGGGCCGAATAGAGGGTGGACGAGAAGAGAAGGGTCGCAGAACGTTGTAGTGTATGTATACCGGGACCGACTATAGGAATCAAGCTCTGCAGTAAAGAAACCTAGTCGCATATTTGATAACAAAGTCCCTCTCACTTATCACTATTCTGTCCAGAGAAAGATATCCTGACTCGCTTTGGTCCAGGCGTTTCGATCTCGGAATGGCTCTCGGAATCGTCGTCCGCAGCTCCGCCCTTCCTCTTCTTCTTGAGAGTGCTCGCCGACTTCTTCAGCAATGCGCTGTTCGTGCCGTTCTTGGTGAAACTTGGCGTCGAGGATGTCGTTGACTCTGGGGGCACGCTACCCGATGGAGTCCCAGCATTGCTCCCTTCCTCACGGCTCTTCATGTAGCTGTAACTACTGCTCGAGAAGATCCGGTCTTGATCTGTGATATTGGCACGTCGGCGGGCAACAGTGCCCTTTATGTAGTTATCGAACCCTCGTACGATGTTGCCATTCTGAGTGTCTTCGAGGTAGGTTGTCTCGTATTTGTAGATGTGGTCTTCGAGGGTCTCGAGAAGCTTATCTGAGTGCTTCTTCTTGGAGATGAGGTCGCGGAGCTGCTTTCGGAGAGTCTCGTACTGCTCCTTCGAGGCGCCGGAGGGAATCACCGCCGCAGCGGCCGGCGTGCCGACGGCACCCATGTTCTGGTTCGCTTGGCTGGGGTTGTGCGAGAGGGGCGTCCGGATAGGTGCTGGAGGCATAGTCCGTTGGGGCCTACAGCGTTACCATTACGCGGTCGGAAGCGGGGCGCAGGTTGGGTGGGAGTCCGATATCGACAGCGAGGTGGAGACGGTGTGCAAGTGTGGCGATGTCGACGCGATGAGGTTTGAGATGGGCAGATTAGCGGATGGCTGGTGGAAACGAGAAGGTGGAAGCGAAATAGTCATTCCAGCAAACAGAAGAGACTTTCTTTCTTTAAGCCCAGCCTGCTCCCCTGCTTCTCGCTTCCCAGCTTGGACCACATACATCACATCACATTCTTTCCAGGTCTCTCCTTCCTTCCTTCGAGAACCCTTCCTGCGCTCTTTTGCCAACGTCATAGTCACTTCAGTCGCCCCGATAACGCGGTATTCTCTCTCGATCTCCGGTCACCGGACAAGTCGAATTCGGGGTCGTCAGCCCATATATACTCCTTCGCTCTACGGCCCAAGGAAGAGCTTTCTCCTCCGGCGGCTACGGCGCCAGCTGGACTGGCAATCTCCCGACGGCGCGCAACATGCCGTCAACCTCTCCCTTGCCCAGGATCCGAGCATCGCAGATATCCAGCGGCTATTCTTCGACAAGATCACGAGAAAGCACCGGCTCGTCTAGGCCTGGCGTTGACCGCTTGTCCTCCCAGACGGCTGCAAGTAGCCGGACGAACGTGACGACACCGTCAACTTCCGCGGTGACGCCATCCAGGAACAATCACACGTCAAGCCATCCGATTGCCGTCCTGTTAAGCCATGAGCCGACCAACATTGCACAGGCGCTGAAGGAACTGCGATATCTGATCCTCACAGAGGGCATACCCGCCGACCCGGATGGAATGGTATGTCGACGTGACCTCAACCCTTGTCATTGTCGAAATTACGCGCTAACGTCTACATTCAGTCTTCTTTCCGAATATACATCTGGTCTATTCTCCTCGGCGTCGAACCTCTGTCTGCATCTCACTACCTTAAACTCGTCCACAAAGGCCCGTCTCAGTCTTACTCCAAAATTCGTGACGATACATTCCGAACTCTTGCCACAGACCCTCTATTCCATCGGAAGGTGTCAGAGGCTTCTTTGACGCGCTTGCTTAATTGCTACGTCACCTCGCGTGAATACGCGACAAAGACGAAGGACACGAGCCACTATGTCCAGGGAATGAACGTCATCGCGGCACCGATTATGTACGCCGCCCGAAGCGAGCATGAAGCCTTTGCTATCTTCCAGACATTTTTGGTGCAGGAGTGTCCCGCATACACGAAGCCAACTTTGGATGGAGTTCACAAGGGTCTGAGGCTCGTCGATGCTGTGTTGGAAGCGGTCGATGAGGAGCTTTTCAGCTTTCTGGAGGGCAAGGGTCTCCTTGCCAAGCTATACGCGTTTCCTTGTATGTCCCGCTCTGTATAGGCTTCCGATTTCACACTCCATGCTAACATATCATCATTGCAGCCGTCATGACTTTCTCAGCATGCACACCGCCTCTACCCGAAGTTTGCATCCTGTGGGACTTTCTGATCGCCTACGGACCATACCTTAATATCATATGCGTTGTCGCGCAAGTCCTCATGATGAAAGACGAACTCATGGAGCTACAGAGGTACTTTCCACGACTCATCAGATCAATGGTACATGCCGACTAACACTTTCCCTGCAGTCCGATGAAGCATCTCCGCCATTTCCCACCTTTAAAGGCGAGGGAAGTAATCAGCTCTGTTATGCAATTGATACCCCAGCTTTCCGAAAGCTTGTTCCAGGAAATCGTGGAGCACGCCAAGTAGAACGATACCATCTTCCAACAACATATTCAACATACCTAATAATACATCTACGTATATACGCCTCGGTCTTTTGTTTTTGGTTCTGGTTGAGCGAGCGAATAAGGTCAAAAAAAAGTTATAGATATCCTCATGTGTTTCGGTTTTCATGTACTATATAGATCTCGTCTGCTTTTTTTTTCTTTCATGGCATTCATGGGCGTTTTTGCTGGGAATTGGCTCTTTTGGATACTGGCATAATACTGGCGGGGGGTCGTGATGATGAAAAGGATGTTTTGCGCAACTGGGATATCTGGGTTATGGCTTACGATACGCTAAACTGTTACGACGACTAATGAACGAATATGACATTTCTCTCCTCTTTTAACTATAAATGAAGCACACTCGTGGTCTTGAAGTGACTCGTCGATAGTCTGTGTACTGATACGCGGTTTTGTTGTTTCGAATGTTCTTGAGACTCGCATGGTATCTACATGGCCAACCCGATACTGCGATAACGTGTGTCCAGCTTGTAGCGTATGTATATTATGGGGCAGAGTTTCTTTGCGTCCAGCGTCTGGTTTACGAGACAGGCAGAATCCGTCCATTCAAGTTGAGAGGTTCACTTGCAACAGCGATGCACTGTCACACTCCGGCGTCTGGTTTACGAGACAGGCCACACTCCGATGTCGCAATCGAAATATGAACCCATGGCCCAAACCAGCAGCCCAGTCTTTGGGTCTATACATGGCTCAAGGATTCGCCGCCTGGATTTACGAGACTGCTAGCGAGGTACAGGGTGGCCCTCGGACAGATGGAAACTTCGAGCAACAAAGCGGCACAGCTTTCGGTCACATGAAGTTCAGATAAACCAATTCGAGCATCCGCTTGACGAGAAGATATATTGATTCGAACAGACAGTGCATGCAAGTTGCATTGGAAGCGGCGCTCTGATCAGTAATGATCAAGTCGGGCTCAAAGTTATGACAGCGATGCATATACACGTACACGTGCACTTGAGGTTGATCATGATCAATATTTCTCATGCATTCATGCATAGCGAGGAATGACCTTCAACGGGCTCACCGACGCGACGAGCTCCACATTGACGATAATCACACGTGTAAACTGCCTGCCCCGGACCCCATATACCCCGCATGGCAAGCCACCTCCAAAGTTCTTACTCTGCCTGCCAGTATTCTCGTGTCGTTCATGGATTCCGAGACTCGCACAATCCGGGGTATGCCAGGGCGATAGCAGTCCCGAAGCGACGGGACATTGGGGTAGTCACGCGTACGAGTCAAATCCGTATATCAGGCCAGGTCCGATAGTTGCCAATGCAACGGCATGACAGAAAATTCGAATTCGGCATCAGCAGCCATATGCATGCAAGTGGGTTCTTCTTTACAGTCGACTCGTACGATATCAAGTTGAGTGTCGAGTCTACAAACTGCTCGTCTATTGCCGAGGGAGGCGCGAGTCCTCGCATGTGAGACGTCTGTGCGCGCGATTCCGCAGCCATTATGCACAGTGATTTGCAAGAAGCATTTACATGCGAGAATGACATAAAAATGTAGATCTCGAAGAGAAAAGAAGACATCCGTCAGTCTATCATACTTAGCTAGACAGCAGTCTATATCCTATGAGGTATTATATTGCCGCCCTTGAGAGTGGTTGAGCGGGCGTCTGCAGATGAACAAGCTAGTTTACGCGAGGAAATCCCAAGCTTGCAGCCGTCATGTCACATCTGTCTGCACGGAATCGAGATGGAATGATGGATCGAATCCATCCCTGTAAAATGCCTCGAGAAGACGATATGGGGTCCATTTTTAACAAAGGTTCAATCACGGCTTCGGGACTCCATCAGAGCGGTACCGGTACTTTCCATCTACATCTAACGTAGCATCCAGGTCTAGGGCAATATACGCGCAATCCAACCCAACATCCCGCCACGCCGATGACAGGCCGTGCGTGCCGGTGTTCGTCAAGAACAGAGACAGAAGGCCCGAGCGGCTCGTCCCAACGGTTGGAAAAATTTGAATCGCCGCAGCTGGACATCTCCGTTGATATTAGCTGAATGTTTTGGTCAACAGGCCCGTTTCACGTGCGATTGGCTATGCGTTTACGAGTCTGTTCGCCCGACGCGATGACTGAGAGAGAGATAGATGGCGGAGAATGTCAGCTCACACACGGAGTACGTCGGAGTAAATGCCCACGAGTATCGTCGGAGAGTTTGGCTCTCGAGACCACTCATACGTATACTTGTTGTGTTACGTATTCATGTTCTAACTTTCGTATACCAGAGAGTGTATCCGATTGTGTGTCAAAAAATTCGACTGTCATCTTTGTGATGCTTACGTTTACAGGCTATCGTGCAACCTGCCGTACAGCCGTAGCATTGGCTGTCGCCGTCTTATCTATCAGGCTTGATGACACCAACCCAACCCAACTTTAATAAGGCGTAAGCTGCGGGGAGGCTGGTCAACGTCTATCAAGCTGCCCGATTTGACGGAAGAACTCGTTTAGACGATGTGCCATTGTAGCCGGATCTGAATCAGGAGTCGTACGCGAATTGCAACGCAGAAAAATTCCAACAGGGACCATGTTCTTCTGCGATGCATCTTAACCGCGAGCGAATGCCAGGCGATGTGCGAGACTAATCGTAATTGGGAAAGAACCGTAAGCAGACACTCGTCCCACGATACTTAACAGTTATAATTTAACCGCCTCTCAAAAGGTGGGGTCCCGGGTAGATTTTCGATTTTTCTGATAGTTGTGCAACGGGGCTAACATGCAATTAATTGATCAGATGTTATCATGTGAAATGAATGCAAATGCTGAAACGGTCGTGTTTGCCGTGAAATTTCAGCAGAGAGTGAAGGTCAGTCGAGAGCAGATAAAAATCTGCATTCGCTCGCTCGCTTTGTCACTTCGCATATGTAATGCGAGACAAATGTTCTGTGAGGAGGGCGGACCAGATATGCGACTCCATGGGTCCTGCAGTCCGCCCACCCGCAAGGACTCGCTCGTTCCCGTCTTGATGTGATGGCTGTGGGGCTAGAAGGCCTGTTCAGATCCCGAGCGTCTGCATCGTCTTTTTTTCCCTCCCCTGCGGTTCCAGGGACAGGGCCTCCCAACTCAGCATCATGTCCGATGCATGTTGCAGTGCTCCGTACGCACGGTATCCTTGAGAGGACAGTTAGGCAGACAGTTGCAGTTCCCATTGTAGATCTGGGCTAATATATTTATGGGTAATTCCCATCTCGATTGAGTATCTAGTGACGACAGAATGTGAAGTCGACGGCGAGCGGAAATCTCTGAAAGACACTTTTATGTAGTAACGAATTAGTCAATTTTCACAACTTTCAGGCCGGTCCTGTGTCTCGTAGGCGACTTTTCTGTAGACGGAGGGCTAGCCAAAGCTTGTTTGATACCCTATGGAGTCAAAGTGGATTCGAGCGTCCGGTTTTAACAAGATATTATCAAGTAATACCCGCGGCGGCCATGGTCCCACTGTCGCTGCAGAAATATCCACATTCACAAGCTGAGGGCAGCCTAATCTGGTGCACGACCCGTAAAGCTTCGAGTGTGGTCGAGTCTTTTCATCGTTTATAGACGCATATGCAATATCATTATATCCTCGCTCCCGCGGCGCAAAGGTGTCGCCAACGGCGTCGCGTGTATAAGTAAACCGTATCGGAGTTCCGCGCATCCATACTAGGTAAAAGCAATGTGAACTTCCCGTCGAAAACGTGGATCACCGGGCAGGTAGACGGCGGCATGGCGGCACACGAGATATTGTGGGGCCCCACTCATACCCGGTCGACCTGCAGGCTTGCGGACACTTTCACAGTATCGCTGCCCTGGCCCATGGAATGTCGCAGAGCGTGAGCATGCCTCCTGCATGAGTTCCGACAGCGGTCAACAGGCGGTAGCAAAAAGCGGCAGTTTGGTCACAACTTCAGGTGAATGCTGGGTGCAGTCGTACCTAATGGGGGGACCGATTTTCCTTTGGCCCTCGAATTTTACTCATGTTATCAATATCACGCCAAATATATATCGGCCAAAATTGGACTTTTATAGCGGCTTAAAACCGTGAAAATGTACAGCGTGGACAGCCCATCGCATTCCGTGCGAAAGCATTAAAGCGGCAGACGATAAGGCCTTCAGTGGGCCTGAGCGGACAGCAGTTATTCCGTACGTCGGTATTTATAGCCATCTGTATGTAAATGGAACAATTCGAGGCGCATTGCTCCCTCATGGATGTCAGCTAATTTCGGGGTAAAAGCTGCCGATTGTGCTTTCGCGAGCAGTGACTAAAAACGTCTGAAATCGACTTCGTACTTCGTAGCGGTATCAAAATGATATGGATTTTTCCCGTCACCCGTCTTGGTAGAGCACGGTGCCGTTTCAGGGAGAGTTCTGGAATCTCAAAATATCAGGCTAAAGGCGACCTGAGGGAACGGTTGCCGAGTCCACCGTTTGAGATCCTGGTTTGTCGCGAGTAAGGGCTACATATCTGTCGGAATATTAACACTGATTCCTTTCACATGGACTTTTAACTCAAATCTGATACTTTACCTGTTTGGTCAGAAGCATACCCAGCTAAGCTTCAAGAAGACTAGTGGCTGGTCGACGCCGCTGTCGTCGAAGTTGAGTTTGCGAGAGCAAACTCAAAACCCAGGACAAAGAAAACTCCGACTACCCGAAAGCCTTCTCGAATCACGGACAGTGATAGCGAAAACGTTTTTCGCGAGCTCGCTTTCTCAGATCCGCGATGCAGATTTAGACGGATAATGAGGCATCCGGTTACTTAGTTATAGGATCGATTCGCCGCCAGTAATTTGGTGGGTGGCTTGCAGGCGCCGTTTGCCATTGGATAGCAAGCTCGTTCCTGGTTCCTGATTCGACGGCTGCACCTTGCATGTCTGTTTGCCAGGTCCCCAAGGATTGCGTCTGCGATGCCCTCCAATACCTGGAAAATCTGACTGGCCGCTTCCAATGGGTTCACCAAAGCCCTCATTTTAATCGCAAATCTGGCACGAGTCTCGTGGAGCTCGATTAGGGGCGCTCTGGGCAAGCAAAAGCTGGAGCATGGAGATTTGCACAAAAAGCTGACACAACGGTTATGCAATGTGATGTAAATGCCTGAATGATCTCTGACGAACTGGCCAGACCAAGGCTTGAGATATGGCTCAGCCTGCAAAAGAGAGCACTCCTCCCAGAATAGCTGCCCAATCGCTCTCCCCAACCTATCGCCCAGATTGTGATACCCAGTCTGTAGGCCTGTTTGCATCGGATCCCTCGCTGGTGCACAGCGCGCATGGGTCCGTAGTTCCTGCAGTACGATTTTGAGCGAAGAACGGCGATTGTTATCCGGATACCTGCTGAGAGCGGAAGGTACCAATGAGCAAAAACCGCGTTGCGTAGACAGTTGTCTTGTATTTTAGTTTCTGTACTCTGCCACCCGGCAGTGGCGACTTGAAAAGGCTCCCCAGGGGCGTTTTAGGTGAGGCTACACCAGAAAATCCAGCGTAGCTACGTAGCCCGGGATCCGATATCGCGAGTTTCCGACGCAAGGCACCCGTGGCAAATCGATCGAGAAACTAGAGAGGAAGTTCGAGTCCGCTCAAGCCGAAGCTTTATTGCTGTGCCGGTCGCGTGTCTCTGATCTCGCTGCTGAACGCAGCAAAGCCTGGCGTGACTCCATGCGGGCGGGTATGTCCAGCCAGTCAAATGGTGAGCAAGCGACTTCATAACTCGACCGCTGGCCAATCACAACAGCAGCATCCGACTGCGCACTCAAAGCGGCATAGACCGAGAGGTAGAGCTGGAGCGGCCGTTGTTGAACACGCGATAGACAGAATCCCGCAGCTGAATCGTACAAGCGAAATCCTGGCACGGAGAGCGACTTCTCGCTCAGCCTGCTAGCTTCGATCTTTGACTAGCTTTTTGTGGGCCCAATGGCCGCTGGTTCGTAAGGTACCTCGCCCTGCAAAATACCTGTTCGAGCGAGAGTAGCATCAGCGTGCGGTACCAGTACCCCGGACATTACTTTTTCCATGATATTGGGTTCAACCCACCAACCGTCGAACAAGATGAAGCATGGCAAGGATCCTTTGATGTGCGAAAACGAGACTTTGACGTGCCCCTGCCCGGGTGAGCACCCTCGGCGGGTCCTTCCAGACGCTCAGGAGAGAAGCAAAGGCGGTTTTGGGGTTTCTTTTTCTGCAAGGCCCACGCGGGAATCTGTGGTATATGATGTCGAGATGGCGCCGCCCTCGCAGTCTGGTAAGCTGGTGAGGATTTTTGGACTTGTGTATCCGTCACTTACGACAAATCGAGACTTCGACAATTGCCGGATCGGCCGCCTCCACAGGCAGACGTGACTACGAGGTTGAGGGATCGAGGGATTCTGGTGACACAGAGGGGGTTGAATATCTATTGATTGGACGTTGGAGAGAAGACTGGATGGGAACACCAGCGCCGCTTCCCAGCTAGGCTTCAACACAAAACTCAGTCGACATTCGAAGGACTTCACACCGACTACTAGACTGCGGATATAAATCTGCTCCCTTAACGAGGCTCTATCGAGAGACTATCCTTCACTGCGACCATCGATATAAACAACTTCTATACAATGGCGTCGAATAATACATTGCAATTTTGTCCCCCACCGTTACTGCCACTTGCCGACTATCCAGCAACTGGAGGAAGTACGTTTTGAAGATTCGCCCAACATCATATCACCCTTAGCAAGATGTAGGCTGACACTTGACGCTTTCGTAGGCATCAACGGAAGACTATGCGCCCCGATACCAACTCCCTTTGGAACCACCTGGCCATGCTGTCTACCTTGCCCAAACCAAGACTGGGTCTATCCAGACAGTAAGGATCCGTAACTCTGCTTTCCGAAAAGCTTCGAGTCGCATGCTAACTTCAATCGGAATACCACAGGCTTCAAAACATTAGTCGACGCCGTCTCATACGTCAACCTAGTCAGCGTAGCGGCATGCATCTTCATGCTCATCAGCTTCTGGGCGTTACCGGTCACTCAAACACATCGACACTATCTCAGCGTCAGCCTCGTCATCGCGGTCCTGATCATGGAGTCTGCATTCATCGTCGGTATGGCCACGAAGGACAAGCAACATAAATGCATCAACGACATAACACCATACGACATGTCAACCAGCGTCCCCTGCGCGCTATCCGGCACATTCGTTCTATTAGGCGGCTGGGGCGTCGTCATGTGGGGTTAGTGTCAAAGCCGCCCCTAAGAATGATACACATGCACAGCTGCACCGGACGCATATCTGACAGAAATTCTCCGATAGTTTTTCTCCGGGCGCTTTCTCTACATCTGCAGATCTGCTGGCAGGTGATAGCTGGCAGACCATACTTCATCATCTCGCAAATCGCAGGCTGGGCCTTCCCTGCTGTGATGACTGCAGTCGCTCTCGCCGTTACTGGTGTATCACAAAGATTTGGAAACACCTGCCATATCAACACCAAGAAGGGCCTGGCTACATTCTGGGGTATGTATAAAGGCGCAGTAGACGCAGGATTATCCTTCGATAATCTTCAACCGTCCACATAATACGCAGGAACAAAGTTTCTGACTTGCGCTTTTGCCTACAGGTCCACTCCTCGCTGTTGCCGCTGCGGCGATTGTCATACAATTCGTCACGTAAGTGCACTCCTTTCGCCCTTGCATTCTATTTCCAATTTGTCCATGTGCATTGTGCTACTACGCACATGTCTAACCCAAGACGATATCACTGCACGCCTGTGTAATCTACTGCCTTTGTACGACGTGTCCGCTAACTTGTTCCTTTACACATCTGCAGGTTCGGCTATTGCATCAACGTCTATCTGCGCAGTCTATTCGAGGATGCACCATCGACGGAGGGCGGTTCCGTTGCTTATACCAACAGCAGAATTTCGGCTACCTACAGTAAGTAACACTCGGCGTACCTACCTCATGTGCACATGCACACCCATACAATGCTGCAACCGAGACTAACGAAGTCACCAACGTCATACAGCCCAGGCACTGAGACGAGTAAAGCGAGTTGTGGCCATGCAATGGCGTGGCATCCTTGTTGTCATCGTCGTTATCGTCGACGTTATCGTCTTCGCTACCGTCTTTCTACAATTCGAGGGAACGACCGAGAAGACCCCCGCGAACACCGAGCGAGCGAGCAAATGGATTGAATGCCTCATCTTGGCCAATGGCGACAAGAACAAGTGTCTGGACGAAGCCAGTGCAATGGTCGTACCAGAGGCTACTGCCGCCGCCGTACTCTTCCTTCTCTCTGTAAGACATCCCAATGTTTCCTCACCTAATCCCACAATAACATATACTAACGCATGCATTCTTAGTGCAACGGCTTCTGGACCGCCATATTCCTCGGCCGCTGGTCAATGATCACAGGCTGGCTCCAATTCTTCCGCCGAAAAGAAGAACCCACCGACGAATTCGTCAGCTTCAACGCCGCCCGCCCAAACTCCTGGGGCGTCAATCCGCGCACCTACGAAGACCTCCCTTCCTCTGCCGCCAACTACACCAGTGAAGACCGCTACCGCGACAACATCACAAAGGGCGTCTACGAGATGGAATACGGCAAGCAGACCTCCATCGTCGTCCACGAGAGCTTCCACCCCAACTCTAAAAAGGGCCATTCGGCAAAACGCTCCCTCAGCCAACCGGGCAGCGGTGCCACCAGGAAGAAATCTGAGCGACCGCCCGTCGTGAACGAGGACGAAGAACTCGGTCAGACAGGTTACCACGCCACCGTCACAGGCGGACGACCAACGCTAGACAGGGCAGTCACAGCACCGATAGGCGTCGCGAGATCAGTGTCCGTGCGAAGCCAGAATCTAAGTCCGAGCCAGGAGCTCGAGGCTCTAGAGCTAAGCATCGCATCCGCAAATCGAGGACGGCAAAACAACCAGCGGGCGCCGTTCCCCTCCGCGCACCGGATATAGTGCCAGCGGCCTACATCCCTACCTACCCGTCTACGATCTTTTCATTTCTATTCCCATAATCTAATTTCTTAATCTCATTTGATATGACACCCAACAGTCAGCTTTGGCTTCTGATCTGTTTACAAAAGTTATGATATATCTTCCTTTCAACATACGTCACAATCCTGTATAGACGTTATTCTGTATCCTATTCCCATTTCCCCTTTCATATTTCACGACCTTGTTTCCAAATTTACTTGTGCCCATTTCCACCATTGGGCGAGGATGGCGTTCGGATATCATACCTTGGGTCTTTTTGTTATCATCTTCCATGTCTATCTTACATGACAGTCTATACCCGGCGCGTGTGTGCCATACGATCAAATGTACCATAATCTACACTGCCAGTGTAAATGGACTAGTATTTATATAGTTCTTATCCTATAATGTATTCTCGTCGTTGAGAAACTATCATATGATCATCCGTCGTCAACTCTGCTTGAATTCCAGCTAACGAGAATGTTGAAGTACAAAACGACCTATATGCGCTATCAGGTTCATATCGATGTGCCCGCGATATGATACCATGGGCCATGAACTACCATGTGGCAGTAGGATTCTGCGAGACACATCGGCCCTGGGATATTTAAAGACCGATTGGTCATGAAACTTTGCTTCTAGAAGTGTGATCCTGCGACGGGAATGGAAGCGTCTTGCCATGCCGGTGTCGAGCTAAGACCATGCGTGGCGCCAGAACCGCGGTCGGTACTGGCTTCCGTGACAAGAAAATCTTACTCTAATGCGTAGGATCCATCAGGGACAAGTTCGCTAACACCACGGAGCCGCAGGCAAGGACGACATGTATCTCAGGCGAGTAACGGATATAGTGGAAGAAGACTAAAGATAGATAGAAACTGCAACTAGCTGGAACGCAGGCAGATCGGTTTGGATAAGTAAGTAGGTATGATACGTGCAGTAAAGTGCATATATCTGGGTCGGTTCTGCAGATCTGGCCTCGCAGGTCAGCTCCAGCATATAAGCGTAGCTAGATTACGCATGTGAGCCTGTTTATCGAGTGACTGCACGGGCAGATGGCGGCTGCCTGGTGGCAATGACCCTCAAAGACAAGCACTATCATTTGGACTGATTCGCCGAATCGCCATTGATTATATTTCTAAAACGCGTCTATCACGGTAGCAAAAAATAATGGTTCGTACACCGCAGGATATACATAGAATACGCACAATACAGAGACAAATCCAAGGGAAAGGAGGCGAATCGTGCAACGGAAGAGTATGAACCTTGAGGCACTGGCCAAGTCGTTAGGAAATCTATTGGAAACCCGACGCCAAAGTGACAGGCAGCTCAGGGATATCAGCTGGCTTGTGGGCTCGAGTAATATAAGTATGTTAAGGTTCCAAGATAATGGCAAGTAGGAGGGTGATGGAGGGCCCGATGGATCTGTTTCCGGAAAGACGCGTGATGTTCAAGTTTACTCGTCCTCTCCAATCTACATTGCAAAGTATCAGCAAAGCCCATATCACGACGCGAGTGTAAACCACATATCCGAGAGCGTTACAACATACCTTCGGAGCGAGGTAGAACCGCAAGTAGCCAGCCTCCATCTTGTACTCAACCAGCAACGGCACCTCATTAGACAGACACAACGAGACTGTAGGCGACAGGGACGACGCCTTGCAGAAGTTGACAAGGTACTTGAGCGAGAAGGTAAGGTTGACTGGCTCCGTAAGATCAATCTTGGTAGACTTGCTCTCGTCCTCGACGTTCGTGTGCGGGCGGAGAGTTACGGATCCGTTGCCAATGTCGCCGGAACACGCGAACTTGACGCCTTCCTTCGTGGCTTCGATGGATACTATTCACCAAGCGTACCACCAGTCAGCATATTCACTACACATGGTCGAGTCTAGCTTCCAGGTGCTCGTACCGCTTTCACTCAACGCCGACAAATCTCTGCAGATCCTCTGGAACTCTGCGGAGGGAAGGGTAATGTTGGCAGCGTAATCGGTCTCCGGAATGCCCAGGTGCTCCTGGTCGATGTCCATCAGTTTGATATCGTATTCGCTCATACGATCCGCCTGAGAACTTTCGAAGGTAAGGTTGAGACTATCCGGTTGATCTTCCGCCTTGAGCGTGAGGATATCCTCATTCGCAGCCGCTCGGAGGACCTTCATCAAGCTGTTGAGATTGATACCGAGAGCGATATTTCGGTCGCATCTGAACGGCGAGAAGCCATCGGAGCGGAGGCTCATAGACACGAGGGCGACATGGGAGTTGTCCATAGCCTGCAACTGGATGCCGCCATCGTTACAGTCAAAGTTGCAGTCCTGGACGAGGTCCTTGATGGCTTCGACCACCTGGCGAGGAACAAAGGCGGTCAGTGTGCCGCTTGCCTAAAACATGATAGATCGCGGGGGAGCAACCTTTTTCAGGATCTGAGCCTGCTCAAGACGTGCTTCTAACACTGTTCGATTTCGAGCGTTAGTATCGGCGATCTAGAGACGGTGGGCTGCAGGAGGCTGCATGGAGCTCAATGGAGCTTACTTTTGTTGCTTTGTGTGCGAGAAGCTGGCGATAGAAAGACCTAGTGTCAGCGGAGAAGCTATCGAATTTGACGCGAGTGAACATACGATTGATGGAGGTATAGAAGGTTTAAGCTTCGGGAGCTATAAGGTTGTGTACAGGCACGTGGGTGGATGGCGAAGCTTAGTGCAGGAGGTCCAAAGGTCGGTGTCGCGTAGTGGAAGACAGCTATCAGGAGGGGTGTTGGCAGCCAGCCAACTCGAAATTTGCAGCTTCCAGAACGCGTCCGCTGGCCTTCGGACACGCGTTAAGTGCTTGTATCACCACAACACGCGACAGCCACGAACCACAACAGCGGGCTCTGAATACTTCTCTATTGATCAAGTCTCGACATCTTTATCTACGACTACCAGCTTATCTACGTTGCAGTAACGAGCAGAGTGAACAGCAGCAGAACAAATTAAAATTATCACTATACTGACTGGATGCTATATATACCTCGCTAGTATAAATATGCGCTGTAAAAGATATCGATAGCAAAAAAAGAAAAAGGTCGCTGACGTTCGATGTCGAGATAGAAGTATGTATAATACTATCAAAAGAACAAAGGGCTGCCGTACTGGCAAGACTGGGGAGGAAGGGAAGATATTAAAGAAGTGGGTCGTATTCTCGTGTACCTGCATGGAGATGAAAATGAAACGGGAACGAAAGGTGTATAAAGGCTATAGTTAATCAGAATGACAAAAACGAGGGAATGGGAGAATATGGACAACTAAAACAAATACTATTTTTGAGGCTTTGCTTCTCTCGAGGATTATATAGGAAGTACTAGTAATGGAATAACGTGCGGAGCAAGGAGATTTAGCGGCAAGGTAGGAAAGGTCTGTAGGGAATATGGCACGAGAATCGAAAGCCGACGTTGGTAGGAAACGAAGCAGTAATTAAGTAGGGAAGCGAAGCAAAATAATTTTAAAAACACCTTGTATAACACCACACCTTAACAATAAAGAAAAGAGACGGGCCCGACATGGGCATTGTATCGCAAGCAAAGGAAAAAGAAAAAACAAAACAAAAAGAAAGGAAAAGAAAAGAAAACAAGGACGAAAAGGGCAACGGCAGGTCAGTTGAAGAAGGGGACGGGGGAGGTCGAATAAACGACCTCCTCCTCGGCACTCGATGTGGCCGAAGGAGTATACGAAACTGGCGAAAGTTCGCCAGCCCCGTATGGGGAGGACTGGGGGTATGTACCCCCGCGAGTCTCCTCGTCCTGGAGCTCGCCCCCGCTCTCACTCTCGCTCTCGTCCGAAGACGAGGCGGAGCTGCTGCTCTCTGAGTAGAGATGCGGGAACCACCTACGCAAGGTGGATTCCGGGACATGGGGGTACATGACCCGCCAGTCCTCCCTGTTGGTGTCCTCCTCGTCCTGGTCGTGAAAGTGGTACGTCGGTGCGTACGATTGCGGGAGGCGGGGGCGTGGGGTGATGATCATCCCCAGCCACTCGGACCGCGAGTAGCCTGCCCCTCTGTCGAACGTCTCGTTAAGGACCATCTCGGGCTGAAGTGGCCCGATGTCCTCCTCCCCCCCGCCCTCCCGCAGCGCCCTCGCGTACCGCTCCTCCATCTCCTGCTGCCGCTTGCCCCCCGCCTTGGGCTTTGGAATGTATTTTCTATTGTCGAAGCGTGCGACAATAGACGATGGGAACAGATGGTCAGCATCTGCCCCCGCGAGCCTCTCCTCAAAGAGGCCTCGCCCCCCCCCTCAACACCCCATTCCTCCTCTTGATGCTGAGTGGTTTGAAGAGTTTCTTCAACCACTTCTTGACCGCCTTGGGAGAACGTTTCTACTGTTCGATCCCAGAGGTCAATTGCGCGACCCTGGCCTTGATGCGGGCGACTCGGGATTCGATCGCTGTAACACCATGTTAGTAAAAGCACTTGGTAAGAAATTAGGGTATAGACAAGAACTTACACTCCTCGCCGTCGCTGGTTGGGCTGGGAGCCGCTGGGGCCTGTGTTGTTGTCGCCTGGTTCGCTTTCGCACGGGCAGCCGCATTCGCCTTAATCTGCGCCCAGCGGTCCTGGACTGGCTCCAGGGCTGGCGAGACCTGCGGCGACAATTGCTCCATGACAGGCTCGGGGATGGGCTCCTCAACCTTCTCGCTCGGTGGGGAGATATCGTACCGGCTGTCCGTTGCCGGTACGTCCGGAACGTTGTCGTTGGAAGCGCGGAAACGAGTCTGCGAGGCATTTGGCAGGACCGGCGATTGGGCCGGCGACGAGTCGTCATCGTCGGGAACAAATGCCGGGACATCGAGAGGGCCCTGGTCAAATCTGGAGAACTCGGTCTTCGCAGCCGACTCCTCGACAACGGAGGCAGCCGGCGTGGTGTCGCGGGTAGCCACGGGCTTCGGGCTAACCGGCGGAGTCTCCCGGGCTGTTCTGAAAGACTCGAAGACGGGCTCTGCAGTGACGGTAGTGGTGATGTTGCTACCATTGCTGACCGTGTCCATGTTGGTCTTGGTGCGCAGAGACGGACGTCGTTCCGTGAGGCCGGGAACTGTGAGAGTCTTGGGGGGAGCCGGCTGAACTTGGACGGAGGCACGGCGGTTTGTGTTCTTGTTGCCGAAAAACTTGCGTAGCTTGCTGACCTTCTGGCCCTGCTCTCCAGTAAGATCGGGACTAATGGCTCTCTCAGAGACGTTGGTGAAGGTTTGGGTCAATGGGGAATGCTGCTCTTCATGAAACTCAGGCTCAGGTTGTGGAACGGCTGGCTGCGGTTTATGTGAGATGATCTCCAACGACGCAGCAGAGACGGGTTCCTCCTTGACCTTCGGAGGAGAGGCTAGCTGAACTGGTTTGACTGGCTCAGGAGCAGGCGCAGGCGCGGGAGCGGGAGCAGGAGCGCGGGGTGACGGAAGAGGTGGAGCTACGACGCGAGGAGAGGAGACGGATTGAGATGAAGGAGTGTATGTGTTATGGGTACTAGCGCCATTCTCAACCGGAGCAGGCGGAAGGCTTTTTTGCGAAGGATTATTGAGAGACGCCATCGAGGTAGCGCCAGCGAGATACGCTTCTCTGATGGCAGCCTTGTCGTAATTCTTCGCCCAGGTCATCGCCTGCGAAGCCTCCTTCATAATTGTAGGCTGGAGAGTCATGATGCTCGCGTTTGTCATAACCTTCTCGGCGGGACGGTCTGGTGGGTTTGGCCTGGGCCGAACTACTGAGGGGTCGTGGCCACGGTTCCGCAGTGTCGCCGCCGTATTTTTGATGTTCTGCTGCTGTTCCGCGTAGTGTAGTGGTCGGTGAGACAGCGAAGCAGTCGAGTATCCGTTAGACTTGTTGGGCTGCGGGACAGGCTCCTTCTTGTCGACAGACCGGCGTCGGGTCAGGCGGTTTCGCATAGTCTTCTTCCTGTCTTTCTTGGAAGCAAGGAAGATCTCGTCGGTACTGTTGTTCTTCAGCGCTCCCTTGACCTTCTCCTCAACAATGACCCACTTGATGCCGCGGATCACAGTGTCAAACATGGCGCATCGGCCAAAGACAGCTTTTCGGGCGAGAGTCTCCTCCGGGGCCAAGCTGGTCATCCAAACAAGCCAGAATGCGTCGTCGATCATGATGGTTGTGATACTGGCCAATTCGCCCGGTTCGAGGTGCGCTTCATCCGGACGACGATTGGATTGAACGCTCCGCGCTCTCGATGTCTCGATAGCTGGAAGAAGTTTATCTGGAGAGAGCAAAATTGGAGGCGGTGTCCTTGCCTCAGTTGCAGACTCGCCGAACCCAGAGGCCATGAAGTCAGCCCAAGACGGAGTTGTCGGTCTCGCTAGGTCGATTGGTTTCTGTTTTTGAACCACTTTGCCATTATTCTGTTGACGTTTCTTGAAGGTCTGCCCCGAGGCACCGAAGATGCTATCGTCGTCGCCAGACCCTTCCGAATCCTCCAGAACCGAAAATCCGAGATCTTGGAACCTAGTCCATGATTGGTCGCCTGTAGCTGTTGCAGCTCCTTGCTTTTGTGATTGGTTGGCAGAGGAAATGCATTTGAGGATACGCTTGGATTCGTCAGTAAGCGCCTGAACAGGATCTTCATAATCGGAGAATTCCTGCAAAGGATGGTTTTCGTCACCGAAGTCGAAGTTGCGGGCGCGGCGCAGAAGAGCGAAGGGTGTGGGTGAGACGGTATCGACGGTCATGATGATTCGGCTTGTCGGTTCCTTGAGGAATGCCGAAGGCGTTGGAGGATATTGAACGTCATACAGGAGCTGTTGTAACGATATCGGCAGCACGGATACGCCACCCTTTCCGGTAGGGGCAAGCGAGCGGAGATACGCAAAGAACAGATGGCATGTAGCTAGGGCAGCTCTGCATTGTTGAACCGGGGTCAGTTTTAATGTAAATGCAATAAAGGGCCTGCGACAATCTTTTACTTACTTTGCGTACGATTCGTAGCCTCCCTCGAAACCGAATCCATTATCGGTGTGTTCGAACGCCCACCACCCTGCCATTCTGGAAATTTTGAGAGGCGTCAAACCATTGTGCTTTCCATTAGCAGCAATAGCGGAGAGAAGGTCGAAAAAGTCGAAGATTATGGCCGAGCGGGCTTCTGAGTCCACGCTGAGGGGAATGAACGTTGGGAATGCATTCCGCGACATGTCCGAATCTGTTGTTATCCGTTAATTTTGCCCTGTGTCACTATCCCAACTCGAGTTGCTTGCACCCACCAATTTCGCCAACGCGGAAGAGCTCGTATGAGTCCCAGGAGACGACGCCACCAGGGATTCTCGCCCAGCACCACTTCATAATACTGCACAGAACCTAAGGCAGACGTCAGCTTTGCGGTGTTTCGGAAATTGGCGAGGTGTTGGTTGGTGCGGTCTGTGATTAATTACCATTATGTCTGTGAGACGGAGTTCGCGGACCAGACGGTCTCCTCGCAGCGGGCTGAATTCGAGCTCATTGCTGAAGTACTTGCGGATGAACGGCCGAGCGGAGCTTGGCTCATTCGACGGTCGAAAGGGTAGGATGAAGAACGGCGTCGTCAGACCTGTGACAGAAAGATTGAAGCCGTCAGTATAATGAAAAGGTGAACAGGCCCAACAGCGATGTAACTTCCTTACCCCGTGATTTAATTTCAGTCGTGCAAGCTTTCACCAGTTCGCATATTTCCTCGGGGGAGACCTGGACCTTGTCCCACGGATCCTGGTAGACTTGAGTCTTCGCTGGTGGCTCGGTCGTCTGGCTGTCGGAGCCCTTGGACTTCTTCGATTTGCCGGGACTCGACTTGCCCCTGAGGGCTTTCAGAAAGGACATTATGGACGCCGTCGTGATGTCGCGAAGGAAGGCGCGCGATGGATGATTGTGCGGATGGATGGATGCAAGATACGGAGACGTATCAGGAAAAAGAAGGTGGGGGGGGCTGGTATCCGAAGGGCCGACCTTCAAGGCCGAAAGATATGTCGAAGACAACTTTTTTGGTCGAGAAAACGTGTCTAGAAGAAAGCAGACGGGAAGGAAAAAGGCAAGGCAAGCGTGTTTATCGAATGCGAGATAGTTCTTCTGCAGTGCGACACGTTCAGTTAGTAGCTGGCATTGACTGGCCGGTATCCTGCATTTCTCGCGGCCGCTGCGAGCAGGAATCCCAGCAAGCGCCCTCGAGCGGTGCTCCACGGAAAAGCAAAAACGAGCGAGCAGCAAGCAGGCAGGCAAGCCGAGGAGCGAGGTGATATCATGCGAAGAACTAAGGGACTTTAGTACGTACGGAGACAAGCGTTTCGAGGGCTGGATTGGGGCAGCCAGCACGCGCAAACAGCGGTCGAAGCGAAGAGCGAGGTGAGGAATCAATCGGACGGAGTTTGGACGACGGACGAAGTCGCGATTGCGTGGGCGAAGGGAATTAAGAGCAGCGGCGAAATGTATTAAGGGGGGTGAAAGTGGGAAGAAGAAGAGGAGGAGGAGGAAGAAAAAGAGAAGAAAGAAGAAAGGATGAATGAAAGAAATAAATTTGTGTGGAGGCAGCTTTGCTAGCGTTCTGATCTGGCGACAAGGGCCAGCGTTGAAGGCCTCGACACCCACTCAGACAATGCAATCCGCCGTCCGCCTCTCAGCTCTCGACTCCCACCGCCAAAGACTCCTGCGATTGCACTCAATCGACAGCGACAGCCTCGAGCTCGGTCGCTGACTAGCCAGGCTGCTGCCTCCAGGAATGCCCTCGAGCTCCGGTATGGAAATCTTTCCTTCCCGATCGTTTAAAATGGTCCCGGATGCAGGGGACGGAGCTGATGGACTTCGCCAAAGGGTTAGGTCGTCGTCGTCTGAAGTAGACACCGTCAGAAACGGACGGGGCCAAAACAAGCAAAGCCACGCGAACCTCAAAGACTTTGGTTCATCAAAACGTGCCCTGCTCTTGGGATAAGAGAGTAGGGACTACTACACTAGTCGAGCATTCCAAGCTCCTTTTGCAATTGTCCCGGCGGCTTCTTATATGAACGAACGAAAGAGAGAGAGAGGTCTCACCGGCTGCCACTGATAACCAACCGTCTTTGGCCAGATTCGCACCGCGCACGCACCTGGTTCTTGATCGCGATGTGGATCCACAGAGTTCAAGATAGCCTCGCGATCGGTCCATTCCCCGGTTACGATCTCGAGGTGAAACCAGTTGAAGTCGCGTGCAGGATCAAGCTGTCCGAACACGTCTCCGCTCATGCAACCACGTCGAACCGAGTCACAAAAGCGCATTGATGCCCTCCCCGTGCCCATCGCTACACACTGGCGTCGACGACAGCACTAGACGGCGCAAGCTGTGCCGTCTCTGCATGAGCGAGCTCGCGAGACGATTCGAGCGTCCCGGCCTGAGCGTCCCCTCCTCCTCATCAACCGTTTCGTGAAACTCGAAATTGGGCCAGCCGAAAGCAGTGAGCCGGCGCCCCGGATTGACAGCCGTAATTGGCTCGCTCGCAAAGAGACCAAACCCCCCTGTCATTTCCCCTGCGGCATGACCAAGGCTTTTTTTCGCCATCATGCGAAGACCATGTCGATGAGTTGGCAAGTCTGATTCCCCCAATGAGAATTTCGCTCCGGAGTTTAGGTCGCGTCGACGGCGGCGACATTCGACGTGTCCTTCGCATCCTTTGGACAGCCCGCCGGCATTGCCATTTCCCGGTTTTTTTCATCTCATCTCATCGCCGCCGGTCCAGAATCCCCCCTCCTCCACCAGGTTGCCCACCACTCTGACCTGATGGAGCAATGAAGAACATGATTAATTTCGTCGAAATTGGTGGCGTCAATCTCTAGCCCCACCAAGCTGGTCAGGTTTTCCCTTTCATCCAAACGAAGTCGCTTTGGTTTTAGGCCCGGCTGGTCCCTGGTCGCCGCGATCGCGCTCTGGTCCAGGGACCAGCTCGGACCAGCTAGTGCCCGATCGAGCGACGCGTTGCTCGCAAAGGATGCCATTTTCGGTCTCATTGACGTCGACGCCTGTTGGAGTGTCACCAACTTTATTCCAACTTCTTTCTTCGGTTAACGTTCCAGTTTGGATGCCAGCCAGCCAGAAGCCCCCCGACTCGTGAGCAGAGATCACAGCGGGGCGCCGCCCATGGCCTGGCGGTATGCATAAGATTGCGGATATTAGTGCCACTTGGGAACACTTGCAGCTCATGCTTATAGTCAGGTCTTTTAAACACATGCATGTATGTAACTTCAAGCCGTATACGTAAGGGCTTAACCAATATAGGCGGGTAGTTATAGCTTAGCAGACGCATTATAACAAGCTCGAGCTAATTGTCTAAGCTGCACCGGGTTTATAATTTACGTATGTTGTTAATGTTATATGTATATTATTCCGCACCTCGAGTCAAGCTAGCGCTATAGCTAGTATCAGGAAGCTCCCTGGATCCACATTGGGCATAATTCTGAGACTCGACATGTCAGTGCAGCATTACGCAATATCCATATTATCTCCGCAAGGGGCAGCCACGTAAAGAATAACAGACCCTGAGCCAATGGCCTCGTTCGGAATTCGTCAATACGCGAGGAATGTGTAGCTTACAGGACTAAGATGTTAGACAAGATCGATAAGATACAACTATTTTGCTTTTATATGATTATTATATTAATATAATTTCTCAGGTTACCCTTTCCCCATTGTTAGCACACAGCTCAACTTGCGGTCCAATAATATAATAGACTGAATCAGAGACAGCTCCATGCATTCACTTCCCAAACCTCTGAACCCGTGTCGTTCTTCCATGGCTAGCATACCTCAAATGCCGTTGGATCACTAGTGCGCAGAGCCAGCCAGCGTTGCTCGTGAATCAATAAATAGCGTTGCAGATTATACCTTGACGTGCACCGGCCTAGTTCATATATTTACGGAGACTGATGTTTGCTGACGTGCGGTCTAGCTTGCGATCGAGACCAGTGTTTGCAATGCCACCTGGTTGAGCCATAGCTACATGTAAACAGCAATATAAGAATTGAATCGTACAATCGTCAGCTCAGGCTTCGTGAGAAAGTTGCTGAACCCCATGGACAAGTCTTTTCTCAGTCAACATATAAAAATGTTGTGCGAATAGATATTCCATAATATAAGCGTAGTAGTCTCGGGGCCAGACCAAAAGCGTAGAAGAGCATATATTGCTGTAGCTAGCTTAAATATTATTGTGCGACACTATATGAGGGTTATCGCCAGGTAGGATCTCAGATACTCCGGCATTTCTGGAGAGGAGGAAGGCAGAAGCTTGCAACTGTCACAGAAATTTCTGGGTCATCCATCCTGCAGAGCCCTAGTGTGATCTCCGCTCTGGAGCACTGCTAGAATCCATGGATCCAGCCTGCGATCCTCGTCAGTATCTAGGCAAATTACACTCTCTTTGACTTAAGCTTGCCAATAAACACTCTGATAAACAGTCATATGATCAATTCTCCCGATAACCTCACCATCCACCACCTTTCAACACTCACAGAACGAACGCTTCCTTCCAAGCCGATTTCAGACGCCATATCATCACGATTCCTCTTTCCGACACCGTCGAAGCCCTCCCGTTGAATCCAAAACCTCAAACATGACTACTCTGTTTCATCACACCGCGTTCTCAATGATACTATCGATATTACTATCAATTCATTCGCTGGCGCTTGCCGGCCAGATCGTATCGCAGACATATACGAACGATTCTCTAACATACGCCAACGAGCCCTTCCTAGAAGTTTTCACGGCTCCCTGGGACGAAACCACCCATGAATACCATTCGATGTCAGAAACGATAGCTCTCCCTCCGACAGAAGGGACGACACAAGCCCAAAACGTCTCACAACCTCTCAATATCACCGCGAGCACAACCACCACAATCGCAAGTCCTCCTCGCCGACACCCCTGCAACATCATAGCAAAGGCGTACGACAGCTGGTCACGCCTCCTCTTCTCCACCGTCGCAAAGACACTCAAAGCAATCAAGGCCATCAAGGAAGCACACACCAACATGATACACATCCTAACCCACCCCCCGTTTCTTCCAGAAAACGCCACCGCAGCAATCGAACACACGATCTCACAGCGCCTTCTTGACACTATCTATCAGAACATCACAGCCGTGCTCAAAGACGTCATACGTACTGACGTCCCTGGGCGCCTAGCCGACCTGGAGACGCTGGTCGAAAGCTACATAGACATGTTCCAGCGCTCCAACGGTGCAGTAGTACCGTTACCGAGCATGCGCACCACACGAGCGATGTTGGGTGGACCTATCCAGTGGGACGTCATATCGATATTCGCAGCCGGTACCATCTTCGGTATCGCCCTCATGGGTGTGATATGCTGTATGTGCATATGCCTTTGCGGCTGCGGCGGACGCCCACGCCGCCCACATTCAAGGGCTAGCAGCAGGCGCAAGTCGCCAACTGCCAGCACAAATCCCAGCAGCCAAGCGGGATCGGAGGCTGTATCTCCGGTCTTCGGCGATTCTCTTCAACGGGCGGTTCATTGCGCGAAATATCAGCCTATCGATCCCGAGGAGCGTGTATATCGGGGTAGTGATTCTAGCGAGGACGTTGTAGAGGGCACCGGCGCTGCCAGCCTGGTGACCTCTGCTACCGAGGGCTTGTCCGGTCTGCCCTCGCCAGTATCTCAATATTTGGCAGAGGGGATCCAGCCCCAAACGGGCGACGACTATGGACAAACTGAACACGACATGTGTTCAGTGTCGCCAGCTGCATTTGAATCTACTCAACATTCACACCAGAACAATGGAGCTCTAGAAGAAACTTCATCGGGGCGGGAGCCGGCAACTCCCGCTCCGCCACCAAGGAAAGCAGAAGACTCGAATGAGGAAACAGAAATCAGCGACTCCTCACTGGAACTCCACAGACAGGAGTTTCGCGGTCTCGGCGTTGAGGAGACCGAAAGCCAGCTCGACAGCGCTGAAGCAGCTGCATCCATATCGCCAGCCTCCGGGCGAGAGAACGCAGAGCCGAGTACGCCAAATGCGACCGAAATCAAGCCTGAGGAATTAGCCACCCCCGAGAACCGTCGATCCAGGAAACGGAAATCCCAGAAGCGTAAGCCCAAGAATCAGCAGCAGAGCGTGGCTCAATTATCAACAGAGGTCATACCGAAATAGACTAAGAAATTGGCGGTGTTATAGCATAGGAAAGCCGCATACGGGCGGTAAATTTAAGCAGTAATAGATAACACGGCTTGAAGTCGTATCTCGTGTCCAAGTTCGTATCGCTAGTAGATCCATCTGATAATCCTCAGGCCTCCCCAGGGCGGCCGATCGTTGAGCATCTAACCCGAAAGCGACAGAATATCAATGTTGCACCATCCCGAACCCTGCCGCATGGTCGGCCGGCGTGTAACACACACCAAATGGGCGTCTGAAAACGGCCAACTACAATTTACAACAACCGACAACACGAACCTCAACACCACGATATGGATACGATATGTGGATGGATACAGCATTCGTGATAGACCCTCTCGTTCAAAATACGGTGACCTCAAGAACTGATGTATAGACCCATCTATCCATGAAGTGTGGCTAAATAACTTCGGAGTCATGATTGAGTTTATCTTAAAACCAGCCTAGCACACGGAACTTCACGAGATAATGCTTTGTTCGCTAAGTGTCATAGAGTTTAAATAAATTGGCAATCGACGCTAACCCACGTGCACCACGCGAGATAAGATATCGATATTAATCTCGATCCAACAGTCCAGATCGCTCGCCATTGAGGCCGTTTGCTCACACCACCTCAATATATGGATACAAGAAAGCAATTGAGGCTGTGAAGAGAATCGAACCCCTCCGAAAACTGCCGGAGCCAAATCCATCTTCCAAAGTCAAACGCATCGTATACCAAGAAACCCTAGAAACCTCAGCCCAGTCCCACAAAATCGACTACCAGCCCCAAGACCTCCTCACCACATTCGAAGCTGTATATTGTGATAATGTATATACGACGATAATTTAAATAATAAAAAGATGAAAAAATTTTAGTCGAGACCCACCTCAAGACAAGGAAGCACCTCACCCAAGACACCCGAAAGCAAGGCCGCCACCACCCACACGGTTCCAACATATGTGGGCCCCCCGGCCACCCTTGGGAGTGCAAACCACTCGACCTCCGGCAGTCCGCCTGCTAACGAGAAAAGTAAATTAGAGGCATATATCCCCGGAAACTTAGTCAGCAATTGGCGCAGGTTGGGTGACACGTATATATCGACGAGCAACGCTTTGGATTGTTGGATTTTGCAACGCTCAACTACCTGTGGTATATTGAAATGGCGATACTTGACGTCGGTGGATATTCATGAGTGCGAGGTAAGCGAGCTGAAGTTGATTGCAGCGTGTAGAATGAGTGGTTGCGAATGTTGTTTTATATGTACCGAATAACCGCCTGACGCACCCTGCGGCTGTTTCGTGCATGGAGCATATCTGCGGATTCGTCGACATCAGCGGAGTACAAGACCTATGCGACTGTCAGGCCGTATAGTAGCTGGTAATTGGGTACAGTTCATCTTGCCGAGTTTAATATTCCCACGCAGAAATATTAGTAGAATATGCTCTGAGCTGTATCTACGTCAAACTTGCTTGGTGTTCGGGGCTGGTAAAGCTCTGCGTATCTTCGTGTCAGCTGGATGATAGAAGTGAGCAGCTACAGAGAATCAATGGGGCCGGAGCAGCTTGACAATGTATCTTGAGGGGCAGATAATAGTGGGGGAGCAGTGATCTCGAGATCAGATCTGAATGAGGTTGTTCTGGTATCGCGAAGTCCATGTGGGATGACGGCGATTCCTCAACGCCGACTCGATGGGGTGGTCCCAGTGCTACTGGGTCCCGTCAGCAACGAAGGGACGGGGCTGTGGGAAGCAATCGAGAGAGTTGCTATGGTGAAGCTCGCGATCAACAATGTGACTGCTTTGTGACTGCTTCACGACCGCTGCTCGGCGCCGCGTTGACGCACCGTCGCTGCGTCGCTGCGTCGCCTCGTCGGTGGACTATAAATACTTCCCCTCCTCCTCCTTCTCTCTTCTTTTCTTCTTCTTCTTCTTCTCTTTCTTCCCCACGGCTCTCGTCTATCGATCATCCGTGCCCAGGTTAACTTGATTTTCCCCCAAGCTAACCTACCCTTACTTACGTTCCCCCCCCTCTTGTCTACACTGCACATATCATCATGTCCCCCCTTTCTTCTTTCACTGCTGCCCTCCCACGCACTCCTTCGCCTCGCGGCAACGGAGTCCGTGAAGGCTCGACGCCAGTCGTCGGGTACGTGATCATGGCCCTGTGCCTGATCACCTTTTCGGTATCGTTGATACCGATGATCTGCGACGTGCTTGATGCCGTCCAGATCGCCTACGCATACTTCGGTATGCTAGGCGCGGGAATCCTTGCTAGATTCCCGCTGAAAAACGTCTCGGGGACGCAGAGACGTTCATCGCTCGCTTCGGCTTTTGCTGAGTGGGCTGATGTTTCAGCGGTCCTGCCGGTGGTAGAGTTGGTCGCCCTGGTGGCGCTGGTCGGCTCTTTCGCTTCGAGGCGTTCGCGCCTCGCGGGGGAGTTGGGCAGGTACATCGGCCTGGACGTCGAGGAGGCGGTATTCCTCGAGAGGGAGAAGCGGCCGGTGCAGATCGGGACAGCTGGACCCCTTCATAGCGCTCCCCAACCTCGCGGTAGCGACGTTGACGAGCTGCGCCGAAGGCTACGGTCGAACGACGAGCATCGCGCCAGCAAGGCGCGCAATCTCCGGGTGAGGGAGATTAGGCGCTCTGTCAGGCGGGGTGGGTACGCGGAGGTGGCTACCCAGACGGAGTGTCGTTGCGTCTGCGTCGGTCAGCGCGGTGGTCTTGCGGCCACGGCTGACAAGCCTTTGGAGATCGTTTTGGCTGTCGTTGCCGAGTCGGTGCCTGAGGCGGCTGGGGAGCTTGTGGGTGGGGGTTCGGACGCCGGACTCGCCACAGCCACCGTTCATCCTGCCACGGCTTTAGGAGTCGTTGGCATCGTTGATGATGGTGCTGCTGGGGCGGTTGCGGGCGCCGGGTCTTCACTTGCGGGCGAGCTGGCCGGCTCGGAGGCAGAGGAGGCTGGCAGTCACGGCGACGAAGAGGGTGACGCCCAAGGCCATGGAGGTGCTAGGCCTGAGGAGCAGAGCCACGTCGTCATCCCGGGCCATGGAGGTGCTAGGCCGGAGATCGAGGATGCGGATGGCGACGTGGAGATGGCCGATTATGAGGCCATGGACGAGGAAGAGGAAGAGCCGAGCCAGGGAGGTGCATGGCCGGTGTCGTCTTCGTACGAGGAGCAGCCAGGCCCGGGAGACGTTGGGTCAGCGGACGAGGAAGAAGCTGCTGAGTACGAGGGCGAGAACGAGGAAGAGGACGAGGAAGAAGACGAGGACGAGGGGGCCGGGGGTGCTCGCCAGGTTGCCGAGTGGCAGGCGCCTCAAGAAATCCCGCCGATGTCTCCTGGGAGTCGGCTCGCGCGCCTGTTGGCAATCCCAAGCCCAGGCACCAGCTCGGTGGGAGGAGCTGGGCGGGTCGGCGTTCAGGAGAGTAGTCCTCGTGGAGAGCTGCTGCCAACGGGCCATGGAGGTGCTGGGCCAGAGGACGAGGAAGAGCAGACGCAGCTGGAGCGCGACCTCCTGCAGTTCTTTGGAGAACTGCCTGAAGAGGAGGCGGAGAGCGAGAGCGAGAGCGAGAGTGGAGAGGGAGAGGGGTCGACCGTGGATGCAGACCCGGAAGGTGAGAGAGGCGAGGAGCAGAGGGGAGAGGAGGAGGGCGAGGCGCATGACGACGTCCCGGAGGCGGACCGGGCGTCGTACATCGCGAGGCCGAACATCCGGCCTCTGCCGCGTAGGCGCAGGTTGCTCTTGCAACCCCAGCCGCAGCCGCAGCCTCAACCTCAGCAGGCGGAGGTGGAGGAAGAGGAGGGGCCCGGGGAGGCAGGCCCGGTGGTGGTGAGGAGTCGGGGTGACGTTGTCGCGGAGGCGGACCGCGCAACGTACATCCAGAGGCCGAATATCAGGCCTCTGCCGCGGCGACGCCGTGCGCAGCTGCAGCAGCCGCAGCAGCCCCGGGAGGAGCAGTAGGGGCGAGGACGAGGAAGAGCTGCGGGGGAGAGGCAGACGGGGGACGCAGGTCTGTCTGGAGAGGGACGAGGAGGCGCGAAGGGTCACGATCCGGGAAACAACCAAGACAGCGGGGACGGGGCCTCGACCGGATCGCGAGCACACGACCAGGCTCACGACGACCATGCGCGCAGGACGAGCACGAGCACGAGAGCACGCACGAGAACGCGTCTCCAGAGCAAGATCTAGAGCGAGCACGACGAGGCAACCAGCAGCAACGGGATCGCGGACGAGGGAGAG
The DNA here is from genome assembly GCA_036872635.1 of Orbilia brochopaga. NCBI lineage: Eukaryota > Fungi > Ascomycota > Orbiliomycetes > Orbiliales > Orbiliaceae > Orbilia > Orbilia brochopaga. The sequence goes on along the minus strand of JAVHNQ010000008.1, from coordinate 619,736 downwards.
AGGACGCCTGGCAACCGTCTCTTCCCAACTCCATCGAGGCAGTCACAATTGACATCCACAAAGCCTCCACAAAAAAAATAACAATCAAAAAAAAAATAAAATAAAATAAAAAAAATAAAAAGAACAAAAAAAAACCCCGTCACCATCGATGAACCATCACCACCCTCATCGATACCCCCTTTGATCCTGCAGTTTGCCAATCCAGGCTGTCACAAAAGTCACATCCGTCGACAGCTGCACGCTCTGCCACAATACAAGAAAAGCCATTCAAAAAAAAAAAAAAAGAAAAAGAAAAACACATTCACAAGAAAAAAGCCACATGTTCTCACTGGCTGTGCTGCTCTCGTTCGTCCGATTTACGATTTTACGATTTTACGATTTATTTATCTAGTTGACTTGGGTACCTACTGGAGTGTAGGGCTTGAGTCTGGCGTTGAGAGGATGACTGGAGGCGTTTACGTCTGAGAGGGCGTTCTGGAGAGGTTGAAGGTGTTTGGCATACTTGGAGAAGGCGTTTCTGAAGCCACGCAGGACGCTTATTCTAGTATGCCTTGTCTTGTCTGTTTCTTGGGCTGTTGTCTGTTCAGCTTTGCCGGGAAGCATCGGTGCGCATGCGAGAGTCGTTAGAGGGTCGCATTCATTGTTTTTTATGATTTGTATTTTTGTATTTTTTTTTGTGTGTGTGTGTGGTTTTGTATTTTTTTGTGTGTGTGTTTTTTGTGCGTGCGTGTGTGTTTATTGTTTTTCTTCTTATTGTTCTTGTGGTTTTATTTTTATTTTTTCATGATATTTTTTTGTGGGCTTTGGGTAGCCATTGTTGTCATTGTCGAGGCGTCCGGTTGTTTTGTATGTATAGACGCACGCTTGCGAATACAAACCGTCTACGAGCCAACTGCCAAATCACCAAGGCAACTCTGGCTCGTTCGCAAGGCGTCATTGCTTTACAATTCTACATTCTATTGTTCTTGGTTCATACCACTCTGCAAATTCGAAGAAGTGCGAATTATACAATATACATGCAAGGGAGGTTGTAGCTTCTGCTAGTATCCTTGAATATATATCCGTACCCGTAGTGTGCAATCGAAGATATCTTCGAACTCGACATATTGTCCGAATTAATCCCACCTCCATCTCTAGCTATTTTACTATAATTCTCAATCAGTCAGCTGTAGTCCTGATACCACACCGTTATTCAGCTCCGTAAACTGAACCAATCTGGCCAATCCTCCATCGATCGCAATAGATGTTGCATTTTGATAAATGTTGCATTTTGTGCGTTGCTAGCCCGACAGCCGAGGCACAAGCCGGCGCCAATCCCGAACCCTGCGCCATACCTAGGTAACTACTACCTAGGTAAGAAGCTCTAAATTCCCCAGAAACACGCCGCGCTCGTGGCCGACATTCTCTCGCATTTTCACATACACAGCTTCACAGCCCGTCGACGGCGACACGATAATAATAATAATACGCAATGCCAGGCATGTACGGCCGGAAACCGCGGCGCGGCCGCCGCATCGCCAGCAACGACATCCACGCGACGCTGGTCCTCGACGAGACGCTCATGGGCGAAGTCGGCTTTGTCTCCCGCGACATCTGGAACGAGCTGTACGGCGGCATCACGGCCGAGGAAGACGACGGAGGTACCTCCCATTCACATAGATAGATATATCCACTATAATATATGGGCTGACATGATATTCTAGCAATGCCAATCACGCATGTAGCGCTGTCACCGTCGCCGATACCAGCACCCACATCCTGCGCCTCACCATGGATCGTGATACCGACGACCATCCCCCCCCTCAACAGCTCCCAGTTCCCCACAATCCCACTCTCAACCATCCTCCTCCCCGCCGGCGGCGCCCCACATCCCCTCTGGGAAGCCTTCGCGAACCAACCGTCCCTCCGCGCCGAAAATGGCATCAAGTTCCCCATCCAGCTCACCGCCACCACCCCGATAACCCTCTCCACCGTCGTCGTCGGCTTCTTCTCTACCGGTGAAGAAGGCCTGTTCGATGAGGAAACCATCGAGGAAATGATCACAAAAGGCTTGGACGACATGCGCGTCGTGCACACCGGCGATGTCGTCCGCGTGCAGTGGATGAGCGTGCTGGCGCGGGTACGGCTATGCGAGCCCGTCGACCAGGGTATTCTCAATGAAGATACAAAGGTGATAGTGGTTAAGGAATCCAAGGGGAGGAAGACCGGCGGAGAAACGGTAGACGATGGCCCGCTCGCGAACGGGATCGAGCTGAACGGCGTGGACGACAGCGACAGCGACGAGGATGTGGTGTCTCAAGGCGACGAGGACGATGAGAATAACGTCGAGTTACCGGGCGTGTCGACGTTCATGGACATCTCGACGACGCTTGGCACACCCGCGATTGCGACACCGCTGCGGAACGGCCCTGCCGGCTCGGTCTCCGGGCTGTCAGATGGCGCGCCAAAGGTCGTTAAATTTACAGCAAAGGCGCTGTCGCAGAAGATACCCACGCCGCTGCTGCTGCCCACGCCGTCCGGGGCGGACGATTCCGAGGCGAGAGTGTTCGTGAGAGTGAATGAACTCATGGGACTCGGCTGCTTCAGCGGCGACTGGGTCGGGATAGCCAGCGACCACGGCCTGTTCGGCGATAGACTCCCCAACGGCAACCGCGCCTGGCGGCCCGTAAAGGTCTACTCGCTGCCCGATCTATACGCGGGCAAGGAGAAGGTCAAGGCACTGATGAAGGGAAGCGTCTACATGTCGCCGCTGCTCTACGCCAACCTCGGCTCGCCGACGTCCGTCGTCCTCACGAAATCGCCATTCACCTCTCCCTCAGCGATACACCAAGGCGCGCTTCTATCGCCCGTCGCGACGGCCCCACCGGGCTCAGCATCGCAGCAGGTCCCGCCGACGGCCAAAGAAGTCACCCTCCTCCGCATATCAACCCCCATCTCCACGGACCGCGCGCTCCAACCTTCCCTCCTCGCCGGCCTCAAGACCTACTTCGAAACCTCCCGCAAGATGGTCAAAGTCGGCGACCTGATTCCCGTCCTCATCGACGAGTCGCTCGGCCGCAACCTCTTCTCACCAGCATCCCTCCTCCCCGCCGACGCCGCCGACACCGAACAAGTCCCCGGCGCCGGCGACGAGCTCCTCTACGGCTCCGCCAGCGGCGGTGCAGGCATCGGCGTCAACAACACCGGCAAGCTCTCCGCCGCCTGGTTCCGCGTCGGCACGATAGTCCCCGCCGACGACCAGCAGCACCACATCCCCAGCTCGCCCACCAACGGCCACCACACAAACGGCACCACCACCTCTTCTACACACCAGTGGGGCGGCATCGCCATCGTCGACCCGGGCAGTACACGCATGGTGCAAGCCGGCAGCGAAAAGGGCCGCATTCCACCAACCCTCAACAGCCCCTGGGAATACTACCTCAACATCGTCCCGCCGCCCATCCCCAACATCCCACCACCCATCCACCCGGCCCTCGAGCTCCCCAACACCTACGTCTCCCCCGTGCACCGCCGTCTCCGCGAGTTGATCGCAGCCGCCACATCCCCACGCTCCATCAAACTAAATCTAGCCCCCCTCGCCGTCCTTCTCACCTCCGCGCAACGGTCCATCGGTAAACGCACGCTAGCCCACCGCGCGGCCGCCGACGTCGGCGTACACATCTTCCACATCGACGTGTACGACATCATCGGCGAGGGCGGCCAGGCCAGCGACGTTAAAACGGAAGCCTACCTCCGCGCGCGCGCCGAGCGAGCCGCGTCGTGCGGCGTCGAAAACTGCGTGCTGCTGCTATCCCACGTCGAGGCCTTCTCCGCAGACCGCATGGCCGAAGCACTCAAAGACATAGTCGCAGACATGCGCATCGTGATCGCGACAACGACAGACGTGGATAAGGTGCCCGAACCCGTCCGCAACATCTTCACGCACGAGCTGGACGTCGGCGCGCCGGACGAAGGCGAGCGGACGGGTCTGCTGCGGCAGATCACGCAGGAGCGCGGGGTGCGGCTTGCGCGGGAGATTGATCTGTCGACGATAGCGCTGAAGACAGCGGCGCTGGTAGCTGGTGACTTGGTCGATGTGGTCGAGCGGGCGATGACGGCGTGCAGTGAGCGCATGGAGGCGCTGGCGAGGGAGATGGAGGGGGTGAGCGTGCGGGATATCCAGCTGGCCGGCGGGGATGCGAGCTGTTTGAACAAGATGGATTTCGAGGCGGCGGTGGATGCCGCGCGGAAGAATTTCGCGGATAGCATTGGCGCGCCGAAGATTCCGAATGTGTCGTGGGATGATGTGGGGGGATTGGCGAACGTGAAGAGTGCGGTCATGGAGACGATTCAGCTGCCGCTTGAACGGCCGGAACTCTTCGCCAAGGGGATGAAGAAGCGGAGTGGTAGGCTGACCCCTCTCCTATCCTACTTGATATTATATGCGAGAGGTGCTGACGATATGTGTGATAGGTATTCTGTTCTACGGACCGCCGGGGACAGGCAAGACGCTGCTAGCAAAGGCCATCGCGACGGAATTCTCCCTCAACTTCTTCTCAGTCAAAGGCCCCGAACTGCTAAACATGTACATCGGCGAATCGGAAGCCAACGTCCGCCGCGTCTTCCAGCGCGCGCGCGACGCACGCCCCTGCGTCGTGTTCTTCGACGAGCTGGATTCCGTTGCGCCGAAGCGTGGCAATCAAGGCGACTCCGGCGGCGTGATGGACCGTATCGTCTCGCAGTTGCTGGCGGAGCTGGACGGTATGAGCGAGGGGAAGGAAGGGAGCGGCGGGGTGTTTGTTATCGGTGCGACCAACCGCCCGGATTTGCTGGATCCCGCGCTGTTGAGGCCTGGACGGTTCGATAAGATGTTATTCTTGGGGGTGTCGGATACGCATGAGAAGCAGTTGACCATCTTGGAAGCCCTCACCCGAAAGTCAGTCCCGCTTGCCCTCACTCTCTACTTATCGTCGTAGTGTGGTGCTGATTGCTAATTGTGGGATACAGGTTCACGCTACATCATTCGCTGTCGCTGGCGAAAATTGCGGATACGTTGCCGTTCACATACACCGGCGCGGACCTCTACGCCCTCTGCTCGGACGCCATGCTGAAGGCGATAACGCGGCAGGCGGCAAAAGTCGACCAGAAGATACGGGAGATGGAAAACCCCGTGTCGACCGCATACTTCTTCGATCATCTGGCCACCGACGAGGATGTCAGTGTTGCGGTTACGGAGGAGGATTTCTTGGAGGCTAAGCGCGAGCTGATCGGTAGCGTTAGTCAGAAGGAGTTGGAGCATTATGATCGTGTGCGGCAGATGTTTGAGACTGTGGAGGAGGCGAAAGACGAGAAGGGGAAGGGGAAGGGGAAGGCTGTTGAGAGCGGGTTTGGCGATGTTGGCGGTGAGGAGGGGCTTTATTGATAAGTATTTACTTAGTATGGGTGGGGGTGTAGGATATGTATGGATAGATTTAGCATTTAATGTATCGATGACAGCGATTTGGTACCATAGATAAAAGCAGCATTATCATATTTTTACTGTAATATCGTATAGCTGATGGTATCGACCAGTGTGTGTGAGAGTCCAACGCGGGTGGTGTTGCATATTTGGTGGGCGTCGGCAGCCGGGCGGCCGCGGGCTAGCCTGTCTCGGCCGTTACACAACTTCAGCAGCTCGCGACGCCAAAATGCTCTCCTGGCTTTATCCGTTCATCCATCACGACCTCACGACTGACGACCACCCCTATCCACCGACACCTTTCCACGTCTGTAAGCTCACTGTACCTACGCAATTGACCCATACATCATATACTGACATTATCGCGTCAACCAGCTCGCCGTCGCGTACCCTCCAAGTTTCCAGCCAGCTAGCTCCAGGAGTCTCCATAGCTCTACCACAAGATGGCCCGGCCGAATGAAACGCCTATTCCCTCGGCCGTGATCATCGGCGGCTGCGGCTTCCTCGGCACAGCCATCACGCACGCCCTCCTCTCCAAACACCCCTCCTGCAAAATCACCGCCGCCGACATCCGTTCACCGTCAACGCACCCCTCGCACCCCAACATCACCTACGCAACCGTCGACATCACCTCCCTCTCCTCGATCACCACCCTCCTCGAGACCACCCGCCCCGCCGTCGTCTTCCACACCGCCAGCCCCGTGCACGGCCTCGGCCGCGAAATCTACTTCAAAGTAAACGTCGACGGCACCCGCAACGTCGTCACAGCCTGCCAGACCGCCGGCGTCAAAGTCCTCGTATACACCAGCAGCGCCGGCGTAGTCTACGACGGCAGCGCGCTCGTCAACGTCGACGAACGCCACCCCTTCCCCGCCGTGCCCTACGACGCCTACAACGAGTCCAAGGCCATCGGGGAGACAACCGCGCTCGCGGCGAATAACACCGGCGCCACACGAATGCTGACCACCGCGCTACGGCCCGCGGGTATCTTTGGTCCCGGCGACCGCCAGCTCGTTCCCGGTTTCATCACCGTCGTGAAGAATAACCAGACGCGCTTCCAGCTCGGTGATAACACCAACATGTTTGACTTTACGTATATCGACAACCTCGCCGTCGCGCATCTACTGGCGGCGTCAGTGTTACTGCACCAGCATGCGACGACGGGCGCGACGACGGACAAGACCGTGGACCAGCGAAGGCACGTCGACGGAACGGCAATGTTCATCACGAACGGGCAGCCCGTGTACTTTTGGGATTTCGCAAAGGCGATATGGTGTCACTATGGTGTGTACAATGCCGGTAGCGTGGTGTTGCCGGCGACGCTGGCGTATGGCGTGGCTGCGGTGGCGGAGGCGGTAAGTTGGTGTTTGAGGCGGGAGCCCGGGTTTACCAGGTTTCGCGTCAAGTTTTCGTGCAGTCATCGGTATTTTGATATTAGGAAGGCGAAGGAGCTGTTGGGGTATGAGGCTGAGGTGTCGCTGTCTGAAGGACTACGACGGTGCATTGAGGTAGTCCCCCCTCTTTTATATTATTTAATCCAACCGCACAGCGGGTATACAGATCATATAGTGGATGTGGCTAACGGTGTGATTAGTGGTTCCGAGCGGAGGGTGAGAAGAAGTGATTGAATTGATGATGGTAGGTGTATACGTACGTTTCGGCGTTAGACCAGTACAGCGAGGGTGCAATGGTGTATTACTAGTCATAATTACTAGTCATAGATAGACGGCATATATACATATATATAATGATATTCAATAGACAGTTTGGACAAGAGTAGTCTCCTGTCCAGTCATACTATTATGTAATTATTCAGGCCGCTGCTCCTTCGTCCGCTCGACGTCAGCAAGCGCACCACACGCCTTACATGTCCTCAACCCCTCATCCGCACGAAACTTGTTAACCGCCTCCTTGATCTGCGTGCCCAGGTCGGTACAGTGGAATGAATCCTCATACACCACCGCCTGACAATCCTGACAGTACCAACGAAGTTTATCGACGCTGCCTTCGGGTCTCTTCTGCTCGAGCACGATGCCGACGGTGTCGGCGAAGCGGACGGGGTTGTGCGGTGTGTTTGGGGGCAGGAGGAACATGTCGCCTTCGAGGATGGGGACGTCGTGGAAGGTTGAGGTTTCCGGGTCGACGACTTTGAGGAGCATGGGGCCGCGGTGCTGGTAGAACCATTCGGGGGTTGTGTTTATGTGGTAGTCTGTGCGGGCGTTACCCGAGGCGCCGCCGACGATCTGGTGTCATATACCATATCTTGTGGTTAGCGGAGATGACTAGGTGGTGGTGGTGGAGTAGCGGGGTGGTATGAGGTGGGGGGTACCATGACGGTGAAGTCTTCATTGTAGACGCAGTAGTTGTTGATGGGCGGCTGTAGTAGATGCGAGTTCTCCTCCAGCCTATACAACGTTAATGTCAGTATACATGTACCCTATTCTCCTGATCGAGGAAGACATGCTATGTGGGGAGACGTACCACTTGGGCAGGTTGAGCGGCTTCCGGAATGCCATCTTGAAGTGGTGCTGCTAGACTATCTGCGGACAGTGGTTGCCGGAAGAGTTGATAGTCTCAGGACTAAGAGTTGATAGAATCGGAATCGTCAACGCGGGGTTGAAGAGATAGATATACACCGTCGAGGTTCACAGTGTGACCGGCCATTTGTAATGGGAATTGTAGACGTAGTTAAACCTTGCGCATCGATCGGGCGACAGCCGACGCTAGCCTGAGATACTCAATACGGGCCGGTATACTACTACATCCTGCATGATGACCCAGGCGCTATATATCTTATTTTATAGCTGCATTGGCGTATTGCGTGACCCACATGCTGCAGACAGTGCACGAAGAAGGAAGGCTACTTAATGTCTGGCCTCCCCGCGTCCCTTAACTCGCGCCTCATCTCATCTCATCTCATCTCATTGTATCGTCTTCATCGAGCTCCCCTATCGATAAACAACCCCGAACCTCGCTTCCACGATAATTCCCCCCCCACCACCACTCAAGTCGCCGACGTCAAACTACCTAAGCAGCCAGAATGAACCACGACCACAGCATGCACGACGCCGACATGCACGGCGGCATGGGCGGCGGCGACCGCTGCTCCATGAACGTACGTCCCTGACACCTGGATCTCTATCTATATATCTAGTATACGGACGCTAATATGTACTGTGGCAGATGCTGTTCACGTGGGACACGAACAACCTGTGCATCATCTTCCGCACCTGGCATGTCCGCGGGCCCGTCTCGCTCATGCTGTCGCTGCTCGCTATCGTCGCCATGACCGCCGGCTACGAGTTTGTGCGGGAGGTCAGTCGCCGGTACGAGGCCAAGCTGGAGACCAAACGGGGTATCACGCGTATGTACCATTCATCTTATCCCTATTCTCCCCTTCCCTTTTATGCCCCGTCCTTCCACGCATGCCCATTCCGTCGATATAGATATCATGTATGGGATTGTGTCTCCGATTTAAACATGAACATGTCTATGTTCCCGCGAGTTCTCCGTACGTGCTTCGGTCGGATCGAATCAGCTTTCCTTCACATTACGTATATATAACGTGCCAAAACCCCATACACGAGGTCGCGTGTATGTAGTAGACGAATCAAGCTCATTGCTCCCAGGACGAGAGGGCTCCGGGCCCGCTGGCACGGCGCCGTCCGTGACCGCCAATAAGGACGGGCAGGTTATCAAATCGCTGCTCTACGCCACCCAGGTCTTCTACTCGTTCTTTATCATGTAAGTCCCTCTTGGAGATAGATAGTGTCGAGTGGGCTTTGGCTGACATTTCATAGGCTTCTGTTTATGACGTATAATGGATGGGTGATGGCAGCTGTGGCGGTCGGGGCGTTCGTGGGATATATGATTTGGGGAAATGCATCGGCGACCAAGAGCGTCGCCTGCCATTAGAGCGCGGATGATGATTTATAGCATCGGCATCGGCATCAGCTAGCATATATATGCATACATGTATCGTATCAGCGGTGGAAGTGTAGGATATAAGTAGAGGATTGAAATACAAATGTCTACGGGCTGAAATATATGGACTCTTGGCAGGGACGACGCGAAGGACGAGCGCGTTGCGGGGCCAATTAAACATCCCTCCTCCGTCGCCTCCTTCCTTCCTCCCTTCCTTCAGGGGCGCCTCTCATTCCTCCTGCTTCTTCCCTAACTATTGATTAGAATCGCCAGTATCTATCTTCCGTATATCTGTGGAGTATACTCGAGCAGCAATTACCATATACAATGATGAAAGGCCATGCAACGGCGTGGGCACAGCTGCCCGTCGCGCTCAATCAGCTCTGCCTCGCCACCGTCCTGCGCTGCGGCCAGTCCTTCCGCTGGAAAGCCTCCGGACCAGGCGAATGGTACGTTACCACCTCCTACCGTCTATACTATCAGTTATCGGAATAGATATACTAACGACGTGGTAGGTCCTGCGGCTTTCCAGACCGCATCATCTCACTCCGCCAGTCGGACACGCACCTGCACTATCGGGCAACATACCCGGCCACGCCCCCCGCCAAAGACGACACGGAAGAGATACTCAAGGACTACTTTAACCTCTCCGTCGACCTGGCCAGTCTCTATGAGAAATGGTCGGCCGCGGATCCTAATTTCAAGAAGAAGGCGGGCGAGTTTCGCGGCGTGCGCATGTTAAGGCAGGACCCGTGGGAGTGTCTTGTCGGGTTTATATGCAGCAGCAATAACAACATCTCCCGCATCTCTCAAATGGTGTGCACCTCTATCAACCTATACCTCCACGAAATCGAAGTATATACTGACTTCTATGTGTAGGTCGACAAGCTGTGCGCGACGTTCGGCGCACCGCTCGGCACGATCACGCATACCTCCACCCCCTCGCCGCCGCTCACTTCCACCACCCCATCATCCCTCAACGCTCCCACCTCCCCAACACACACACCCGTCCCCTACTTCTCCTTCCCTTCCATCGCCGCTCTCACCCCTCCCACCGTCGAATCCACCCTGCGTAGTCTGGGCTTCGGCTACCGCGCCAAATACCTCCACCAAACCGCCATCCTCCTGCACTCCCGACCTCCCAACTACCTGACCACTCTGCGCACGGACAAAACCTACCGCGAAGCGCACGACGCGCTGCTCGAGTTTTCGGGTGTGGGTCCCAAAGTTGCAGACTGCGTGTGTCTTATGAGTCTTGATAAAATGGGGGCGGTACCCGTCGACACGCATGTGTGGCAGATTGCGACGCGGGATTATAAGTTTCGGGGTGGGAAGAATAAGAGTATGACTAAGGCGGTGTATGATGCTGTTGGAGAGCATTTTCGGGGGTTGTGGGGTGATGAGGCGGGGTGGGCGCATAGCGTGCTGTTTACGGCTGATTTACGTGCGTTTTCGGACCGGTTGGAGAGTACCAAGGTGAAGGTCAAGAAGGAGGTCAAGGTGGAGGAGGAGGAGGAGGTCAAGGTCGAAGTTAAAGAGGAGGCTGAGGTCAAGGTTGAAGTTAAGGAGGAAGAGGTGGCGCTGGAGACGGCGGTGAAGAGGACGACGAGGAAGCGGGCGGCGGATGGGGTGGTCAAAGAGGCGGTGGTCAAGGTCGAGGAGAAGGTTGAGCGGCGGGTCAGAAGGCGGAGAGGTTGATATATTCATATAATTGAGCGTGGAGTTCGGGGTTTCTGTACTATATATCTTGTATCGTGCTTCGCTAGCGCTGATCGTTGCTACTAGAATATGTACCTATCATGTACTATACATATATATTATAGCATTTCTTTACCCAATTCTCGAAACTCATGTATCTGAAAATCAATGAAAGACATATATGGGAGGTAATAAGTCCGTGTACATCCCTAGAGAGGTACATTTGATCATTCGTGATCTTGATATCGACAAGTTCTGTCTCTATTGATGATGCATTTATCTGCATTGGTTATTTCCTCTTTTTTAACCAATGCCTATGTACTCGAACGCTTCAAGTCTCCTCCATACTGCAGTACTGCTACTTACTTGAGCAGTATTATTCAATTGACGTCTCCAGCAGATCAATTCTAGCACTCCTGCCATCGATCAAATCAGAGAGGAGCGCGCAACGCAAAAATTACCACATCTCAAGGGCGATCCTCCTCGTGAGAAAGGGCCGGAGTCGGAAAAGACAAATCTGCGAAGCTAATGTTTCGATCAATATTTGATGGGAGACTATTGCGGGAGTGAGCTTACAGGTGGGGTATATACCTAGGTATGCAGAGGCAGCGATTTCGATTAACCAAGAGGAATGAAGTGGTATCTATGACCCTAACTCCCACAAATGAAGACACCCATCTATATACACATACATATATGCACATACACCAGAAATGCATCGATCACTTCTTCAACTTCTCGCTCAACTCCCCGGGCCACACCGCATCCTCATCGCTCCTCTCCCACACCGCTCGCTGCTTACCCGCCGCCTTCTCCTCGTCGCTCAGCTCCCTGACCGGCATCCGGAACGCCACGTCCGGCGGCAGCCGAAACGTCACACAATACATATGCTTGTTCGGCCCCACGCCCCTCACATACCCGACCGTCAATCCACCCGGCACCTCCGCCACACCCTCGGGACTCTCGCCACTCGCCAGTGCCATCACCTTCTGCAACTGCGGTGGTGTCAGGTTACTTTTCGTCCGGGGCGTCTTGTACGAGTACACTTCTTTAAGATCGTAGAAGCCGTCCACCCGCATTGGGTACTGCAGGTACCGTGACACCTCCGTACAGATCTCCGCCGCGGCATCTTCGAGTTCCTCCGCGCGGTTGAACGTATACACGTGCACGATCGGCAGCTTGTACCTGCTGCTGTCGTGCGGGCGCGACGGGTGCTGGAAGAGGTGCTCTTGGCCCGCGTAGAGGCCGATGAAGGCGTCTAGGAACTCGACGGCTGACGCTGGCAGGTTCATGATGAAGCGGGAGAAGACGGCGGGGATAGTGTAGATTTCTATCGGCTTTAGTTTTGCGGTTTTCGGGTTGGCGGGGTCGCGCGACGCGGAGGACGGGTTCGGGTCGTATGTCAGGGTTTTGCCGGCGTCGCGGACGAGGGTGCGGGAGGCAGATCGGATAAAGTCGCGGCCGTCGGCGTTGAACGGTTGGACGAGGTTTGTTACCTGTGTATGTTTAGTGAGGGTGTCTATATATACAGTGGGGTGTGTACATACTCTATTAATCTTGATGTTTTCCACCATGGAGTCGTAAGAGCACTTGTTGAGATCGTTCGCCCAGACTAGCGCGCGGTGATGCTTCGCAGCGGGTATCGCGAAGGGCCCGACGCCTGCCATAACGTCGCAGACCGCCTCGCCGGGCTTACACATCGCAGCAACGCGGTCGTGCTCGTTCTCGAGGCGCGAATTCCAGTAGACTGTTGCAAAGTCAAATTTGAACGTGCAGTTGCTCGAGCGCACGGTGACGTTGGTGTCGTCCCGGCCAGCGATGATTTCGAGGGGCATGGTGCGGAATTCTGACGTTGAGCCCACGTCTTCGGTCTTGTGGCTGACCGTTTCTACACCCGCGTTTTTGTCGAGGATTATTTCCGCGATGATGTGCTTGTAGGGGAGATATTGTTCGCGAAAGTTCAGGTGGGCTGTATGACACGAACGACATGTCGAGTAAGTATATGATAAGTATAGGGCTGATGGAGCTTGGAGAACATACCGATATGTCCAGTGAGGGTGAAGCCGTGCTGGACGCCTTCGGCATAGTCGGGAGGTAGAATGGATTTGAGCAATTCCTCTGGATAACTGTCTTAGCAAAATTGTCTCGAGATCAAGGAAGCGATCCGAAGAGGGTGATCGAGTGGACTGTGCGCATACCTGACCCGAAGTTGTCGTACGTCAGAGTGCCATCCTTTCTTTCGAGCTCTACCTTGCCGTCCTTCACCATCTGCGCCAGTGGAATCGGTAGCGTCGTGGTATCTATACACATGCAGTCTTCAGCCAAAGTTCGTTCCAAGGCGCAACTTTGTCTCCGTAGCTGGCTCAGTAACAGTGTCATACCATCCACCTTTACCGCTGGCGACAGCGCGATTGGAAACATGCGATTCCCCTCGTCCTCGTACAAAGTCTTCCCATCGATCGTAGTCCGGCCGAGAGGGTCGCGGAGTAGCGCGTGCGTCGCGGCTTTCATGGCGCTCTGGATGTCGCGCTTTTCCTTGACGTAGGCAGCGACAGTAGGAATGCGCTTGGCGAAAGCAGCGCGATCGAGAATCTTCATGCCCGGCATCTTGGGCGCGCGGAGCAGAGTTGCAAGCATGTCTTCCTCCGTGCTGGGGGGGTCTTTTGGCGGGGTGTCCTGCAGACATGGTCAAAAATGTTAGCCCGTGCACCGCTGACAATATAACACCGGGGATAGATACCATGATGAAGGTAGTAAGCGTGGTGTTACAGGCGGACGGCTGGAGGGCGGTGTCCTGCTGTGGGCATTGTCGACTGGTATCTTCTGGAGAAATTCGATATCGATAATGGCTGTTGAAGAGTGTGAGTCCAATTTTGTAGATGCTGCTTTTGGTGTGGCGGTTGCTCAAATGGCCGCCAAGCTGCGGCCCACCAGCCACAACTGTTTCAACCGCATCTCGTCCACACGCCAGCCTCCACCTGGCCAATTGAATGATCGCAAGCCCACAACAATGCCACCCTGGGGAACTCGCCTGGAAGCACGTCCGACTCTATCGGCTTAGAAGGCCTCTGACTCCGACGACAGACCGAGCAAGATGGCCGCCGCGAACGACGGCGTTCAGGGGCTGTACCCCAGCCTACCCGCCTTCGATCTCAGCAATTTCTCGGTAAGGGCTTCGTCATAGCTGGACCGATGGTGGTGGCGTGACGGCTAACACAACATGATTGAGAGCTAGTCCAAGGAATTTATTGTCAAAGATTTCATCGAAAACCTCAGCCAGAGCGTCCGGACGCTGCGCCGTGCGGGCCCTAATTCCAATGGTACACCCACTGGCCCCTCGTTACACGGTCACTGGGTAGCTTGATAGCTGACTGCGTGACAGCATTCGACCCAAAACCATACATCCGCACCTTCGAAGCCGCCGTCTCGCGCATCCGCCAGCTCGATGACGACCTCGCCCAGAAGGAATCCGAGCTCAAAGAAGCCGTTAGACGCGCCGAACTCGACCACGGCCGTCGCGTTCAAGAGCTCGGCCGACGCCTCGAAGAAACCATCGATCGCTTCCAAAAGCTCGACGTGAACATTGGCGGTAAGGCCGTCTCGATCGGCGGCGAGCTCGAAAAACTCGACAAGCAGCGCATGCGCGCCCTCGACGCGAAGTTTCTCATCGAATGCTACGTCGAATTCCGCCGAGGCGATGCCAGCCGCCTGGAGAAGATGCGCAAGAGCGGATTGATCAACGACAGCATCAAGTGCGCCATCATCAGCCGACAGCTCATGTCTATAGCCCAGAAACTTGAGCTACCGAGCAACGACGCGACGCGCATGCTGATCGAGAAGTTCTCCGAGAGCCTGGAGAAGGATTTGCTGAGCCAGTTCGACACAGCATATCGGCAGATGGATATCACGGCTATGAAAGGGTGTGCTAAAGTGCTGCATGATTTCAACGGCGGCAATTCGGTCAAGGCGCTGTTCGTTAACCAGCATGAGTTCTTCATCACGAAGCAACATCTCGTTACTAACGAGGTTGTCCTCGGGGGTGATATGTGAGTTTATCATGGCGTTAACATGGGGGCTTGAACGCATTTTGCTAATACTACATAGATGGGATAAACTCCCAGACCCTGATGCGGATCCACCGCCACTCGAGAGGAGCTTGACAGAGATCATCGAGGCGGCCCGATATGTGGTCATACAGGAGTCCTCATTGATCAAGGATATCTTCCCGATTCCGGGAGATGTCACCAAGAGCTTCCTGCAGCGTATCTTCCAACAGACTGTATGTTTGCTCTTCTAATGCTTAGCTCTGATCCGCGACTAATATATGCAACAGATCCAACAACGACTTGAACTGGTCTTGGAGAAGGCAGAGACAATCTCCCCACTTGCCTTCCTCCGATCTCTCCAGGCCGCGAAAAGCAGCCTTGACTCACTTGTCGAGAAGCTCAAGGAGAACAGCGAGGAGCTCAACGACAAGGAAACCAACAATGAAATTGCAGCGTGTCTTGATCAGAACCTGGACGACTTGTTCACCCCGTATCTCGAGGGGTCTATCAAGTACATTGAGCGCGAGAGGAAGTCCCTACAGGATCTCTACGAATCGATACTGTTCAAGTTTAACACTTTCCACGTAAGATATGTCCTCGCACCTTGATCCTGTACCACTCGCTAACCCTGATACAGGCCCGGCGCAAGAGGCTGCAGAACACGACAATGCTCAATAAGTGGAAGACACAACTCCAGAATAGCACAACTAGCGCAAGAGATAGGGTGGTTACCCAGCTCCAAGATACTGACCCAGCAACTGCACGTCGAACGGAACAGCTTCTCCGTCTCGCTGGCCTGGGCTCGTTCCGGGAGAAACACCCGAAGGATGATAAGATCACCGAGATAGAGCTCGAGGAAACGGATGGCCAACTCTCCGTCGACGTAGCGAAGCGCATGTTGAAGTGGCTAGCGGAAAGCATCGGGAGGTCCTTGGAAATTGGCTCAGCAGGAGACATGCCTAAAGATGCCTCCGCGTTCCTTGCCGTCCTCATCGACAACGTTGGGCTCTACGTCGAAACCGCACTCGAGAGCTGCCTCGACTTTGCCATCACTGCCGAGGCCGCGAAGAGTGAGCCGGATCTCAGCTACTTTGCTGAGATCAAAGCCGTCAATATCATACTTAGTCTGATGCACAAAATCATCCACACTGCGCTGGTCCCACTGGCGCAAACCTCCCTGACAATCCGTCGTGAGATGTCGCTCGCCTCACATCGCTTCTTCAGCAAGGTCGAAGACCGGATCAACCAGATCATCCAGAAGACGGTCGACGTCGTACTCAACCACACCAGCAATCTGCTCAACAAGCAGCCTAAGCGCGACTACCGCCCACGTGACGAAGATGTCTCCCTCATGATGCTGCAGACGCCAACCTGTCTCTCCATATCGACCTTTCTCGACAAAGCACATGCGGCCGGCCAAGCAGCGCTGACAGGCCCCAACCTCATCTCATTCCTCTACGAGATCGCCACGGGATTCCGCACGCGCTTTCTAGAGAACTTGCAGAAGAACACTATCAATGTCGTCGGCGGCATCTCCCTAACCAAGGACATTGTGTTCTACCAGTCGATGTTCCAGAACTGGCGGGCGAACGAGGACCCCGGGAACCCGGTGCCCACGGGCAGCGTTAAAGAGAGCTTCGAGCTACTTCACGAGGTTGGGAATCTGTACGTCGTCCCCGCGAACGCACTTAAGGATCGTCTCCGGGATGGACTGCTGGCGAAGGCCAAGAAGGAACTGCTAGTGCCGTATCTGGCGAGACGGGAGGACTATTACACCGCGGGCATCAACAAGGTTATCACCTCTGAGATGACTTTGTGAGGTTTGGGGCACCGTTCGCCGAGTGGGTCCATCTAGACATGTGTCATTCCGTTGGGTGGTGGGGGCTTTCCTCGCAAGATCAGACTTTCCTCGTTTGTTGTCTGTTTTTTTGTTTACAAGCCAGTCCGGAATTTTTGGGCGGATCTGAAGAGGCGTTTATGAAGGAATATACTAGTGAGCTACGCGATTCCGGAAGTCTAATTATTGGATTTTGAAGCTACCATCATTTTCTACCGGTTGGAGGAAAGATTGAATCTAAATATGCAGGAATGTGTTTGTATACCAGCTTCATCAATAAATACATACATGTACGATACTTGGTATACTGTTATCCTCCCCGCGATAAACGATAAAGATAAACGTGGTAATTAACCTTCTGCATCCACATACATACAGACATGCATGCACATGCGCATGAAGCCAATCTGCGGTATCAGAAATTACAGAGCCAACCGTGCCCAGGCGCCAGCGTAAGAGTTAGCCATGGCCCGACCAGAGCCAGCTGTATACCGGGCACTTGGGCACGGAGTATTTTCCGTTCGATACCACATGCACATGATATCTTGGTATCAACTTGCATGATACATGACGCATGCCTGCCTGCACACCACGCGCGGAGCTTTCGGTCGATAGCAGCCCATGGCGCTACATGCTATCTATATATATGTGGGGAGAGCTATAGCTGTGCAGGTCAAGCTAAAGCTAAAGCTAAAAGCGCCCGGACTGTACATACATACAGCTAGTCAGTACCCTGGCGCTATCTATCGACATAGAGTGGAAGCCTTGCCTAGCGCTCGCTCTGCGAATGCATAGATACATCCATGCGCGCACCAAGAGCTAGCAAAGTTAGCTAGCCACGAGCTAGTTCCCACTTGCTAGCTGGTACTAAATAGCTGGTACGCTACGGGCGATACGATAGCGAAGCAAACGTGGATCCGGTCGGCCGCATGTCAATCCAGCGCTCGGATATACTCCCGTTGACGTGCGGGAGCGCCTGCATGCACGATATGCTATCTATAGCTTTATCCCGCCTCAGGCTTTTACATCGGGTCAGACTCTTGGCTTCGTTAGTGCGAGTATGGCTGCAGGCCTTTCTGGTCTCGTGCCCACGTTGCCATGCAGGCTGTTTTTTTGCGGCGGGATGCCAGATCGTATACATACCACATTGAGATCTTGACTTGACGTTGTGGATCGGGATGTGAACACCGAGTCCACTACATATAACATGACATGACACGTCCATCTTACTACCTAGGTAGTGACATGACTCTGTAGATCTAGTACCTGTCACTAGCGCATGCGGAAATGACAACTACCCGAACAGAAGAAAACGTTGTATTATTAAAAAATTTAAAAGACGACCGATGTCTCTGTTGGTCTAGCCTGTCGACTGGCCTCTACGGTACGCTAGCTAAAAGAACACGAAGTCATGGATGTGATGTATAATATCCTATCCTATCCTATCCTAGTATCGAATCCTCCCCTCCACTATCGCATCGATGAAAGTTCCCTCATCCAGCCGGGTAACAGGTATAATAAGAAATAAAGATGTGAAGAAGAAAAAGAAATAAAAAATGCAGTAGTTAATGAATGTCGAGAAGCTGTGTCTATAGTAATAAACAGATACGGGAGAATGAGGCTGAAGAGGCTGGCCGCAGACTTATAATTTTTGCCTGCGCCATGGGATGCGATCGGGCGATGATAGCGTGGAACGAGGGACTGCTTTCTCTCCTTTACTTTCCAAGCACACGGCGTTTGTAAGAAAGAAAAAAGAGACAATATGCGGTGATGTGTTTATGGTGCAAAAAAAAGACCGGTCCCAGTGACATATACAGATAAAAAGGAAAACGCCATAAACCCCGCTTCAATAAGTAGTGGAAAATGATAGCAAAGAAAGATATCAAAAGAGAGGATGTGAGAGAGGGAGAGAGAAACAGGAGGGAGAGAGAGCTATGTTTAAGGTAGTAAGGAGTAGGCTCAAACAAATGTGTGAACGCGCATAGCATGAAAAATAGACATGGCATTGACAAGATGATACCAAGAAAAAATTACACAAGAAAAATTACAGGTAAGAAAAGGAAAAAAGGGGGTATTTAGAAAAGTGAAAACACCGTGCAAAAAAAGACAAAGAAATATTAGATATGCGGCGGCCCTCTACTGCTGAACCCAACGCCCTGGAACAGCTGATCGGGCGGCACTCGCTCTGTCATGTCTTGCGCACTCGGGATCGGTGTGACCCTTGTGGGCGCTGGCATATAGCCCTCCCGCCTTCTTCGAATGTAGGCAGCGATGACGCCGACAACAACGATGAGGAAAACAAGGGCGAGAGAAATTGCCAGCGAGACCAAGACCACAAGGCCAACCGCGAGCTTGCCAGCACCTTCATTAAAGGTGTGCTTGCTCTCCGAAATGAATGCGTCGAGGGAGCCTGACGACCCGTCATTATGGCTGGTAAGAATGAACGGGGTCCAGCTAACGCCGTCAAATATGGCGGCAGAGGAATTAATAGAGGTCGAGTCGAGGAGGATGTTACCAGATGCCATAAGGATCTGGTTCTGGCTTAGGAGGCTGTTTTCTGCGTGAACGCCATCGATTTCGAAAACTTCGATAGCCTGGACAATGGATCCGGGTCGGAGGCCAGCACTCAAGTTGTTCCATTTGGTTCCATCCCACCTAAAGATGAAGGGGGCGCCGTTTGCATTGCCTCCGATGTAAATGTTATTCTCCTCACCAGTCGGTGTGAAAATTGTCGTAACGGGGCCGGGAATTTGCGACGAGTTGGCGAATACAGTCCATGTGGAAGTCTTATGCTTGTATTGGGCAAGGTGAACGTCGCTACCGTTCAATCGAAGAGCGCCGCCGACGACCAATGTGTCGGAATCTGTCCAAGCACTAGCATACGCAACACCTCCAAATCCAAAACCGGGAGCGAAATACTGGAAGGTTTGAGGGTCGTAAACGCATACTCCCTCGCATCCAAACCCACCGGCGACCTGTGTGAACGAGCCGCCAACGTAAATCTGTCTACCGTTGGGCTGTTGTGTGATAGTGTAGACGGCCGTCTCGTTTCCAGGAGCCGCTTGAAGAGGTTGAGGTTGAGGCGAAACAAAGCTGTTGGTACCAATGTCGTACACTACCATGCCGCCGACTGGCGCACCTCCAACTGTCGTATTAATTGACCCTCCAATGAAAAGCTGTTCGGGATTTGAGGTAAGGAGGAGAGAAGTAACGACGTTGTCGCCGCGTAAAGCATTGTCCGTAACGCCGCTGACTTGAGAGTTCTTTATGAAGGCTAGATTTTGAATATTACCAGCGGAGAAACGACCTCCAAGAATGGTCGTGTTTCCTTTCCGGTAGAAAGCGCCAGCTTGAACTCCGTTGAGTTGCAAGCCAAGAGATGCGTCAACAGTTCGCTTCCGGTTCGAGTTTTGAGTTGGAGTTGGAATTGTGATATCAATTCCTAGGCGGTTCAAGGCAAGAGGGGCTTTAGAGCCTCCAACAAGACCGACACCGCCTGTGAATCCCCTGCGTGTGAATATGAGCGAGCCGGCGAAGAATTGAGGGCTGTTAGGAACATTGATCCTCTGGGCAAGATGACCTCTGATACCGAATGGAGCATCCGAAAGGCGCTCGAGCCACTGCTTCTTGCTAGGAACCCAGATGGCAACACCGCTAACGTCTGTCTCAGGAAGATTGTCGGATGCTAGAATCTTCGTGAAGGCGCCTGAAAAGACATATGCGGTCTCCGTATTTCCGGTGATATTGATAGGCATGGCAACAATCTTGACAGGAGCCCCGTTGAGGCCTGCTCCAAGTGAACTCCATTGCTTAGCGCCAAGATCATAAGCCGCGACGTGCGATAGCCCATCTGTCGATCTGTCGGCGGTGTCATTAAAATCGCCGGCGAGATAAAGTAGCTTGCCCGTGAGGAATGTGTCTCTAACAATGCCGTTCAATCCACCAAGGGCGACAGACTGCAAATCATTGCCATCGATCGCGAGGAAGTTGCGGAATCCGTCTGCCTTGATATCTCCCACAACGAATACGGTCTGATCCATGACAGCGACAGAGTTAACCGTGATGTTCTTCGGTAACTTTGTGGCCAAGATGTCGAAGTTCTTTCCCTGAGCAAGACTCTGGAGGTTGGCGCTAGGGTCGTACGCGAACACGCCGTTGAGGTTGAGGCGTGCGCCGGTCGTTTGGCTGGGGCCGGCCTCTGAGGTGCTATTGGGCGCGACGGCAGTACCGTCCGGCGAGAGGAGGATGAATCGAACTTTCGAGGCTACGAGGGTTAGTGGGCCACTCTGTCCCGCGTCTGGTTGAAGGCTGATCGAAACAGTATGATCACCATTCGCTTCTACGTATCCCTGGAAGAGCATATCGTATTTGTCGAACTGGTTGGTCTGATATAGGACTGTCGACGGTTGGCTGGTCTCGTTTCCCGCAAAAGTGCCAGAGACGTTGACGCGTCCACGCTGGGCGCATGAACCGTCTTGGAGACAGCCAGGTGTGTAGACGAGCACTTGATAATTGCCCGATATCTTGATGTCCGGTTTGAAAGTGATACTGGCATCCGACAGCTGGGACTCCGTAAAGGTACCGGTCAAGTATCTCGAGTCGCTATTTGCCGGTCCTCCTCGAGAAGTCCACTCCCCTGTCACGTTGGAAGCAGATGGGCCTAGGAGATTCTTGCATGATGGTTCGTTGAGAGTGTTATCGGCGAATGCATAAATATCTATTACCATTTAGTTAGCTTCGCGATCAATAAGCTGCTAGCATTGGGGATATCGTACCATCCTGGAACAATTCAACTCCATCAAGGGCAGCCCCATCGCCATACCAATCGAGGATTTCGAGTCGGAAGGCGTAGGTGGGAATGACATTGATGAAGTTGAAGTCTTGATACGGCATACTCTTGTTGGTCTGATAGAGAGTACACCACGCGTCACAGTAGTATCGCCTGCCCAAAGGATCAACTGACGTAAGATTCATGATGCCGTTGTTTGGCCTTGACACAAATCGGAAGAGCTTTACGCCTCGACCCTCGAAGTTAGAGTTATAGACTCTCAGCTTCGTCGGGAAAAAAGTGTAGGCGAATTCGGCGCTCCAGGTTCCAACCGCGTTGTCCTGAAACAGAAATACATTGCCGGGTGTTTCTGTGCCGTCGGAACAGATGATATTCTTAGGATCGCTGAATCCAGGCCTTGTCGAAGAGCCGCTCGCGAGGATAGTGGTGGCGGCAGAATCGAGGTTGACGACTTGCTGTGTGATTTTATGCGTTCCGTTTGGATTCGATACTAGACTCTCGTTGCCAACGGTAGTGAATCTTCCACCAAACACGATTGTGCCATTTGCCATCTTGGATATCGATTCGACCGGCCCATCAAAGCCTTGGAAGGGGAGTTCTTTCAGGTCTCCTGTGCCGGGCCAAGAGATAGCATTTGTCGAGTTACCTCCTGTAAATTCACCACCAATATAGACAGTGTTCGAATCTTGGTCGCATAACAGCGCATTGACAGTTCCTGCCAAACCGTCCATTGTTGTCGAGTCGCCCGTATTGGGGTCCACGAATGCGATTGCCCTGGACGGCTTGTCTCCAAGTTTCGTGAAATTTCCTCCAACAACGATTTTCTGGGATCCGTCCTTAGCTGTGAACAAGCACATGTCGTGTATGTATCCGTTCGCAACCGCCACAGACATAAGATCCCCATTAGGAAGTTGTGTTATAATGGCATTATTGCTATTTGTAAAGTATGTTTGCGTGCCTTGCTCCGCGTATTGGTATAACGAGATGCTTTCGAAATCACCGACGAAGCCCATGCGGCCATAGTCCTGTGTTACAATGTTCGGTAGAGATACCGCGGTGAAGTTGATGGCAGAAGCGACGGATGTTAGTGCCGTCCATATCGATATTATCGACGAGGCCGAGGCCCCTTTCCTCCTCCTCGGACTCATCTTGCGACGAGCTTTTCGATGCAATTGGTTCACCCCAATCGCCAGACCAGTCGTCAGTCCCTAGTGAACGAGGTTCGTCGGATCCAAGAGAATGATTTGTTTTTGTCGAGACCGCTGATGTCGTGAGTAAAGGAGAAAACGATTAAAGCAGTGTCGAGCTCATCTGATGAATGCGATAGTTTACAGTCGTGAAAGAGTCATTATAATGCGAAATGGAGAAGCGGCGATGTGAAACAAAGGGATGCTTCGCAGAAGGAGAAATATGAGAATATGTTTCTACGCGCACGCGATGACAATCAAGTCGTTAGTTAGGTCAGTTCGTGATGCCCAATGCCTGCTGGTGCGCAAAAATCGCAGACCAGGAGTGACAGCGCAGCCGGTTTTGCAGCGAGCGAAAGAGAGAACGCAGCAAAAGGAAGGAGAAGGGAGAACTCACACACCACGAGCGAAGAGTGTATTAGGGCGGTGCTCTATATGGAGGAGCCGATGCCAGGGGATGGGAGGGATGATGATGGAGATGGAAGGCCGCGTGGGGAATTCACAGCAGAACGTGATGAATGCGAGTGAGGAATGGCCTGTCGACGGGTGATATTTTGGGCCAGCGGACGGCTGTTGCTGTTGCTGTTGTGCGTGCGTGCGCGTGCGTGCAGCGACAACAAGCAGCTCGTATACAACAGGTTAATTAAATTGGACGTGGTTGCTGGCGGCCTTTGCGATCTCTCCAATTACCGGCCCACCGCGGGACCAACGATACGTGTCGATGGACAACCAGCCGACGATGACAAAAAGGCAACAGTCGAACAATTCACACAGACAGGATCGAAGAGACAAGGAGAGCGAGAGAGTGTGAGAGAGACAGAGAGCGAGAATAAAAAACGAGTGTAAGGTGCCCGAAGGCGGGAGAACAAGGTGTGACTTTGGCTTGGGGCCCACCACACTCCCGTTGAGCCGGATTTCTAAGAGTTAACGTTTCGTTATCGTCAGCAGAAGGCCCTGAGGGACGGCCGGGTTTTACGTGAGTAGAGATCACTGGTACCCAGAAGAGAACATGAATTGAGAAAAGAAAAGGTGATGGACCAACGAAGGGACAGCACAGCTTACCAGGTGGAAGGAGTGTGAGTGGTTCTGTCATCCAGTAACGTTAACGTTTTCACGTCCGCTCTCGCCTGGAGATGGTGTTAATGGCTTGTCGGTTCTTAGAGGCTAAAAGCTGCGTGGGAAAAAGGGGATAGTGTAGACTGGTACATGCAGCCAACCTGCAGCCCGACGAAAGGGGGAACCGGCGCATGGGAAGGCTTCTCCAACGTCGCCTTTTCTCCCATCCAACAGCCCAGTTCGAGTTCTGCCAGGCAGAGGCCTGCATGGGTGCCCCGGGTCCCACACTCCGTATGCATCCAGCACACTTCGTACTCGGAGGATGCATATTTCGTGCCAATATTGCCCACAAGGTTGCACATGGACGAACATGGGCGGGGTGTTCGGCCGCGGTCACAGCAGCACGACTTCAATCAGGCACACGCATGCGCATGCAAGAGGGCGTGTAGTCCCAATCTCTCCCTCGTAGCTGCATGCGAAAACCTCTATCACACAGTTTCCTCGCCCTCCTGCGCGCCAGGGACCACCTATGGGGATTCAGGAATGTTTCCTCGAGACCAGACGGGCACTCTGTGCTTCCAACCCTCTCACAGCACGATCTTTCCATGCAAAAGCAAATTCCTCATGTCATGTTACATGCAAATTGAGGAACTCTTTTTCTGAGAGTGAGTGTGGTTACAGAAGCGAAATTTGGGCCCTGGACAAAGCACTGGTTCAAGAAGTAAGGACCACCAAAAAGCCCCAAACCAGGAAGCAGACCCTCGCAAAGGTCCCCCAGACTGGAGGGTCGCTCGTTTTTAAAATTGACGCTAACTTGGGAATAAACGGTCTCACCACATGCCGGGGCCGACCTTTGTTGGAAAGAATTTGGGCCTTGAGGCTCGCTCTCGTAGGCAGCTGAGCGGACATTGACTCAAGATGCCGGTCTACGCTGAACCATCGATCGGGCGAAAAAAGCGAGAGCACAAAGAAGCTGAAATCTCGCCTGCGCAGGTTTCACCGACCTGATGACCTTGCGATGAATTGGCCGCCGGTCGCTGATTGCAGGAGCCATCGAAATTAGATGACGAAATCATTTTAACAAATTAATGATTGTGCTAGCAGATCACGCTTGTGTGCTGGGGCGCTCAGGCCTTACAATTAAACTCCCCAGTCACTTACGATGACGATGTTACTCGAGAGCCAACCTGGCCTTCCCATTGGCCAGCGGCGAATTGATAAGACACAACAAAGGATTCTCAACTTCACGATACCAATCACGTCAGAGTGGCGGACGAACAATGGAATCGCAAATATCTGTCCCAGCAGTTGGTTTATTCTTAGTTGGTCTTACAGGACACTTCATCGGAATTTGACATTGCAAGCTCGAGCGCAAAGCGAAAGCCAACGGTGAAGTCCGTCGCGATTCGTGTTTATTCGAATCGTAACCTGGGAAATTCAGCGCTCACGACCAGGCTAGAGGAACCCATGCGCCAGTCTCTATTTTTGTCGGCAAAAGGCATCCGCACCTGTCGGTATTATATGACAGGCATGCTTACCTGCCTTCTTCTTTTGCGAGCACACGATGCATACCACACAACCCACGACAGACGAAGTAGGCCACAAAAAAAAAAAAAAAAAAAATACAAAGGAAAGCCCTGTGGGCATGCAGCATTCCAACAGGATGACATCAAGCACTGAGTCGAATGCCATTTAGCGAGACTGCATTCCGACGAACCGTGTTTGCCCGCACGAGGAAGCTCTGTTCGGGCTGTAAAACGCCCTGAAACGACGGGTCCGTCGAATCAAACACAGCCTGCCTCAAGGTCAACGCGATTCTAGAAGCTGGTTTACCTGAGGCTGAGCTCTCTTGCTATACCTGTCGACGCTCTACCAGAACCGTCGAGCTCTGCTGCGGACGATGCGTCCAATAGATGGCGGCAGGCGCCTCCGTGGTCGCGGCCGTGACCGGGCGCCGAAATATATCCAGAACAGCTGACTAAAATGGCAATTGCCGTGGCTGGCGGGCTGGACGCATCATCCACAACCCTCAACACAACCAGCTGCAGTTCTAACCGCGCATCCAACACCGCCATCCAACATGGCAAAAAGCTGCAAAAAAAACTTCTCGGTGGAATATTCGAAATCTGCAGTTGGGCCATCTACAAAATTGGCCAATTCAGCAGAAGGAAGTTGGATAACTACGTGTGTTCCGGTGCCAACCGCACCCTGCAATACGCCCTTACGTGGCCATCGGTCATGATCTGTCATCCCTGCAGGAGTCGACGACTTGCGGCAGGTACCGTACTCGTGTCCCGGCGTACACGACCATGTCTATGAGACAATGGGTACCTGCATACCTGGCTTCAGCTTCGTGTATGCATTCGAATCCGTACCCGGCCCCTCCCTTCGTCCCTCCTTCATCTCCAGTGGATATCATACCATCCCGTTGCCGCCATCCCCTTGCGCAGTCTTTATTTACATCTTGATG
Source organism: Orbilia brochopaga (assembly GCA_036872635.1). Lineage (NCBI taxonomy): Eukaryota > Fungi > Ascomycota > Orbiliomycetes > Orbiliales > Orbiliaceae > Orbilia > Orbilia brochopaga. Next base: position 593,292 of record JAVHNQ010000008.1, on the reverse strand, counting down.
GCGTGCTACTCGTAAGCTGATGGCCAGGGATACTATGATATCTGACGATCGGTATGCATGTGCTACGAACCCGGCTGCCAAAGGAGTACGGGCAATCTGCAAATTGCATGCAACCTAAAGTCACGATCTCGAAGCCGAATAAACCCCTCGCCTTGGTTGCACGTTGGTGTCGATACCGACGTACCTTGCATATTATGGTCAGAGATATATTACTGAGCCGAGCCGGAAAAGCGGAGGCAGCGTCCGCATTTAGTATAAGCACCAACAAGCTGTTCCTGGTTCGTGTGTTAAGATACAATTTTCAACATCTCACCAACTTGCATTTGGTTGTTGATATCAATTGTATTCCATATGCATCTTATGCGCCCTTGCTAACCTAACAGACCCAAAATCTTAAAAAGAAAACTGGATAACGCAGCCGGGTATCATGTGTATCAATATTCCCACTCCACTAAGAAGCAACAGCTATCATGATATCAAGGACGTCCGGACACGTGGGATAACATGTCGAGTTCAGCTGTTAGATAGTGCTTATCACTTTCCGCTCGCGCGCCTACTCATCGTGACCTTCATCCCCGGGGGCCAGATCTTTTGACCGCCGCAGCGGCTCATATACGCCCATCCCCTCGCATCCAACCGGGACCCTCACGTCCATGTGCGCCCTTACATCCCAGGGAACGCTCTGCCACACGCAGCTCCTAACCTCAGCTCCAACTTGCATGATGCTATCTATAGCCCATATGCAATCCAGGTGCTCATACTCGGGGACGACCTTCGCATGCACCAGGTTCACGTCAGGCTCGGCGCCTCGCTTCAGCCGCCGCAGGAGCTTTATGCCGTCAACCAGTTTATCCGAGCCACAGATCCAGAGCGCCAAGGGCGGGAAGCTGGTGTCGAACCAGGCTCGCTCACGTCGTTGCTCCGAGGGCGTGCGGGCGTGGCACGGATGCTGCTGTGGTGATACATGTAGTTCAGACTGTGGTGCTGCCGCGCGCGACATGCATTCAGGCCGCTTTATAGCCGCTGGCGTTGCGCCGGGGTAGCTTCTGCTGCTGCTGCTGCTGTTGTTGTGCGGCGCGGGGTTGACATTTGCTTCTTCGCCGCCACGGCGCAATGCTGATATCTGCGGGGTATATATTGCGGGTTGCCCCTCACATGTATCGCGAGGTGATACGTTTATCTCCGCCGTTTTTTCATGTCGCTCCTGTTCGATATCCTCACAGAGATGCGGGGCGCCGCCGCCGTGTGAGATCTCCCCTATGGCTGACGTCTTTGTGGTAATTTTGGTCGTCGCCGTGATCTTTCCCATCCCGTCATCCATCACGAATCGAGTAGTTGCAACAGCTCTGGACTCCATCCGATGTTTCAAGCCGCCCGCATCCGATTCTCGGGCGGTCGCAGTCACGGTCCCTTCCATCCGCTGCTCCTCCTCCTCGACCTCATTCCGCGTCGCGAGTATGCATTTGTGGGTAGCAAACCCGTCGCGGCCAAGCCACCAGCGCATACTCTCGGAGCTTACATACACTATAGCAGCAATTCATCTCCCAAGATCAGCATTGCATTCATGACACACGGAAATGAAAAATTCACAAACGAAGGGTAAAAGCCATCATTCTCACCAGGCGAAAACATAAAGCCCCTGCTCCGCAACCTCCTTGACCATAGTTTATCCGACCATGAAAACAGGTACGTGAAGACCCGATACCCGAGCCAACCGTACAGTCGTCCAGGCACCAAACTGTGCATCGTGCCCATAAACGGGATGAATGAATGTATGCCGAAAACCACACGAAACATCCCCGCCGGTATCAGCTTCATGAACTTGAAATGCGCCGCCTTTATCAGTGGGCCCGAGTATACAGCGGGCGCGAGGGCGCAGAATATCGATATCTTGGATCCCAGCGTCGGATGCTGGTCCTTGGCCATCGCTACAAATGACTGCGTGGTGCCCTGCGAATGTGCTACGAGCGCCAGTTTAGGAAATCCCGTCGCGTGGAGAACGTGGTCAACAAAGGCCGGGAGGTCGAAGATCCCCATCTGTCGAATGTTCCAGCACCACATTCTCGGATCGGACGATTTGAGCGCCATATGTTTGGGCGCGTAGAAGCAGCGGTTGTTGCCAAGCCAGACGTCATAGCCGCTGTAAATTTTATATTAGAATGTCATATTTCCTTAATGTAATAAAAGATATAGATTGTATCCCGGGTAACGGTGATAGCGGGCATGCTTACCTCTTGCAAAGGTAGAATGCTAGAGAATTATCGTCATTTGAGCAGAATGCCCCGGCGCTTTGCAAAAGCCCGTGGATCAACAGCACCGGATATTTCTTCGTCGAATCCGTGTCATTTGGATCGAAAATGTGCTGAAGGGTAAGGATAAAGCCGTCCTCTGTCGCCACTTCGAATTCTCTCATGTCCAAACCGACCCGTCGCGCATAATATCCGACATTGCATTTCAGCTGTGCCTTGTCATACTTGCGCTCCTGTTCGTCAATTTCCCTGTCTAGTTGATGCTCCAGACCCTCCAATGGCCTGTCTGGTTTCTGATCTTGTGAGTGCATGATATTATGGATATTGACTCGGATGGTCTCAATGACGGCACCACAAACAATAGTCAAGAGAAATGTGGTAGATAGTATAAACGAGACAACTCGGAAAAGTTGTATCTGTATCCATCTCGGCCATGTTAGAGGACCGTATATCGGTAATGGCGGAAACTGCGCGTTAGTCCGAGCGGGGACTCGTTCGATAGAGTTGGTTCGGCGCTTCAATGATGTGATTTCTGCATCAGTTTCGATATCGTCAAGCGCGGCCGGGTCGCAGGGCAGTCGGAGGCCTGATGATGTCTCGAGTACCTTTTCGTTTCCAGCGACGACTTTGGCGGTTAAGCCGACATCTGCGAGGTCTGCCTTTGACACGAGTGGGAGTCCTGTTGTTTCCACAGACGGCTGTATGCGTAACTGTGTTGTCGAGCTTGTGCTACCATCGTGTGCCACCATGTTGGTAGCGAGGCGGAGACGTCACCTGCAGGGCGTCGTGCCGACGTCTCTTGTACTCCTAAACGATCATGACATACAAAATTGGATGTGGAAGTGAAGTTATGTAAATTGGCTATCCCATGGATGCTCAATGGCATTTTCCAGATATAATGCAGGAGATACACACAAGCCAATTTCTTGACGTGCATCTAAATGCTTGAATGCATATAAACAGGACTGTTCATTTTTGCAAATTTGACCTGGCAATGACCATAGTATCAATTATTTTGACGTTAACGAGAATTATTACGTTTAACACTGTGGCGCATGCATTTCCCTGCCCATCAACGGACATTCTTGTTTATCTGCAAGCAAATCTACCACTAGCAACAATTTCTGCAGTCGATCGTCGAATGCCATCATCTCGCCACTCGCGATCATCGAATCAAATGCGGAGATCTCGAACATCCTTTAAAAAAAATCATGGTCCTATCAACTAAACTAGCAGCTTTCTTAATTCAGGTACGTACGTGCAATATGCAATGCAATGCAAAGCTTCCACGTTCTTGGTCCGTTAGTGGCAATCCAGGCTCGCTGAATGAGGCGCCGTTTCCCGTCGCGAGATACGGCGTGTGATGTCATTGGATCTCTTTAACCGGAAACCCGAACGCCGTACGCCGTGAGACGGCGCCGCTGACATAAAGTATCATGTATGCAAGATCAACAGCATGTATGAAATCGGAACGACAGTCTGACTCTGGGAAAATTCAGATTTCGAGCAAGTCTATGCGACAGGATTCGATTTTACCTATAGCGACTGATTGTTATATCTTGGTAATGCGGCAGGAATAACCGCCGCAACGCAGATATTGTAGCGTTGCGTGTGACCTGGGGTCGTGCCCGCTTGGGGGTAGGATAATTTCATCTAGATACTACAATCCCGGCGATCGAAAAGATGGAACGGATATCCTCGTGGTGTTACAATCGTAGGCTAAAACATATAGAACTGTTCTGAGACTTGGCAGGGAACCCCGTGTGTTGGAAATAGATGAGGAAAATTAATCTGGAAGGAGCGGGTGGTAGGGAGACGGTAGACGTCCCACCATGTATTCATCGGCGACTAATTAATTGTCAGCATCTTGGGTGTCTGAATAAACCCTGCACCGCGTCTTGACTGTCAGGAACTCAGAATGGACAATCTAGATTTGCTTAGAAACGCGTGTACAGCCGGAATTTGTGACCAATCAACCGTTTCGTGATAGCCGGCCTCGAGTCATAACTATGTTTCTAGGCAGAAAGGCTCCCAGCTACTATATATATTGAGGATGCTGTTATAATTCGCGTGCAGAGATCAAGCATTTCACTATATTCTAAGCTTTTATACAAAGCTATAATAGCGGGTCTATATTCTCCAACGATCTCTAGATCCAAGCGATTGTCTGAACATCTCGTAGGAGCTTTAGTTTGGAGAAATAGATATATCAATTATAAGTTCCTTTGTCCATCGGATTAAGGTATCTGTGAAACTGGGTGTATAGAGCTGATATAACCTGGCGCCGTTTTACATCTGTATAGAGTTTTCAGAATTTAGCTTGAAGTTGTCTTTGCAACCCCGAACCCGATCTACGACACCATGTCATGTGAAACTAACGGGAAGAAAAGATAGTATCTTTATACGACATCAATCGACCTTGATCGTGAGGGTAATTCCCAAATCTTTCACAATTAATTGTTGAGTCCTCGGTTATATGGTAGTCCCGAGGCCACAACCACATTCCGGCAAAAGTTTAACAAGGGTCGACCAACCGTCGTCTACCGACCCTGGTCAAAAAGGAAGTTTCCTAAGCAAAAAGCTAAGCTGATGCGGTTTGTGTGGATCGAACACACGACCTTCAGATTTAATGATTGAAGTGGACTTCAGTCTGACGCTCTCCCAACTGAGCTAAACCCGCTGAGACATCGATTCGGTGGGAAAAAGCCATTGTGAAGCTATGTCGAATTCTGACGCAACGCATTTACTTGGGCGATATTAAATTTGTGGAAGATGGATTCAACGAATTCATGAAATTGGATCAACAGACAACTTGAGCATTATGCATAAGGCGCGGTCTGGCCTACAAGAACGATTTGATTCAAATCAGAATAATCAAATATCTGTATATATGTCGATGTATGTATATATATACTCAGCTCCAAACCAAGGATATCAAATATCAAATCCCAAACCTCTCAACCGCCAGAACGACCCGCTCCATAAACTTTTCACGCGACATCCCACGCCGATGCTCGAGCGACTCGTAAAAAAACCGCTCAGGCTTCAAACTTGGCGAACGAACCATCCTCACCCCCCTCTCCTCCATCGCACGTCTCGCCTTGCCGATGCAGACCATGGTATTCACATGGTCCATGCCCATAACCCGTTCATAGAATGGTATCAGCACCCGCTGGTACTCAATCACGCGCAGCCATTCCCTCCGGATCTCGTGTCCGTGAGATATACTCGCCACAAAGCTGGCGACGGGTAGCATATGTTGCACCGCCCAGAAATCATGCGTCAAGATGTCTGGTAGCACTGAGTGCATGAGCTCCAATGCCGTATTAACCATTCCAACTTCACACATCGCATCACTCAGCTTCGATGTCGCTAGTATAAAGTCGTCCAGATCGCGAAATGAACTAGGGACCGACAACAGCAGACCTACAGCGACGGGTATCACCTTGGCACAACGCTTCACATCGACCTTTGACAGCGCCTTGACCATATTGGCGACACCATAGAGGCCTATGAGGCTGGTATTCTGGAACTGCTCGCGAACGACACGGTAGTATGTGACGCTTCTGCGAAGGGCCATCTTGTACCGTTTGGGGCTGCGATCTTGCCAAGTTGGCCAATCCATTTTGTCGTCGAGGCCTTCGAATGCGAGGCAACAGCGTCCTATGCCGATATCGGCGAGGCCCTGATATGCAATGTTCTGCAATCGGATGCCGTCCTTTGCCCGGCGGAGTTTTTCCCATATAGGGGAGGCTCCAAGTATAGATATTGCAGAGAGTGTGAAGATATGTTTGAGACCGAACCTCTTCCTGAGGAATGGCAGGTAGTAGATTTGCGCTTGCTGCTGGCTGGTCAGAAGCGTCCAGTCTTTATCGGCTGTCTCTGTCATGTGTTCGATCAGGGTCTTGTACATCTTCAGGATCCAGGTCCAGAGATTTTTGCCTGCAGAGTCGGAACCTGCTGATTCCAAATCCGTGTTTTTGAACGACTGGATGGCTGCACAGGCAGGCGCGGGTAATGGCTCGAATACGACTGTTCCGGTTGATACATTGCTGAACGGCTCATCTTCATCTTCGAATTTCATAGGCGGGAAGTTTGTGGCGCTGTCCGCTCGGTCTACCAGATCTTTGATCCAATCTTTTAGACTCGTGCGGTAGAGTTCTTCCATTTCTGAAGATCCGAATTCAACTAGTCCTGGCTCCCCGTAATTTGATTCGATCTTCAACAATCTCGCAGTCTTAGTTTTCCGTTCGGCAGAATGATCGGATACCGGAGGACGGGGTGCAATTGGTGTCTCAGTGTCCTCTTTCTTGATCTTGACGTCCTGATCATCAGATAGAGTGAGACCTCCCAAAATATCCGCGACATCTTCCTCCTCATTCTTGATCTCAAGGCTCTCCACAAGATTTTCTTCTTCCTCTTCTTCTTGCTTGATCGGTCGGGGAGCATAACTAGCGGGCTTAGGACTTGGTCTTGGAGACATAGTTGCACCTGGTGCTGGCGCCACGGTGCTGGTCCGATTGACTTGCACTCTGTTAACCGCAGGCCGTAGATTTCCCACGATCGTCCCGTAGATACGGGGTGGAATATACGATGACCGTTGTGATGACACGTAGTCATCTTCTGGTTCCTCTTCATCCCACGCCATGTCCTCTTCCGATTCTGTAATTGTGAGTACTGGAGGTGCTGCACCAGCAGGTCGTGGAGCGTCGAGGAAGTCAGCACGGCGTCTAGAAACCCTGACTCTATCGTAGGCGGTACAATCTTTAATCGGATGTTGTATTTCAGCAAGCGTATTGTCGAACGTTGAGTCTGAGAACAGAGCTCCGGCATCTTCGTCGGTATCCCGACGCCTCGCACGCCACGGCCGCGGTGGCGGTGGTGGCGCCGGAGTCGGTCCGCTAAAGAATTCTGGCTGTGGGTATCGTTGCAGCGATGGTGGCGGTATTGGTGGTGGTGGTGGTGGTGGTGGCGGCGGCGGCAATCTTGATTGCATTGGTTGTAGGGCACCTGAAGGATACTGTGGCGGCCGTGCTGATACCCTTTTGGACTTATTATCAAACTGAGTTGGCATTTGTGGGGGATAGTTATTTGGCATCTGTGGGGGCGGTGGGGGTGGTGGTGGTGGTGGTGGCGACGGTGCGTTATAACGGTATCCTGTATCCGCAAACAAGTCGACGAAGTCTTCAGTTCGTAGATGAGGGACGTAGGCAAAGCTTTGGGGCGCCATAACTGGAGGTGGCTCAGAAACCTGGAAGAGCGACATCGGAGCCAACGGTTCATATATAGGAAATGAAGGCTGTCCTGTAGGGGAATAGCCGTAGTCTATACTCTCGGTTGCCATCGAGAATTGATCATAAGGCTGATGAACGTTTCCCAGGCCATAGACTGGTGGCGTATGTCCTGACCCTGTGGAACTGCGGTCTCGCTGTGCGCGAGCTCTGCGCGCCTCTTCTTCCAGGAACATATCGATCTCTAGAGGTTCTGGAGTAGAGGACTCCCCTCCTCTACCTAGAATAACAGTCGGTTGATCCGGTGACCGTGCACGCGGTCGTTTGTATGGGCCCTTCCCACCCGCGAAGTCTTCCGGGCTGCCAGGTACGAGTCCGTCTGGGCTTGGTGGTTCGACTGGATACCCACGCAAAGGTCAGCATGAGAATCATGATCAAAGTACACGAGACGTATATTGGTGAGAAGGGATGACTGGAACTAACCGGGTACTGAGTTCCCATATCTTCGCATGATTTCCTTGACTTCAGGCAAGTCAATCAATATTTCAGAATGAGTATTATAAAACACCGTACGGTGCTTTCCAGCACGTCTGCGCTCCTTAACTGTCTGGACAATATAGTCCCGTTGCTTCCGCTTTAGGTTCCGTCTGGAATTCCATATCTGCAGGACCTTTTTCAATTGATGCATTCTATAACCGCCGCCGGATTATATTGTGTTAGCATTTGGCATTTGGTGGATATGGTGCATCGAACAGTGTAACGTTACGCAAGCGATGCGATGCATATGGTGTGCATATATGCAGGTGCAGAGCTAGATCAATAGAAGCAGCAGGGGAAGCAACCAGGATCTTCACATACTCGACCACAAAGCCTCGTTGCCTCAATGCACCGATGATATCCCTCTCCTTCATCTTTTCGTGCCGCATTTGGAGGACGAGCTCTTTGTATGGCTCCCATTCTTCGATCTTGACGTAGGCTCGCTTCCTCAGCCTCGCAGCCCTGCGGTCATCATGCTGACTTCCTTCCCGCTGACTTGGAGGCGAAGCGGGTGGCCATGGGGCATGCATGGCGGTGGTAGATACGGTGATCGGTAGATACGATCAGATTGAATCGATCGATATTGATACCAGGCTGTTTGCGTGTGTTACCGTTCAATAGTGGAGACCATCGCACCCCGGAATCAACGGCTTGTAGTATCTCGGAGCCAGGAAGATATATATAGAAGCGAAGCAACCAACACAAACCTATGCAAAGCCCCGCGGTGAGTGTACTCGAGTTGAACGACTGATGCTGTAGGAACAAGATGTATTCCAATCGGCACTGAGCGGGGTTGCCCGCTTCTACAGTCTGGTTAAAATGTACCACAGCAACCACCCGGCCGAGTCAATAAATTTACGCTGAAGACTAGTCTGTTCGTGACGGCGGTGACCAGAATTGTCGCTTGGGAACTCAACCCGGCTTAGCCTGCTCAATGAGCCGGTGCTGCCTCAAATAGCATGCGGGCGGGCGTTTGTTCGGCCAATTAAGAAGTTCAGGCGATTCGCAACGCCGTCGCCGTGTTGCAAAATCGCGTTTGAGATGCTATATTTCTTTCAAAGGCGTTCAATTGGGACTAGACATTATCGGACCAGTGATCAAACGAATGATGTTCAAATATCTCAGAAAAAGTATAAATAGAATCAGTACTACGGTGTGATGAAGTAGAGGCTATCGTAACTGAAATATCGAACAGATTAATTATATGGTATCCTGACCGCGCGCAGACCCTCGCTTTATACTCCCCCCACAGGATCGGATCCTTCGCCCTCCCGCAAAGATAACGTTAAATACAAACACCACAGCAATCCTACTGCCTGTGCGCCAAGTTTGCTTTCTCCATTTCTGATACAAAGTCTTCCCAGTAGTCCGAGTATCTACTATAATCACCCTCTCCCTTACTCGGATCGCACGTCGTCACATACACCTCCCCAACACCCTGATCGACCAGCATTTTGACAAGCTCGCTATGCTGCCTCCTACTTCCGTCGAAACTGTGCACCAGTACCGACTGTCTCCAAGTCGCAGTCCCGGGACTCATCTTCCTATCCACCGATGTGAACAGCGTATCTGGACAACTCATCGTCCTAAAGGCAGCCTCGTAAGAGACAATGCTATCCGCATACTTGTAGAATGCCGCATCAACTATCCTCCCGGGATTAGTGATTAGGTAGCCCTGCAAACCGACGGACGCGAAGGCTCTCTTGACGCCACAGAATAGTAATTCCATGTAATCCAGGTGCATCTTTCCAGTTCCAAGCTCGCCGGGAGCCTCGTCCACGAAGATCCCGCTGACGTGGATATCGACCTCTGGATGTGACGACCAGGCTGCATATCGTGCGATCTCAGAAATGACCTGTAGCGGGTCTCGCGTGCCGTAACTTGCATGAACGTAGCCGATTAACGTGACGTTTTCGTAGACGTTGAGTTTCGCAATGGCGTCGGTGTATTCGCTGTCTGGATATTTTTCGGACCCCGGGCCCGAATTGGGGTTGATGACAAAGGTGAAATGTTGGTCCGGGTGCCGGGATACCGCTGTGAGAACTCGATCCCAGCAGCTCGGGTCTGGGTAGATGTAAAGAGGGAATAGTATAGAAACTCCACGGGAGTTTGGCGGGGGCGAAGGCTTGTATTTGATGCGTGAGGTGCAGCACGAGAATGGCGCGGTAATGCAACGTATTATCGAATTCATGCTGAAATAGTATGGAAAATTAGAGATCTCGAGATACCAGTATCGATAGTTAGGTATGTGGTTGATTGATCGGACGCTATAGTCTGGATTTGCGTCGTCGGGTAGTTCTCAGGAAAGGAGATATAGCGGGATATATGTATATTCTCGCGAACAAGTAATGAGATCGATCCCAGTATCTCATATCTGATAATGCGAGTGCGATAATGTCTGGAGCCGAATTCAAGTATGTGCACTTTCTCAATGCAGGTGATTAAGAGGAAATAAAATTTGAAGTGACGTTCTATACATACGAGAGATGCACTCGGTAGAACAAGATATGTGGCGGGTATATATAGTGTGTACGTTGTCCGAGATAACGGCTCCTAAGCTAGGCCAGGAATGCGAGATTGATGTTAACGGCGTCCAGCCGATATGCTGAAACCGCCGAAACGTGGTGTTACGAAAGTGAGCCGCGAGCAGAGGCGTGATGTTTATCAAGCTAAGCATTGCGGATGGGGGTTTGCCAGTCCCAGAAGCCGATAGCGATTGCGAAGAATGTGAGGAATGCGTGAGGCGGTCAATCTTGCCAGCAAGCGTAGATCGCTTGGGTGATGAGACGCTTGAGGAAATCTTCACGCTGCTATTATTTTACCCTATCATGACCCCCCGGATGCGGATTCGGCAAGAATTAAACGAAGCATTGGGCCTATACAACGGCCATTAACCTGGACAAGAGCAATAAAACTTGTTACCTGTGCCTTATTATCAAGACCGTAACGCAGCAAGCCGGTAAGCTGGCCGACCAGGGCACAAAATGTTGTAGGTGACCCACTCGAGCAGTCCTAGTTCGTACGTATGCAATTGCTTCCTGCGACATAAGCGCGATTTGATCGAGCTGAGTCCGTCCGCAGAGTTCATATTCAGATAGTGCCTGTGGATCATTGTTGCATTTTTTAAACTCTTGTGTTGCCAGTTTTGGAATCATGCGCCTTCGCCACTCCGCCAAATGCAAAACAACAAAGCGAAATTCGAGTCCCTCGATTCTTGAAACTTGATGCTCACGACCCTTGCGAGACCTCCCACGATCCGCAAATGGCATATATATTTGCTTCCCCAAAACAATCGACATCATGACGCAATAAACCCAGCCACGTGCTGAATGATGGTACTTGCACGGTGCCGTGCGTGAATCCCAGATCTGGGAGACTGACAACAGTTAGTTTGGATTGAAACGGCCAGCCTGCGAGCTGTTCCTGTGCCTGATTGGCGCCTGCTAACGTTAACGGTGTGCGAAGAGGGGCACGCTGGAATGCAGACGACCATTCCACTGTGTTTTTTGATACGGATTTAGATTCCCGCGGAAAGCAGGCAAGCGCCAAAAGCGAGACAGAAGTGGTTGCAGGAGATAGTCAACTTGTGATCAATTAACGCAGCAGCATCTGACCAAACTTTGATATCGATTGATCACGTCACCACTCGACTGGATGTCAAGCTTCGTATAGTATACCGCCATATCGCATGTAACTTTCAATACATGCCACGGCCCTGTCGTGCGGTCTGATTTCAGAGATCACGACAGCCTGAACGACCTTGCCCTACCCCTTCGGCGCCTGGCTTCGAGAGTATGCATGAGCTGCTATCAGCATCTTCTAACAACCCTCTAGCTTCCTACGCCGCCCGTCCAGCCTGTCGATACAGCAAAAACATTCCCACCAAATAATTACCAAGCCCAAAAACACCAGCAAGACTCGCCACAAACGCAATCTACTCCCAGCTGTCAGTCGCCCTGCGGAACGGTTTAAATTCGATACTATACAGTACCCACCTTCATATCATCATCCCAAGACGGCATATCAGCAGCCCTCTCCCAAATCAAAATCACCAATCCAACAAGAAACACCAACACGCTAACATTCAGCAACATGACCGGTATCTGCCACAGATACTTCTGCATGCTCGTCGGCCTGCGTACAGCCGTCGCATCCGTCGTGCACGACAGCAGCTCCTGCAGCTTCTTCAGCGCGTTCTTGCTCTCGCCGAGGCGGTATAGTGCTATTGACTGTTGTGAGCCGGTTGATACGGCTACGAGGGATAGTATTAGTGCGCTGTAGAAGGTTGCTAGGACCGTCCAGGGCGCCTGTGTCGTTGCTGGCCAGGTAAATGCGCTGCTGACGACGGCGGCGATTAGGGCTCCCTAGATTGGCATTAATACCATGGCCAGAATGAGTATGACTATAAGCTGGTAAAGCACTCCTCGGCCAGTATTTGGGTGTGATATAGAGGTACCTAGGTAGTAGGCGAGCGACTTACCACGACATTGACAGCGCCGAGTTCGGCTACCTTTGCCCTCCGCCACTGCGACGCACGCTCCATCTCTACTGGATTATTTTCATCAATCGGGTTGATTTTGAGAAAGTCTTCCATGGCGTCGCCGTCCACTTTCCACGGCAGGAGGGACTCTGTCAACGAGCGTTTCGCTGACTGCCCTGGACGTGCCATCATGACTAGATTGTGAGCCCAATATTCGAAGGCCGGATATGTATACGCGATAATATAATAAGAACGATCGTGACAATAACGATAGTTAAGATTCTATGTTCAGATAATATAAACTAATATGATATTCCGAGTTGACTGTCATATATAGTAAGCGACAAGGGCGCCAGCTGTCTGGCCTTGGAATACGATTGCACGCTAACCGAATCAGTACGAATGCCGTATGATGTCAATAGTCAGCATCCAGGCCTACAATTCTAAGATCTTGCCCATAATGGTAACCGTTTCTATTAAAAGCCGTATCGCCGGTAGTACAAATACACGCAGTCGCATCGATATGTATGATTAAGTAATGCCCGCTCATGTACTCCGCCGCCAGGTAAAAGACCCTCCTGCCCATGCAATATCGATCAATATCAAAGAGGACGTCAAACATAACGCCATGTATCCATCCATCCATCCACCCATCACCACCACGAATTTCGCAATTCAAATCTTACACCCGCATGCAATATATAATCCCCACACCATCATTAATTCAACTTGCTTCCTCGCTCGAGTAAATCCTCCTCGCTGAGCTCACTCTCTTCCCGGAACCTCCTCACCACCACCAAACACACAAGCGTAATCGCACACCCCACCAAGAAAACCTCATCAAACCACCCATCCACCCACCGCACATCCAGCATAACCCCTAGCGCACTCCCCAACACGCTGCCCATATCCCGCGGCAGCGAGCTGCGCAGCAGCACCGCCGCTGACAAGACATACACAGCTGTAACCTGACTAATCGCGAGTGCCAGACCCGCGTGTCCCCACACTGCCGGCGCGGCCTTCGTAACCATGCTGAAAGTCGTGAGAACAGAGTTGAGCGAACCGAGAATAATCACGCCGGAGAACGCAAAGCCGACGTTCCGCCGCCACGCCTCGCGGTCCAGACTGCCGTGGTAATGCTTGGCCACCACCGCCAGGAAATTATTGATCGGATCGCGTTGGGAGAATGTAGATGCAGCGTCGCCCACCTCGCCGGGCCCCATCGCCGCCGACGCGGCCGTCCACGTCGAGAAGCGCAGCGCGACGGTCGACGAAATCCTATAGAGGCAGTAGACGGCGAACGCGAAGCGGCCGAAGGAGTAGAGTCTCCCCATGGCAGTTTTGGCCCTCGCCTGCTCTCTAATCCGCGTTGCGATGCCGGACGTTTCGTTCGCCAGCGCAGCCTGCATGGAGGCTAGTCCCGCGATTTCCATCTGCAGCGACGACGCCTCGCGCAAGTCGTCCGATCCGCCGCGTAGCGACGACATCATCTTGCCGACGAACCCGTCGCTGCCCGCTGCCGCCTTATTTTCGAGCTTGCGCTCCATTTGCGCTAGCTTCATGCGCTTGGTATCGAGCATCTGCGTCGCCGCTTCGAGGCCGCCTTGAGCGCGGCGGAGGTCGGCTTCCGTCGCGGGCCTTGGCCTGCGCGTGAAGCATTGCCAAGGAGCCGATATGCAGCCAAAGCCGGCGAGAAGAGCCATCAACTACGCGCACAGTATCATTAGCGCTCGAACGTGGATAGAATATGGCGTATAGACTGTATAATAGCGTGAACATACCGATATACCAATCACCCCTAACCGACTCAAGCACTCGTCGCTAATACCCTTCGCCGTCTTCTCGAACGACACGCTATCGTACCCGTACGGGAACAACGTGAGATCAATCGGCGGTAAGGGCAGGTACTCTCCCAGCTTGTAGAACGTCCAAATCCAGCACCCGAAAACCGCAGCGACACCCAGCATTCTCGTCCGCCGCCTCCAGTTCTTCTGCCCAGCAGCCGCTGCAGCAGCCGTAGCGTCCGCCTCGTCCCGCCGCGCGAGCAGCGAGTGGATTTCGAGCAGCGGCACGACGACAACGACGAGCAGCAGCAGCGTATTAATCGTAAATCTGAACCAGAACCACCGCGCCGTCATGTCCCCCCACTCCATGATCTCGCACAGTATCAGCTCGGCTAGCACGCCGGTAACGGCAAGGGTGATGGCAAACATGGCGGCCACGAAACGGCGGTACACCGTCCCCTGGGCGGCGCCGTTTCTGGTCCCAGCAGGCTGCAGCGATAGCGTTGGCGCATGCTGAAGCTGGTGTTTCGCATCGCCGGTGAGGTACGGGAACAAGCGGAGAAAGGCGGCGAGAGCGACAAAGGTGAACGTGGCGATAAACGGCACCGACGACAGCGCGGTGACGATGAGCGATGATGAAAAGAAGAACGAGGATGAGGGCTTCCGGAGCCCCGGCGGGAGGCAGCTGTCATCGGTGCATTGGTCCGCCGCGTCGGCGGAGGAGGCGAAGAGTTCCATGGTAGTGGGCGGGAGCGGGGGCGGTGGTGATTAAAGTTTGCGATCGATCGAATCGGTGAGGGTCCAGCCGGGCCAGCGCCAAGGTTAATTTCGCTGGGCGGCTGCAGAGCGTCGGCTGTCGCGATGGGTCGTCATGAAGGGAAGTTGGTGTTTTGCAATTAGATTGCATCGGCGGATGAATCCCCATTTGGCGGGCATCTTAGCTCAGCCAGCCAGCCACAACGTTATGATTATGTAATCGATGCGCTGACGGCCATCCCCCGCTGAACAGAAACCAGATGCAGATAATTCAGTTGTCCATCGATAGTATACGGATTTACGAAGCGGCTACGTAATGCTGGCAAAGAGGGAATGCCATGTGCATCTGGAATGCCATCCCTGCCTGAATCTGCTACGATATCCGAGGACCACGAAACTGAGATCTGGAACCCAAACCGTCTTTACATACTATCAACCAAACAGGCACCGCTTCAGAATAAGACATTCACAAAGTATACCACACTCATATGCTCATGTCCATCGACTTAACAATCCAGCTCTACCTTGAATCCGTCTGTTCGATTAATGGTGTTTGATAGAGAGATGTAAATACATGATTGAAGATGCATGAAATCATCAAATTGTCGATTAAAACATAACTCGTGCAATGCAACGTCCACAACATAGCAAAGGATATATATCGGCAATGCCAGGTAATCGGCCAACTGCACATATGCCATATTATGCACGCATATATAAACCCTGGTATCTTCAGTAGGTATCTTTCTCGACTCATCCTACTCCCTCTCCTCACTCCTCGCATTATAAGTAAGCTCCTCAACTGAAGAACGGCGTCGGCCGCCGCGACCCCGGCTGCTCGCCCTGTATCCCACCATACCCCGTCTCCGCATCCGCAATCCCACCAATCTCCTGCCCATCAAGCCCAGCCGGCGAGATAGTCATAGGCCCATACTGCGCCGTCGGCGCCGTCGGCATATCCCCTCCCGTGGGCCGTCTGCGGCGACGTATCACGAAGAACGCCACGACACCTGCGACCAGCACCACCCCCAATCCACCGCCGACCCCGCCGCCGACCGCCGCCGGCAAAGAACTATTGCTACTCGACGCGGTGGTAGTTTCCGTCGCAGAGCCCGTTGCGGTCGATGAGGTAGATGTCCTAGTTGGTGCTGTGGTGGTATCCGGACCTTTCGTCGCGGTATCGATGGGCTCATCTGTAGCCGTATCAATCGGGGTATCGAACGGCGGATCGAACGGCGTGTCGATCGGCGTCGGCTCCGGAGACGGCGTGAGCGGGTCGGGCGTAGGCGTAAACGGGTCTGGCGTCGGCCTAAGAGGGTCAGGCGTCGGCGTTGGCAAAAAGCTGCCGAAATCGCCGCCGCCGCCCGTCACGAAATCGGGGTTACCAAGCGCCGGATCGCTGTTCGGACCGATATCGAATATCTGCCGCTTGAGAACCTCGATGTACATCGCCGTACTGATCTGTGCGGCCAGTTTCTTCCGGCCGGGACCTAAAGGCTTGCCTTTCGCAGGACGCGCGCACGGCCGCCATTCGGCCTTCGCGTTCTCGAACGTGGATACCTCGCGCTCGAACGCCACGCGGAGGGTGCGGCCGACGACGTGGGAGTCGGCGGGTGACACGCCGATGAAGATCATGGCGTGCGAGAGCTGCCGGATGAAATAGCCGAGTTCCGCGTCGGTCACCGCCATGAATTTATGCACCTCACGCAGCCCGCGACCGTCGTAGGCGGGGAGGACGGGCGGTGCGATGTCGCATTTGAGTATCTTGGCGAGATACCGCTCCATCTGCGTGCGCATGCGGCCTTGGTTCGTGCGTGCGTAGCGGTGCGGGTGCGCGCAGCCAGCGGGTGTGAAGGCTGATATATCGACGTCTTTAGCGCGGCGGAAGTGCGATTTGTAGCCGCCGCCGCCAGAACAAGTACCGGACATGCCGTCGAGGAAGTTTACCGCCGCGGGGCTGTTGTCACGGTTGGAGGAGGTGTAGGCGCCGTTGAAGAAGGGGAGGACGTCGACGGGGTGGTTGTTGTAGCGGCCGGAGCGGAGGAGGCCCATGTCTGCGGGGTGGGTGTAGACGCTGTAGTTGCCGAGGAAGGCGACGTCGAGGATGGTTTTGACAAAGGCGGCTTGTGCGTGGATGTGGGCGGTGCGGTCGGTTGGTTGGAAGAGTTTCGAGGCGTAGGTTGCGCAGAGGGTGTTTTTCGTGGAGATGTATGTCGTCGGGGGCGGTCTGTGTGCATGTACATGTTGTGATTTCGACGACGATGAAGAAGGTATATATCTATTATGTTTGCATTTGGTGAAGACCGACGATATGAGATGACGAGTCAGATGAGTCCTGTGAATATACGGATATTATATATTAGTATCAGTAATCTTTATTCGATGGAATTATCTTGATATATCAAGGATACGCACGGAGCGAAAATAACAAAAACAGTGACGACGCAAAAGACAGCGGCGAGCACCCATCCCAGCGCCTCGCGGAGAGATATCACATTGCCGGCGTCGTCGCTGTCGTCGTCCGGATGTTGAGACCGCAACTGCGTTGACCGTGTGGTATTTTTTCCGCCGTCGCCCTTTTCACACTCCGTCGGGCGGGACGGGGCGAGCGGAGAGGCTCGCGAAGCCATGGTCGACGGTCGGCCGCTACCTTCCTCTTTGGCTTTCGCTCGTATACGTACGTCGGTACCTACGTCCACCGCGTGTATACCAATCGTATCGATAAAGGGTATATGTAGAAGATTAAGTGGAGAGGAATGAAGAATGATGGATATCGCGGGAAGGGGATGTTAATAGCGGCGCTGGTCGGCCGGCGAGGCTGCAGGCAATACCAATACCAAGACTCCCTCGATTCACCCGTCCCTTACTTCGTGCTTGCTTGCTTGCTGCATCTTGGGCTTGCGGCTGGAAATCCAGCATGCTCACTGGCAGTTGGGTGCTGAAATTAAAACCTGCAGCCGAGCCTCACACTTGCAGGCGCTCATCTTGGAACCATCCAGTTTCTGTCCTTACTCCGTCCAGTTTACCTAGGCACTTCGTGCTAAATATCCTGGCTAGCGCACGGACGAGCCCGCCAAACTGACAGACACGATGGCGAACATGCATCGATTGTCGTATACCATCGACAAGTATCGCTAGATCCTGGCGCAGGCTACTAAGTATATACCAAAGTACTTCTTACTAGCACGATATTGCATCGTTTATATATAGGATGGTGTGGAGAGAGTGCGCTCGCACTCTTCGGAATCACCATAGCCCGGCAGTCAGCCAGCGTAATCTGTATGCATGCTCGAGACTAGTATGCATGTCTGCTGCAGGCCGACAGTGTCAATCAAGGAGCACAGTGATAAGGATAGCGACCTGCAGCCAATTGGACATTCAGCCTCTGACTCGCACGGCGCATGAAGCGGGATTTCGCTTGGCGGCGTGGCAAACATTGGCCGCCTTGGCCGCTAGTCGGCTGATTCCAACATTATTCTGTACGAGCATTGTACGATGTCGCTTTTATGTGAGGGGGAATCGAATGAACCAGTGGATATAGGTGTGATATCAGATGTATTGTCCAGGAACGCCGGGTTCGCAGTAAACTAGTAGAAGAACTTATCGATAGACATGTGCATGCACCGTTGCAACAGGGCCGAACTTGCAGCGAAGAATCGAAGGGACACCAACAATTGAAAACTGATAAAAAAACTGATATTTCATCCCGGCGTGGAACAAAGCAGTGAGGGAATAGAATTGGTCTCATAAACTAGACCGCATGGCAGAATAGAACCGACAACTCGATCGATAGTCAACAACCCAGGAGCAAATAAAGCTAGATCTGAATATAAAAAAAGAAGAAAATCGGAAAATCAAAAAAATCGAGGGGTAGAAATGCTGGGGGGAAAGCGCTTGGGGGGATAAATACTAGCCAATTGGTCAAATGCTCATTTGCTGGCACATTGACAAGCGGTCGGGTTTGGCACCGAGACTACTTTGCTGGCAGCGTCTGGTTTACGAAACAAAACTGCTAGTCTTTCGGCTCGACCATGACCCAGTCCTCGCTGTCCTCCTTGCCGCGACTGTTCTGCACATCCGAGTACGACGGCAGCCCCCGCTCTCTATCGTCGTCGTGGTTCAGCAGGATGGCCTTCCCCTTACCCTTATCCCTCGCCGAAATCGGCTTCGGACTGATAGGCGACACCATCGAGACGTCGTCATCGTCATCCTCAGCCTTCGCCTTCCCCTTACCTTTATCCTTCGTGCTACCCCCCTCGTCGCCAGCCAGACGCAGGGCAAAGTCCATCTTTAGCTCCTCCTCGTTCTTCCGCCGCTCCTCGTCCTTTTTCAGTTGTGCTTTCATCACGAGGATCTTGAACTGGTCTAAATCGACTTTCGACGTCGCCGCCATAGTCTCCAGCAGCTCGGCGTGCTGGAGGTTATCCACGGCTATGCGAGCGATTTTCTCCATGGCGTCGCTGGCGATGCGCTTGTAGGAGATGTATTCGCTGTCCGCTTTATCTTCGTAGATCTCCGCTAGCCCTTCTTGCCCGACGGTGAAGAGTTTGCATGCCTTGGCGTAGTTTTCGACCTTGAAGTCCTTGCTGGCGTCTTGCTCTTTCCACTCGGCTTTACGCAGCGTGATGACGCCGTAGTTGATCATCATCTGGTAGTAGAGGACCATGGTCTCCGTGTAGTCTACTTTTGTTGGTACATTGTCGCCGTTGCTGCCGCTGCTGTCGGGGTTGTGGGTGTGCTGCTTGGTGTCGTTAAAGTAGCACATTGGTAGGAATTCCTCGAGCTGTTCGACGGCGGCGCCGCGCTGCTTGACTTCGTTCCAGTCGACGAGCTCGCCGAGGACCTGGAAGGCGCGCTGGATGAGGTGCTCGGCTTTCCTGGCGGCGAGGATGCGGTCTTCACCCGGTTGGGCTAGCAGGGAGATGGCGGTGGTGCGCAGGATGCGGCAGTCGAGCAGCTGGATGGGGGGTGGGAGGAAGACTCGTTCGCGGACGTAGTCGAGCTCGGCGAGGGCGCAGCTGCAGCGTTTGGCGGCATCGTGGCCGTCGTGGGCGCGGGTGGAGAGGAGGGCGAAGTGCAGCTGTCGCTCGGCCTCGCGGATCTTGGCGTGGAGGAGGTCGAGAAAGAGGCCGGACAGCGGGGCTGATGCTATGATTGATATCTCGTCAGTTAAAAATTCAATGGAATGATATGATGTTAGAACCCGGAGATAGCGGGGTGAAGATGTATGTCGGCTGCGTTGCGCAGAGAATAGTGAGACTCACTCCGGGGCACCAGATTGAGGACATCGTACTGCGACGGCCCGTCCTCGTGGTACTCAAAGCTGCTCGTCCGGCGCTTCTGCAGCGGCGGCGGCGGTGGGGGATCGTCGTCGTCGTCATCGTCGTCGTCGGCGGGACTCGACGAGGCGGCGGTTGCAGCTGTTCGCTCGACGCTGGATGAGCCGGCGGGGTTTTGAGTCAAGGCGGGGACCGGGCTGGCTCCGCGCATGAGGGTGAGGCCCGGCTCATCGAAGCCGGGCGGGGGCGGCAGCGCTGACTCCATCGGCCTTTATATATATCGGGTCCTTAAAATCGTCGTCTGTCTGTAGGTAGGTATATATCAGAGCCTTGTATTCGGATAGGCCGGCGCAGGTGTGTATATATCGGATGAAGCGGCGGTAATCTGGCACGGCGATGTGTATTCGATTCGTCGAGTGAGAGGCTAGCTGTCGATGGGGAGCGAATTCTAGCGTCGGACAAAGTATGAATTCAGAGACTAGGAACAAAGACACGGCATCGCTGTTTCAAGTGCTCAGACGCCGTGCAAGCCAGCTAGATCTTAGTATACTATCAAGCAGTAGGATCGGTCGATGGCGGCGGTAAAAGTGCAGAAGTGCCATTCGTTATTATTAATCACGGCATTCTCGGCGGCAGCTGTCTGTCGATGCAATGGCGACAGGTTGAATTCTATCTGTACATGTTGATCGAAGTGAGGCCGATTGAGGCTGCTTGATCGCCACCTCAACAGCAGCTTCACTGTATCACGATGACTACAATTGAACGGCCGCACGTCTACGACCTCGATTGCAGCCGCCGGATGGATTCATCTCGATGAAGACATCTGGTCCAGGCCCTCGGCGCCGCCTGCTGCATCTGGTGAGCCGTCCTTGGCGCATGTCACCCCGCCGCTGTGCTGTGCATACACTCCCTCAGCTGCAGCGTTTCACCTCCTGAGCTGGCTACGATCACATCCCATTCCATCCATCCCATCGATCATGTCCATTCGGCTGCGGTCTTGGTGAGCCGTTCCCATCCAGTCCTATATCCTTACGATAAAGGAACGCCGTAGCTAATATAATACTGTATCTTTAATCGAAGTGTCGCCTACGTTGGCTGTTCCTGAGCAGAGTCCGGCTGCTGCCCCTGCATGAGGGACCCATTCCGGCCGCCGGCTCCTCAATCGAGACGATCGACTACTACCTAAGTAGTACTTAGTACCTCGGATTGACTACAACCACGACGACAATGGCGCCGTCGAGTCGCATACACTCGGTGATACGCGCCTGTCTGGCGCTGCTCACGCTGCTGCTGGCCGGCAGCTCCAGCGCCTGCGGAGTCCTGTAAGCGATTCCCATATCAATTGCTACAACCAGCGCCTAGCGTCTACGGATTCAATGGCATAAACTAACATCTACAGAACCCACAACGAGGTCTTCCGCCGCGCGCGATATCTTTACAGCCTCACCACACCCGGCGAGGATAACACCCCCGCCCACCGCCACCACCAACTCATCGCCAACATCCTCACGACGCCCGGCTACCAGTCCGCCGAACAAGCCGGCGCCTTCTTCCCCGACTGGGGCTACGGCTGCTTCAGCAGCGACGTCCCCTCCGAAGCCGCGCACTGGCCGCCCTTCATCATCGCCGCCGTCCGACACCTGCACACCAAATACGGCCCCCTCTTCGTCCCTGCCACCTCTTCTACACATGACGGCAATGACGGCCTCATCGCAAACACCCTCTGGCCCAACGGCACAGCCCTGACGCGCGACCAGCAAGAACACAAAGAGAAGCTCATAGCCTTCATCTTCGCCGTCGCCCTCCACGAAAGCTCCGACGCAACATGGCACAGCCTAAAAATGTACAACGGCTACATCCGCATGGTCGCCGGCCTCGACTTCGCCGGCTCCTACAGCGACGCCCACAGCGTCGTCGACACGGGCGGCGACATCCTCCTCGCGAACCGCCTCGACGGCCTCCCGCCGGAAAGCGAGGCGAAGAGCTGGGTGTCAGCGGGCTGGTGGGTGCCCGTTGACGATATCTTCGAAATCTACAATTCCATGGGGTTGCCGGTTAACAACCTCGGTTTCCGGTTCTGCCTGAGCCGCGGGCTGGCGGCGATACACGCTGTCGTGTCGGCGGGCGGCGCGCTGTACGGCTCGTTCGCGGAGCGGTCGCCTGCCATGCTCGACTTTTTCGACGAGTACTACCTCGGCGGGATGGACGAGATGGCCGCGAGCGCGGTTTGGTGCTGGCGGAATCTGACCGAGTGGGTCGTCGTGGGCATCGACGACGGCAGCGACGGGTGGAACATGTGCGATATCTTCAAGCTGATCAAGGCGCGGGACGGCGGGAAGATCGAGCCGCCGGACCCGCCGGACCCGCCGTTCGATCATGATGGGCGTAAATATGGCGAGCGCGACCTCTTCGCGGCGCTGCGGGAGACGAACGGCGAGTTCGAGGCCCTGATGGAGCGGTACCAGGATAACATTTACCAGGACGAGCTGCCGGACGGCGCGATCAAGATATATATACAGGACCCGGAGTCGATAGCTTCTGCATATAGACGTAACACTGCATCTACGGATACAAAACCAGACGACGACAAGTTTGGCGTCCCGCGGCCGACGCCGTCGCCGTTCCCGGGGGCGTTTGGCGACCCGATATACCTTACCACCGGCAAGCCGTTCTCCAAGTTTGGTTCGTACCTGAGCATCGGCAGCCACGGACTAGCCGGTATGGCAGCGGGTAAAGACGTGCGCGTCGCGCAGGCGGGCTCGGTGGACCTCACCGCGTCTGCGTTCGTGGAGACGGAAGACCAGGACTACGTTGCCGGTGGGGCGGTATACAGCATCGATTTAACAGAGGTGATTCGCTCGCAGCGGCCGAACGAAGCCATTCAGCGGATGAATTCACGATATAATAAAGACGGCGAAACCGACACGACATGCCATGTCAGGCTGACCGGATCGATGGCGACGTTCACGCCCGGCGACGACGACAAGTTACTCTCAACACCGCCGGTTCACCCGAACGCGCGGTTTGGCGCGGCCACGACGCCGCTGAGGGTTAACGGACTGACGTATAACATCGTTACGGCGCCAGGTGCGTCCGTGTATAACGACTCGTCGCCGCGGATCGGCTTCGTGTCGGCGGGGTATATGGATGTCTTCCTGGGAGCGCGGCGGGTGCTGCGGCTTAGCTTTGCGGAGTTTCCCGGCGGCGAGGGCGTCGGCGAGCGGGAGTTCGGTACTGCGGTCGTCGCGGCGGACTTTGATGGAAGTGGGGATGAGGAATTGGTGCTGGGGATGCCGTTTGCGGATGGGCAGCGGGAGGGGTGCGGTGTGCAGCTTGCGGAGGGGGAGGTTGTCGTCGTCAGGGTTTCTGAACTACTACGGGCTGCTGAGGGGTGTGGCGGACAGATACAGGAGCTGGACGGCGTGGTGACGAGGGTTAGGATACCGGCGGAGGAGAAGAGGGGGGAGGAGTGTGCGCAGAATACGTACGAGTGGTTTGGCCGGTCGCTGGTGTGGCTGAAGCAGAGCCGCACGCTGGGCGTCGGTGCACCCGGCCGCGGCAAGGTGTTCTTCTTCAAGCTCGACGCGCAGACGCAGGCGCTTGAGTATACTTTTGCGATCGCTGCGGGGACGGAGACGGCGAAGGGCGCGGGGTTCGGCGGGTGGGGGCTCGAGAGCGGGGTTACGCCCGCCGGAAAAGAGTGGGTTGTCGTTGGGGTGCCGAACGATGGAAGTAACCAGGTGGGGCACGTCCGTGTGTACAGTATCGTGAATGGCGGGGAGGGGGTGCTCGTCGCGCGGGTGGTGAGTTACGAGCAGGAGCGGTTTGGGAAGTTTGGGATGGTGATGAAGAACGACGAAGGGGAGGCGGGGCTGTGGATTGCTAGTCCGTGGGCGAATGGAGAGCGCGGGGCGGTGTGGTGGGTTGATATCGGGGCCGTGGCGGATTGGGGCGGCGGGTGGAGGGGCATCAAGAATGGGCGTGGGCAGGTGCAGGCGGTGATGGGGGTGGAGGGCGAGGTGCGCGAGATTGTTGTGCGGGAGCTGCTCGCCGGGCCGGAGCCGAAGGTGCGTTATACCCTTACACCTGATGATTATATTGAGCTTGTGGGCTGATTGATTGAAGGCACACTTTGGGGCGTCGATTGCGGTTGCGGATATCGATGGGGACGGGCGGTCGGATTTGGTTGTTGGGATACCGTTTCATGGCGTCGGACGGCGGGATGAGAATGCGAGATACGCCGGTGCCGTTGCCGTGTATGTTCGGGAGGACCACGATGCGTGATCGATACCTACATGTACTTCTTACTGGGTATCGATAGGTATGCGGTTGGTTATTATATATCATGGTGGTGTTTATGTTGATGGGTGGGCATGGCGTGGCATTTGAACGGGCGTGCATTCATGAATTTATGTTGCTTGGTATGAGATGGGTTTACAGTATTAATGGACAGCCTTGTGGATATCGGATTATACATACGGCCGTTTATTTAGCGTCCCGATAAAATTAGAACCATTATATTCGTCAGGCGTATTCATGAAAGGCTAGTGTAGTATACGCATATTTATAGACGTCGCCCGCTTCGGGCTAGTTGTATTATCGGATAGACGACGGTTGTAACTGTACATTTTAGAATTTCCGTTGAATACTAGTATTGTTGGAGTGGTGGGTGTCGTCTGATCTTTCGGCAGTCTGATCATGCGACGGCGGGAGCCCAGGTATAGCTAGTAGTAGTAGTAGTAGTAGTAGTTCGGAGTGTCTACAGGAGACTGGTAGACTGGTTGGAATGTCTCGCCTATCTACGGATGTTGGATCTGTCCCGTCTACATTCGTATAGGTGGGTTCGAGACGAGGTGCACTAGGTGAAGGGCGTCTGGTGACCTGTGCGCCGATCAGGCCTGCCTGTTGCATAGCATACTAGTACTACTAGTCTACTGACTCTAGGATCAATAGCTTGGTTGATATTTAGTACGGTATTTAGTTCAGGATGTATACGTATATGTCAGTCTGTCGAGGCTCTGGTTAGGCGGCTGATTGAATTTATCCTGAAACGCTGCTCGGACTTATAGCTTATCGATATATCTCGGTATATATGGTATATACAAGTATTAGTTTTATAGTGAGATATATAATATCGGACTGATGGAACAGATATGATGCAGATGTGCGACTGTCCAGTCCGGCGCTCGAGCTCGAGAAGCTAGACTATAGCTCTTTGGCTACCTGATATCGATACTTGATAGTATAACCCGAGGAGTTAACATGTACAAAGAGTAATGTATGATTGTATATGCGAGACATGGTAAAAACAGTGCAAGACACTCGTCTTACGGTGGTGTCATCTTGTGACCAGCTGATAAGAAACCTGTATACTACATAAGTATGTAGACGGATGAGGGGGAGGGGCAGCCGCATATGCTAGCATACATGCTGCCCTGCATCCGTTCGTTATCAACGAAAACAAATAGCTGACAGTAGAACCCCGCGTATGCACGCATATGCACGTATCGACTTCCAGAGAAGAGAGCGGAAAGATCACATGCGATGTATACATGCAAGCGAATGTAGAGGAGCTCGTCAATATTTACATTCTCTCCATCAAAGAGGAGTGTTTACGCAGGGAGCATGTTGAAGCAGACATGCATGGATATATGTATACATGTATACAGATGGAGTGTCGACAGTGTACAGCCAGATCGGGAAAGACGGAGGCCAACATACCGGTCGACGACGACCAACAACATCAAACAACAACATCGAATCTAGACATTATCTAGACGTCAACAAACATCACGACTGGCGAGTGGGGATGTAATGTCTGTAAAAGAAGGCATTCGCGATAGCTGGTATGTATGCGAGCATGCATGCACGACGACATTGATTAATTTATCGCTTCATGCGAGCCGGGGTATCGCGAGTCACGGCGGGGCGAGTCCGGTATGTCTGTGTGGTACTCACCAAAACATCGCGGCGAATAGCACAACAAACTGGGGTATCACAGCTGGTATTACTAAGTACGAACGGGGTACTGACTGACTGGCTGATAATGCGTGATAGTGATAGCGGGTCGACCAAACATTGGATACGACGTGCATCATGTCGGAGACAGGATGAATCCAAGCGAGCGAGCGAGACAGCCCAGACAGCGGGGCCGAGTCGAATCGAGAGTCTGAGCGTCGACGGTTGTTTGTTTTGTTTACGTTGGACACATCCGGCTAAAGCGTCGACGCTCGTCATGCTGCATCGACCCACCGACATCCCATCCCCGGCTTCATCGATACGAATACAGACAGACTGTCTATCAAGATGTACCGGTACGCGGTCGCGGTGCACCATTTGGGCGAGGGCGCGGTAGGCGAGACGGGCGCGTGGCCGCAGAGCCTGCGAGAAGCGCCGTGATTGGCCGGCGGACGGGCACGCGCCACGCCAATTTGATTACCGCAACAGGCAATTCCGACAACGAAAACATGCTCCCCCAAAAAAACGTAAACAAAGGCCGGCCAGCGCATTCTGCGGAGGCGAGCTCGCCCAGCCCGGCGCATGTCCCGGCCATGCAGCTGGAAACTAGAAACCTCACTAGTCCAGTCTAAAGACACCGATGGGGGCAGGCGAAGAGCGAGGAAGGGCTGCTCTATTAATATCAATCGGGCCCGCACTCCTGCGCCAATCTGAGCCGACCTCCTGCGATGACATTGTTATCACCACTCTCCTCATCGCTTGAACTTCAATCCGTCGCCGTCGCCGTCGCTTCCCACTATCGAGTACTACGATACCGTAGCTTCACTACCTACTACTACCACTACCACTGTCGCTAGCTTCATCGCCCATCGCTGTTGAGAGGACAATTGCTCGGCGCACTGGGCATTGAGGGATCGCATCGGCGCTCATCATCGCGCCGCCAGCTCGTCGACCTGTAACGATTTATTATTGTTCCCGTCACCGCAGGCTGCTTCTCCCCTCTCCGCAGACATTCTCCTCGATGAGAGGCTCCAGCTGAACCATCTGCCAATCGACCTTACTATCCTTCTTTCCTCATTCGTTGCATCGCGATACATACAACCACAATGGTATGCGCACAGTTCTCTCTCTCCATCCTCCTAGACCGCGGCATTGATATACTAACAAGCCAATTGCAATACAGGCAAAGCAGTTCCGCCGCCTGGCGTCCGAGCACGCTGCCATCAATTCCACCCCCCCGCCGGACTACATCCTCCCCGAATCCTCCCACGACGACCTCACCATCCTCGAAGCCATCCTCGTCGGCCCCGTCGGCACCCCCTATGAAGCTGGCGCCTTCCGCATCTCCATCAAATGCACCGACACCTATCCCACCTCCCCTCCCACCGCAAACTTCAAAACAAAAATCTGGCACCCAAACGTCGACGAAAAATCCGGCGAGGTATGCGTCGACACCCTGAAAACCAGCTGGACCCCCACGACGACCCTGCGCGACGTCCTCGAAGTCATCCGCAGCCTGCTCATCCACCCTAACCCTTCCAGCGCCCTCAACTCGGAGGCCGGCCTGCTCGCCGAGGAAGACTACCGCGCCTTCTCGCGCCAGGCGAAACTCATGACAAAGATCTACGCCGCCATCCCCGCCGACCTCAAAAGCACCGTCAAGACCATGCGCCAGAAAGCCGACGGCGAGGCTTCATCATCATCAACATCACCAGCCGCCACACCAATCTCAAAGCACAAGAAAAACGCATCCGCCTCCTCCACAGCCTCAATCCGCCGCCCGGGATCCGCCAGCTCCAACAAGCGCGCGGCCGACGACCACCCCGCCGCCCTCTCCATCCCACCGCGCGACGGCCACGCCGACAACGCACTGCACACACCCACAAAGGACCACCACTCGAACCCCTACACCCCCACCCCAACAACAACAGCGAACAAGGACGCGACTGCAAGCTCCACGCGCGCGGGCAAGGAGAACGCGCGGGTCGGCCTCTCGCCTGACCGCTCCCGTTCGTCCAGCCCGCTCGGCAAGCGCACGTTCGACGAAGCGAACGAGGAAGGAAGCCTGGAGACCGACATCCGCGGCGAGGTCGACCGCAGCATGTCCCCGCCGCCGGCAAAGCGCCGCAGCGTGGAGGTCGAGCGGCCGGAGGGCCTGCTTCTTGGCGATGTGGAGGACCGGCCGAAGAAGGTGCCGAAGAGCGTGGTGTACTCGAAGGAGATGAAGGGCAAGGGCAAGGGGTCCGCTCCGAAAGGACTCAAGCGGTTATAACCAAGTTCCTTATAATCTCCTTAACTCAGCCGGCTCGCTGGTACTTCTTCGCTTCTATCACTTACTTATTAGCTACGTGGAGACACCACGACTTTATAATCTTGCGCTGCTTGAAAAGTGAAGCGTTATAGACCTTCTTCTTCCTCGGTTCGGTTTGTTATCTTATCCTCTGCTTCGTTATATTCGCTTTCATGGATCCGGCGATTGATGGCATTGCCTTTTACTGTTCGTTGAGGTGATACCCACCGGCGGCTTTGTTCTGTCTTACTACCCTTTGGCTCTACGCCTATTTCCTTGCGTTACCACATCGTCGTTGCCATTGGGGTAATTGCTACTATTATATATTGTCAATTGGGAACTGGAGGGCAGTGTGGTCGTTGTCGACTGCGCTTAAGCTGGATAGGCGCCTGATGTTCACCATTAACTACTTATTTACTGGGTATATACCCGCCGCTAATATTTTGTTCGACATGTTCTTTGAGCATACGGTGCTGTTATTGGTACTGACTAGTTGACTATGGATCGTCATCCATTTCCTTTGTTACTGTTTGTGGTTTACTTGATGCATGCCGTCTGCGGGTTCTGTTTATCTCGTGGAAGCGGACGGCGACGGCGTTGGTGGGATTTTGTTACATTTTGTTATTTATCACGCTATGTGTGTGGATTGTAGTTTTATCAATGTACGATATTAATATGGTAATACAATTAATCACAATATTCAAGTATTGTTTATGTGATCGGGTCCATTGCTCATGTAAATGTATGTATGTATGTGTGTATACTAGGCGGGTGCGTGCGATGGTGTGGATGGATGTTGTGGATTCCGTGTTGCGGTGCAACAGGATCCGGGATTCGTCTCTCAAACGGGATATGAAATGCATCGCGTAAGAATACGGTGTACTTTCACTACTGCAGTAATTAGAATCTATACCAGAGAGACGCGCATACCAGCGTCCCCGAGACTACGCGTATACGCGACTCAATATGTTGGATAGGTAATACCAGCTGGAGCTTAATTGAAGCAGCTGGTAATTAATCTGCGAGCCCCTATACTTGGTACTATAATTAAATTTAAAACCCTCGGTTGACGCTATTTAATATTACTGGCCGTGATTCCGTGGAGGTGCACGCGCCCTGTAGCTGGAGAGCTACTAGGTCGGTCGGGAAGGTAAGATTATGGCCTGACCACCACCGACGTATGTCTTGTCTTATCTCTCCTTTTCAGCTTCTTGTATTCTACCGTATATGTATTGGCGGCATAGACGGGTCTCTGTGCGTGATTTAGTACATACTTTTCTCACTTGCATTCTGTTTGTTGGCGGCGCTGTTGACCGGCGTGCGTGCGTTACACTGAATTGGTTCACGGCTTATCAATTGCAACGAGCAACTTGTACCTACCGGTTCGACGGGTCGGCGCGGGTATAACGACCGATAACGATACAACCAACATTGATTGATCCAACACTCGACGATGGCGGTGACATCATCGCCGATGGAGCCGCAGCGGCGGCGGGCGATTCTGCGGACGCTGTTAATCTCGCTGCTGCTCGACCTCGTACGTCTACATCTCCTACAACCGATGTTGGTGTAGCTATGTCGATATGCTAATGAATGATGTAGCTGTCGTTCACGCTGATACTGCCGCTGTTCCCCGCGCTGCTCGCGCACTACCAGGCCCTCGAGGCCGGCTACGACCACCCCACCCTCCTCCGCAGCACCTTCGCCCAGCTCAACGCCTTCAAAGCCGCCTTCTCCCGCCCCATCTCCTCGCGCTTCGACGTCGTTCTCCTCGGCGGGGCCCTCGGCTCGCTGTTCTCCCTGCTGCAAGCCTTCGCCGCGCCCATCATCGGCGGCCTGTCCGACCGCTACGGCCGGCGCACGGCGCTGCTGTATTCCATGCTTGGCAATATCTTGTCGGTGCTGATATGGGTGTTCGCTGTTGATTTCGCGACGTTCGTGGCGAGCCGCGTCGTCGGCGGGCTGAGCGAGGGGAATGTGCAGCTGGCGATTGCGATTGCGACGGATGTAAGCGGTGAGGAGGACCGCGGCGCGGCGATGGCGATGATTGGCGTTGCGTTTAGCGTTGCGTTTACGGTTGGGCCGATGGTTGGGGCGGCGATGGCGGGGATGGAGCTTATGAAGGGGAATCCGTTCGCTGCGGCGGCGGGATTCTCGCTGGTGCTGATTGTTGCGGAGACCGTGTTTTTGTATGTCAAGCTGCCGGAGACCAAGCCTGCCGATACTTCGACGGAGTCGAGCAACAAAACCCAGTCGAAGGATGGCGATGATAAGGACGGTGGAGAGGGGTCGCTGACGTTGCTGAGCGTCACGCATTTGCTGTTCCTGCTGGTGTTTTCGGGTATGGAGTTCAGCTTGACGTTTATGACGTACGACTTATTCAACTTCACCTCCCGCGACAACGGCAAGCTACTCGGCTTCGTCGGCCTGACCGCCTCACTTCTCCAAGGCTCCTTCACACGGCGGACGCCACCGCACGTCACCGTCAAGATCGGT
This sequence comes from Orbilia brochopaga, assembly GCA_036872635.1. Classification (NCBI taxonomy): domain Eukaryota; kingdom Fungi; phylum Ascomycota; class Orbiliomycetes; order Orbiliales; family Orbiliaceae; genus Orbilia; species Orbilia brochopaga. The sequence continues at coordinate 562,232 of JAVHNQ010000008.1, read as the reverse complement.
CTGCTGGCCGCCGCCGCGGCTTTCCTCCTGCTCTCCCGAATTACGAGTGTCGGCATGCTGTACGTCGCCGCGTTCTTCCTGGCGGTCACGTCCGCGACTGTGGTTACGGGCTTGACGGCGCTGGCGAGCCTGCGGATCAGTAAAGGGGAGCGGGGACGGCGGTTGGGAGGGTTCCGTGGCGCCGGGCAGATCGGACGGGCGTGTGGGCCTGTGCTGTTTTGTTCGCTGTATTGGTGGGCGGGGAGGGAGGTTGCGTATGCGGTTGGCGGGGCGAGTATGGTTGCTGTTACGGCGATTGCGTGGAGCGGGTTGACTGCTGGTGCGGCTGCGAAGAGAGAGAAGAAGGAGCAGTAGGTGTAATGTACATATACGGTACTGTTGATGCAGCTGTGGATTGGCCGTGATGATGTTTGTACAGCGGGTGCATTATATATATCGTGATATCAGATGCATAGATGGTTACCTATAGATGCTGTTTGGAAGCGTTTAATCTATAGATCTACGGTCATTGGTGACATTTTAGCAATGTTGGATTTTGATATTTCTCGAGCGGTATATCACATATACTTGTGATTAATGCGGTGGAAATTACAGGGCAGGACAGCTGGGCCTGTAGATTTGGAGAATTGATGATGCGTAGATGCCTGGATATAGCGGGGATTGCAATTTGACTAGGCCGGTTTACACGCATCGTGTAATTATATCGGGAATAGCTGCATTTTCAGTATCTTTCAGCTGTAAAATATCGATCTACCCGTCTCCTTCACTGGCTTCTGACTGACACGTTAATTTCCACGCCAGTCTGGGAAATATCGTAAAACTAATGAAACAGGTGTTTACTAGTTCATGCAGGGTCGATTGTATTTGAATAGATGTAGGTCAAGTAGATACGGTTATAATATCAATACTCCTCTATAGATCTAGTCAATCTCTTTCAGCATACTAAAAGCTCTACAAGAGGAAAAATGAAAATGTTCATGGTGGTATATATCCCTGCCAACTCGCCAAATTTGCAGAAGAGTTAATTCAAGATTATATATTATATATACTCCAGCCATATATCAGACGAACCTTTTTTGAGAATGATTGTCAGATTGTCCATCCTGATACATCCCAGGAAACTCGGATCAAACATCTCTAGAGCATCTAGATCTAGATGTCTCTCGTCATTCGCGCCGCGAATCAACTGTTAGATCGACCCATGCGTATGATTTTCGTGTCTCGTGAACCAGGCGGAACCTCCTTTTGGCCCGCGAAAATAGTTACTCTAGTTTAATTCAGATGATCAGATCTCGTAATCGACCATTTAATTGAGAACTTACTTTCAGATATCTGCACTTGCGCTTAATCTAGTGTCGAGATGCATTCTCATGTGCTCAAATCTGACTGGTACCAGTTTAAATCGTGCATGAGCACATATGACGAAATTCAAAATGCCACAAGCTTTCAACTCAACAGCTAGAATACGCGAGACTCGACTCAAGAATCGACCGGATAAAGCGTTGATATAATTAATTAATACATGGATGAGACGGTCGCTTCACGTTGAAGCAGGCTCGAATACACTAGTCTTCATTTATATCGTCATCTACAGAGGCCAGTCTCAACGTTGGGACAGCCTGGCGTTGTAAGGAGGCATTAGGTATATATGATTGATTATTGGACTGCACTGGTGAACTCTATAAACATATCGCGAGTCCGCCCTTTGTGCCCTACAACTGGGTACAAGGCGGAAGAATAACAAGGGACTAGCAAATATAGAAATCATCTTCCTCACCTGCCCAAGGTTCTGGTTTCTATCATTTTTGCTGGCAAGTGAACACTGTCTCAAGCTCTGGAAATCCAGGCAGTAGATTCGAGAAGTCAGAGGCCTAAATCAAGGTTTTGAAGTTTGAGGACATACCCATAATACGAAAGTGCCTGAACTTATTGACATAAAAAGCTACTGCTTTTGGGTGGTGGTGGTGTCGGCACTGCAGCAGTACCGTATTTGCGACGAGAAGACTTGTGAAGAATCCAGGAGGTTTGTTTAGGTTATGAAGGACTTTGGAGATTTGAGGGCGGTGTAGCAACGTCCGATTTGGCGCTATTTTTGAGGGGCTTAGGAACGGTCCAGCTGTTCCAACACAGTTGTCATCTTTCCTCGACTCCAGATGATCTCACCGCTGGGGCTGCATCGACAAAATTTAATTATCGCCTCTAACGCCACGCATTGGGCCCCTGACGACTTGCACTTCGTGTCTGGAGCTTGGCAAAAATATCCATTGCCATCTCCAAACCGTCATCCAGGTCTGAGAAATCGTTTTCTGGATCTGAGATGGACGACAGTTGAGATAGAAACTGCCGTCTCGCGATCTCGATATCTTTCCCGTTCTTGACGTAGGAGTCGGCTTGGGTTACGAATGCTCAGACAGCGGCGGACCTACTGTTGATATACCTTGTCTCGAGTCCGGAGCCGGAATTAGCCAACTTAGTCTGAGAGATAAAACCAGTACGTTTGAAGATTCTATATTCTGCTCCTGCTGTTCTCTAACACTCCTCAAGCAGAAGCTAGACTTCCACACCTCTGGAGAAATCAGGTCAGCTAGAACCCGCCGGGGAACCATCATCAACGACCTGAACGGTATCCTTGTAGAATGCATCACGAACGAAACGACCAGTCTTCGGCAGGGCCTAGAGCCTTGCGAAAGGGCCACGAAACTCATAATCCTGATGGAGGAACCTTTTGTAATTCTTCCCCTACATCGGTCTAGGCGTGATCCACTTGTTCTACTCGAAAGATTCGTGGCTAACACTTTTTCCTAGCCGGAGATGCCAAATCCCCTGAGAAGAAGAGATCGTATGGCTCACACGACCGTCTTCACGACAATGATCTCAATCTCCCCGCTCTTCCTAGTGCGGCGAGTGACATGGGGACTGGCCCTCAGCGGCAACGCCTTTGTGCGAGCCCTCCAGAGGCTACGGCGGAGGACGACGGTCACGGAGCTGACCAACGAGGCGTTCACGCGGAGTTACGAAGCGCTACTCCCAAACTTCCCGAATTACATATGCGGCGAGGATCAGGTGGTTCTGGGCCAGCTTCGCCACGCCGAAGTAGATGATCTAGCTGTCTCGGCCACATTCAAACTCCAAACCACAAGGAAACCAGCGCCGATGAGATGCTGTTGCAATTGTTCGGTGATGTTTCGCTTAAAACCCCTAGACTTGGACATCCGGGATCTTCTGGAGATCCCTCTGATGGCTGGTACTGGACTGACGTGGAAGAATGGCCGGATGCTATCATGACGCAGCTCGAAGCCAAGGGCATAAACGCGGGACCCTCGGAACGGTTACTGAATGGTGCAAATGTCCCAATCTATCTTTGCCAGGTCGACGGCAACTGGGCAATCCTGACCGATGACTTAGCATGGGGCCTCATCTCGTTTCCAGGGTATACCATGGAGCAGGTGGAAGAATTGCTTTCGAAAGTTGATATCAGTGCATCAGGCCTAGACATCATAGGCGAACTGGAAGCGTTTGCAGGCGAAGTGATCATCGAGCAAGATCCCAAGGCTCTAGAAGATGGACCAAACGAAACCACGAAGTGGCTCGAGTACCTTGGCATGAAGTAATATAATCATGCTTGAAGGATACCGACGGGAGTCGAATCCTAAATACACAGACAAAGGACATCATCACTTAGATTTTCTCCTTGAGCGTTAACAACTACATACCCGATGGCGACGATTCGACAGGGTTTCCGCCACTGCTACGATGTTTCCTTTTATCTAATCCGGCCTTCCAAGTACTCAGATTCAAAGCTCAGTGGCGCCGCGGCAGTGGTAGCACAAAGCTTTTTTGTCGAACTTGCTAATACGTCAGTTCCTTGGATATGCACGTTCATCATGGGGTTGTTCGTGTGGCGCTACTTTGTTTTCATTTTAATATATATTTTCGGGCCTGATTCATATGCCAGACTCGCCGCATGTATCATGATGTTCATCCGGTTCATCCTTTTCGTTAGACCTCAAGAGCAATAGTTCCCAGACTTAAACCCGACTTCTGGGTACTAAGTATAATCAATTACTTCCTATTTAATTGTTTATCATTAAATTGAGTGATTGCTTATTATCTAAAGAAGTACTCACTTGCGTATGCATTAGAATGGTTTCGAGTTTTAGACTCTCCGGCGACACCGCGGAGACACCAGGAGGCAAAATTCACAGTTGGTATGAAATCATGTTCACATGCACTCAGACACCCGAATACTCATGGCACGTGCACATACGTATCAGTGGCTAACTACCCCTTAGCTGCGGACTCGCACTTATCATACAAGTACTCCGTATGTATCAGCTGGACAGGGGCGACAAGCTTGCAAGTCATGTTTTATTACCCAATCACTAACAGCCAGTAATTCGTATCGCATATCGATATATGATTTCGGGGTTCGCGAGACCTTGCCGTCTAGAGCATCTCGTTCCGAGCTGGTGTTTTAGTTGCTACAAGTCTCATTTCAGGAATTGTCGCAGTGGAGATCCGGGTCCACGGCGTACTGCATGCATCAGTATGATAGGTATCGAGCTGGTATGATGGATCAAGGAGTGTCTTGGGGTTGTAAGATTGATTTTAGTGTCTTTGATCGATTGGTGTTATCGATATATGCTTTGGGGATCTCGATGCGGATTTCTTATATATCAAATGGTCTATATACTTACCCACTTATATAACTCCTTCTGAAGGAAATGCAGGGCCGTTGCATTATAAGTACGGGCTGGTGCGAGATATGCCGTCGCTGTCGGATGTTATATCGCAATGAGGGTTCGATAATAATATCGCGACGTTGGACCCACCCGTCTACTGCAGCATCGCAGAGTGTGACATTGACAGAATTGCGACGAATCCTGCATGGTCGAGCTAAGCTGTCGCCAGATGTGTAAAGGTGGGGCTACCGCTGGAATCAGGCAAATTTTCGAGAAGGCAGCAACATTCTGAAAGCGCCTCCGCCAGGGAAACCGAGTCAGAACCTCTACCGTGCCATCAAGTCTCCACTCCTCGCTTTCGTTAACCTATTGTTTTTGTTGTTTGTGGGTACCGTCTACGCATTTGCGATCTATTGTTCGCAGAGAACAATAGGCAGGCACGACTCAGTCACCTAGAGACCTAGCGTGGGTGGATAATCCTTAGATGCCAGAAGATAGCGCTCCGGATGCAAGACGGAGTTAAACTCCGTCGACGGATGTTCGGCGTCGAACTATCGGTTTTCGAAACCCAGGTTGTAGCGCACCGGACGTCTGCATGCACTGTTCGCCCTCTGCAACGCCATGGCGCACATCTTCTGCATGGAACTTTCGACGCTGCTTCTTCCCCTCGAACCGAAATCTCGTTTCTCTGCACCGATCCGGCCTTCAAACTCCGCACGAGATCAGTAGCCAGATACTTCAGATATATGAAGTTAACAGCATTCTAGCTCAACGCCTAGCAATCGATCGGTATCTACTTGATTAGCGGGATGGCGACATGCTGTCAGACATGTGAGCTGGGATTTTTCGAGCTGATGGTTTCCAAGGGTGACGTGATTCTTAGCAGCTTCCCGTTTGGAAGCTCCCAGTGGTGATAGTCCCATGTCCGTGGCCTCACCCTGCCCTTCTTACCAGTATACTCCTACAGCGTTTCTGCACAAGGCTGCGCTGTCGGTATAAATACCTTCTTTGCAAGCCTCGCGGGATTGAAGCTTATATCTTACTCAGACACCGACGGGCTTTATTACCCTCGCGCATCGCCGGACATCCGCGACTCCAGGCTGATGCCGTCCCAGTTCCGTGACCATGACTCTCTGGGTGCAGAATTTTAAAAACACTGCTGGATCGCATGTAAACGGCGTTTTGCGCACAAGGCACCAGCTGGCAATCGAATCGCCCGCTGCACGCCTCAAGCGAGGCGGCGGTGCCTTGGACGGAATACGATCTGCTCGAAACAGCATGGCGACCACACCGACCAGGGTCTTTGAGACACCCACCACGGCTATCTCTCGCGCTGGTTGGTCCGCCGGCTTGCCGTGCTCAAGCCTGCAGAGCTGACCTGACTCTCCGCCCTCCAGCGGCACCATTCGCACGTCAAGTGCGAGCGGACGGGACGCGGTTTAGCAGTCTGCTTCGTTAAAAACGTTAAGGTTAGGTAAGTATTTCGTATGCCGGTTGGCTCAGCGGTACCGGATGGAACCTCGCACTGGTAAACTTGGGAGAAACTCGGTGCACAGGTGGAGTGGAGAACTGTTGACAGCCCTGTACACACTCCACCGCTTGTAGCGCAGTAGCTGCATGATGACGGATAGACCAGCCCGAAAGGGAACTCGCCCCAATCTAATTCTCCCAATATCCACCCAGACTCGACTGGTCGGATCCCTGGGACGGGTCCATGGCAGTCGCATGGAGGAATTGAGTACAGACAGGTACTTTGGTGCATGTGCCATGTGCCATGTACTGGCATGTATGTATGCAATATCGAGCGCCACTATGAATCAATCGTGTTAGATAATCTGTCGCCCTCCCTTTCGGTGGGTCGGGCGGATCTCTGGATTTTGCTCTTCTTTGGCAGGGCACCCTTTCCCTTCGTTTGGTGCTGGACTTAACAACTTATAATACTTATATGACTCTCCGGGGAGTCGAGTCTTGGATGGATATCTTTCTCTGCATTCCGTATCGAGAGACAATTTGATCCTGAGAGCCGGGTCGATCTGTTTGTTTGGTTTACGGTACCTGTTATACGAATCGGACCGTGGATATGGTTCTTGGTATATCTACCTGACGACTCTTTTCCCTTGTCGCCTCCCTCAGGCCTTGCGTTTGGTGTCGACGGACCTCCTCCATCTTGGATGATATAGTCGCTCGCTGCCTGTACCGTTTTCTTTCTACCTCTTCCTTCTCTTCATTTTTGTTACTTCCGTTGCATATCGAGGGGGGGTTTTGGAATTTTAGTTCAATATATCTGTCGCTATTCGATATGTCGAGCAAGAAGCTGAGCGTCAGCACAACAGCCGAGTCTGTACCCGCCTCGCAGTACGAAAGCGTCTCCCCGCGCACTGCATACCCGCCTCCCGGTGCCCTGAATTTCAACAAAAGGAGTTGCATGACCCGCCTTATCGATGGGTTTCGTCCACACCCGGCCCTGTACGAGCGCGAGCACACGCATGTCCGCAAGTTCGGCGGGAACTACGATGTCGAGGTTGCGAATTTCAACGTCGCGGGTTCGCCGCTGGCGAGGAAGCTCAAGGGGAGGCATTTGCAGATGATTGCAATTGGAGGGTCGATTGGTTCCGGATTGTTCGTTGGTGCTGGCACGGCGCTGGCGACAGGTGGACCTGGTGCACTGCTTTTGGCATATTTCCTCATGGGGACGATGCTTTATTGCACGGTGCATGCGCTTGGAGAGCTGTCGATTATGTTTCCGGTATGTGGATCTTTGTCACATTTCTGTGATGGTGACGCTGACGTTATATATGATAGATTGCGGGGTCGTTTGCTGTCTATAGTTCGCGGCTCATGGACCCCGCTTGGGGCTTCGCGATGGGTGTGTATGATAGTCCCTATATTGTGGTGATACAACTTGCTGACATGGATGTGTGTAGGCTGGAATTATGCCATTTCGTGGCTCATTACAATACCCCTGGAAGTTGTCGCCGCGACTATCGCCCTCCAGTTTTGGGGCACTACGTTGCCCATCGCGTTATGGGTCGCCATCTTTTGGATGGTGATCATTGGTCTGAACATGTTTGGCGTCAAGGGGTATGGCGAGGGCGAGTTTATCTTCTCGATAATCAAGGTTATAGCCGTGATCTCGTTCATGTAAGTTTTCCGAATATTCCCGTCCTGACAGATTGCGGGCAGGGTGCTGACTTGGACAGTATCCTGGGAATAATCTTGAATATTGGTGGCGGCCCCAGCGGGTCCTATCTCGGAGGGAAATTCTGGCACTCACCCGGCGCATTCGCGAACGGGTTCAAGGGCCTCTGCAATGTGTTTGCGAATGCTGCTTTCTCCTTCTCCGGTGCGGAGCTGGTGGGTATGGCCGCGGCTGAGACTGCCAATCCGCGGAAATCACTACCCAGCGCCATAAAGCAAGTTTTCTGGCGGATAACACTGGTAAGGCCTTCCGCTGAACTTCTCCGCCTGCATGGGTGCATGAGACGATTCATGCTAACGGAAATCATAGTTTTATATCGTCTCTCTCTCCCTCGTTGGAGTGATTGTCCCATACGATGACCCGCGTCTGTTCGGTGAAAGCTCCGTCGACGTCCGCGCCTCCCCATTCGTTATCGCCATCCTCAACGCGGGTATCAAAATCCTTCCCGACGTGATGAACGTCGTCATCCTCGTCGCAGTGCTGAGCGTCGGTAACTCGGCGGTCTTCGGCGCCTCGCGCACCCTCGTCTCCCTCGCCGAGCAGGGCCAGGCACCCAAGATGTTTGCATACGTCGACCGCAAAGGCCGGCCGCTCGTGGGCATCGCTGCAGCCGCCCTATTCGGCCTCCTCAGCTTCGTCGGAATCGGGTCTCCGAAGATACAAAGCGACGTGTTCACCTGGCTGCTGGCCACTTGCGGTCTGTCCGTCATCTTCACGTGGACTTCCGTCTGCATCTGCCATATCCGGTTCCGCAAGGCGTGGAAGCTGCACGGCCATAGCACGCGGGAGCTGGCGTTTACATCGCAGGCTGGCGTCACGGGCTCCTGGATTGGGTTGGTGCTCAATGTGCTGGTGATGTGCACGCAGCTGTGGATATCCATTTCCCCGCTGGGTAAGCGGCCGTCGCCGGTGACGTTCTTCTCAACGTACCTGTGCGTGCCGATTGTGCTGCTGTGTTTTGCAGTGTATAAGGTGTGGTTTCGGACGAAGTGGGTGAGGCTTGAGGACATTGACTTGGTGACGGGTAGGCGGGAGCTGGACCTTGCGGCGCTGCTGGCAGACGAGCGCGAGGAGCGGGCGTCGTGGCCGGCGTGGAAGCGGGTGTATAAGGTGTTTTGTTGATTTGAAGTTTTGGGGTTCGTATATATTGATATTGGCGCACGTAATGGCTAATGATGCTGCTTGGGATTGTGCGATGGGTATATATAAGTATAGTAATTTGTAAATAATGACCAGCTTCTTTGTATATATATCATGCTCTTTGATGGTACTGTTCTTGCTTTCGATCCTGGAGGAGTTGGGAATGTGATGCGGAGGTGGATAAACGTCCACCTCTGTGGGATACATATTAGTTTATCAAGAGATATTGTCCATGGGATATATTACTCGCTACACAAGAAGTAGTAATAACTATTATACTAGTATGATACTAGTAGTCCCAATCGTAGAATATAGACAAGTCAACGGTATACATGTAGATGACTGTGACTGGACGACGTGTTGCCGTGTTGTGTGTGGTCGTTCGGCCAGCCAATCAGCGGCGGGCGATTTCCCAAAATGACGGCGGGCAGTTGCGAGTTTTCTGCCACGAGAACGACACCCGACTCGGACCACCATCCCGACCACCTTCCAGCACCAACCACCGTCCATTGACCGCCGACTGCTTCATCTCCAACGGGAGACAGCGATACCCAGCCGCCACCATGACGCTATCCCAGTTCCTATCCGACGTCTACAGCTCCTTCACGATAGCCGACGCCAAGGCCGAAGCCCCGCCGGCGGAGCAGGCAGACGACAAGGCCGAGGACGCTGGCGATAGCAAGGAGGAGGAGAAGGAGGAGGAGCCCGCGGAGGAAGCTGAGGAGGAGGAAGAAGAGCCCGAGGACATCATGCCGAAGCTGCAAGAAGGTAAGGCGGATCGACGATCGATTGTCTGAACACACGCCTAGCTACCGCCTCGGATCGTCTGCCGACTTGCCTGCTGGTCTCTGTCGTCGTGTTCTCGCACACATTCCATTCCATTGGGGTGTGACGATCGAACCGGAGAGAAGGAACAGAGTACAAATCACACGATTTGAGACAATGGAAGGAGATTATGCGGGGTCGATGTGAACACGGAGGCAAAGCATTCGGGGAAGCGGAACAGGCATCCATTACCATCGCGATATCACAGGATAGAGACGAGAACAAGAGCCGTGTGCTCGGCCGATTGGTTGATCGTGGGCTTCTAAAATTTTACTGTCTTACTGACCATTTTTCGATCTGCAGAGTGCGCAAACACGACAAAGTGCGCCCCGTTCAAGCACCACTACGAGGAATGCGCGGAACGTGTCCAGCAGTGGGACGACACTCCTGAGGACGAGCGAAAGGGCAAGCGAGAAAGCTGCGTGGAGGAATACTTCCACCTCATGCATTGTGCTGTAAGTGCTTCCGATACCTTTTCGTCATTGTCGTCACCACTTTCGCTGTCTGCGCCTCCTGGAACATGCTTCATCGACCGAAAACTCGGCTATCGTGTTGGAATGTTGCTGGAAATGGCGGATTCTGGCCTTTTCTGGCCAGTACTTACTACTCCTGGGCCTGAACTGACGTGCATTCTACTACTGTGCAGGGAGATTGCGTCGCTCCAAAGCTATGGGCGAAGCTCAAGTAGCTGGAGCATAGGATCGGTAGATGGATGGCGTGAGCTCCATCCCTCCTCGTTTCGAATCCATCGTCATATGCAGGGGTTTCAAGCTCGTTGGGAACCCTCCCGATAGGCTTCGTTTCTGCTTCGTCATGCGTCGCAGCCACATTTGCCGATCTCCAGGAGAAAGCCGACCTTGGATTGATACAGGACCTACCAAGTAAAAGCTCTGATCTCATGATGGTTTTTGGACCCTTCGTTCGGTTAAAGGGGTTAGACATCTTTTGTGTAAATTATGTGAGGCTGCGATTTTTTCCCCTTCCTTTTCGAAGCGATCGCAGGACAATGGTACATACATCTTCACTTTTTCTCTCGATTCTGAATAAAAGATACTACTTAGTCATTCTATTACATAACGTTCGTCTCTAGCCTTGTCATGCTATTGGCAGCGGCAACGTCTTCTATTCGTTGACAAATATAGTCCGGGGGATGGGCAGGTCTGGAACTTGAGGTCCAGGCTCGAGCTGAACACACCGAACGATCTCGATCGGAATGCCAGGCAATCGGATTGGCTTATATCGTATATCACATATTTCTCGACCTGCAGCAGCAGCGCCAGAAGCGCACTAAGGCTGCGGCTGGTCAACTGAGACTTAGCGGCCTTAAACGATGCTCTGTGCTTGCAAGAGTCCAGACATTCGATAGGCTACGGGGCGTCAGCCACCGCGGAGATTCTCTCGTACAATCTATTGATAAAGTCACGGCGCCGTGGCGTCTACGTAATCAGCGCTACCTCTACTTCGTCTCGCCGTTGATGTTTGTGACAAAATGAGATACGTAAATTCAATGCCCTAGATAAAGTTCACTCCTGCAATTTCCTTTTTTCCCTCCTTCAATGAGCTCAACACATTCTCATCATGAACAAAATGATGCTCCCGCACAACTGCCTACGCTTAAATCTCAACCACTAAAGACAATTTTTGAAACGAGGGTAGTTCTGTAGTATCGGATTCAATCGTTCAGACCTGAGGCGTGTATTTCTTCTCTATACTACGAACCGATGGGGACAATTGACCACATTCCAGCGCGTAGAATTTGTAGCTAGTAAACCGAATTAGCATGCTTATATCTGGTATTGCGCACGAACGGGTGAGCTTTCTTCATACTGCATCTCGAGATCTCACATACCTCAATATATGAGTTAGATAAGTAAGCTTTGGCTATCCGGGTATTTGCCCCGTAAACCCGGGTATCCATTTATAATCAGTATTGCGGTCTCGCGTGGCGCAAAACCTCAACGAGACCGGTCTCGTTGAGGGTAATCCCAGGTCGACCTGGGAGAACCCTCGGTCTCAAACGGTCGATAAGATCTCGTGAACGTGTCCTCCGGATATTCCAGGTTCGACAGTATATATCAGTCCGAGATACATGCAGATGGCACAATCTTGCCGTCCCTACGTGGAGACCCTTTTCCCGATGTTATCCTTGATGATATCCACATATGATAATCTTCAAATTCCACAGCCCCGGGAAGGGGTTCTGGTTCCTCAACGTCAGGAAGGCGCTGAGTGAAGGCGGAATCATCAGACCGCTTCTTAGCCTGGCTTGCGTAAAGATTTTGCGTAACATCGATTGCCAGGCTGTTGATAGTCCTGAGTACCGCTGTTTTTATTGTATCGGAAATAAGATCGGGGATCTTGGTGACATAAATATGTCCGTGACCTTCCTGCGAACGGACATCATGACGGTACCCTAAAAGTACAGCTTCACAGACGAAGCAGGGTGGTTTCGAGGTCCCAATGTAGTCATATTGCAGGGACTTTCCTTCGGTCAGCACGTAGGCTAACAGCATTAATTCGGCATGTTTTACCACGTAGACGCGTGGGTTCTCGACGTTAAGCTCAAGAAGTTTCTTTCTGAGTTCGGGTCGGTCCACGACGGTGGGTAATGCATCGACAACGCTTTGGATTCGTGCAGGCGTGTCTCCGGTCTCTCCGTTGAGAGTTAGCGAGTGTTCCAGAAAACTCTCGAGCTTCTCCGCCGTGTATTCGATTGGATCGCTATCATCATGAGGAATGACGTTTAGTGAGAAGCTTCTCTTGAGCACCTCTCGAGCCAGACGTCTGCTGTTGAGGAGGGAAAAGATCAGATCAATGTGCTCGCTGAGCTGATAGGCCTTTTGGAACAGGATGTTCTGGGTTTCGAGCTTGGTCTCTTCTGCATGCCTTTCCGCACCCTGTGGGAAAATCTCGATTGTGATCTCTGATAGACCCTCTTTTCCATCTTCTCGATGTGAGCTGTCGAGTAAATCAGATGGTGCCCTGCCAGTAGGACTGACTTCCGATACATTCTTGGAATGTGGGTCGCGGATGGTGTCTTTATTGACAGCTGCTCTCAGGCTTACTTGAGCCTTGTCGTTATCTTGTTGTTGATGAGATGTGGTGGTCGATACCTCCTCATTCGACTCGGCTGCTGGTTTTCTCTTGCTTTTCCCAGGAATGTGAAGCGTCGAAAGCACTTTCTTGACAAACATCTTGACGGCGGTCCTCTTTAGTCGCCTCTCCCTTTGCTGGGAGGACTGGCTTTGTTGAAGGGTCTGTACTAGATCTTCAACCAGACTCGTTTCTTGCACGGCTTTTCTTTCTTTAGTCTCGATAATTTTGGCGGTTCCCGTCTTTCCTGGTTTGATAGCCTTTGAGCCTTCTCCGCCCCCCTGGGCTTGCTCACTAGTGTTCGCACCATTTCCCTCTAGTGCAATGGTTCCTTTCCCTTTCAGGTTTGCATCTCTCTCTGGCACAACATCCTCCCCGTTAGTCGACTTTGTGTGACGCCTGCCCGAAAGGCTCTTTAGCAGCCTTTCAAAAGCGTGGCTTTTGACGATGGATCTTTCTGGGGGTAGTCGGGGTGCGGTGCTATCCTCCGATATCTTTGTGACTATGGAGATCCATTCCCTAAAGGTGGCTGACTTGTGCGTCGACCAGTGAATGAGGTTTAGCAGCTGGTGTATCTCTGGAATCTTTGCTTTGAGGGTAGCCTCGTCTTGAAGTTCCTTCGATCTGCTGGCTGACTGGACTTTCTCATCGAATACCTCGAAGAGCCAGATGAAAAGGGTGTGCCAAAGTATGATATCGGACTCTTCAGCACAAGTCGGAGAGAGGTGTGGATTCGACTTGAGAAACTTCCTCAGTTGCTTATGATCTTTTCTTTGCTCGAGCGCTAGGTACACTTTGGGGAGATACTGAGCGAGGTATTCGTCTTGGATACTCCCTCCTCCTTCTGCAGCTGTTGGAGGGCGGACGAAGTATCTGTTTTCGCCGTGTAGAGCCATCTTGAGCAACGAGCATTCGAAGACGTCTAAAGATTTGATGGCTCTTAAGGCTTTGGTAAACTGGTGGGAGCGGGCGGCGATTCTTTGTATGGAGTATCCGATCTGCAGATGGGCGAATGCATCGATCGCCTCGAGTTTTGTTCTCTGGTCACCCGGAATGCGTGATTTCTTTAGAAAGTCGAACAAGGAAGCAGCATGCGATGATATATCCTGCTCTCGTCTCCGTCTATTTATGATTAGCATGTGCAATAACAATGCAATGTGCGCATGAAACGAAACAGCGGAGAGTGAAGAGGTTCCATATTGTAGTTTGCAACGTTTGTAGTTTGCGGAGGCTGTCAGGTTCTACTTACGAATTCCCACGGCCCGAGATGTTGGCATCCTGAGAGAGAGCGTCTGTGTCGGTGTCGTCGTACGCTGCTAGAAAGGAGACTTTATATCGGGTCAGGTATGTGATCGCCACAGCGACACAATCTTCCTCCCCCTTGGCTACCAGCATGGATGCTAGTTTATCGAGTAACTTGTCGAGCTGCTGGCGACGTGGGTTCACTTTATCCCTCCACACGTGCAGATGCTGCATCTCGTTTTTGCATGCTGCGTTGGATTCTTTTGTTGATATGCTGTTTAACAATGTACACGCCGTGAAGTACCTTCTTTCTTCTATAGTTGCTCGGTCCATGATGATAGGGTCTGCGCGGCGGTGATGAGAGGTTGTCATGCTAGATACCGAGAAACGTTACGTGGCGAAGAGGGACGGATGGTAGCAATATGACAAGAAAACCGCGTAGGCAGAAGGGAGAAAACGGAGTAGAGATCGTAGATGGTAAGTAAAGCAACGATGTTATGAGGCTAGAAGGTTGGTGCACGGTGAGAATATATTACCAACTATAAATTTTTTCGTTTTAAGTGAATATCCACGATAATTAGCGCTGCATGTATCCTCCGATATGTAGGTCCCTATCTGTCCCTTTCTGAGAGCAAATGAGCTAATCTAGAGCCCTGCGTCAAAATTGCTTTCTAATGTAATATCTCACTATGTATCTGAATCTCTGCCGCTCGATGATGCTATATAGTCTCGTACTCGCCATATTAACAATATTCTGCATTGTTGATTACATTGCTCGTATGGCGGGTAAAATGCATTAATGCGAGCCAGACCTAGGCATCTTCCCTAATTGTGCGTTAGTTTGTTTTTAGAACTCGTGGATGTTATCGCGTGAAAAGCAGTCAATAACCATCGATCTGTCAGTCAGTGCATGCCGAAAGCCAGAGTTTGAGATATTTTGCGTTCAGTCTCGGGTGGCCCTCTGAGGCTTGGTTTGCGTTGCGACTGTTGCTCGCAGACCTGCGTGTAACACAAGGATGGTAACTTCAAATAGTTTAACTAAGGGCCCAGCAATTCGTACTACCTAGGTACCTAGTAGGTAAGTACTTACTTAGCTTTATATTTACTTGGGGCTGTGTACCGATTAATTTTCAAGTTTCGTTGGTTTAGGCGATGTTGCTGTAGGCTGTATATAATGCCGGACCATGTGTATTTGAATGGCAAATCGTTCGAAATTATACTAGCATGCACATTACCTCGTAAACCAATCTATCAATATCTCTCACTGGGCAGTACGACTCTAGTGAAAAAACGGCTATGTCTAGTTTATAAATTTAGGGTTCGTATGATAAAATTCTTGATGGAACATCTAGAATGATTCGCACAGATAATCCTGTAATATCGCCGTTAGTGCTCTTGTTCGCCAAAGCCCCCGAGAGACTACGGTCGAACACTGCAATATTGTCACGTAGCGCCGATGAAAGGAGGATGAAATTCCTGGAATATTATTGAAGACAGAAGAACTGTAGCTCCTAGTAAGTGGATACCCGTATCTACACACATATATATCTAATATCGTATACATAGCCCTTATATACGCATATATATAGCACGATGACTAAGCCTGGATGTCTGCTAGACACGTCTGAGTATGAGACCAGAATTGGTAGCTGACTTATGGACGATCCCACTGGTAAAAACTAAGTAAGTAAGTTAGTGCTATAGCTACTTACTTAAGTTACTGCGGTCAGTGCTCTGTTAGAAGCAGGGTTTTCGGTCCGGCGCCGCCAGCCGGCCGATCTAAAAGCCTCAGATGCATTGGCGTCGTCTCCTGATTTTGCATGAGCTTGCTCTGATGGTGATAATTGCCGACAGCTCGAAATCAAATGTGCGAGTACGATTGAGTGTGCATCCAGCCAAAGGTTACTGAGTTACGTAGTAAGTAATTGCGGCGCAGCGAGAATCGAAATCGAACCCGCCTGGGAGGTTCGCCGAAAATCGCCGGCTGGTCAGTCGCTCAGGCGCCCACCCTCCTTCCTGCCATGCTGAACTTGTACCACAGAAGAAGGGATTTTACCAGGTCTTGCTAAAAGACGTAACCCGGAATTCGGGCGTGGTGTGGGCAAATGCATGCCTGGCGGGGATAGGAGTTTGCGAGGAATGTGACCAGCCGCCAGATGAAGACCGGGACCATTGGACTGTTGGTACAACCTCCAGACTTCATCTCGACCATCGCGACGCTGCCAGCGTCCACGACACCACAGGTATCCCTCCGGTACCCGCTCGGTACTCGGACACGGAAGCACGCTGCATGGGCCAGTGCTGCACGGATGCCGGGTTTTGCATCCAGCTCGTCTTGCTTCCAATCAGCCGTCAGACACACCTGCAGGAAGCCGTTCTGAGCACGTATTCTGCTCGACCAGAAAGTCGCCATGCAAGCCTGCCCCACCGCTTGAAGATCACTGGAAGCTCGCGAATTTAATTTTTTCCAACTGGTTCAATTCCTCGCGGCCTGGACGGTTTTACTTCAATCAGCTTGAGCGTTGCCTTTCCGGATGCCTTGCTGGCCAGCAGGAGTGCTGACTTACATCAATGCGCAAGCCATCAATCACGGAACGCCGAAAGCTAAAACCTTCTTCCCGCTCTACCAGACGGCTAACGGAGTTTTCGTACCGCAGAAACCCGCACTAGTCATGAATTAGCGCATTCTTTGACGGCGAGGCTTGAGCAACGAGGGCACGGGATAACGAGCTTGTGCGAACATCCAATAGCCGAAACTCGTTCATCACTACCTGTTGCACGGTGCTGGTCATAGCAGATGAGCGAGATCGGAACGACCCGGGCTCGTCATAAAGAAAGAACTTGTGATATCGATCTCACACTATAACATCCACTCGACTAGCTTCTGTCTAGAACTCGCCTGGATCTAGAAAGCAGGCACCATCGAAATCGTGCACTCCTGACGGCGCCGCCGGTCCCTCCACACCAAGCCATACGCGCACATGCTTAATCAAATACTTCAAGCCAAGGGAGGTGGTTTTATTTGGCACCAAACCCCAGTCTGGTGGTCTGCTGCCCTGTTTCTCTTCAACGAGCACTCTAATCTCACCAGGTTGCCTGATACATACATCCAACTTTGCTGAATCCAGCAAACGGCTCCACCACCGCGCTGCGTGGTTAGTCACTTTCAGATCGATCCAGACTCTGTCCACGCAGGGCTTCGAACGTCTTGGAAGATTAAATCCGCCAAATCCTGTCCCAAGCTGTGCGCGCGGTAGGCCCTCTTATCCCTCTCTGGGAAATATTATACCCCCCGGAGATACCAAAAAGGCGTGAAGCCTGCGCCACTGATAACTGTAAGTAAAGAGACAGCTGTCGATCGAAGCCTCTAGCTTTTCCATAATATCGAAGCACTGTTATTGACAAGAGCGCCTTGTTTGCCAGCAGCAGCACTAGAATGGCGCATTGTCAACGCGTACTTCGTACGTACGTTTGCCCTGGTGTGGCCATTCCGCGATGCCATTTTGCAGCGGATTCGGCCGTGTGCAGCACATGAAGTTTCAAGAGCACAGAGCTCGATGGAAGAAAACCTGCTTGAGCTCCGGATCTTTCCAGACGGGCAAGGCAGCGGTATCCAGCAATGGGTATATACGTACTTGCAGCGACATGATCGCAACCCTGCATTTGTGGGGCGCACGTTTGACTTGATAAAAAAGTTGAGGCCAAACTTGCCTCGCTCGATAAGGTCGACGTTCGTCTCATCGACCACTGCACAATGAGTACTAGTAGAATCTCACATCGCCCAAGACGATATGCCCCCTGTACAAAAATTGCTAGCCGCCCCTAAACTCGAGTGCGGTTGAAATGCTAGTGGCGATCTGTGTATGGCTAACTTTTTGGCGCATGTCTTATGAAGGATACGATGGAGTCGCCTTGGAGTGGTTTCTTTCTGCTTGCTTGTTCCAGAAACATCAACTTTTTTGATACCATCGCCATTTTTAACTCTACCCCCTCGAAGAATTTCCAGCATGCTGGAATGTCGGTCCGATGCTGATGGAATCCCGCCTGGCATACGATATATAAATGGAAGGTGGAGATCTTTTGAGGTCTCTGCGCGAATGTTTGAAGGAGTACTCTCAAAAGGCCAGCCACAAAAAGACTGAGGCGGATACAGGACCAATTTGGCAGTTTAACGACCATCTACAGCGTTGCAGCCTTTTGTATCATATTATTGACGTGCAACCAACATAAAACGTCGAATTTATATTAGTTAACCCTACTGGCTTGCCGGCCGCGGTTTGCAGGTAAGTACAAGAAGCTATCTGGACGACGTCCGATCCCACTCGTTTGCTCGATTATGGTTTTGTTCTGCATATATATGCATATGCATGATTAACTCGACTGTCCCTGTTGAATAGAGCTCCAGGCTGACTGACCGTGAATATAATTCGACGGGATCAACAGGGAGCTCGAATCCACATTCCTCGCCTGCCTTCACATCCGATAGGCAAAGGTTACAACACTG
This sequence comes from Orbilia brochopaga, assembly GCA_036872635.1. Taxonomy (NCBI): domain Eukaryota; kingdom Fungi; phylum Ascomycota; class Orbiliomycetes; order Orbiliales; family Orbiliaceae; genus Orbilia; species Orbilia brochopaga. The sequence continues at coordinate 543,547 of JAVHNQ010000008.1, read as the reverse complement.
CACTGCAGGGTCAGCTGGAGATCGTAGAGCTCCATATCAACCATGACAGTCCCAAATCCTCTGGCGGTGATGAGATTTCGTCAATATACCGCATCCGAACCTTATGATCACACCGGCGAGCGAAGTGTCGATCGAGCAAAGATTGTTCAGCAGTCGTTTCAGTACCAGTTGAAGTACAAACGCGGGGACGACATCCTGATCCCCGTCGACAACCTTGGTTTCGAACACCCCGTGGGTGTGAACGAGACCAACGGTCAAGTTGGTAACATCCAGAACCTGGACCATCTGCGTCTGGATCTGGATCGCGATGAACCTCCCACAAGGTCATATCAAATCCACGGAATCATCGACGCGCCCGACTCGACGCCCTTCAAGCCAAACGACTACGAACACCTGAACAAACCTCCTCGCGAGCCTAGCCCAGATGCCGTGACCTCACGGTGGCAATACAGCTTCGGAGAACCGTTCCTCCTTCGACCTGTCACTAACGAGCAACTCAAGAACCAGACCGAACAGCTGGTCCACCTGTTTAACCTTCGTACCGGCGAACCGATCTCCGCACCCATTGCAACTGTCCAGCTCTTCCCTAACTTTCGATATGTCGGCACCGTACCCGTTCTTGATCCTCGATTCTCCGGGTCTAGAGCTGCATTCACTTGTGGACAGCTCGTAACGGCTGCTACTTTCGGCCGACGAAGCATCAGACTCGGCCACCGGGACTCTACAAACTCAGTCTACTGTATTGGTGCTGCCAGTGGCGCCGCAGCATGGGTTCTCGAGGACAAGCTCGAGGCTATCGAATACATTTCTTTAGACGAACACAAGCAGTCTTTTCCTTGGACCGATGGGACTCTCATTACCAAAAAGCGCCGTCAGAAACTCCTAGAAGCCACCACTTCGAATTCACCTGAAGGAGCGCTCGTGAAGCAGGAGCAGTTAGACTCCGGAGACGAGGGATACCCACAGCCCACGCGCGCCCTTCAGATTGAGGGAACTAATAAACTAACCCTCACATACATCGATAACGGTGAGGATGAAGAAGAACGAGAAAGGGGAGAATCAGAAGATGCTCTGGGAGAAAGCGTTAGCGACCGCGCACTTTTCGATGAAAACGCCAACCCATACTACGACGATAATCCATCTCCCGCCTCCATACACGAGGGCGAGGATGACTTGTCCCTGGCGCCACTAAGGGTCAAGCAAGAGGATCTTGGTAACGGTCAAGGCCTCCGTACTCGCATCAGCATCGACAGGAACCGCCCCCAGACGCCAGATCCAGAGCGCCGACGACGGCGTGATCAAGCTATGCTCGATAGTTGGCATCAGCGGAAATCGGGCGGCGAGGAACATCCTGGGCGGCAGCGCATTCACGGCCGCCATCGACGTGTGCAAGCAGTGGCTATGCTCATCAACCAGATGGGGGTCGAGCAACCTGTGCAAGACCAGCCTATGCAGGACCAGCCTGAACCATCTAAACAGCAGAGCACGCAAAAACTACTTACTTACGCCCCGGACGACGATACCGCCGAAGACACATCTGCACAAACCAGGTATTCGACGCCGGTGACTGATTCTTCTGTCGACACGCCCGTTCTGAGCGCAAGGGCTTGCTCTCCGTTCGACGAGCCTGATTTGCAGTTAAGCACGGCGTTCGAAGCTCGTAACAGCAGCCAGTACCAACCTTCTCGAGATTGACAGACGTCCGATCCAACAATGGGCCGTTTGTTGTTGATTAACTCAATGCGGTATACTTTCCCGGTCTCGATTAACGATTAACGAAAGCCAGCGCCCAGGCTGGTCTTATTTTTATCTTATCTCGTTTCTAAAATGCAACAGCTCATGGTAAATCATTCACATGCGTGGAATTTACCCTCTGCGTCCTGCTCGGCCTTCAATGAACCAGAGCCACGGTTATGGATCACAACTGTGGCTAACAATCCTTATTTGCGTTTAAGTTCCTATATCAATTATCTTTATACCCAATTTTCAACGCGTTACACGGTTACCATGCAGCATTCTATACCCTCCTTTATGCGGCAATTGCTTTCTCGGACCTGTTTTCAACCCTGTAATTTTTATATCAGATTCATCGAATTCAACGGAATTCTTTGGCTACAACATTTCCCCGCAGCATTATAATTATGCAGACCCGATTCTGCCGGTGTTGAATAAGACACTGCCATCTCTTCGCGACTCTGATAACGAGATTCCCATGCACAATTCCCAATTTGCTCTTTAATTTTTAATGGGCGATCGATATCAATCCTTTCCAACATGCAGTCTAGTTTACGAGACCTATCCTTTCTATTGCACATTATTTGCAAGCAAAAGTACATGCACACACACATCACACATGCATACATATATCATACACATACATATACACAGCCGAGCGGGCGTAGGCCACGGCCGCTCCGCGGGGAGTTTCTGGGGTTAACGGTTACGATTCCTTTGGATGTACGGGCAGGCTTGTTGTTGACATGTTCTCGCAATTATTCCTTTCGGGGTTGCCACCGTTGACAGGTGACGTGCAGCTGCGCGCGCAGTCTGGGCTTTAAGGCCGGGTTGCTATACATGCATGTAACATATGTACGTACCTAGCATGCTAACACTTATATAAGCACACCGGAAGGTTATTTATAGCTGTGATTGGCTAGTAGGGTGGGGGATTGGCTTTGATGGATAACGATAAGGGATGTCACTTTATCCTTTTCGTAGTCATAAACGGCTGTGCATGGCCGGCATAGTATCCGTTAGCCGTTGTCTCCGTTAACCGTAGATTTTGTGGGGTCGGCCTTTAGAGAACGCTTGGTCTGTGTACTTATACGCGCGTATCTCCGGTGTAATGTGCCCTGCGTGCAGTTTGTGTCACTCCTTTGTTGATTAGGCAATTTAAGGTATGTGCTCTTTGGATTTATATTTATATAAGACAGAGAGCTCTCGTCTTGGAATCTGATATCACAAAATCCGGTCCTGGATCCCATTGCGTGGCGATCTAGCAATACAGGACCGGATTCAGCTGCCTTACGGACCGCGTTTACGCTTATCGCAACCTTTGATTATACGAGTTACATCCGCGGAGATGTATGACGACTTCAATTTTTTTTTCTTGACTAAAACGGGGGAGCACTTACGTACACAGGAATTCCTTAACGCCTCAAACCTGGGATCGATTCCGATCATTAATTACGCACTCAGGATCTTCTTGAGTGTAAGCATGCGTGCATTCCGACCGTCAGATACGATGTGATTGATCTATGAAATTGCAAGCACTATCAATCAACGATAACGAAGGCTTAAAATGCAACGGTACTTTCGAGGATTTTGCGTTATATTACACTTTTGCTAAACTAAGCTGGAAAAGACCAAATTACCACGCTTGCAGGTAAGCTCGCTGGCAGAGAAAAAAAGAACAGACATTCAAGTCGTCAAATTTTGATGTATTCTAGAGAAGAAGAGAGATGAGGAGAAAGTAATCCGCGAGGAATTCAGGAACAGAAGCCAACAGTAGCTGAGGAGATATCGAAAGTTAGTGGCGGAGCCATGATGGACAAGCAGTGTAGAGTGCGGTAAAAAGGACCAGAGCCTGAAAACCCAGAAATCCAGAAAAGTGAGGATGGTAAATGCATAGTGAAAAACAATGCAAACCAGCAAGGTTGAAACCATGTCGAATGGAAAGAAACGTCGCTGTACAGCAATACTGCCCACTCAGCCCCCCCTACTCTCCGTGAAGTCAAAGAACCGGAAGATGGGAAGCTAACCAGAAGCTAGTAGATGCAAGGGAAATCGTCTGTCGTGAAAACCAAAACAAGTCGTGAAATTCAAACAGCCGTGATATACCCTCATCTACTCCGCTGGTGGTGGTGCCGGCTGATCGCCGTCGAAATGGGCCATGGCGTCCTCCAAAGCACCCTCGCGAACGACAAGCGCCTTGTGTACGATGATGATGTCCTCGGGCTCTCCACCCCTAGGCAGACCGAGTCTTGCGAGTCCCGGTCGAGCAACGAGTGCAACAGCACCTTTCCCTGCACCGAGCCCCTCGAAAGTCGATTCCTCCATTGTCATTTCGTCAAACTCGACCCCAGGAACCGGGTGGAAGAGGGAGTAGTACTTGTGGTCCTTCTGGATGGTGTCGTGGAGGGTGATAGTGGCGGCGAGAACCTTTTCGTAAAGGGCGAGAGTGAGCGGGGTGTAGTGGGCTTGTTGCACCTTTTCTTCTTCGGTTCGCGGAGGCGGGACGTCCATGAATGAAGTCAATGGGGAGAGTATGTTGGCTAGCTCCTGCGAAAGCTGGACTAGCTGTTTCCTCGAGCTGCTCTGGAAGGCCCGTGATTCCTGGAGCATTTTTAGCGCCATGTGTCGAAATTTGGTCGCAGTGATGTCGTCGCCTGAAAAGGATCAACATTAGCTATTAGCTATGAATGGCGTGCAGCCCACTGAGTTAATCGACATACCAAAGTCCTTCGAGAACACCGACATTGCGGTTCCTAGTTTTCTCGTTGCTTTTGCGTCCAGCCCGAATACGGTCTTGCCAAGGACCTCTCTGCAGGCAAAGTTCGCAAGGATAGCTGACAGAGCGACCTTGCTCTTCCACTCCCAGAATTCTTCGTACTTGGCGCCCTGCTCGTCAATCTTGTCCCATTCGATCGTCGGGTCCTTGGGCTTCTCTGCCCACCACTCCTGGGCTGGTGCCAAAGAGATTTGAGAGAGCGGGGCTTCGAGCGCCCGGACCAGAAACTCGAATTCTTCAAGATAATCCCAACCAGGTCTCCATTTCAGGGAGTCAGCGAACGAATATATCTTCTTGTACCAGTTGTTGACCGAGGACTGCATATTGCGGTCGTCCAGATCTAGTGAATGATTCGCTGGCTGATGTGGCTTATTAAGGAACTGAGGGGATGTGGTGGATTGATATCTTGTAGAGGTAAAATCTCTATTGCTGGATGTGAGAGAATCGAGAGTTGTCGGCTTCGGGGCTTCCATTATCGGTCGACCCGGGAACGCAGGCGCTTGTGGCTCTTCTGGAGCTGACTCCTCCGCAGCCGGTTCCTCCGGAGCTGCTTCCGGAGCTGCTTCGCCCTCCACTGCCGCCTCAGCGGCCGTCGGTTCGGGTTCGGCGGCATCCGCGGGCTCTGTCGTTGGCTCGGGCGCTTCGACTTTTGATTCGGGTTCGATACCGGCGTCAGCGAGGACTTCTTGGACAGCTTCCTCAACAGTTGGCTGCTCGACAGTGGGTTCTTCCGGTGCAGGTTGTTCGGGGGCTGGTTGCTCCGCGGCAGGTTCCTCAACAGCTGCCTTTTCCTCGACGGGTTCCTCAGCTGTTGGTTTCTCTTCGGCGGGCTGCTCGATAGGTTGCTCCTCCGTGACGGGTTCGGTGGGCTCTTGAATGGGCTCCTTCTCTGCGGCGGGTTCAATGGGCTCCTTCGCGTCCGCTGTATCTGGGATGTCGAGGTCGGCTGGAGGCGCTGGTTTCTCTTCAATGGATACATGCTGCTCTCCCTGTGCGTCTGGCACGTCGTCTTTGACCTCCGCTTCAGCAGAGGGTGCAGCTGGAGTCTCTTCAATTGCTGCTTCGACCGGCTTTGTTTCCGTCTCTGTCGGTTCGGCTTCTGGCTCGGTTGCTCTGGGTTGTTCTGGTGGAATCTCGTTGACGCCATTGTCCAGTTTCTCCGCAGTATCGGGGAGAAGGTCGGGTTCTTCGGTGAAACCCTTTCCTTTATCTCCATCTAGCCCCCACGCCGCAACTTCCTCGTCACCCTCAGCTTTTGCCATCGCGTCTGTCGCGCCTTCCTTGGTCTTTTCGTCTGCTGTCCCTGCAGGAGTTGAAGCGGCACCGTTGGCAATCGGCGCATCTAGCGGGTTATCGAGTCTATCGGCAGGCGTGACGAACTCCTGGTCCTTCTCCTCCGCTGGAGTCCCGGGAGCGGGGCTGGCGAGAGGGTCGGCATCTGTGTGTGAAAATGGCGCATCAGTTCAACAAGTTCTGGCGAATAGGCTCAGTGACAGATGGCAATGCATAATCGTTCATGGGTGCGATAGGTGAAAACAGCAAGAGCCAGCCCAGGAATGTTGGGCACTCGCTAGCGAACCAGCCTGAGGCGACAGGTCGATAAGAAGCGAGTCCAATCGTGAAGCAAAGCCCATGTAACACCATCACGACAAATTCACGAGAGCGATGCGAAAGCAATAGGGGCGGCAGTCCGTAGGAATACTCACCGCCATTCTCTTTCGCGACAACAGCGATGCTGTTTCGCTTCTTGTTCTTATTTTTTTTCGGAGGCATTTCGGTGAGGGTGTTGATGTTTTGTTTGAACCAGCCGAGTGCGGAATCCAGTTTGAAGAACTAGATGGAGAGGAGAGGCGGAATTATTTCAAAGAATAATTCCAGCGACTCCAACAACGGAAGAAATGCAGATTTTTTTCAATCTGCACCTTTAAATTTTTTTCTTCTTCTTCCCAGTGAGGTTTCCACCACCGAGTCCGCGGTCCTGCGGGGAGTCGAACTACAGCAACCTAGAGCGACAGGGCGCCGTCAGAGAGCAAAAAGCGTGTTTCCTCGCCTGGTAGCTTGCCGGCAGAGTCTCGCCGTCGAGGTACCGAATGGATACAAGCGATGAGAGCTCAGAGGACCGACGGCGAATCTAATTGGAGAGCACCTAGCCAGTAAAGACGTGTCAGTATACCATATTGCGTGGAGGCACCCTCCTGCAGATACATCTGATGACGGGCAGCTGGCAGCTCGTCGGCAGTACCTCCGCGAACTCACTCCTGCAGGCCTGCGGGATGGGAGCACTCTTCACTTTTAGAAGATGCAGCATCGCTGTGCATGACATGATCGATGACTGCTGGAGCTCTGTTGGACCTACCGAAACTGCGAGCTTTTGGGTGTTTTCGTGCGATGCTGTATCTGACAGCATGCATATCAGATGGAGGATAGCCGGACGAATGGAGAGAGGCGTCCCGATGGCAGCTGAGATGAGCGACGAGACGGTGCTTCCAGCGTCGAGCTCGCTTTCCTTTCGAGGCCGGGCGTGAAGGATGAGTCCGTGTCTATGAGTCTACCGATGCAATGACATCGACAGCGCTCGGTGCAGGTATCGACGCGATAGTATCGTATCCTGTAGGATCGAAGCTGAGTCGCCACGATCTTGGAAATGCGGGTGGCAGGAAAGCGAGCTGCGGACAAGGCCAACTGCATCCACGCTAGGCCGCAGACCCCAGCTCCAGCAGCCGGCCGGATGTCCTTTCCTCCTCCATCATAGTTACGTTATAACGTTACGGCCGTTGGAACTGCGCTTCCGTCTGCTGGCTGGCCATGGCCTGAGCTTAGCCTGGGCCGAGATGGGACAGTCGCCATATTGAGATGTGATGTAGTGACTTAAATATCATGATTTGATCTGGAGAGCAGCGCATTCGGATATCAGCATCGCTCCAGGCCCATCTATAGCATCGATCCTATAACTGACCTCCATCCTGTTAGAGCCGCCTAGCTCGCTTTTCCCCTCGATGCAATGCCCGCAGGCTCGTCCTTGCGTCAATGGCCATGTCGTTCTTGCTCTTGGCGTAAGGCCGGATGGAGGTATTTGCGTGAGGAATATATCTGGCCAATTGCGTTGGCGTCTGGCACTTCGGTCAGAGCTCCACCATGAAGAATGATATCGCGTCCCCTCTACCTCGTCCATCGATCCCATCCTTCTCCGGCCTCATCATTCCTTTAGCTGCACTCCAGCTGCAGGTCCTCGGCTCTGTGCAGCATCGGTCGACGACAGGGACGGAACAATGCAGCTATAATCACACTATTGCTACGCCCGCGGACGGTGCTTAAATCCCAAATCTTCAATCGAATCCATCATGTCGATATTCACGTCGCCTAGCGGGCTATTCTCCACGCGACGAGATGATTCCGACGTCGAGCTCTCGCTTCCTCTCTACAGCTCTGCCGAAAACCGCTCCAGTGGCTTCCTCGCAGCGACTTCCTCGAACCTGCCGACGTCGCGATCTGCCTCTCCGCGACCCTCAGAAGGCAGGATCCCGCGTCCGTCGACTCCCCCAACCTCATTCTCGCCGCCGCCACGTCTGAGCGTACTTCGACGAGGATGCCGACTGTCCTGGCAGACCGTACTTATCGTGGTGCTGCTCCTCTACATCTTCTACACGTTCCTGAGGCCATCGACGGCATTCACAGACGCCAGTGATGTCGTCGTCGCAGAGTACGAAGGTGGACCGCCGAAAAAAGATATCACGCATTTGATCATGGTCGCGGGACATGCGATATGGATGGGTGGAGCTACCCTTGGAGATGACGAGAAGGAGTGGACATTGCTCCCTTATCAGCACGGTTTGGCAAAGACGTTCAAGCAACATATCGAAGCTGGCGTGAAGCTCGCGCGGGAGGACGAAGGGAGCCTGCTGGTCTTCACCGGCGGGGAGACAAGACGCTTCGCTGGCCCGTCAAGCGAAGCGCAGTCTTACTGGGTACGTTTTTACCATATGAAATCCATTAGCTAAATGAGTACAGAGTACGCGATATACTAACCGACTACCATCCTTGCAGTCCCTAGCATATCTCTCAAAGCTTATCGAGCCAAACTCCTCCGTCTTCAACCGCTCGACCACCGAGGAATTCGCACGAGACTCCTACGAGAATCTGCTGTTCAGCATCTGCAGATTCCACGAATACACGTCGAATTACCCTTCCAAGATCACCGTTGTTGGATTCGAGTTCAAACGCGAGCGTTTCGAGACCGTGCACCGCCACGCGATCCGCTACCCACTCGAGCAGTTTACGTACATCGGTCTGGACAACACTGATGACCAGGAGCAGTTGACACGTTTTCGGAAAGGCGAGAAGGAAGGCGCGCTGGCGCAATTCCGCGCAGATCCACATGGCTGCGTGGATGCGCAACTCGTGAGCAAGAAGAAGGAGAGGAACCCGTTTCGGACGAGGCATGGGTATGAGGTCACCGCTCACGAGCTTAGAGGATTGATGAGGTGGTGCACGCGAAGTGAATCTCTCGAGGATGGGAAGCCACAGTTCTATCCCGGGACGCTGCCGTGGAGTAAGGCGTTGTGAGTATTTTGGCATCTAACGTTTCTTCGCAGTATGGGTATATGTGTCGACTGTAAGAAGTCCGCGGCTGGTTTACGAGACAGTGTATATACGTGATGGTACAGCAAGCGATAGAGGCGCACGCATCGGATTTCGGGCCATACTGTTAACTAGTGTATTTTAACTGGGCTACGTTCTGTATTTTTCCTTGCTATAATATCTTTGACAGTCTTACTCTTTTCGTCTTGATCTCTTGTTGAAGCTGTGTGCGAAGTCCCGTGATCTCGAGAAGTCGCGAGGCGGCGTCTCGGCTGACTCAACGCGACTTGCAACCAACAACTTGCAACCAACATCCCACTCCTATCTAATCATCGATCTAAGTTACGTACGGCTCGAAGGATCCTACTATCGCCACCTGGTTTTCGAACGAGTATCAACGACATATCTGCCCCGAGAGACCGTTATCGTCTTCGATATGAGCACTCCGCCGCCTCCCGACCTGGGGGCAAGCATTCCAACGACACCATCTCGGCTCTTCAAGAAAGCAGGCGCCCCTCTAACGCCAGAGCAAGTGCGAAAGCTGGTATATAACACTACCTCTCATAATCTAGCGAGCCATGCTGACTCTCATCTCAGGAAACCGAGCGTTTAAAAGCCAAAGCCCAGCGACAGCAGCGGGAGCAAGAAGCCGCTGCCGAAGCCCCCCTACCCCGCGGCACCAAACGTACGTTCGCCAGCATCACACCTTCCGGCAGCACAGCCCCTACAACCACAGGCGGGAAATCAGGCACCGACGAAGGACATGCGCGGAACCTCCGGAATGCCAAAGACGCACCTGCTCGCCCGTTGGAGTCCATTCAACCGGCTCGCAAGTTCCAGAAATATGTCGAGTACGACTTTTCCAAGATGCAAGACACCAAGGGCGGGTTCATTTCCGTCGCCGATGACCCGCAGTCCCTACTCGCAGCCGCTGAAGCCGCGGGAAAGCCTGCAAACATGACGCTGGAAGACTGGGACAAACAGCAGCTGAAGAAGCGGTTGCAGAAGGAGAAGCAGGGCGCTTTCGAGCCGGCGATTCTCAAAGGCGGGAAGCAATGTTTCGAGTGCGACAGCCTGGAGCTCGACTGGAAGTTTCTAGAGGTTTTCGGAGCGCGGGTCTGCGGGAAGTGCAAGGAGAAGTTGCCAGACAAGTACAGCTTGTTGACTAAGACCGAGTGCAGGGAGGACTACCTGCTCACAGACCGTACGTACTCACACACATGTCTCGTCTGTTATCAACAGATAGGGAAAGAGGGGCGCGAGAGCTAATATGGATGGACTCCAATACAGCGGAACTACGAGACGAGGATCTCCTACCACACCTGGACAAGCCGAACCCGCACAAGTCCAATTGGGCGACGATGAACCTCTACCTACGGTACCAAGTCGAGGAGTTCGCGTGGAAGAAATGGGGCTCGCCCGAGGCGCTGGATGCAGAATACGAACGCCGAACGGCAGAGCAGAAGCGGCGGAAGGAGGCAAAGTTCCAGAAGAGGCTGATGGACCTGAAGAAGCGGACGCGCGTGGAGACGTGGAAGCGGCAGGGCAAGCTCGGCGAGGCGAGTGGAGGGAAGCATGTGCATGAGTGGGGGGAGTTGGTGGAAAAGGAGGGTGCAGATGGGATGGGCGTGAAGACCTGCGTGGAGTGCGGTATGGAAGTTGAGGAGTTGATCATATGAAGGGACGTGCTTCACTCATTACGGAGCAATTGATCGATCGATCGATTCGATTGACTGACTGACTGACTGGCTTGCTGGCTGATTTGATATTTTCCGGCGGTGCATGCGTGGTTCGGTGGGCTGTTACCTGATATGTTATTCGGTACATTGCATATCCTGAGACGAGACCGAAGGACCATGGAATGCGGTGGGCAAGTACGTAGGCTGACTTGCTGCCTACCTGCCGCACCGGGCAGTCTTCTGGATCGATCTTCTGATTCACGTCGAGCAGCGCCTCGCGAGACGTGGGAGGGTTTTTGTTTGCTGATGTCACTTTGTAGCACTTTGATACGGTGGCATCCTGGATTTTATACCATGTCGGCCAGGGACCGAAACGGCGCGACAGAAAGGTTATTCGAGAAGGAAATTCGGTCCTTGGGATTTTCAGATCACCTTTCGGGGCTGGGGAGGTCCGACGGTATCAGAGTGCAGCCAGCATGCTGGAGAAATTCATATTCGAGAAAGGGGAATTGTGGAATTGGGTATTCATGGCATGTGAACGATGGAAATGACCTGGATATGCTTTATGGGATTGACATGGGATGGGAATTGATCGGACGCCCGGCGGACTGGCTGATAGTCGCCGTGCATGATTCCGAAACTGGCGCGGTAGTCGACGGCCGGATTATTGCCTTCGGCAGACTAGGCGGCAGCTTTTACCAGCGGCTATCGAGAAGTTTGGTGATTGCTGTGCGTCTGGAACGGGCAAGTTGCTGGTGTCCCGGATCGTCTCGAGGCTGCAAGGAGAATATAGAATGTGCACATGCACAGTGTAAATTCGATCAACAGGTCGATGTACTCGTAATATAATATGGATACGAGTTGACTGTCATGAACGTGTCTTGCATCTTGCATTTGCATCTTGCATCTCGAATCTTGCATCTTGCATACGTGCAATAATAAAATATGTCTACCATCGGCAACTGCCAGAAAGTTCAGCTGCAATAATTTATGATATCGGGGTTTAAATTTCCTGTAGACACATAGTGGGGCCTAGTAATTTCTCAAGTTGCTCGGAACATCCTTCCGAGGTGGATACACCGGCACCGCCATGCAGATGTCTTTGCTGCGTCTCCACCTGCTGAGAACCGGCCGTCTCGCGTCTTCGGAATTGCGGTTTGATACTGGACGTCACAAACACACGGCTAACGACCTACCGATATCGTCTTTCAACGTTATGTTATACGAGGAAAACAACATCATCGTCATCAATTGATCGCTCGAGGCTGTGCAAGAACGGCCTTCGCCCCTCCCTCCATCGGATTCCAATTTTCATGCTCGCTCATCAGTCGACCGTCGTCCTTCATTCTGCCTGCCCGTCTGTCCTGTGCCTGTCGACGGGTCCGCTGCCGGATGGGGCAAGAGCCTGGCCAAGACAATTAGACCGGCACACTTGAAACCGCTTCAATCTTAAAACGTACCGCGTGGAGCCCAGCACAACGGACGGTTTACGGACACAGAGCAGAGACACACGCTTGCCGTCTCGAAATTTCTTGAGACCTTCGGGAATCACGGCTTCTCTCGCAGCTGCAGGAGCGAGGGACGCATACATCAAATATGCGAAGTCGGTCGATCTGACAGATACTAGGCTGTCTGAAGTGGATTCGAATACGCACACGCAGGCGCAGATATGTTGTGCGCCTGAGGATATCTGCATGCCATGTACGGACGCGATGCAGCAGAATGCATCAAATGCAGCAAATGCACTGGCGATGGACCTGGCAATTACCACCACCACGACCAGCATTCACCGGCATTCCGTTCCATTCGAGTCTATTCAGTCGCAGATGCTATTACGATGCTGAAGATGCAATCAATCCGCGATTCCATTCGGTTCGCCCTGCACCGGTAAGCGCAAGAAACAACCGAAAGTGCAGCGGCCAGTACGAAGCGTAATGTACTGCACTTCGTACTTTCGTCACCGCTGCAGTCGTCTTCTCGGTTGGCGAGGATTTTGGCGGCGGATAAGGAAATGGGCGCCAGGGTCCTGATCAGACGTTTCAGGTTTATCACCGCGACCTGCTTCAGGCATGCCATTGGTTCCAGCGGACCACCTGCGACCTGCGAAACCCGGGACAGGAGCGAAAGGCGAATTTTACGATCGCCCCGGCTGCCTGCACACGAGCGCCCCATGCGAATTGGATCGCTGCTTTCTCGTCGCCGCAGCCCTCCGCTCGCCAATTGCCTGCGGCATTGCATTGAAACCAGGGCAATCATCTTACTGTTCATTACCAAGTATCCTCGAGTTGGTTATCATCTGGTCGGCCATGCGAGCGCCATTCCGCCTCCCATGCATGCATGCCAGATTCGATTCGCTCGGGGCCAATGCGATGGAAGCCTGCCTGACCGTTGAAAACCCTCCATCCGATCTACATTGCACTCACCTTCCTTCTCCTTTCCCTCGCCATATTATTGTTTCTTCTTGATGGTTTTTTTTCTTCTGTGCTTTCCTCACACGTCTGTCTTTTGTTCGCGCCTGTCTCTTGCCTGTTTGCCCGGGCCGACTGGATTTGATAGACAATAGGACCCTGGAGGCCTGTCGTTTTAACCTATTCGATCGTCTGAGTCGCGCTCACTCCCTTACTTTGCGTCATACCGTATTAGCTCTCCAAATCGATCGCTGGCTACTTACGTACTTACTTACTCAGTTAGCTGGCTCAAGGTTAATTACACCTTGCATCGTATTTGCGCTATTTGGTCGTGGCCGTGGGCTGTTTTAGCTGGCGAGTCCCTCATTTATCTGGGATAAAAAGTCATCCCACCGCCCACCTCGGACAGACTTCGTTTTTCCCCTCGTTCGTAGTTTTTTTTGGGCATCCCGCACGCATTCGGTTTTTTTAACATCCCGAGGTATATTTCGTACTTGACTGGGGAATTCCGTTTTGGTCGCTCTCTTACTGTTATTTTTGTGCGTGTCAGCCTTTTGTTTCGTCTGCTTTTGTTTTCCAGCCTGACCGGTGGGTTTTTCTCGATTGTGGATTTGATATTCAGAAGTTGGAAGGAAACCCACGACAGCCGTCCGCTCTCTCAACATATAACCTTATAAAACAGCAGCGCCGCCGCAGCTGTTTAACCCAGACATCCGTCTCTCCACATCCGCTCATTCAAGACGCTAGCGCCCATTCCACTTCTGAGAAGTCTATCCTGGTGATATTATTTGCAATTTTTTTCAACTTCCTGTCTTTCATCTCATCGACTGTTGCAGCAACAACATTCACCTCGCTCTCCTCCTCACCGAATCAATCGAATCCCGACACGAATAATCAAATCTACGAAAATACACACATCTACAAAGATGCATTTCTCGAATTTCGCCATCGCTGCCCTTGCGGCCCTCCCCTCCATCGCCTCGGCCTTGACCCTCTACGACATCTCTCCCGATATCGGCGACGCTAAGGACAAGTGCGCCTCGCAATACTCCATCCCGTTGATGTCCTGCAACCGTCTGCCTGGAACCTGTGCCGAGGCCTGCCAGCAGCAATTGGAGAACCTGCAAAAGACCCTGCAGAGTGCATGCCAGGGTACCAAGAACGTTGGCAACGGACTTCTGGCCGCCGCCCTGAACGGCAAGCTCGTAGACGAGCTATGTCTGGGCAGCCAGCCAGCCGTGACTCGTGCACCTTCTGCATCCGCATCTCCAACTTTCATGGTAGCGCCTGGCAAGTCATTCTCCGGTAGCGTCATCCAAGTCAGCTCCGTCTCCGCCGTCGCCGCCGTTTCCTCGGCCGGTCTCATCATCGACACTTCCGTCCCCATGTCTACTGGAGCGCAGTCCGCTGGCGCGTTCCCAACTCCTACCTACGCACCGACTACCCTTGCGACCTCGAGCTCAGCCAAGCCAGCGAGCACCTCCGCCGGTGGTAGCGGAAACAGCAACACGAACGGCAGCCCCTTCAGCTCCCAGCCGGAAGACGCTCCAAGCAGCGGTGCCACCGTCCGCGCGGGTGCCTTCGGCGTGGTGATCGGTGTCGTGGCCGTCATCGCGAACGTTCTCTAAAAGGATGAAACGATGACCCTTCTTCTTTCTCCATTCTCCTGTGTCCATACTTTCTTTATCACTTTTTAATTCTACTTTATTCGAGAAGAAAAAGGCGTTTCCGTTCTCCTCAAAAGACAGCGTAACGATTGTTTATGACACCCGCATCGAATCCACCATGCAATGTTCTTTTCCATACGACAATTCTTGAAAGGACTGCGACACCCTACTGTCTCGTCTTTTGTTTCTTTTGTATATACTTGAGCTTCACTCGACATGCCCCGTTAGCGGCGCCTCCTCCGCGTATAACCTGTTCTCCAACATGCATTATATCACTCACGTTACCGACTTCATTGACCTCACAATACATGAACCAAACCACCCGCTCTTACCTCGAATTTCTTTACTACCGATTCCGAGCTCACTGTTCTTTACCTCCTGTAACCGTCGCTATCGGCGTTCCTTTCTTCCGGTCGACATGTCGAGCATGCACATATGGTTTCTCTATAGCTACTGTAACTTTCCTTGCTTTTCTTTGTCCTGCAAGCAAACTGTTGCACTGTTGCACAAAATGCATGTTGTAATTCTTAGTGACCCCGCATTGTTCAACCGGCGCAGCTGGGCGCATTGCATTGACAACCTTGTAGCGCCCCGGAGAAAGTTTCGAGCGATCCCGGAGAGGTCGACTGCCATCCAATAAAACGACGAGCTGCATACCAACATCGATTTTTACCTCCGAGTTCCCGTAGAAGTGAATGAACAAGGAACAATCGTGACTGTTGTAAATTGTGTGTTGTAGAACGTTGCCCAGTCGGGCCGAGCCTGGCTGCTGTGGCCAGCTGTCTGGACCTCCAATGCTAAGCATCCCGGCATCACGATATCATCCCAGCTTCGTTTCATCACCAAGCATCATATCTTATCCTTTCCAGGAGTCGCCGACACGCACTTCTCCAGCGCTGGCCCGGATCGATACTACAGCTTCAAATGACCTGACTTACACCAACACCGCGTCAACCTCCCCGCAGCGCCCTATCCTTCCTTCTAGCTTCCTGCCCTCTTACACCCCGCCAATCCGCCCATGAGACTCGACCTGACCGTCACCGTCCTGCTGGGCACCCTTCTGCAGCCATGTCTGTGCATGCCGAAATCGCACATCCTGAACCTGCGCAGCGAGGCGCATGCCATGTTTCACCATGGCTACGACTCGTACTTTAAATTCGCTTTCCCAGCTGACGAGGTTGCTATTCCACTCAATCACACTACCTCGATATCCACATATGTTTATATACCTACATGGTACGTTACAAAATGGCTAACTCGCGCCGGTTTTCTCTCCAGTAGATCAGGCCGCTGAGCTGCATCCCGCTCTCACGCGACAACCAGCCGGAGAACTTTGCCCTGAACGACGTCCTGGGAAACTACTCTGTCACAGCCGTCGACTCGCTCTCCGCCCTCGCGATACTCTCGCATACCTCCGCCCACTCGCACGAGCAGTTCTGGCGCACCGTGCAGAACATCGTCGACGTCTACTACCCCACCGGCTTCGACCGCGATGCGAAGGTACAAGTGTTTGAAACGGTGATCAGAGGTGTCGGCGGCCTTGTTTCCGCGCACGAATTCGCAGTGGGACTGCTGCCGATGGCGGGGATCCCAGGCGTCGGGATCAATGGGTGGAAATACGAGAACCAGCTGCTGCATCTCGCACACGACCTTGCGACGAGGCTGTTACCTGCATTCACGACGGACACGGGGATACCGTACCCACGCGTGAATCTGAAGTACGGATGTGTCAACGTTCGTCCGGAGGATGAAGATGCGGAGGCCAATGAGAAGTGCAGGAAGGACGACGAGGAGGCGGAGAAAGGCGGTTTCAAACCGCTGTGGAATGAGAGGACGGAGACGTGTGCGGCTGGTGCGGGTAGCTTGACGTTGGAGCTCTCTACGTTGAGTCGACTGCTGCAGCGGTTCAAGGAGGACTATCCGGAGGAAGTTGAGAAGCTGAAGAAAGCGAAGGACGGGCTGAGGCATAAGTGGGATGATGTGGAGGTGTTCGAGAAGGTCTCGCAGGATGCGTTCTGGTCGGTCTGGGAGCGCAGAAGTGAACTCAATCTCGTTGGCGCCGGTCTCGATGCGGTCACTGGTTCGTGGGAGCAGCAAAGCGGGTCTCTAGCCGGCGTAAGTAACATATCCGTTTCTCGATACACCCATTCTCTGTATACTTCATCTCCGCCATTGAAAGCACTTCCCACCAAGCAATTGCAAACCACCATGCAGACAAGATACTATTTTTTCAGTCTTCTGAGGTTTCTGATACATAGTTCTTCCCAACATTCAGATTGGCGCATCCACAGACTCGTTCTTCGAGTATGCCATGAAGACTTACATTCTTCTCTCAGCGTCTCCTACAGTTCCGTCCCTCGCGAATCCGGAGCCGTCACCGCCGCTGGCCTACTTTGACGCGTTCGAGCAGGCGGCTGCTGCGATAAATAAGCACATGCTCGTCGACTCGCCTGCGGTCTTCTATCAAGGTGTCCATATGCAGACTGGCGATGCGATGGTCCAGTGGGTGGATAGCTTGAGCGCGTTCTGGCCGGGGTTGCTGGTGCTTGCAGGGAACGTCTCGATAGCTGAAAAGGCCTGTCTATTGTGAGTGTCACTCGATTTCTCGAGTGGGGGTCGAGGTGCCGAGGAGGCGGGTGCTAATGAAGGGCGTCCTGGATAGTTACACTGCGCTGTGGCAGAGACACCAGGCTCTTCCGGAACGTTACATACCTGCTAGGCAAATCGTCGCTCTGCAATGGTGGCCCGGGAGACCTGAGTTTGCGGAAAGCGTCTATCACCTTTACCGCGCGACAAAAGATGTCTGGTATCTCCGTGTTGGCGAGATGATATTGAGAGATATCCAACGCCGGTGCTGGGGCAGATGTGGCTGGGGAGGTTTGCAGGATGTCAGGAGCGGTGAGGTTTCTGACCGCATGGAGAGCTTCATGCTTAGCGAAACAGCTGCCTACCTATATCTCCTGTTCGACGATGGTAAGTAAGTAATTATCGCCTCAAGAGAACGGTATTCTAATTATGCACCCACACCCAGACCATCCGTTACACAAGGGCGATCAAGCTTGGGTTTTCACCACGGAAGGCCATCCTATCATCATGCCGCCGCAGAAGCGAATCCGTGGAAAGCGAAGCGCGATCCGGAATACCGATATGCAAATGCACCGCCAGGGTTACGGTCGTACCAAGGCTCCTACATGCGAAAACCCCAAGATGCTCAAGCAGGAACCCGAGGTTGGAGCATTGTTCTCCCGGGTGGCCTCGCGGACTGACACATTCCACTCATACAATGCTGTGGGGCTGAACTTGCTGCCACCGTATGTGCCTCGACAGCCCACACGAATAACACTCTTGGACAACGAGAACACGGTGCAGGAGTTTGGGTACTACAACGATAAGGATGAGGAGAATCCATATCGGTATTTGATACCGTATTCACCAACGAACGGGAGCTTCTATCCATGGACGCTACCGCCAGAGATAATCTCGCCAATGGCGTACTGTGGGAAGCTACCCAATGAACATAAATTAGATCTGGTGTTTTCCGTAACACAGACGAAGCCTGGCGAGACCCCTCCGCCCGGCTGGATCAATATCAGAGGCGGAGTTTTGATCAACTCTCTTAGCGGGCTTCGACTAGGGTTTGAGAAACAGCTAGTGGAGGACACCATCGAGTATTTCGTCACAAAGATCGGGGACAGGGTCATTAGCAGAGATGAGATCGTGGTCATCGAGAAGGTGAACATCGATACACTCCACGTGGACGGTGGGATCCGCTTCCAGACGTCAAAAGACGAAGGCTACGAGGTCGTTTTCGACTTCGAAACGGAACACAAACCGCGACCAACACCCACGCCTACCAGCACAAAGGACTCCCTCAAGGACAAGAAATTCGAAATCAAGCTGGACGGCGAGGACCTCTCCGACGAGTTCCGCACGCAGGTGGAGAAGATCCTGCGAGAAAGTCTCCTACGGCACTTACCAACAGAAAATACAAATACAGTGCCTGAACGAACGCTCACCGCGCAACCACTCACACCCGATAGCAACAAATTTCTCATCCGCCGCCACCTCCACGCCATCCTCTCATCGGGTATCGGCGCTGTTGAGTCCCCGCCGCTGGCGGGCAGAACACACAGCATGCTCCACTCCATGGTTCACGTCGTCCCATCACCGACGCTGCCATGGCGATCAGTCTACGTTGCTGGGCTGGCCTGTGACCAGCCGCTGCCGTCTATTGCTGCAACGTACCCCGTCATTCTCTTCAAGCGTGGCAAATGCCCATTCTCGCAGAAGATGAGCAACGTGCCAACATCCAGCGCCGTCAAGCTTGCTATCGTCGTGAACTTTGACGAGTCGGTGCCAACACACGCTGGCTACGAGGAGGTCGTCGATTTTGACGGCGGCGGCGGGGTCAACGATTGGGTTGCGCTGCGTGATGACCATTTGATACGCCCGCTGCTCGATCGGTATCAGGTGGATTCGCGCAACGGGCAGAGGCGGAAGAACCCGGTGGCGTTAGTGTTCGTGGGAGGCGGGGAGGCGACGTATCGGGCTCTGGCGGATGCGCGCGCGGTGGGGTTGAGGGAGCGGTGGAAGGTGACGTTAGACGGGCTGTTGGTGGGGAATTTGGTGCCTGTGGTATGAGGCGCGATTGCATGCAATAGGCTGGTCTTTCTTGTGTATAGATTGTCTGGGAGGATCATGGATGGTGAGGTAAGGTATTGTGGTATATATATATGGCATATGGGCTGAATGCGCGACTCATGGGACTTATATAGCTGAGCCGAGGCATGTTTGTATGTAGCCAGTACAGTTGATTGAACTTTGCGTTTACGTGGTATACATGCAGCGGAGCTTGTGTAGCGGATTGATGCTGTGAGATCGTGTGTATATATAGCCGTGGACTGATTTAGATACGCTTGTGCGCTATGCATGCCATAGATAGCGGATACTTGAATTCGAAACTAGTATATTTGGCATAGCTATGCATATATGAGGTATACGACGCTTCTATTGTAAGTGCAACCGAGAGTGAAGATGCTGGATCCATGGCGACCAGCTGGGGGTAAGGGCGCGCGAACTGACGATTTAAAGTGCTTGATCGTTACTTCTTTTTGGCAGTTTCCTGTTTGGAAGATGCAACAGCTCGTGCCATCCTGAGTCTTGCTGGCAACTAGTACTCGAAGATTGAGAGTATGGCTTAGTTCAAATTACAGTGCGTTATTGTACTAGTGGCTTAACATTGATCAGAGGCTTGATCAAGTTCTCAGGCAATTTTACAAAGGGTCGCTAAGGTAAAAATCGTCACTGCTACATGTAGGCAAAAGTCAGGACTGTTGGCAGCGCGAATTATTGAAGTGGCACAAGTTTTCCGAATATACACGGTGATGACTAAGCTGTCTTTCAACCTCCGACTATCGGACGCAACCCAACCGCGTGTGAGAGTTTTAAATTTTGTTACCACAGACCGCGACTGCAAAACTCCTCCAGGTAACGGATTTTTTAGGGACAATTACCGCGAATCTACGAGACATACTCACAATGGCTTCTCGCAAGTGAGTACCAACTTGCACTGCTTCTATCACGCGGTCAGCCTGCTCACAATGCGTCCTTTTGCTAGAGTGTTGCTGCTCGGTTCTGGGTTCGTCGCGAGACCCACTCTCGATATCCTTTGCGAATCCGGGGTCGCTGTGACCGTTGGTAAGTTTAATCTCAGCCAAAACGTTTCCTATGTTTTTATGAACAGATATACTGATAATGCTACAGCTTGCAGGACTCTCGAATCCGCAAAGTCGCTCTCCGCTGGCGTCAAAAATGCCACTGCCATATCCCTTGACGTCACGAATGATCAGGCGCTGGATGCTGAGCTTGCCAAGCATGATCTTGTTATCAGTTTGATTCCGTACACGTTCCATGCCGCTGTTATCAAGTCGGCTATCAGGCAGAAGAAGCATGTTGTCACTACGAGCTATGTTTCGCCGGCGATGATGGAGCTGGATCAGCAATGCAAGGATGCGGGCATCACGGTTATGAATGAGATTGGTTTGGGTACGTCGCTTTCGTGCCTTGAGGCGTTCGCTTCGCTCATTTGGTGAAGAGATATGCTAACTTTCATACAGATCCAGGAATCGATCATCTATGTAAGGGTCTCGGCCGGGATAGTGTATATCTAGCGAATGATACTGATCTCGCCAGACGCCGTCAAGACAATTGAAGAAGTTCACAAGGATGGTGGGAAGATCACATCGTTCTTGTCGTACTGTGGAGGTCTGCCGGCTCCGGAGAATTCTGGAAATCCCCTGGGATACAAGTTCTCATGGTGAGTTCCATTGATAAGCTTTGGTTTATACGTGGTTCGGAGCTATTGGGTCGTGTCAGTTATGCTAATGACCTGGTTCAAGGTCGCCTCGCGGTGTTTTACTTGCGTTGAGAAATCCTGCCAGCTTCTACCAGGATGGCAAGATCGTCAATGTCGCCGGCCCAGGTAAGAAACTACCGTAGTGTGTGGTTCCTAGAAGCTAGCTCCGATCTTCTAGAAGGGCGGAGCTAATGGAATGCTGTAAAAGATCTGATGGCCACTGCCAAGCCATACCACATCTATCCAGGTACGCAGAACCGCCTCGACAATATGATTGACTTCCTTGAGCAGCCCCACTGATATTCAAGGGGTTTTAGGCTTTGCTTTCGTTGCATATCCGAACAGAGACTCTACCGGATACAAGGAGCGCTACAACATCCCGGAGGCGCAGACTATCATCAGGTGAGCCTTCCGGGGCAACTGGTCTATAGCTATCGGACCTTGTGACTAACGTATATGTAGAGGTACTCTGAGATACGGAGGCTTCCCGGAGTTTGTCAAGGTCCTGGTTGATATTGGCTTCCTCAAAGATGAGGAGCAGAGCTATTGCAAGGAGGCCATCCCTTGGAAGGAAGCCACACAAAAGATTCTTGGTGCTTCGTCTTCGGATGAGAAGGACCTTATCGCAGCTATCTATGCGAAGACTACCTTCAAGGATGAACAGCAAAGAGGGTTGATTATCGCTGGTCTGAAGTGGCTCGGAATATTTTCGTCAGAGGCTGTAAGCTTCCTATCTCACTTCTGTGTGCACATCGATTCCTTGCCGGGTTATTCTAACAACAGGGATTTAAGATCATCCCGAGAGGGAACCCACTGGACACACTTTGCGCTACTCTCGAAAAGAAGATGCAATTTGGCGAAGGAGAACGAGATCTAGTGATGTAGGTGGACCGAACTTCATATTTGCTGTTGTTTAACTACGATACTGATGTTTTCGAAGACTGCAGCACAAGTTCGAGGTCGAGTTGAAAGATGGCACCAAGCAGACCAGGCTCTCGACGCTCTGCGAGTATGGCAGCACCGAGCCCGGTGGCTATTCTGCCATGGCTAGACTTGGTGAGCACTTTTACGCGCACGAGCGAGCACTTTTATAGCAGTTTACTGACCGATCGAACTCAGTTGGCATTCCATGTGCGGTTGCCGTCCAGCAAGTTCTGGATGGGACTCTAGTAGAGAGAGGCGTTCTCGCACCGATGAGCAGCAAGATTAACGATCCTTTGATCAAGGAGCTTAAAGTAAGGACCCAGCTTTGTTGTAATGGCTTATTCACGCGGATAGATTGGGGTTGAGATACTAATCTGTACCTCCAGGATAAATATGGTATCTTTTGTAAGGAGGAGATTGTTGCGTAGAGCCGCAGGAGGTTGGTTCAGATGGTTCCATCATAACACGTAGCAATAGAAATAGAGCTACGATACGACAAATATATTAGAATTGTGCTTCTATAGACTTATCATACCAGGTCCAAGATCCCGTGGCCAAAGCTTGTCAAGAGAGCTGGAAGAAGGAGATGTATGGATGCATGGCGTACGTCGTAAATATTGCTAAACCATCCGTTGTCCAGCTAGAGAGCTTGGTCTTCGAACCCGAATATACACCTAGAATTCTAGAATCGATTCATACTCTTACAGTCCTATTATTCATCGCACGTCCTGCCAACTCTTCACTGGGATCGGCTCAAACGTTTAAAGCTTTCTTGAACAGGACGATGCTCTAGATCCTTCGTACGCGTGGTCAGCGTCTGGGTTTACGAGACAACTCTAGAATCTATAAATATAAAATGGCACTGAGAATCACAGAAACAACACAAAGTTTGTCGAACATTGTTGGAGTGCGTATGAGTATTGTGCAACCATCAGCACCGATTCCATCAAGAGGTTTCTTCGATTCTTCTTTCTGGAATTTCTAGCTGTATTCTTCCTGCAATTAAAATAGTGAAAATGGAGAATTGGAGCTGGTCGGCCGGACTTCCCTATTTTTTGACTCAATCATTTGTATACAATACTAGATAGATCGGGAGCTACGATATCACTTGGTTTTGGTGCATCTCGGTGCGTCTGACTCCAAAGGGATATCTCGGTGGCTACGGTTCTGCTTGGTTCCACGAGATGCGCTTATAAATACTTTCAATCATGGCAAGCAGATTCCTATACGCAGGCCCCAGCACTCTGCTCTTGAGTTCGGGCTTCGGGCTTCGGCGGGGTCGTGCTCAAGCTGGAATCTAGCATCAAATACAAACAGCCTCGCATTGGCATTCTTGGCTTCCAGCCGCGTCGACGTCGCTCTCCTGCAATTAGGGCCCACCATGTCCCCGCATACAAAAGCATCAGGCCTGCCTTGCAACTAGCCTCAAGGCTGCAAAACCGTCATTTATGAAGTTCCGCCGATAAAGATTGTCTGTTAACAGCGACAGATAAAATCGATCCAAAACCTCACGACTTACGACTCAATTAGGCCGTCCAGATACAACCGTAATGGAAGCTCAATTGCATGATACCATATACACTAAAGTTTGGACTGACTATGCCAACGATATAAGAGTGCTAACACTCAAGACGGAGCACTGGGGATACCTCCTCGTCGCAATCGTCTTACTAGTCTCTTTCGCTGGTAAGCGGCTCTGGCGCCTCGTCGCCTATATCATACACCAATTTGGAACGCACGATGATTTTCGCCATGCCTCTCGCCGAATTCTTGACACTCTCTTACGGAACAGCCCTACGCCTGCGGCTTTCCTAAAACAAAGCGGCTATACCATAGCTGGGTATGGCCGTCGTATGGCTTCGACCACCCGGAATAAGTATTTTGCCATCCAGGCAATATGCATCCTTCTATTTGCACTGGTGAACGTTGGAAACCTCTTCGTCACTCGACTTAGTCTGGGAAACCGCGTCCTGGTATCCTCTCGTCAATGCGGGATGGCGAGCACAATCAACACAACCAATCAGATCTATTCTACACAGCAGCTTCTTATCCGGATGGGTCAACGAGCCCAAACTTACAACGACGCGTGTGGCGCTGATGCAGCTGGCACTTCAAACGATTGCTTCCGGTTCGTGCAGAAGATTACACCGGTAACGGAGAACTCTGCAGCAACATGTCGATTCAATGTCAGTCGTAATTTTCAGGCCGTTTCAGTTTGTACGGAATTCAGTTACAGTATTGCAACGGAACCAATCACCAGCGACATGCTCGGATTCAACCATCCGGAGAATTTTACAGTTCAGCATAGAATGAATTGCTCTGTGCTTGATGTGGGAGGTCGGATATTCGACTCAGCGTTGAATACTAGGACAGGCAATTACTACGCGAATTATTCTTCGAGGCTACGGGGCTATGAATTCGGGTCGCTTAACGACGCTTCAGAATCAGGTTACAATCCTGTCCATACCGAAGGTTTCGGTGTTAACGTGACGGAGGTGTACAACCCCTTATCGGCGATCGTGCAATATGAGTATACAGTAAGGTAAGTGATCTATCATCTGATAAGCCGTTCCTGTAGTATCCTATAGGTCTATCTAAAATGAGAGACGGTTACAACTGATACTACCCAATAGCGGGATTTATTACATCTGGAATAGCGATGTTCGAACATGGAACCCGACTCTTGCGCTGAGGGTCATGAATGCTTCTACTTCATTGATTGGGATATCGGCAAACTCGATAGAATACTACACACCCCAGCACGACCCTGTATTTCTAGCCTTGATCATCAGAGATGTAGCGCCCGGCGTACGTCTATATGCGCCCATTCAACACCGCAGCTTCATTGGCTGTGCGGAGGATATGCAATTCTGCAACCCGTCAACAAAACTCTGCACTGGCTTCATCGCCGAGCCTAATAGTGAAGTCATTGAAGCCGGTGGTCGACTCGGGTGGACGAAAGCTCAGGTGAAGGAAATAATCCAACCATATGTGCAAGCACTGACGAGATTCCATCCTCTCGCCGTCATGGTCTCCGCTCGCGGTGCCTCCGGTCTTCTCGCCTCCGCCGTTCTTCAGCAACGCTACTCGGCTGATCTCTCAGAGGAACAATGGAAGCTGGAAGTTAGGAACATGTTTGAGACGAAGCATACCGCCGTAAAGTTCATGCTGGACGCCCATGCCACAGGAGCTGGGTTGGAGTCTATCCCTAATCTACGGATCCTAACCAATAACCCTGAGGACGGTTTCTGCAAGAAGCCGCTATACGTCATCAATACCTCAGAGCCATACACTAGCATCCGGTTCGCCGCGTTGATTGTGACTATATCGCTATGCGCCGCCGTAATTCTACTCTCGTACGCCATTCCATTCATAGATCAGCGATACAACTTTCCACATCATTCATCGAGGACCCTTGCGTGGAAACACGATGAGCTTTTGCAGTTATATCGTACAACGATGGAAGGCGCAGGCACGGGAAACTGGACCAACGGGCGTGTGCGAACTGTCCCGGTTGAAACTGGAAATGCAAGAATGGCGCGAATCGCAATTAACTCGAGGATGGCTGTTTATATTACACCGGCTGATGCGCCTCATGCTCAGGACAGCCAAGATGTTAAACTCGCCGACCTGGATAAGTTGACTCCTAATGTTGCGATGTCGAGCGTTGGGTCAGAATGGGAAAGGGGTGTTGACGTTTCCGATCCTAACTAGCTATAGATAAAGAATTAGCAGTCCAAATGGTGTTCACTCGAACGGGTTGATTATACGGAGGGGCGCCCGGGGGGTTTATTATAATGTGTATTTATGTGTCTGTTCTATTGAATGCAGTACTGCGTGGCTGGGTGGATCTATAGCTATTCGATAGTTTTTAGAGAGAGAGAGCAAAGAGTTCGGAGGAACTGATTATAATTCTTGAATTTACGAGTGAGCTGTTTCAATTCATCGATATAATCGGCAACCTACTTTCATATAACTTATACTGTAAAACAAATTCATTCAGAGAGTAAGTTTATTGTATATTATGATCTGTGTATATCAATCCTCCAAATTACGCTCCGAGGCCACATTTAGGCCTACATAACCATTAATCTTGAATATATAGCTACATCGGTTGTCGCACGCTCTATTATCCACTCAGGAGAACTCTGGGACGTCATAGCACCCCTCCGGATCTTTGAGACACCCAAATCAGTATTTATGTTCATTAACGAGCAGGCCATACAACTAATTCAATCTGCATAACAGGGCAAAGTGGAACATACCTTCGCCGTGCTCAAAGATGTACTGTTTTACCTTCTCCGCCTCGTGCATGAACTCATTGATAAGTTCCTGGCGGCGGACCTCTACTTTTGGATTGTGTAATGATGCGCCTCGCACAGCGTGAGCGGCGACGTGGTATCTGGAAACATTGTTTCGGAGCATCATCTAAGAAGAAATTAGCTTGCATCAATGGGACGGGGCAACGGATGGGTTTCCGTAGCGAGCGTATATTTGTTTGACCATAGAAGCAGCCTGAACCTACATCAAATGGTGAAGTCGTGGTGCCTGCAAATATCTTACCATTAGACCGGAAATATATATACGCCTCGTCGGCTGGGGAATGAGAAGCAACACCACATACCTTCTTCACTGTATCCTTCAACGATAACGTTTTCCACGCCTTTTCTCCCGAACAGCAGCTCTTTGATGTCCCCGGCGTAGCCATGGTAGTTCACCATTACGACCTTGTCTTTTGTAAACAAGCTTTCAAACCCCTCGTCGTCCAACGAGTGTGAGTGGTTTTTATTCAGAACCATTAGATCCGCAACGTTCACGACTCTCAGTCGTAGTTCTGGAACTCGTTGTCTCAATATAAGTGCTGCGGATACCGCCTCAAACGTAGTCTCTGTGCCGATGGCGCATAGGACCACATCGGGGTTAATTCCATCATCGGTGGATGCGAACTTCCAAATTGTGGCGCCGGCTTGGCAGTGAGATTGGGCTTCCTCAGGCGAAAGATATAGTGGGGTGGGATGCTTGGAGGCCACAATCAAGTTCATATAGTTCTTCGACTTTAGACAGTGGTGCAAAATCGAGAGAATACAATTTGCGTCTGGCGGGAAGTAGACACGGCTATAAGCCGGCTTGAGATTCAGGAAGGCGCTGATGAAAGCCGGATTCCTGAGAGCAGGTAGTTAGCTAAAGTTCTTTCGAATTATACCAAAAAGTAGTGATAATTGGCTTACTGATGGCTGAAGCCATTGTGCTCCTGTCTTGTCCAGGTTGATGTTTCAAGATAATTGAAGCTTGATAGCGGGCCACGCCAATTTGTTTCCTGGCCCATCTTGTTGAACTTGGAGTATTGCACCATCATGGTTTGGATTATTCCCAGGAAACTTTCATATGAAGGGAATATCGCTGATCGACCTGTGAGAGTGTAGCCTTGCATGAAGCCTTGACAGGTATGCTCGCTTAAAATCTCGATCACTCGACCGCCTTGTGAGCGGGAGAATTGGTCCCATTGGAAGTTTCGCCCGGTAGCCGTGAGTGCCGTATTAAGTTTATTGGATTCTAACTCGTCTGGCGAGAATATGCGGAAGGTAGATCCGTTACTTTTAATGTGACGATTTATGTGAGTTTGACGTCTGAAATCTTGTATTGGAGTTGAAGTTCAAAGAGGATAAGAACTTACCGCTCGATCACCTTCGAAAGGAACTCTCCACTACTTTGCATACAGCTAGCTTCGTTTTCGCTTTTGGGTTTTGCGAAATCGCGCCAGTCTGGTAAGTTGAGGGCGGTGTAACCTTTATAAGTCTCGGGGACTTGACCTAGCCTTCGCTCCGGATCCTTGGGGATGATAGATGTGATTTCATCGATGGGCTTTCCACTATCTCCGTTGATGAGCTCAGCAACGTTATAGGATTGGAGCCAACCCTCCAACAACTTGAGTTGTTCATCATCTTTCTTTGCTGCCGGTAGTGGGACCTGGTGTGAATGAAAGCTTCCTTCAATGATCTTATCGCCTAATCGCGATGGACATCCCCATCCCTTTGGTGTCCTCATGATGATAACCGGCCATCTTGGTTTGGATATCGGATTTCCCTCTCTTGCGGCTTTCTGTATCTTCCTGATTTCGCTGAGGGCCCATTCCATTGCGGCCGCCATATCATCGTCTATGTTTTCCAGATCCTCCACGAATCTGACTTGGTACCCAAGCCCACTGAACAAGCACACGATCTCTTTGTCGTCCATACAGCCGAATATCGTCCTCTCACTGATCTTGAATCCGTTGACGTGGAGTATTGGAATAACAGCACCTGATTCGGCCGGGTCTAGATATTTGTATCCATGCCAGGCAGTTGCAGTGGGTCCAGTTTCAGCTTCACCATCGCCGATAACACAAACGGCGACGAGGTCTGGTTTATCAAATACTGCGCCAAAGGCTACAGATAGCGCATAGCCAAGCTCGCCACCTTCATGTATGGAGCCGGGAACCTCGGCGCTGATATGGCTAGGGAATCCACCGGGTACGCTGAAGCTCGAGACTAGTTTGTGTAGTCCAGCAGGCGTTTGCGTGTACGATGGGTAGAAGTGACCCAAGCTATCTTCAAGCCAGAGGCTTGCCAGGATTGCCGGGGCACCGTGTCCAGGGCCGACGACGAAGAGGCTGCGCAAGTCGGTGTGAGTGCTCAATAGGCGATTGATATGCGCGTATACCAGGACTAGACCAGGACAAGTACCCCAGTGGCCTAGCAGCCGAGGTCGAACATGGTCTGCTTTCAGGGCCTCCTGTAATAATACATTGTCCTGGAGAAATATCATAGCTGTTTCACTAGCGTCAGCCCAGGCTCAATTGTGACTGTGCGACACGAGAACCTTATATCTCGTGCATGGTAGAGAGGTGATTGCGTACCTGCAGCTAGGTAATCCGCCGCTCGTCTGAATTTCTGAAGAGCATTGCGATCTTTGTCCGACAGGAACTTCTTGTGATCATCGGGCACAGCAAGTTTAAGGACATCATCTGGTAAGAGACTCTTCTCTGGAGCGGGATTTGGTTGATCTATGAATTGACTCGGCATCGTGGTAATACGTGCTCGTTGCGCGGTCAGCTACTGTAGTGGAGAAATTATTCGGCTATTGCTGGTGGTCGCAGCGGGAGCAATGGACGTCGGACAAGCTTTAAGCTATATCAACCTAACTTTCTTGTGGCGTGAACTCTGGGTGCTTAGTGATATGATATCATCGAGGGATCGCGTCAGGATTGTCGCGTTGCATCTGTGGCTTGACGTCAGAGGAATGTATACGGTTCAACACCGCGCGGTGTTGCTGCGAGACCGCATCTACCATTTACGATATAGTATACATAAAACCTCGAAGACCGTCCAAATAACGGCTGCAATTGATCACCAAGGTATCTGATACAAATTATTGAGTAAGTTTCCGGTCATAGCTTACTCGAAGTGGTAGTTTCGTGGCGAAGACTAGATATCATACAAAACTCACGCAACGCACCGTGCAACGTATCTGAGTTAGAACACTCGCGAACGTTCAACCTGTCATCACGATAGATCAGCATGTCTGGTGAAGCTGAACCTAAATCTATCCTTTCCATCAATGCTGGGTCATCTTCCCTCAAAATCAAGTTATTCGACATCGTTCGAAACGACAAAGCTCCCGTACCCAAGTTAATTCTTAAATCTACAATATCAAAGCTCACCTCCCCGTCGGCGAAGTTTACGTTCAAAATCGTCGACAAGAAAGAGTATGACGTCGAAGCCCAGGAGATCGAAAATGTACACACCAGCGTCGAGGCTTTCAATCACATCTTGAAACATTCAAGAAATGATGATAATGGGTTCGGTAACAAGCGAGTGGACCACATAACACACATCTGTCATCGCGTCGTTCATGGCGGAGAGATAGGAGATCGAGGGCCACTGGTGGTCAATAATCGTGTCATCAAAGAAGTGGAAGAACTAGCTACCCTGGCCCCTCTGTAGGTTGATATTATCTCGATAAAGATTCTTGAGAAATAGACCATCACTAAACGGTTCAAATTTTATAGGCACAATGGGCCCGCGGAATCTATCCTCAAGGAAGCAATCAGGGCTCTACCGGAAGCTAGGAATATCGCTTTTTTTGACTCTTCATTTCATAGCACACTACCAGATTTCATTAGGACGTATCCAATCGACCAAAAAGTGGCGAAAGAGAAAAAGTTGAGAAAGTACGGGTTTCACGGGCTTAGCTACAGTTGGGTCTTGAAGAATGTCGCCAAGTTCCTCGGAAAAGTAGGTGACCCACCGAACCGAAAACACAAATATCAGACGAGACGACTTAACTATATGATTAGGAGAAGGAGGAAACCTCTATCATAGCGTTGCACCTCGGAAGCGGGGCGTCCATATGTGCCATAAAAAATGGCAAATCATACGATACATCGTGAGTACTTTAGCTACCTTTGACTGCCCTAATCCCATGCCTACAAGTTGGCAAAACTGATGGATATCTATTGCTAGAATGGGCTTGACGCCATTAGAGGGGCTACCTGGTGGCTCTAGATCCGGAACTGTAGATCCAAGGTATCAGATAGAAGTCATAGCTAGTGACACTCCGACAGTGGAGACGTTTGAAACTGACATGAGGGCTATAGTCTGATCTTTCATTATTCCTCACGACCGGGCGAAAAAGACAAAGTCTTATCATCAGTGGAGCTCTCTCACGCGGAGAATATACTCAATTCAGGCTCTGTACGATTCATTCCTGTTCTCAAGTTAACATTGCTCTCGCTGATGGGGTTACTTGACAGGGCTTCAAAGCACTCGTTGGAACGTCCGATTTCTCGGAGATCCTAGCGACGGATCCACCAACTCACGAATCAGAACTGACGGTCAATATATATCTGGACAGAATCTTAGGCTTTCTAGGATCGTATTGGCTGAAACTAAAGGGCGGCACTGGTGGTGTTGACGCCATTGTGTTTTCAGGCGGTATCGGTGAAGGAAGCTCGGAGTTTCGAAAGATGATTATTGACGGATTGGCCGGGCTGAATGGTGAATTTGATGGTCTAGACAACGAGAGAAATAAGAAGGGATCTGAGGGTAACGAAGTCGTATATCCAATCGGGGATGGTGAAGGGAAAATCAAGTTTCTGGTATGTGAGACGGACGAGGAGGTAAGTATTATCGTTTCTAATTCTGATATATCGAGCCCTTTCTAGCTTCTGACTCCAATCACAGCTCCAGATGGTCGAAGAATGCTTGTCAACGAAGAAATTATGGTAAGGCATCGGGAGATAGCCATAACATTTAGGGTTCTTGAACACCAAAGATGAAATCTCACATCAAGATTAAGATTTCGAAAGATATCTGTTAAGGGGCTTCAGAATACGATAAAAGCTTACAGCGGAATCACACTATTAACTTCCAAAATCTGAGGATTATTTTTGCAATATATTAATATAATATCCACCGTTCCCTTTATAAAATTCATGGTTGTTGCGCGATCACAACTACCTTCGCTGTAGCCCCGGCCGGGTCGACGCTGCCTTCACCGTGCGTAGTCTAGCACAGCAACATCAGATATCAAAAGCTTACACGCATAGCAGATCACGCATGCTGATATATACATAAACAAATGCTCATATTCACATTCATATTCAGATAAATGAAGGTTCATACTGCGGCAGGCTAATTTCAGATGAGTATCACAGGTGGCGTCAATGACGGCAGGTGTCAAAAGTGCATATATATAGAACAGGTTCACAACCACATACTCCATCTCATCATCTCTTCACCAATGTAACGATATCTTCATCCATCAGCTCATGAGATAGACCCACTCGCTGCGGCTGATGCTTGACGCTTCGACCGTAGACGATAGCGTACTTGAACACCTCGAGGATAGACTTATGGATCGATTTGCACTACCACCAATAAGGGCCCATTAGTACAGATACCAGACGGCTACGAGCTCGGGCACGAGTTAGAAACTGGGTACTTACAAAGTCTTCAACAGTGTACTGGCCGCCCTTGAGCACTACCGGAGCTGAGTAGTCCGGCACTTGGCCCTTAGGTTTCGTGTATATCCGCCTGAGGTTCAGCTTCTCCCACATCATCTCCAGCAGCTCGTCAACATTCCACATATGCTCTGATGATATCGGTACAGCGTTGGGGATCCGGTATAGCAGATCCAATTCTTCGATACTTATCGAGTCGATCTTGTTGAGGACGTAGATGACGGGAATATACCGCCTGCTCTTCGCCTCGAGGATATCTATTAGATCGTCAATCGTGGCATCGCACCGGAAGGCGATATCTGCGTTTGCAATCTTGTACTCGCTCAGGACAGCCTTTACTTCCTCTGGCTCGATGTGAGTTAGCGGCACGGTGTTAGTGACGCTGATGCCACCCTTATCTTTCTTCTTGAAGACGATGTTCGGCGGCTCCTTGTTGATTCTGACGCCAAACCCCTCGAGTTCGTTTTCGATAAGGCGCTTGTCCGTCAGCGGCTTGAGCACGTCCAGCACGATGAAGATCAGATGGCAGGTTTTCGCGACCGCGATGACTTGCTTTCCGCGACCTTTGCCGTCTTTGGCACCTTGGATGATACCTGGAAGATCGAGCATCTGGATCTTAGCGCCGTTATACATAACGCAGCCGGGGACAGTGGTGAGGGTCGTGAATTCATAGGCAGCGGCTTCGGAGTGGGTGCCGGTTAGCTTGGACATGAGCGTGCTTTTGCCGACGGACGGGAAGCCGATGAACCCGACACTTGCTGCTCCGGTACTGCGAGGAGTTAGCAGCCTAGTACACCGTGCAGAAAACTACGAAAAGCAAGATAGGCCATACCGGGCGACATCGAAACCAACTAAAGTCGAGAATACTCGATTAGCAATGGCCTTCGACAAGTGTGCTTCTGAGAACCCGGTACATACCACCAGCTCCACCGCCACCGCCTCCAGAAGGCGTGACAAGCTCCCTCCTCAGCTTCGCGAGCTTGGCTTTAAGCTGTCCAAGATGGTAGGATGTGGCTTTCTAGACACCATATTCAGTAAGTCGCAATCCAGGCATGCTGTCTACCGCTGAGATGTGCCGTCGTACATTCTTCTGCGTCTTGGCCATCTCGGCCTCGATCTGTACCCATATCGATACATATTAGTCGCGCCGGTGAGAGCCGGGGTAATATATTCCGCCATATCGCACCTCTCGGATCTAGGAAGCCTGTTAGCAATGTCCATGTTGGTTTGACTGATATAGATGACACCCCGGGCCAGGCCTACCTTATCCACGGTTGTCGACATCTTGGACGATTGTTATGCACCCGTCACGCGCTGTAGCTGCCTTGGGGTTGTGGTCTGTGGGGTAAAGCTGGGGCCGTTTGCTTGGATTATCGTGCTGTCTGTTTGGGAAGATGCTGTAAAGCTGTGTCGACGAGCCTGCAAAATCTCGGCCAATGATGTTTCTTCAAGGTCGAGCAAGGCTGATTACGTAAGTACGTTTGGCGCCCCCACAAAAATTCGCGTCGGCAGAACCGTGCGTAATGCATTGCTTTGCTCATCTGCAGCTGCATTTGACCCACTCAGATGCTAAAATAAAGCCCAAGCTCTTATGTCTACATGTATGTAGCTTCGGTCTCCGCGGCGGATCCGGGGGTATCTGGGGCTCACACATATCTTGATCTTGGTATTTCGGTACATCAGGCGCGAGATACTGAGCGACCCATTGAAAGCTACATCTTATCAGGCTCTTTGAGCGTAGTCCAATTTTCCAACGTCCGAGTGTGGCTTATAATTAGGCCGCCTTGAGCTCCTATCAAGATCGGGAACCTTCCGTGACAGATGGAGCATGATCATCATTTCTTTGCCTCCCGGCTGCCCCGTTCGGTCCGTGATTAAGACTGTTGCATCGAAGCTTGCATTTGTGCAGGAAGTTCGTATGCAGCTTACGCAGCGGAAACAGCCATTTTATAGCTAAGCAGAGCATGCAGACAAATCCTGTACCACAGCTATATCAGTGAAGGCTGACGGGATGCATCGCATCGCATCGGTAACTGAGGCATATTCCTCGAATGGAGACTGGGTAGAGCTTTCGAATGCGGACGTGTATTAACTGGATGCAGCAAAGTGTGGAGTGGTGATTAACCCCATTGTGGGTCTCTGAACAGGGAAGGTCAGGTCGTCAGCGATGGCACGGGATGAACCTAGATGTCAAAGCTCATCGGCAGCTGTTTTCTTGGTTCTCCGGAGGAAGCTTCGTGCTCATCGCGCAGACCGCCGGCAGAAGATGTGGCCGCTCGCCGTTCTGGATTGCCCTTGTGGAGTTACCATCGATTATGTGACCTTGGCTGACGGATGCACAGCTCACATTCGGTGTCTACGAATCTTTTGTATATCGAAATATGACAAGCGCCGTAGCCGTCAAAAAATGACCAATTGCCAATGGCATCAGTGACGGACTGCTGCAGCAGGCAAAATCTAGATTGTTGGATGTACTGTACATGCATCTATGTACGTGGGCGATAACGAATAGATGACCTTTCGCCGATTTAATATATCCAACTCCTCCACGCATATTTGGAATCCGGAAAATCTCGTAATTGAATTAATAAAACCGGCTGGTGAACGGGACAGCCGTCTGTTCCCTAGATTTGAGATCTCGTATTGCGGAAGCCACGCTGCGCAATTGCAATTCAAGAAGGAAACCAAAGATCAAACTTTTGTCACCTCATCTGCTTGCGCATTAATTTGGGCTTCACCTGCCTTGACTTGCCTTGACATCTCAATGCCGCATCCTCAGGTAGGGGGTTGTTCGTGGGAAACAACCCCATAGGCTCGCTCAACATCATGGCAAGGGCTGATTATGCAATCGCGGAGGGTAGCACAGCAGAGGCAATGGTGTCCGTTGCGAGAGTTTGGTTCAGAAGGTACGAGTACGTTGCCTCCAAGCTTCGCATGCCTATGCTCAACTGCTCTTTCCTATTTTTCCTAGGTGCAGGCGGAATGGCGAGGAAATCACGCTCTACTCTGGCTTGCAGTCTTCGCGACAGGGGAGCGCCCCACACGCCTCGAATTTACAGCTTGGGGTCTACTGAGAGTTCGGATGTTAGCGATAGTTCTTTGTTGGATGGGCGGCTTGATGCGGGACGTATGGCGCTAAGGGCAACCGCTTCACAAATCATTATAGCTTTCTATTTGTAATTATATCATCATGGGAAACACGATGGGCTTGAAAGGAACCAAGAAGAAAACTCGAGCTGTTGGTCCATGCAGAAGCTGGGGTCCAATGCAATGCAGTCGTCAAAAGCTGGGCAAGCTCGATGTCATAGTTAGCGAAGAAAGGCACCCTCATCGCGTAAACTCGGCTTGGACGCACCTGAATCGAATCTTGCATTCCGCCGACCCTTGCTGCTGACCGGAACTGTCTGGGACGGGCAGGAATACCCCACCACCACCAGCCGTGCCCGGCTCCACCCTTGGCTTGGTCAACCCACTTTGCGGGCAGAGAATTTGACCGGTTCTGAACGTTGCTTATCAATCGTGGAGGAGTCATCCATTGAGTCGAGGCCCCGGCACCAGGCTGGAAGACGTGTCGTTCACGCGTACGTTTGGCGACAGTGATGGGGATGGTGGCGAACCAGACGAGAATTTGGAAGGACTGAGAGCAAGGCCGCTCTCGACGTTGCGGCCATGCGAAAAGCACGTTGTACAACCTTGGGCAGAGCTTAGCTGACCACCAGAATGGGCGTAGCCGGAAGAGGCAGTGAGGTCATGCATGTTCCGGGGTCCACAGTTAACTTCTGATGGCTGGTGGGGTGGATTAGGCCGTGCTGATGTCGCTGGGGAAGAAGAGGTACCTGAGAGGATGCTTGCTGGTAGCACTTCCAGATTGGAGGGAGGTCGAGGACAGCCGTCGAGCGCCGCTACAATAAGTACTTATATTGTCCTCCTCCTTCCAACAAAAAACTATCTTGCTCGTCCCACCACCTTCCCCATCGCCCAAGCTCCTTGCCCTGATAGTAAGCAACGTTGTATCCTCGTCGAGTCAGTGGCTGACTGGGCCGGATCAATCGTCTGCGGTCTTCTATCAAACGCATTGAGACTGTCGATTTCTTTCTTGGCTCGAGCTCCTCTGTCCCTCCCACTTTGCGACAGCCTTGAACCCGCATACCATCCGTAATCCAGCCTAGACTTCAAGACCTGGTAAGTGATACATTGCATCTTTTGCTGCAATTCTCATCCGCTATCGCCGGTCAAATTCGAGCTGTGAGTAGTTACGACGTCGCAATCGTCACATACCTCAGCACTCACAGTGTGGCTTCATTGCGTCATCGAGAGCACTCGATATAGTGGACTGCTCAACGTGTGTAGCTCTGGCACTCCTCGCAATTGGAATTGAGACCGTTTCTTCACGGCAGCTCTTATCAGCCTCATCCTTTCATCCTTTCCTGGGCCAATTGGTCTCCCCTGTCTTTCATCAGCTTCCTCTGAGTGGCGGCTGCAACTGTCGCGTCCGAAGTCGGGTTCTTTCATTCGGGACCTCTCTTATTGCTGTGTCAGGAAAACTGTAGTCTCTTGCGAATGCCTTCTGAGGTCTCGCTCCTGCGTCCGCTTTTTTTCCTAGGGAAGAACGATTTCCCAGCTCACGAACGATGACTATTGCATCGCTCGAATTGTTGCGCTTCCAGCCGTCTGCAGCATTCCTGTTTGTGTACTCCGAAGAATTTAATTACTGACAAAAGCAGCAATATCTTGTCTAGAAGCGGACGTCGTTTTTCTCTTCGAACCTCACGCACCTCGATAACTCCGCATTTGAACCCCTCCTTGTGCGGAAACGAGTCTTCTTAAAATCCCACCTGGAGACCTTGGGCAAACCCAAGATCATCTTTCTGTCACAACCGGTAACAACTCAATCCCCAGATCTCTAGCCCATCAAACCTCTGAAGCCTTGGTGCTAAAATTCAAATGCGTATAGTCTGAGACACGATGGTGAAACCGGCCAGTGTCCCATTGCTGGATTCCGGCGATAGACTCAATGTTCAATCCCATGGGGCGATCTTTAAGGGAGGTGCCCATGAGAGCGTTGTACAGGGTCCTCATAGCCATCCCGTTCAGATTCTAGACATCCGGACCTCGCTCGTTGAAGAAACGCTAAACGAGGCCATTATCGATGGTCTGAAAGCCGACTATGGGAAGAAAACGTTGCCGACAATGCTCCTGTATGACTCTGCAGGACTGAAAATCTTCGAGGAGATCACATACGTCGAGGACTATTATCTCACGAATGCAGAAATAGAAGTCCTGACGACGAATGCTGCTGAAATCGCCGCCGCGGTCCCCGATGGAGCGCTTCTGGTGGAGTTAGGATCTGGCAACTTGCGTAAAGTCAACATCCTGCTTCAAGCTCTGGAAGCTGCGCAAAAGAGTATCAGCTACTTTGCACTTGATCTGTCTCGACCAGAACTGGAACGGACTTTCTCCCAGCTTCCGAATGGGGGATTCCGATATGTGCGATGCTATGGCTTACACGGCACATATGAGGATGGTATGAAGTGGCTTAAGGAGAACGAAAGCATCAGAGATCGCCCTAGATTCATCCTTTGGCTTGGTTCATCAGTCGGGAACTTTGAACGAAAGGAGGCGGAAGTTTTCTTGAGGAAATACAAAGAACAGGTTTTGCGTCCAGGAACCAAGGATCGTATGCTCATAGCCTTCGACTCCTGCGATGACATCGAACGCGTATATTACGCCTACAATGATCGCCAAGGAGTTACAACCCGGTTCATCTTGAACGGTCTAAACAATGCGAATTCCATCTTGGGGCGTAAGGTCTTCGACACAGAAGCATGGGAGTACGTTGGCGAGTTCGACCCACTCAACCAACGACACCAAGCATTCTATGTGGCGAAGGAGGACATCACTCTGAGTCTTGAGAATCCGGTTTTTGTCAAGAAAGGCGAGAAGATCTTAGTAGAAAGGAGCTATAAGTTCTCGGAATCGCAGACGATACTAATGTTTGAGAATGCCGGTTTGGCAAGGGGCACCTCCTGGGGTCAAGAGGGTGGAGAATATAGTGAGTTCTTACCTTGCTCCCTGTGATTTTCATCATGTCATGAAGGAACACTGTGTTAAGATAATGCCTTCCACCACAGCTCTCCATCTGCTGTACCACCCAGCAGGAAAAGTCTCAGCTGTACCGGAGTCTTACGCGAAACTACGGTATCCGACAGTCGAACAGTGGGAAGAATTGTGGAAGACGTGGGATGCTGTCACGCTTGGAATGGTTCGATCCGATCAATACCTCACCAAGCCCATCGATCTCAGGAATCCGATTATCTTCTACCTGGGCCACATACCAACGTGGTTTGATATTCAGCTGGCGCGAGCAACGGGGTTGCCTCTCGCCGGACCAGAGCATTATCCGGCAATCTTCCAACGAGGCATTGACCCAGATGTTGATGATCCGACGCAATGCCACTCCCATAGTGCCATACCGGATTCTTGGCCAGCGTTGGAAGAAATCAAGGATTGCCAGGTCCGGGTACGTGAACGAGTGAGATCTCTGTATCCACTAACCACTAGTACGCCAGTCGGTGTGCAGCGTGCGCTGTGGCTCGGATTCGAGCATGAGGTAATGCACCTCGAAACTCTTCTTTACATGCTGCTCCAGCATGATCTTACACTGCCTCCACCGGGCGTCCCAGTCCCTGATTTCCGAGCCGAGTATATTTTGGACTCCACCAAGCCGAGCAATGCAGAAGAGTGGATGAAGATTCCGGGGCGTCAAAACACCCTCGGCGTGGAAGACCGCGAAAAAGAAGGTGGGCATTTCGCTTGGGATAATGAAAGGCCACCGATCCAGAAGTCTGTGACTTCGTTCGAAGCTTTCTCGCGGCCAATAACGAATGGCGAGTACGCATTGTACTTGAACGCCACCAATTCCAAGGAGCTCCCGAAATCGTGGATTGCGGATGGCAGGAACGCTCTGACCGACACCATCGCCAAGGTCGACGAGAGCATTGATGTTCCAGAGGCCTTCAAAGGGTTATTCGTAAAGACGGTGTTTGGGCCAGTCCCTTTGACTTATGCGCAGCACTGGCCTGCCATCGCTTCGTACGATGAGCTCAACGGCTGCGCTAACTGGATGGGCGGACGTCTTCCCACCCGCGAGGAGTTGCAGGTCATTTATGACCATGTCGAGTTTGTGAAGAAGGACTTGGAGGCAAAGAAGCTGTCCGCAATGATTGATGCGGTTAATGGGTGAGTAGTTTGCATATCAGAATCCGCGGTTTTTGAAGAGGGATGCTAACCTTTATAATTAAAGCCATCTATCAATGAAGGGCGTCCACATTACCCCCCCGGAGCCAGCTGCCCCGGCCCAGGAGGCGAACAAGTCGAAGGTCAACGACATGTTCGCCAATCTGGTAGGGGCCACTGTTAGCTTCTATCAGTGGCATCCTACCTGTGTGAAGGGGAAGTTCTGTGGGAGAGGAGATGGGGGAGCTTGGGAGTGGACTTCTACCGTGTTGAAGAAGTGGGAAGGCTTTAAGCCAATGGAGGAGTACCCAGAGTACACTGGTAAATGATTCACGCTCTGCTTTCCCTCAAGAACGTTTAGCGGATCTGACTGACACTGCACGTCTCATTTATAGCGGACTTTTTTGACACCAAGCATAACATTGTCCTCGGCGGTAGCTGGGCCACGCACAGCAGAATTGCCGGACGCAAGTCCTTGTGAGTTATACTCCATGTGATACTACATTCAACTCGTCTGCACAGCGTCGATGCTAACTTCACTTTCACAGCGTCAACTGGTATCAACGTAACTACCAGTATACGTGGTGCACTGCACGTCTTGTCCGTGATGCTCCGGTCGACGAGTCCGCCGAGAATGGACGACACTAAACAAGATTGCTATTGACGGCGGAGTGTGGTGAAGCAGTGAACTTTGAATGTCGCGGGCAAGGGATATGTTTTTGGTTTCATGCTCTTTCATTTTCATGCCATCAGATTGAGAAACCCTTCTGACCTGTCACTTGCTGATCAGACTGATATATTTTTCCTTTGCGAATGACTGCCTCCCTTGTCTTTTCCCTTGTCGTGAACTTTTTGCAAGTTATTATTTCTCATTTATGACGCCGTGTTTCGTAATCCGTTGAGCAGTTGGTCATGTTGCGATGGTTGCGAGCCATATCGATATCTTGTTTCTGAGATTGACCTTCGGTTCAATGCGAGGACGCCTGTTCATTACGTTAGCCAGAATGTCAAATCTATTCGTTTGATCACTAAATTTGAGCAGCCTGGTTATAAGTCACTGCTATATTGCGTCTCAAAGGGCGGCCATTGTACGGAGACCTCGGCTTGGTATCATATTAAAGAATCGTTGGCAAGTGCATGCACATAGACGTAAATTCAACGTAGCCTCCAAGCAGATAACCGCCATGACCGCCGACAAACTATCAACTACACGCTATACACATAACTAGCCCTCGGTCAACAAAATCGTTGATCTCATGCATGCATAGATGCGCTTCTGATCTGAAAAATGCAGAAGGAAAGACAGATTTAGAGAAGACGTCGCTTTTCGTTTCTTTTTACATTTTTGGTAACGGTACATGCGTCACTCCGGCCGCTCATCCACGATTACGACCCACTCGTCGCCGCCTTCGACCGCCTCGTCGGTCCTCAGCCCTGCTATTAGCGGATGCTGGTGTGGGAGGATTTGCGATGCGCGCAGGTCTTTCTCCACGGGCTGATCATCGCACAAGGCTTCCACTGCGAAGTCACGGACGATGACACCGTTGTTGCTACAGCGACTCTTTGGTGAGTGCTGCTGCGTCTGGGTCTGCGCACCCGCATCCGTCTTTGCTTTTCCCTCCTCACGCGATTTCCGGCGAGTTTTCTTCGTCTTTGTTGCGACGGGAGGTGCGCGTTCGGGTCGGCGCTGTTTCTTGTCGTCGTTTTTGTCCTTGTCGATTTTACTTAGTATGTCAGATATCCGCTGCCGATCGACTTGATGCGATGAATTGGCTGCGAGGCGTTGGAGCTGTTTTAAGGGCTTGACGAGCTTGGCTTTGCGGACGAGGTCCGCGTCGGCCGTGAGGTATTTCTCCTCAATATTGGTGAGGGCCGTAGATTCTAGTGTTGGGACAAGGTTCTAGGAAGGAGTTACGTTAGTATTCTGTCCGGAGGTTGTATGGTGGTGAGAAAGTAGCTTACATCCTCGTCCTTGCCGCATTCGAGGAGCTTGACGGCAAACTGCAGCTTGTACCGATCGTAGAGCATCTGCGTGTATAGTTCCTTCGACCGCTCTTCAGCCTCCTTGTCCTCCTTTTCTTGGTTCTCCTTTGTCGAAACTACAAGGCGGCTGGCATCCCCGCGGTTCCGGCTGCGCATCTCCTCGAGGTCGAACGTCTGTGCGATCTCCTTCGCATGCTTCAGCCGCTCATCACTGACAGTAAACGACCGTGGGAACCAGCTGAAGATGTCCTCCGGGTATTCTTGCAGTCGTGCGTACAGCGAGGGCTCGAAGCAGTTCATCGAAACGCCGTCAGAACTATGTGCAATGGGAATCTCCTCAACAAAGTTGCTGGGGAACCAGCCGAACGTGTTGAGTCGGTCCTGGTCCTTAGACCGAACGACGGCGCCGAACCACCAACCATTGTGGCCCTTCTCGATAATATCAATAACGTCATCAACCTCAATGGAAAGCTCCTGACCCTGGATGAGCGGAGCCCCTTCTGCAACCCCAGTGCTCTTGAACTCGTAGAGCGCCACGCAGATGTTGCGGTTCCAGTAGGTAGAGTATGGGTCATCGGGGAGGACTGGGTAGCGGTGATGCAGGATCTGTGCGAGCGCCTGTGCGCTGCCAGTCGTATACGCCATCCCGTGACCTTCGAAGCCAGCAAGAATGTACTGGCCTTCCGTACCGGGGACTTTGCCGACCCACGGGCGCTCATCGGCGGAGAAGCCCATGATGCCGCTCCACATGTACTTTGCGTCGCACATCTTTTCTTTGCCGGGATATCCGCTTTCGTCGTCGAAGTACTTGCCGACGCTGGAGCGTAGATAGCCGCTAACCTCCGCATCGACACTGCTGTCGTCAGTGACGCCAACGCCTTGGTCCTTGGCGTACTTGCGGCCGCCGCCGAGGAGGAAAGCACCGCCGCTACCATTGCTGTAGATATCCTCTTGAATCAAGTATTCGGCCTTGATTCTCTCGCCATCTACGAGGCCGTAGGTGTGGTCTAGCGGCTTCGAGACGAGGGACTGGGGTGGCTGCAGTGCAGACATTTGCGCGCGGACTGGATAGATGACATCACGCATGGAGGGGACGAGATGCGATGCGAAGGCATTTGTGGCGTGGATGACAATTGGCGCTGTGAGGGCTCCTCGGGATGTATGGATGCGGTGGAGAGGAATCGGGGCTCCGTCGTTTAGTGTGGAGATTGCGAGAACAGGAGTGGAGGTCTGGAGGTTGAGGCCCCGATTTTTGATGAGGTCTTTGAGGATGTGGCTCACGAGCTTGTACGGCCAGAGCTTGGCGGCATCTTTGATAGTGATGGCACCAACGGCGGTGGGTACCCTGAGCTGCTCCAGGGCTGCCTTATCCGTCACAATGGTCAACTTATCAGCGAGCTCAGGTGCGTGCCGCCGTAGAGTTTCGATCGAGGAAACGGCAAGGCCAAACGACTCCTGGTCGAAGTATGCATCGCAGGACGGGAGTCTATGGAAGTCGCAATCGACGCCGTTCTCTTGAATGTAACTGGTCAGGAGTGACAAGTTTCGGAGCTCAAAGTTGATCGCCGTCAGAGTCTCCGAGATGCCCAGGTCGTCAAATAGGTGCTGAAGGCGCGGGTAAGCGTATAACGAGGGTTTGCAGTGGCCACCTATGGAGATAAAATTGTGAATTTAGTAGCTATCCAGGATCACGGCAATGCGTCGGTTGTATTCGGGGAGGATTTACCATTCTAGACAGACATCTCATGTTAGTTTCGTCGCGCGTACGTTATTAGGGGCTTCGGACTTTAACTTACTCGACCAGTAGCGCCCCAGCACGCCTCGCGAGCTTCCAGCATGATAATCCTCCGGCCCTGAATCCATGCTCCGCCGTCCTGTTCACACAGATATCTTGCAGTCTGCGCGCCGGCAATACCACTTCCAATAATCACAATATCGGCCTCAGCGGGAAGCTCAGTAGTAGTACGGTGGCCCAACAGGAACTCATCCGGCTGCTTGAGCCAGAACGAGGAAGTAGACTCCTCGGATGGGATCTGTGGGTCTGGGAAATGCGCTGAAGACATGGTTATAGGTATCGGTGCTGTCTGCAACCTGTCTTTTCTTTTTTCGCAGTAGGTTGGTGGTCTTGTTATATGGTAGATCCTCCTGCTGCTGGGCAACACGGGTAGGGCAACGACTCCTGAGATGTATTCTTTAATGGTAGAAAGAAAAATGCAGAGGAGGTGCGGAATATCTCAAGCAAGAACGAATGAACGTCTGCGAGATGAGTAAGAAAAACTATATAATTTATTGGTCTGGAAAACGTGATCGCAAAGCGGAGGCGGCGAGGGATCACGAGAGGCCTGGTATATGAACGGATATACACCAACCAAAAGTATGACCAAGAGGGAAGTATTCAGAAGGTCGCCAGAGAGTCCGGATCAGACCAGCACAGAACAAAAGATGTGCAGGCTGTGGTTGATGTGCGAAAGAGTAAGGACGAGGGGGGTGGGCGCGAGGGATGGCCGGATTTATATAATATGTTATATCTCGAGCTGGATTTAAGGTAGCCAGCAGCACTGGGGCCAGCAGATTTGGGGATGCCGGTGAA
The DNA here is from genome assembly GCA_036872635.1 of Orbilia brochopaga. NCBI lineage: Eukaryota > Fungi > Ascomycota > Orbiliomycetes > Orbiliales > Orbiliaceae > Orbilia > Orbilia brochopaga. The sequence goes on along the minus strand of JAVHNQ010000008.1, from coordinate 499,617 downwards.
TCGATCGAGCTAGCTCGCCGGAGCCTGGGGGACTAGCGCGAGAAGGCAGTGGGCGAGCTAAGCATGGCTTGCAGGCCGGATGTCTCGATTTTGCGTGAAATATAAATAAGGACTAACAGGCTAGCTGGTCGGACCCGCCTGCAATGCGCACTAGGCCAGGCCGTCCACAGCCAGCTGCAGCGCTGGTGGATGGATGCATACATATTACATCCATGTACCAGGGAACCACGACCCTCTCGCATCGCTCAATCGTAAAAGGCGCATGCGTGGTGCATGAACGAGCCGGCTGGCTCGAGACGCTCTTTTCCGCGTCGTGTCAGCTCCTTCGGGTCGGTAAGATTGAATTTGCCATGACTGTGATTGCTCTAAGGCTGTTGGGCGGCTTGCTGCCTTGCCTCCTGGTGGTCGTCTAATCTAGATCTGTCTCGATCAGAGCATCTCGATCGAGCAAGTCGTAGAGGATGTGCAAGATCCCTGGCAAAGGGCTCTCCGAGGACTTGCAAAAGCGATCGTCTAAGTTTAGGACGCACGCCTGGTCAAAGTGGCGGTATCCATCGCGTCCACCAGGGCTTTCCTTTGTTTGACCGTAACGGCAAGGCGCAACTGGTGCGACGTCGTGATCCGAAGGGTCTGGCCGGGTTAGCGGGCGCCCGCACGGGATAGACTTTGGCTGCATCCTTGGGGAGCTTGGGTTCTCACCTGGTGGCCTGGTCGGCGGCCGAGCAGCAGCAGCGGCAGCCGAGCCGGCGGTTGTGATCGTGGTCAAGCCTCGTATGCTGACGAACACGAGCGATGATCAAAGAAACCGCTGGCCGGGCGGGCTTCTTGGATGATGTGAAGTTGTGTGGGTCTGTCTACGAAGGACGTTGAAGTCCGGCCGGGACGTCGTGCAGCAACCCGCAACCACGACGGCTGCACGTACAGACAACCACATCTCGCAATAGTGCACGATGTCCTTCTTCACGACGCTCATCCAAGCCAACCTCCGCCCCAGACTGTGGCTCCGGCTCCACGCAGACGACGACGACGACGACGGGGACCCTAGGCCGGTCGAAGAACTTTCAGAGTGAAGCTGGGATCCAGCATTGAGCTTGCCCGCCAAAGAATGAGCTTTTCCTGCGAAAATTTCAACAGCGACCCACTTTGACGACGCGGCGACGGTTCTGGAGTCCCTGCTGCATGCTGCCTTGGTCTGCATCCCAGGTTCCCCGTAGTTCATGAGTCGCAGCTGTCCATAGAATCGGCCTCTGGCGCACCGGCTCTGCATCCCCGTGTCCCGTTTTCCTCTTTGGGGACTTTCACCGTGCATTGCATCTGCACACACGACGGATGAGAAAGCAGCAGAAGCAGAGATTTTTCCTGGCTGCAGGAGTACCAGAAGACGCAGAGGAAATAAGAAAGCTCTGCAGTGCATTTCGGGCTGCTGCTTTTGCCTTACGACATCTTGCTCACGGGTGTGCACCCCTCTTCGTGGTGACCGTCAAGTGGTCAGGCCATTTACCTGCCAACTGCGCCGCTAGCAAGCTCCGATTGGATCTCGAAGCTCTTGCTTTTCCCTCGCCCTCGCTCTCACGCTCATGCTCACGCCCAAGTCACGAATTCACCCGGTTGCATACATTCCAGTCATCGTCAAGCTTTCCCGTTTTGCTGGGCCAGGAAAATCGACGCGAGCTGTCAGCTTGGCCGGTTCGGCACCTCCATTTGCAGTTCGCATGGGATGTTTGCCTGCCAGCCCTTGAAGCTGTCTGCTCTTGGATCCTCGTCTTTATCCATTTTAAGGTTCTTTTAAAAAGTCCTGCATCCATCCAGCATCCATGGCCCAGCAGACAGTAGGGATTTCCAGGCAAGGCGCAAGTTACTTACAGATTCTATACGAGAACCTTCTGTCTGACGCCTCTCCCTGATCGATCCTCGAGGGGTACCACCGAAAATGCAAATATCTCCAACTCCACTCGGCGAAGCCAACGTAATCGTTGTCGCATTCATGTTGGGTCCCTTGCTTGGAGGAATTCAGTCGCAAACAAAGCACAAGAGAAGGAATAGAGCGAGCCCTCGAGCTCGCGAGCGCGCATGAAGATTTCCTCAAAATAATATCCACTCCAACTCCACCGGTGGATTCGGGACCCCACCTGCATGGCTTTTTCTTGCCTGCAGCCCTCTCCTTTGTTGCTTAGCGAGCGAGGGAAGCGGAACAGTCAAAAGCACATTTTCAAGGGTCTACGGACAGCAAAAGCATCGATGGGCTGCAAGCCTGAAAAAGAAATTAACCGTAGAAGCAAGAGAGAAAATGATGGCACACGCACATTTTTTCGCTCGAGAAAAATCTCGTCCCGTCTCTGCAGATACGAGATTCGAAAAGGGACCTATGAGAACGAGAAACGTCTCCGTGATCATAATCCGTTATCATGATAATCACGCACGCTCGAACACAACCGCATGAATGCACAGAGACACATGGGAGTCCTGAAGCAAAACCGCGATGACCGGCCTGCGACATTCCTCCAGCGCCAAACGGTCACGGGTAAACCCGTGAGCGTTTTAGTCTGCCAGGCTCACGCGATTCGATCGCCCGAACGATCTCTATCGTTCCGCATTCTTGTTGCCTCCTCAAGCCGCCGGCGGAGGCAACCCGAACGCAGGGATTCATACCAGAGAGGATGTGCAAACGCGGAATGCGGGGATCGAAGGAATCACGGCTTCATACGATATGCACCCGCACGAGGCAAAAATAGAACGGTAGTCACGTTGACTCAAAGGGTAGCAATGGTTGGGCAAGCAAGCAAGCAGTCAGAGAATACACATCTCTGCCCGCTCAACCATTCATTCCATCGACTGACCATCAATTTCCGGGTCCGTTTCGCTTCGGGACTCGCTTCGTCAACCCGAAGCAGCCAACCAGAGAAAAAACAAAGGAAATGCAGCTGCATCCTGTTGTCGGTTCCAAGTGGTCCAGCACATCGTTGTTTGCTAAGCGAATAACTTGAATACTGGAATTCGGTCTGGATGGACGGATGGGTGAATGGGGGTGAATGCAATCAACGGATTAAGCTTGATTCCTTCGCCGATGCAACAGCGATGCAAAAGCATTGACGGCGGATCACGTCGGACGTGACCAGCGCATTGCCTGGATGAATTGGCTGGTTTCTTTGACTGATGAAGAAATGGTGGTGCAATGCATGTGCATGCACGTTCAAGTTCCGACATGCAGACACGGTTCAAATGCTTGTGATCGATTGGCTCAACCGTGGCCCCGCATGCCATCACGATGGGTCGCCGGGTATTGTTGAGCAGCTCCGCGATATCGGTCGTCTTGCTGCAGACGGACAGCTCTATTTTTTGGATTACGGTTGGGAGTGCGGAGCACAGGTAAGCATATCTTGACGGGGCGATATGACAGCGATATTATTAATTGGAAGCTGCAGAGCACATACCAGCGCGGTGGCATCGCGCTTCTGTCAATAAATGTCCCACGCGGGGAGCTGAACAGAAGGTGACGAATTGCCATTATTTGCCCGGATATCTGCTTGGGGGACAACCTCATTTTGGGCTGTGTGTCTTAAATCGCAGCCATCCGTTCATTCTTGATGACAAACTGCCAAGACAGCTGATAATCACAAAATGCATGCGCTGTGCACAACTTAACCAAACTGACATATTTTATCTCGAGGCTGAACTCCAACCACAGCACCTCGGATCATCGGCTCTTGTCAGCTGAGCAGAAGACCCGTCAGCTCCATGCCGGCCGTCGGCATCAGGCGACGGAGATGGATGGCAGCCCAACACCATGGGGCACCCAGCCAGCCTCGTTCCGTGAATTAGCCAGCAGAGTTAATGAGCTAGGGCTTACCAAACATCGCCAAGGGCCCGTCAAGTTGAAGACATCCAGAATACAGCAGCCAATGCGAGAAGATGCAACGCGAGACCAGCCGCTGCTAGCCTTCCGCTATGTCTTTGATTCAGAGGGCGAATCAGAGACGGGATGAAATTGCTCTAGTCGGGCGAGAAGTCATGAGATCGAAAGCTATCTCATGCTAACATGCTAACATGCTAACATGCTAACATTAAGTGCAAACATACAACTGCCGCAATTTCATTTCATTCAAACTGACCTAAGACGGCGCGAGCACCGCGGCATGTGAAGCTTATTCCATTCCAGCGACTTCTGTACGTAATAGTGCACCTTCGAATTCAGCTACGGCCCAACCTGATTCTGGTCAACAAATAAATCAATAGTTATTGATTGCAGCGCATGAACCCATAAAACAGGATATCGAGATCAGATTTAGGACCGGGTTACTCGGATCGAGCGGCGATATTGCTAAATTCTTCGCGAGAAAGCACCTTTTTTCGGCTGCGCAACCTAAAGCCCTCCCGAATCGCTCTTGCCAGCGCAGCATGTCGCTCCACATGTTACACCGTATCGCACAAACGTGCTCCGCGGGTCCGTATGGAGCACGCATACCGTTGTATGTGCAACCCTGTCTGACAACCAAGGAGACTGTGGTACAGATCCATGCATTATAGGCCGCGGAGCCAAGGTAAGACCTGGTCCTGTACTCTCCATGGATATCGTATCAACAATCACAAGCAGGCCCACATGAACTTGACCTGCGCCGCCGGATCTTGCAGGTAGGATTGCTTTCATGCTGTTAAATTTTTCGCGGGCGGGTAGCATTTCCATTCTTGATTTTGACTCGATGACAGCTGGAAAGCAAGCTGCACGGGAAGAGCGTGAGTCTCATCGGCTGACGTCAGGACAAACAGCGGGATGCCCTGCAATGTCGGTTAGAATTCAAGCATTGAAGCTGCCGTGGCGCGGATGCAGACTCATGAATGTGATTTCTGTTCCTTGATTACACTCCGCAATTGGACCCGACTTCTCGTGCCGTATTTTCATTTGTGATATGACTTGACAAGTAAATACAAGGAATGTTGAATTCAAAAAGGTGGACCTCGGCCGTGGCCATAAGCTCGTCCGACTGGTTATCCTTGACACCGATGTAAAATGATATTTGAAGTACCAATCAGACTCCTCATACGACACTGTAATCGGATTCTGAAAACTCGAAAAGCAAAATGCAAGAGTTCACCATCCACTCGCTAGACGGATATTCCGCCCGACATAGTTCCCCTTGATTGGCTGTCTCTTTTCCAAAGAGCCTAATGCTGGATTGCCTGCCTCGGAAGCATCTGGGGTGTTGATGTCGGTTTCGTTGATGTCTTCACCGATAGCAGCTCTGAACATTGCCTCGCTATTCGCCAGCTGCAGCGCCCAGGACCGATCATTCCAGTGCCAATTCTCATTCTTGCCAGGAGTGTCACCACGATTGATATCCATAGCAATAAGATAATATTTGCAGCCGGTGCCTTCCAGTTCTTTACTGGCGTTTATCCTCTGAAGCGCCTTCTCGAAAACTATCAGCGAGCTAGAGCAGCAATTGCTCAACTTGGTTAAACGCGTGTCGTTGCCATTCCCAATAGGTATCGGATTGGTCAGGCAGTCGAATATCGAGACGTGTGCCTCGTTGGCGGAGTTGGTCTCGATTCGAGTAATCACAAGTTTGTAAGGCGATGGGAACGACTCCTGCCTTTCGAAATACGACGTCATGCTACTCGGGACCTATTTATCCTCAAATTATTTTTGCGATTAATACTATTGCTTCCTTCCAGTGAAAGTAAAAAACAAAATTACTGTAGCTTTACACTATAGTGCGAACGAGCTCAATTGCAATTGCTCCTGGGGTCGGAGAGTAGCTCCTGATATCGAATGCGGACTTCAGTCAACATACCGATTTGTATGTTGAGGTTGGCTTGCAGATCTGATTGTTGAACTATTGCTTACAAGCTTGATGAACAACAATAGACCAACTGCAGCTAGAGACGGCTAGTGACTGTTCGAAGAATGGATCGCTCGGGGAAATTTCGAAAATGAGCTTGCGATAGTTTAATCGGTGGACCCTCTAACTCACGTCCAGGAAGGATCCTCGAGCGGGGTTCCAGTTGTAGTATTGTTGCAACAACGACAGCCTCACACGAGCTGGCGCTGGGATATGAATCAGTAAAGATTGCCGACACATATTCCCCACTGGTACCGTCGAGCTTCGAATCAAAGAAGCCTGATTGAAGCCTCGCAAGCACGCCAAGCCGCCGCTTCGGGCAGGCCAATTTTGGTAATCAGTTGGCTGCCGAAGCTGAGATTCTCGGTATGTAACTCAGGCAATATATGCACCTCGGAGGCACTGCTGCCAAGACCTGCTGCGGGCTGCCGCAAACCAACCAGGCGTCTTCCCGACGGTCCCGACGGACGGCCAGCTGTATGTCGACGTCGTCCGTCCGGTTGTTGGGTTTGGGTTTCGGAGGTGAAATAGCCTAAGTGGGATGAATGATTGAGGTTGTCGCATTGAGGAGACCACCACCCGTGTGTGCATATATGCAAGTATGCATGTCTGGGAAAATGTTATATCCGATGGGTGTATAAGTACGTATACCCAAGAATATTGTGCATCGTGGTACGAAATCGACAAGCTAGGCTGATCTGCAAGAATGAGAATTCGAATGACCCACTTGTATTTTTGGTGTATAGAGACCTCCGTAGTTAACTTGGTCAAGACGCCACAATATATAGACTTAAGTTTAATAAATATCAAACGTACATTATATAGAGGCTTCTAAGCCTGTGGGGCCATCGGCTAGATCTGTACAATCTTTGATAGATTATGTTAAAGCTTCGCGAGGAGGCAATGTAACTTAACCGTAGATAGTTATATCACTAATATCGATAATTAGGTCTCTTTCCATATTTAGTCTAATATAACGATAGAAATTCAAAAGACTATATATTATTATGTCTTACTTATGCCTCCATGCGCCAGCCTTCTGATGTCATGGCGGATGCAGCAGATTTCTAGATCTCTAGATCTCCGGAATAATGGCTAGGGCTTCTAGACTACGCAGATGTCACTTTATTATCGACCTTAAGTGAAATTTAGCCTGAATGGACTGTACGCAAATTTCGGCGAATTTCCCGATGTGTTAATATTAATTGCAAACTCAAAACACTCTGTCTTCACTGATATATAACGTAGTGGCAAATTAATTGATAGCTCGGCTTCGCCAGTGAATTCATGAAGTAAAGCTGTCTGGCTTACGAAATGGTGATATCCATCGTGTATGGCAAGCCCCAGCGGAGCTGTCGGAAAATTATAAATGACTATCATTCCGTTCCAATACGAGGGTCTGGAAATCTTTGACTTGGGAATTTCGAAAGTTGAAGGTGCCCGAATTCGCAAACGCTTTGATGATGTAGAGTTGTTTCCGAACCTTGGGTCTATGATATCTATGATTTTTAATTTTCTGATTTCTACAATCTTCCCGTAGATTGTCGGTTCAAGGCGAAGATTTACCATTGGCTAAAGACACTTATTTTCCCAATCCGAATATTTGGACAATTGTGCTCCCTCTACAGGGTCACGCTCGCCCCGCAAAACTTGATATAAATGTCTTGGGCCGCAACTATGTTCATATAGGTAAATCAAGAAGGCATATATAGCTTGATTTTCAGCTAGATGTTAGTCCCAGGAGAAGATCCTCTAGCTAGCAGGGAATAACTGTACATTGCAAGTGCAAAAAAAAAAATAAGTCTCGTGAAGCACCTGTTTTGGGAATTTCGGAAATGGCGTGCGCGGCACCCCAGTGCAAAAGGAGCTCAATTGCATAATAAACGAAAAGGCATTAAATCGAGTCTTCACGACGTGCACTACCTCGATGCGACCTATATGGTTATACCCGTGTCTACATTACATTGAAGTTGTATATCTGTTGCCCACCCTATTATGATTGCATGCAACAACGTTCTAAGTGTTATTTTGTCGCCATATCATGGGGTCAGCTATTTTTGATAGACGTTTGGATAGTGACAAGCTACGATAGTCGACTGCACATCGAATGCATGATGTCTTTACTGGTAGACTAACTGTTACGTGAGTTTGACGGTCGTAATCTGTTCGAAGTTGCCGAAAATATATTTATAAAAGAACCTATTTTATCTGATCATCGGTGTCCCAGTTGCAAAGTTTTAGAAGGCGTCAAAAATCAAAATATATAATCTATTATAAATCAATCATAAATACAAAGTAAGCTCAGCCTGTGAATCGGGCGTGACGTTCTTTGTATGGGTATAAATACTCCGGAATGCGCCGGCATCTGAGGCCTGCAACTTAATACTGGAAACCACCTCCTCTGACAGCTCCACATCTATTCACCATTTTAACGACACCTTTCGACATAAAACCGAACTCTATAAAAAGCTGATGATACTGCATTTCATGGTCTTTGCTTGCTAGTCATTGCATTTACCGGTGTAAGTTGACCCTTCCCTTCTCTCATGCTTGAAAGTACTGACGGCAAGTCCCCAAGTTAAACCCAATTCGGTCCCTCGTCGCCTGTGACTTGGCCTTCATGGATGTCTGCCCAATAAATGGATCCACCAATGCATATCTGTGCCCTGGACAACGACTGCATATATGACTGCAGCATGAAGATGACCAGTCCGACAATGGAAACGGACGCAAAACGAAACACGGAAGAGCACATCAGAGGAGAAAAGAAACGAAGTCATGAAAACTTACCTCGGGGAGGTCATCCATGGGGAAGTGCGGTGCGGTCAGCTACGACACTTCCCACTATTTCTTCGAAGTTTGATGCTGCAAGATGTACGGGTCACTGGTATGTCTCCGTGGAGATAGACAGTTCCGGCGAATTTAGTTCTCGTGGCCCTGCGGCCTGGAGAGCAATTCACCTGCCAAAGTCATAAACAGCGAAAGAAAGTCGCATTCGACAATCTCTTCAAACAAGAGAGTCGCCTCGTTCAGCAGGGAGAATATATACAACGACATATATTCACCAGTGCGCCAACCGCTGCCACGAGACTGAGACAAAAGTACAGAGATGGGCTATGGAGACTCCTTCGACGACGGCCTTACGACCTGTGCAATGAAGAACTCAGTCAATTCTGAGCTTGGGTATCATATGGATCATAGAGGGTAGACGAATGGAGGGGCATGCCCCTTGTGCATTGGCCTGGCGTTGATGGGGTCTGCTAGTTGGCTATTGGTACTAGTGGACCGTTGGGAATAGTCGAATTCGGCGAATGCGAATCTGGGAGCTATTGTGATGAGCTATAATTTGCGGATGGGAGCTGCTCTGGTCTGAGCTAGGACTCGAAGACATGTGTCGGACGTTGTCGCAGAAAATTGCAACAAAGTAGTGTATCATGGGCACTCCAATCATGATCACGAAGGAGAATTGCTCTGCTGCTGATATGTATGGAACTGTCACACGATTGCAAATAATTGCATATGTGGTTGTTATATGTACAGCTCATATATATATGGAACCTAGTTAGATTTTGCTCATTGAAACTTCCTCTGTCCTCTTACCAAAAAACTGGGTCTGCGAGCTTGTAGCAGTTCGTTTCATGATCCCTCCACACGTAAGCAGGAGTTCCATGGTTATGGGAGATAGCGAACGAGGGTTCTGGAGTGGCGTGGGGGGATTTACTGAGATAGCTAGATAACGGTATTGATAAGAAGTTATTGGACACAGATTGCGCTCGGACACTCTTGTTTAAGTTTCCATGGACTCTGAGTCTATGCGTGTCGTGGGATCTTTGTTCCTACAAGACTGGCAAACTCCTCTGAGCTGTTCGACGAAGTTCAGTCGAGATTGCTCTTGTAAAGTAGACACGCGTCAGCAAAATATCAGCCCCAAATTAGACTCTCTTCTCGACAGCATCGTTTGCCTTTGGTCAACTTGTCGTCCAAAACTGCATCTGAACTTCGAACTTTGAAGTCGAGATCCCAAACTTCCCCCACGTTTCGTTCAATCCATCCAGAATAGGCCTAGTGCTGTGCTCAGTCCTGCAGCCCGAGTTTCGACCCGCATGTGCACCGTGGGACGAGTTCCGTCCATTCTCTCACTTCTCCAGATTCGATTGTAACTGCATGAAGTGGAAGTTCTGTCAGTTTGTATGTATCAACCGTCCATGTCTGTACGTAAAAATGGTCGATAAGTCTCCGCACGGGACCAGCCTGACAGGCCGACGTCGCCTGGACCTGCCCTCCTGAGCTGGCGGTGCTACGCGAGGATGCGAGATTCGAGACGGTGATAGGCCGGGCGACAGGGTCCCGCCTGCCTACCTTGCCTGTTCGCGAATGCAGCAGCCAACGTGACTGGCGATGCGGTGCAGCTAGTTTCGCCGTGGAATGCGAGCGGATGCTGCGAGCTGTGAAGGTGAGAAAATCGTATCCAAACGAGCTAGCCGGGCGAGGGAGGTCCTCTGGCTGGGCGGGTGAGATGGATGCAGCAGATGCAGCAGCAGATCGATGCACCGGCCGGATGAGGCCGTTGGAGGGAGGAATGATTGTCTAACATGCCTTAACTTTCGATTTTCTTTCCTGCGGGCTGTTCTCAGTTAACTTGCTTGTTCATCGACGCTGCCCTCCGCCGATGCAAGTGTATTGGTGATAAATATCGACACTCACTTTCGCCGTCAAATCGACACTATACAGCCATTTAGCATCTACAGCTGGTATACAGCTACCACGGTCATCGCATCGTCTAGCGACACCCGCCGATTGAACTATTGATTCCGGCATCCTGGAAACCGGACGTCGAGGTGCATCCCCGGCCGCATCAAACGCCAACACGACAACGCACGGACGCCGTAGACGCTGCTGTTAGACAGACAGACCGCTGTGTACACATAGACAGAGAGCATCCATCATCGTCATCTCGTAGCAAATCTATCTATTGTCCTCGATCAATCGTCCCTCCACCTGCCGTAGCTTGCTCGTGCTCGCACCGTGACTACGTTACATAAGCTAGGACCCGCCAATCCACGAAATCCGAAATACTCCCACTCGATCTATTGAGACCAACCATCCAACATGGCGAAACCCGTCGAGGGCCTCGAGATAACCCGATTGTCGCCCGACGATATCGACGGCGCCATTGTCGCCATCCAGCAAGCCTTCGCAGACGACCCGTTCGCCGACTGGATCTACGACCGCTCGCGCTTCTCCCCGAGGCGCAACCATGCCTCGATGACGATCCGCATGCGGTGGGGTTTGCGCAACGGCCACGTCTTCGTCGCGCACACGCCGGAGAAGCGATGTGCTGGTGTGGCGATGTGGGTTGCGCCTAAACCTCTGGATGCGAAGCCAACGTGGGACGATTGGTGGCAAGACTGGGCGCTGTGGTTCCGGCAGGTCGGTATGAATGCACGGTTCGGCAGAGGTGGACTAAAAGTAAAGGTCAGTACCACTCCAATCCCATACCTACTTACCAACCCGTGGAGCCCTCATAAAGTCACTGTAGTAATGAGGGGTATATTGAGACTAAATGGCGTATAGAGATATTACCTCTGGAAAGAATGTCAAGCACGCATGCACTCCCAAGTGCTGACGAACCCCGAGGGCTACTGGTTCTGCAACATCCTCGCAATCCACCCCTCCTGCCAGGGCAAAGGCATCGGCAAAGCCCTCATGCAAGCAGTCTTCGAGACCGCCGACGCCGACGGCATCCCCTGCTACCTCGAAAGCTCGAAATTCGAGCCCAACGTTAAAATCTACGAACGCATGGGCTTCCGCTTCGTCAAGGAGATAAAGTGCGACGACGGCGAGGGCGCCTGCACGCTATTCAGCATGATTCGGGATCCGGTGGTCAAAGTAGTCGAGGAGGACAGTGAGGAGGCGGAAAGCATCAAGGACGGGAAGGCCGCTGCGGAGTAGACAGATGGCGATCGATGAATGAGGCTGCGGGTGTGGGTACCAGGTCATGCTTTCTGGCAGTTTTGTGAATTTCGCGTGCATTCATGGCGGGATTGCATCATATCATATCAGCGGAGCAGAATATCGGCGTATGCATGTTGCATTTCGGGGTCTGGTTCGGTCTTTGGTCTTACGACCGAGGAGCGCGACGAGACGACGATACCCATCTTGTTTGGCCTGGTATTTGTTTTTCTTTTTTGGTCTGAAATTGGCTTGAAATTGGTATAGGTCCATCATATATCCTATTGACATCGCCCGAAGAGGCAGTCTGGACGTCGAGACATTGCATTTCTTTCATGCATAGCATTTGTGTATATCAAATTGGAAGAATTGAGCAGTTGCGTGTATGTATGTTTGGTAGTGATCGAATGAGTAAACCACGGTATCATTGATCAATGTTATGCTATGTCGAACGGAGCGCGAATTCGCTGTGCTCAATATATGCTGTAGCTATGCCTTAAATAATGCATTATATAGGTCGTATATAACTCAAGAATATCTGTATAGATTCCGCTAGATGTCTCCGATCTCGATCACTGGAAATTCACAAACGCGCCGCCGTCTGCACATTAAATTGTCAGCAAATTAATCAGTAACGATGATAGAGGACATACTCACCAACTAGCAGCTGCGCGCCAGTCTATACATCACACATCATGAGCAGTCAGCCATCATCTTCACGGGATGCAAGGGATGAATATAAATGTGATATCATACCACATATCGCGCTAGATCGCTCGCCAAGAACACTACCGGCCCGGCAATATCGCTCGGATCCCCCAGCCGCCCCAACGGTATCCGCCCCTCCATGTACGTTCGCTTCCCCTCATCCTTCAAATCCTCCTCATTCAGCGCCGTCCGTATCGTCCCCGGTAGCACAGCATTACACCTAATCCCATGCTGACCGAGCGCGCACGCCGCAGACTGCATGAGGCTCAGCACACCGGCCTTCGTAGGCGTATAGTGCGTTTGTCCGGCGCCACCGACGAGTGCCGAGATGGAGGAGACGGCAATGATGGCGCCGCCGGTGCCCTGGGCTGCCATTTGTGCAGCGGCGGCTTGTGTGGCGTAGTATGCGCCGTCGAGGTTCACCGCGCGGGTGCGCTGGTATAGCGCTGGAGAGAGGGTGAGGAAGTCGGCGAATTGGCAGATGCCGGCGTTGGAGATGAAGATGTCGAGGCGTGTGAATTTGGTGACGGTGGCGGCGATGAAGGCGGTGGAAGTCTCGGGGACGGAGATGTCGCCGGGGACGGAGAGGAGAATGTCGTCTATCGGGGTGGAGGTCGTGGAGGCGATCTCGTCGCGCAGGGAGGCGAAAGCGGCGTGGGAGGCGGGGTCATCGAGGTGGTTTACGGCGACCGAGGCGCCTTGATGAATGAGCTCCTTGACGATTGCGCGCCCGATGCCGGTGCAGCCGCCGGTGATGGCGGCTGTTTTGGCGGTCAGGAGGCCCGTGGCGGGGTACGGCGGCGGGGAGTACTGAGACATTGTAGCGGGGCTAGTATACGTAGATAGTATGTTAGCTGTCGCGATATACAGTAAGATGAAACTAGACTCAGGGACAGGGCGGTATTATACTATTTTGATATCCGGCCAGCGTCCTGCGCTCGTATTTATATCCGGATGAATTGAAGGTGGGAAGAATCTAGATGTCGTCTCGAGAGGTTGAGTGACATGTCGCGGGCGAATAGATGCAACAGGCCGGCGCGTTGCCCCGCATCCATTACAATTGGAGCCATTGGCCTCGTCTCGAGCTCGTCTCGAAGACCGCAGTCAGCGAGCAGGGTTCAAGTGCTATTTTACCGCAATACGACATACCGTTCGAAAGGTACTAGTACAATAATTCATCCGTTCGTGCATATTATTCTTGTCTTGGATTGATCAGTTGCTAACATTTCGAATTTACAGTTTACAGGCGTCAACGTTATCATTCGTATTTGCTACTAGGATCATAGCTTCTACACTGTGCGACTATCATCTAGTACTCTTCCTGAGATACATCTCGACCCGTCCTTGCTTCCTCTTCCTCCTGCAGCTCCCTGAGCATGACGCCGGAGTGTGCTGACACCCACTGCCTGCGCATATATTTAGGCACCTCGTCAAAGTTCGCAAACAGCAGTGCGTCCGCCGGGTCCTCATATGCATCCTCGTACACATCCTCATCTTCAGCATCTTCGTCGTCCTGATGCTGGGAAATATCCGCATCCTCGTCATACGCACTTGCTTTACGCGCCGACTCAACGATGAAGGACTGGTCGTACCATCCTGTCGAGATTTCACGGCTGTCGTCGTCGGCATCGTAGCCTGAATCATCTTTGGCATCAGCCGCATCGTTGCCTACGACGGAAGCAACCGTCTCGTCGTCGGAATTATAGTTGAACGGCGAGGAGAGCGGCGCGTCGGGGTCTGTTCGCGGTGCATCGGTCCGCATCGCGAGAGGCCGCGGGCGAGGAACGGCGATCCTGCTGGAATTGGTGCCTCGCAAGTCGGATCCGGATGGAGCCGCTGTTGCGCTTACTAGCGACTCTTGGTTTTGAGGAGGGACGCTGTCACTCATTCTCGCAGCTATCTGTGTTTGTAAAGGTTTTCGAAATATCGTGTTAAGCTTCAATGATTGAATGAGTGTCTGGACGAACGGTAGGTAAAGATATCTTTATATCCATCCAACCGGGGATGGACCTTTCAACGGAGACCTAGTTTGGGATGGAAAGTTTAAAGATCTATGCATATGGGTGCTCATGGTCAGTTATGGGAAGAGTATGCAGAGTGTTTTGGTCAAAGGAGGCCTGAAACGATTATCTCGAGGCCGTTGCGGTACTATCTAGAGATACCATGACCTCTATATCTAACGTAGCTAACGTATGCGCACGCGCGCGTATGGCAGAACTTGAGACAAATATTATCGAGTTTGCACTTTACCATGGAAGGTATTACTAGCCATCTACAAGCCGACTAGATACTATAACTATTGCACTGGGAAGATCGAATTTGTTTATTTAACCAATCAACATGATTACTCTACTTTGATCTTGACTCCAGCGGATTGGGGCGTCGACGTCTAGACATGCGTATCAATTCCGCAATACGATTCCCAATAGTATAAGCGATATGTCTATATATGGGATGTTAGGCTTATGTTTCCCGTCATCTGTACTGTACACAGAACTAATTAGAACTGGTCCGGTTGTTCGTGGTCGTCGAGAATGCATGCACGATTTCAACCACCCGGTCTTCGTCTAATTCCATGCAAATGTGTTGGTGATGATGTTCTTTCGAGCTTCAACGGCCATGCTCCACGTCAACCTTTCCCCATCGATGCCCGCCAATGGCTGACCACGCCCGCCGCAACGGCACCGCCTCCAAGCCGCTGCCTGCCGTCCCGTCCGTCCCACCACTCAAGCACAATGGCGACGACACCGAAGACGCCCTCGGGGAACCTGCGCATCCCCTCAAAGAAGACGAGGTCGAGCTCGCCGCCTCCCTCGCCGCGATCGATGCCGCATCCACCGTCGACGAGATCCACAGCTGCCTCGCCTCCCTCACTGCGCAGGAATCCAAGCTCTCTTCGCGACTGCATGGCCTCCTAGCCTCCCAGGATGAGCTGTCCCGCGAGCTCTCCCGCCTCGACCTCATCCGCGCTCGTCTCGGCACGCAGGTCGTCGCCGCTCGCGGCCTCTCCGCAGGCATGCTCGCTGGCGCGTCGAGCACAGCCGCCCGCATCTCCTCCGCCGTCCGACAGCTCGACATTGAGCAAGCCAACGTTCGCGCCACTCTCCGCTTCGTCGAAGACGTCGTCGAGCTGAAGACATGCGTGCTCGGCGTCTCAGGCAGCATGGGCGCCGCTCAGGACTGGGAGACCGCAGCACAATACCTCCACCGCGCCGCCGCAGTTCCGGACGAGATACTCCATTCTGAGTTCGCCGAGGAAATGGTCCCCACGTCCGAGGAGCCGGAGCCGCCAGCGAAGACACTCGCGAATGCCGCCGAGAGTCTCTGCGGGCTGTTCCTGCGCGAGTTCGACCGTGCCGCGAAGGCCGGGGACGGCGAGAAGATCACCCGTTACTTCAAGCTGTTCCCGCTGATAGGACGCGCGGATACCGGGCTGGATGTCTACGGAGGCTACGTGTGCAGAGGGGTGGCGGAAAAGATGCGCGCGGTCAGAGGGCGCAAGAACGATGGTCCGCTATACTATGCCGCGTCACTGAGCTCGCTGTTCGAGTATATGGCCGGCGTCGTAGAACGGCATACGCCGCTGGTGGAGAGGCACTACGGCGTCGGGCGGATGGTCAAGGTGATTGACAAGCTACAAATCGAGGTTGACACGCAGGGTGGCATCGTCATCGACAGCTTCTGGGAGGAGCGTACAATTGGCAGGAAGGTATGTTTCTAATCATCTGTATCGAGTATACATGCGTATAGCTAACCGGTGCGCGCAGCTATCTGATATAAAATCGTATGCCTTCTCTTTCCTCGTCCAGTCTTTCCTCTCCGGCCCCGCCGGGTCGTCAGGCACCCCGCGCAGCGGCTCTCCTCGTCCCGGAGCCCTCAGCGGCACGCGCACCAGCGAGGATGACGGCGTCGACGTGAAGGAAATCGATGGCCACCTCTCGGAGCTCGTTGTGATGCTCTCCCGCTGGTCTCTCTACTCGCGCTTCATCGCGCGGAAATGCATGCCGCCTCCCCCACCCCCCAAATCACCACACCAGGCCAACGGCTCCTCCACACCAGCTCCACAACCTCTCCTCATACCTCCCGTTATCGCCAAGTCGGTCCTCGCCACGCGCGTAGACAGCAAGCTCGCCACCCCATTCGAGGTCATGAGCACCTTTTTCTTCCGTCGGAGTGTCGAGAAGGCCTTCCAGCTCGACGAACTCCCACCGGACCTTCACCTTCACCCTACCAAACCGCTAAAGAACACCGCCACACCATACATCACCCTCTCCGTCGACGATGTCATGTACCTCGTCCGCAACGTTCTCTCCCGCGCGCTCGCGACGCAGAGCCTCCCGCTGGTCCGCAAGGTGTCCGCGTCTGTGAAACGCATCCTCGAAAGCGACTTTGTCGGCATGATGCAGCGTCGCATGCAGCACGACAGCTACCCGAAAGCCAGCAGCATCAACGCCCCGCCGCCAGACGACAAGGTTGTCGCCTTTTGCGTTCTGACAAACAATCTCGACGTCTCTGTCGACTATGTTACGCGAATAGTCAATGGTCTTCTCGAACCCACCGACGATGGCGCCGGCAGCGGCGGTCGCCCCGGCCGGCCAGCGCCATCACCACAGACGGACTCTGGCGAGCCCACGGATCTAGAATCGCAGTTTCCGTTCGCTGGCGAGGCGGACGGCGTGCGAACAGCACTGAACGCACTCGTTGCAGGATTCACCGCTCGTGCAGGCAGTCTGCACGATAACGCGGTAGAGGTGCTCTTCAACCAAGTCATCCGTCCGCGACTACGTCCGCTGCTCTCCGAGTCCTTCGCCGGCGTCGACTATCTCGAAAGCCCAGCGGCCACTGCAGCCGCAGCACCCATCGATGACGACGATACCGACGGCGTCAATGCTGTTGCGAACCGATTCGCGGCGTTATTCCACTCGCTTGTGTTCCCACTAAAGCGGATACTGACGCCCGGCGGCTGGGATAAGCTCATGTCGGCGACGGCCGGGTCGATTGCCAGTCTGCTGACAAAGCGGCTGTGGGGCCTCGCCGGTAAGATCAACGAACTCGGCGCGATACGGCTGGAGCGGGATGTGCGCGGCGTGGTGGGCGTAGTGGTGCGAGAGGGGCGGTATGGCTTGCGCGAGCTGTTCGCCAAGGCGAGTGAGGTTGTGATGATCTTGAATATGGAAGAGGATGAAGTCGTGGAGGTGCTGAAGCGGGATAGCGATGTGGAGGTAGCGGCGGGTGAGGAGCGGGTGGAGTGGCGGCTGACGAGGGAGGAGAGACGGCGGGCAAGGGGCCTCTTGAGGCATTGAGGAGTGCATTCACGGAGCTTCAATCCTGCGGTTGAAGCTCGCGGATGATAGAGCGGGTAGTTATATACACCGGATGGAAAAGTTGTATTATACGATTATGATATAAAGCCGATGTGCATACACATATATATAGAGGAATTTATTACACTTGCACGCTTGCGGATAATAGAAATTAACGTAGATATCAGAATATCGTATATCCATATAAGACGCTGGCCTCGCCCCAAACCGCTTTAATAAATATCGATATCCATATACACTAACTACGCTTCGACATTACAAATCGTACCCAGATCAGACACACTATCCTGAACCATGCGCTCCCGCTACTATCTTCGCATCATAGAGTGATTATTATGAGGTAACTAGTACTATATGGTGTAATATTATGCGAAGTGCTGTCCCATTATCACTCCGTCGTCTTCTTCTTCCGCCACGGTAACGACTCCAGCCGCTCCCGCGTCTGCAGCGGCGCGCACAGCGCACTATCCGCACGATTCATACCCTCCTCGCGCATCAGCGCCAACGACACCAGCCCCAGACAGCTATGCAGCACATCCGGCGGCGCGCCCGCCCACTTCCCAAACCCGCCAATTACATGTGCGGTCTCCTCTAGTAGGAAGGCGCGATTACTCTCGGCGTCGAGGAGGTGCGATTGCCGTAGCAGATCGAGCGAGGCGATTACCCAGAAGCTGTAGCAGGTGTCCGTGCGCTTATTGGCGCGGCCATTGAAGCCGTTGTGGGTGGGGGGTGGTGGGAAGGGAGGGGGGAGAGGGGAGAGATGGGTTGCTGTGTGGTATTCGGAGAGGGAGGTGGAGTCTGTGGGTTTGGGGGTTAGTGGCTGCTGGCGCAAGACGAGCCAGTGGATTGTCTCGGAGGGGTGCGGGAGGCCGTAGATGGCGGGTGGTGATGTTGTGGATGTTGGTATAGGGGGAGGGTGGAGGCGGTCGAAGAGGGCGAGGGCGGCAATGACGCAGAACGTGTGGCCGGCTAGAACAATATCTCATTAGTCCATCAGATCATATCGCATATACATACGGTAAGCAGAGATGATTTAGATAATTAGAAGGAAGTGGATAGGTAGATGATGTAAGAAGATAATTGAACATACCATGCGACTCGGACCCGGGCCGTCCGCCAAAGCCACCGTCGTACGCCTCAATACTCTGCAGGAACCGCACCGCCAAATCGACATCCACATCTGGCACCTCTTCCTCCAAACTGCCTTCTTCACCCCTCAGCATCCATCGGACCGCCGCCGCTAGATACGAGAACCGCGGGTCGCGCACCGCCGTCGCGTCGCTCTCCCCGTCTTTCGAGGTATGCATTTCCGCAAAGCTGCCGTCCGGACGCTGCAGCGTCGGCAGCCACCGCAGCGTCTCCACGCGATGTACCTGCGTCAAATCATCGCCAAGCGCCAGCAGCGTTATCAGCGAGAAGAAGGTTCCCGGTAGTGTCGCGGGGTCCCAGATGGCGTTCGCATCCGAAAGCGCCTCGCCGAGATCGGTGCCCGGTGAGCCGCGGAAGCCGCCGCGCGGGTGCTGACACCGGTAGAGCCAGGCGATCCAGGAGGCGCGTTCAGCGTCCGTGGTCAGTCGGCCGAGTTCGCCGAGGATGTGTAGGCTGTTGACGCAGAAGAAGGCGAGTGAGGTGCGGTTGAGGTCGTTGGAAGTGTATTCGGTGGGGAGTAGCGTGCGGAGGCAGCGCAGCCAGTAGCGAATGTTGCGCTCGCGGTTGAAGGTGGCGCGGGCCGGACTAGTGGCCTTGCCGTCGGCTGGGGATGCCATCGCGATGTTCCTTTGGTGATGGAATACTCGGTCAGGGCGTCGTGGAGTGCATTGTGGCGGGGATGTGGAGTGCAGTGGATCCTGTGCTGTTGGTTGGTTGGTGATGTCGTCGCTAGAGCGCCCCGCCAGACCGAAGATCTCTCTATCTATGACAGGCCTGAACACGCTTAAACATCGATTCCGTCCGGAGTAGTACACTATAACTTTATGCTGTGTCGGACTTCTTGTACTACTTCTACCTTTGAACGTTAACGAGCGACTGATTTTTTATATTTGGTAGAAGGAATGTCGGAATTGTAAATCGTACGCTACGGCCACCGGATGACACGAGAAATATATCAAAGAAAGTAAAGAAAATGATAAAATCCAGATAGCAAAGAGTAATGATAAACGCTATAAGAATTTGACCGCTACTCCGCCTGATGCCCCTGCGCCTGCTTATCCATTGGTTCTCGAATACCCCCCCGTTGAATTTGTTTACTCCCGTCAAATATGCTGTTGAAAGTGTCTTGCCATGCGTGGTTCCCATCCAGCTCAATTTGTCAATATATAGCCAACCATATCTCTAGGTAAGTTGACGCTGCATGTTGACTATATAAGCCCAATTGATGCGTGGTCAGGCATCCCTAGGAGAGATAGATCTGCC
Source organism: Orbilia brochopaga (assembly GCA_036872635.1). NCBI lineage: Eukaryota > Fungi > Ascomycota > Orbiliomycetes > Orbiliales > Orbiliaceae > Orbilia > Orbilia brochopaga. The sequence goes on along the minus strand of JAVHNQ010000008.1, from coordinate 479,384 downwards.
CAGCTTGCTCGCTCTCAACCGACGGACGCGCTGACTCAATCTGGCGGGCGTCCGCATCAAGATCGCGGGTGAGAGTCTGGTAGCGGTATTCTTCATAGACGGCGAGTGGAATGCGGGCGACGCTGCTGCTAAGAATGCGGCGGAGACCAGCCTTCGTGATGATGACAAGAGCCAGAACAAGCTGAACCAAATATTTCTCGTTAGCATCGATATTGTATCGACCATTGAAAGTATTTTGTGGTCTTATAGATTGCAGATTTTAAGAAGGCACTCACCTTGAAGAAGATCATAGTGGACATGCTGTACAGGATAAGCCCGGCGACAGTCTTGGACTTTTCAACCTGGTTGTAGTAATACCAGGCATTTTGCCAGCCAGTCAACCATCTCGCAGCGATAATGAGGATCACGAGATGGAGAATGAAGAGGGCGAAATTCATCTAGTCAGCGCGAACCCTCGTTAATTTCTATGATAACCCAAGAATTTCTAAATTGTATAGCCGCGATCTTCATAGAAAGATAACGCGGATGTAGACTCACCAAGAAGAGAACGGCGTATCGGGCGCTGGGCTTGTCACCATCACTATGGCGGCGGATCACGAGAATAGACGAAACCATCACAAAACAGTCGAGCAGTGGAGAGAACGTGGCGATGACGAGCGGGGCATGAGAGCCGAGCGAGTACAGGTCATACTCGTTCCTCAAAGACCAGGCGACAGCGCCGCAGATCAGAAACGATATGTAGAACTGTTGTCAAGAAGAATATATGTTAGCCTCCCATACTAATCCTCATACTATGATATAGCTTTTATATGTAAAATTTCACACTATAATGCATATTGGTTTTACTTACCACACCGAGAATGGCGGCCAGGAAGTGTCCCCGGCGTCTCTCGGGTACGCATCTCTCAGTACCGCACTGTTTATACCACGAACGACGGAAGCACGGTAGCGCCAGGCTCTTCGGGACGTTGATCTGAATGTGGATATTGATCGTATTCAACTCATCGGATGCGTCCACTTCAGAAGCGGCAGAACCAGCAAGCGAGGGAGAAGTCTGTGTTTGGGCTGGGCTGCGGGACGCCAGCAGCGGGGCAGAAGGCGAGCCCAGTGGAGACGGCGAGCGAGGAGCAACGATGGCAGGCAGCGGAGGGGACTGGATGGCGATAATGGTCTCTGGGACCTGACTTGGACCGGCGTGAGCCATCGTAAAACGCAGGAAAGGCTGCAGAGGAGCGGGTGCCTCCAACTTAGGTTCGGTTTCGGGCTCCAGATTGTCAACTATCAATGGTGCCTACCAAAGTAGTGGGCACCGTCGAATTGAACGGACTTATATACGCTGAAGGCGTGGATAATGTTGGTGATGTTGATAAGTGTATTTGATAGAATCGAATTCGAATGCAAGGAACGACTGACTGGTAAACAAGACAGCCTCGAACCGAATTTCAAGCACGAGGGGCTGGCAGATTATATTGCATTCGATCAAGTACGAATAGGTATCAGCCCAACGAATAACACACAGCCCGCACAGGATCGATCTCCAGGAAAGCTATTCTTACACCCGTACTCTCGTTCGTCCAATAGTTGTAGTAGTACTAGTCGCCTGCCCATGAATACGAGCCAGGCAAGCTACTAGGCCGCAGACCAGCATGAACTGCCGAGCAGTTTGTCCAAGGCCGCGCGTTCACCAGCCCAAAATTCTTGGCGCAACGTCCCCAAAGGCCAGCGTATTGATTTCGGATGGGCACAGAGCCTGATACTATCGACCTGAATAATCGATTAGGCAGGCTCGAGAATTAGATGACGAACAATCTGTGGATTTGACGTTTTGCGGGCTTCATCTATGTTTCGGGCCCTCGAAATTACCCTGCATTGGCCAAGCAGAGCGCACGTAATGGAGTGGTGATTCACAAAATAGACAAGGACAAGGACGGTCGCAAAACTTCAGAAACCTGGCTTATGATATATGTCCTCATCAGGACAGACTGTCAGTTGAGATATCGGCATCATGACAGCGGCAGCTGCCCAATATCAAAGTCTAGGCATGTAGAATGAAGTTTGGACGGAGCCCGCGGCGTTCCTTCTGAGTGCCGTCGGCGTGTTGGCCCACCGATGGCTAGCCACGTTACACACACACAATTCGCCGCGCCGCTAAGCCGCACTAAATTAAATACCGACGAGAAAGTCTTGGGAACACTACCAAGTACGTAGTACTTATACATGGGTGTCAAAATGTTGCCCTGCGCTCACAGCAATGGATCTTTTACATCGAACTTGCAAAGGATCCAGTTGATCTAGATCCATTATACCCGGCCCATTGGCCAAGCGAAGGATAAAAGTACTGGGAAAGGTAGTTGCAGCAGCATTCGATACGAGTACGTCACCTTGAACTTCTGCTGCAGCACATTCGCTGCGCCCCGACATGACGGAGCCTCATGCCTTCCGACCCCTCTTTGATAAGCACCCGAGACAATTCTCTGGCGAACCGAAGCCGTAGCCGCAGACACGTCATAACAGCAGCGCTTTCAACCTACTATTCTTGAAGCCAGACAACACAAAGTTCAAAATCTATCATACCATACCATTCGTTTTCCAGATATATAGATCCTATTATCATCAGACTAACTAGGTCAAAAGGGCTGGTGTATAAGTGTGTATACAGGTGAATAAATTGCCATCCAGCAGGGCCGTTGTGATTACTCCGCTATGAGTCTACAGCCTGTGAGTTGTATATAACGCTACCTATATTATATCGGTCTTTCGGGGTCTCCCAGTCAGATATTCGTACCATAAAAAGCCATATACCACTACTCCATTGATATCAAATCGCCATACGAATGCTCTCTCTATCACGACTCCCAGCATCAATCGGAATTCTGCGCATCAACAAGGTGGCCTATCGACGTCGACATCCGACGGCTCTTCCGGCCGCGCCCACAGTACGGCTGACTCAAGTAGCCCGACTTATCATGCCATTCGGTCAGTAGACGTAACTGCAACGGATTGATATCTCGATTCGCCTTCTGGAACATAGCCTCGTACGGATGCAAACTGGATCCATAATAGTGATTCTCCCATAAGACATCACTTATTGCAATGCTGCGTGTAGCCATCCTTATCTGACGAAAATGCTGTCATTAAGGCGCTGATTGTGTACCCGGCGGATATTATCGAGGCTGTAATGTTCATTTCGGCTCTCACTGCTTGACTATGTCTCCTGAAGCATTTCGTGATCACGCTGTCGAGGAGGATCGAGATGCCGATTTGGTCGGTGGCGAGGATCATTGACTGGAGGTGCGGTTGGATGACTTCGTCCCACGGATTGCAGTTCATGGTCATCCCGACGAGCTGCATACAAAAAGATTGAGTCAATATGACATCTAGCGACTAGTTTATCGATGGTTCGAGTCTTTGAGCGTGTCTATAGTTACCTTATTTGTGTCGCTCAGCTTGCTGAGATAGGCGTCGCTCCAGCACTGATCTGACCATGTCGGCATGAACGGGCCACGGATAGAAGAGTTCATCAGTATAAATTTTCGGTATTTGCGGGCCAGACCGTTCCTCGATAGCACTTCGCCGTTCGCGCCGATATCGAAGCATGTGTTTTTCCGGTGGATAACAGTGATGTGCTCGCCGACTGGGATATCAAGTGGCTGCGTCCACCCGCCATTGATGACAAAAATGAAGTCTGCGCCGTCGTGCAGGCCGTGTTTGAGAAAGAAGATCACATTTTCGCGCGAGTTCTCAGTTTCGTGGTAGGTGTATATTATTAACGGACGGTCTTCGAAATCTGAGAATCTTAAGGCGGTGAATTTGCTGAGGTGCAACTTTTGGGGGGTTCAAGCCAGCATGCAGTGTGTCAATATCACAGATATGGACGTTGTAGACGATAAATGACTGGAAGAATAGAACAGTAACATACGCCGACATTTATCATGTAGAAACAGATCAAAATGATAACGAGGAGTAAAATTCCCAGGAGAGCGCGCTGTTGCCGTATCACATTTCCAGCAAAGCAGATTATGGCGTGCTTTTGTCGTGGAGTAGCCGTATTACCAAGCCGTGAGTAAGGGGCATCTAGAGGCGGTCTTGTATCCTGTGTCCGCCTGTAGCCTCGATTCCAGTTATTCTTGAACATGACGCCTCGATATATAGAATATACATCTGTTGATTGAATTTGTGTAGAAGTTTTTCAAGTTTTGCTGTCACAAAGAAGGCTGGAACGCCAGATATTTGTGCAAAATTTGGTGTTACGATCAGGCCATTGCCTTCGACAATCAACAAATTGTCGCGGCTGAATCAACGTTGCATCGTATGCACTGTTCGTATGCCTCAAAAGATTCACAGATAGGATAAAGGCAGCCTCGAGGCTAGGCGCTGCGAATCACGCAAGCCAAGATTCATTACGATACTACCTCGCAATCGTGGTGTGAGTATAAATTCGAAAATATACCCCTCAAAGTCGCAAACGCACAATGCATAGACTCGTCAACGAAAGCAGATCTAGAGAGCTTCTCCTCAATTCGATTCATCACAACTCTGACTGTATTACTATAATTGATTACACATCGCGATATCAGAGTTTTGTTTCATTCAATCCTGGGCTTGGCCGGAACGCCTACCTGTCTGTGATACGTCCAACTGTTATCACGTCAACGTCGCAACGTTCCCGCTATCAAACGCGTCGGAACTGGGATATTTAGCGTCCGTCCGACCAATTATCACCTAGCCTATTATAGGTTGTTCGAGCGTAACTTTTTGTCCAGTCTCGGGATTTTTGTCCCACTTTTAGAGGTGTCAAAGTCGCAGCTGCAGGATTTGTCCGAGCTTCGGGCGGTCAGAGTCTCCGAGGCTGAACTTCTGGAGACCTTGATCACCATATATCAGACGCTAGACTAAAAGCTCACTCACTTACCAACCCCTATTACAGATCTACTATTTGATTCGCTATTGTGCTTTCTAGATTATCAGACTCCAAATTCTTGATATTCATTTTATACGCAAGTTGCCCTCAGGGTGTTTTTCTGAATTCGTCCTCAAGACGTCGATCCAACAGCCTGCTTCTGGCATTGTTCTTACTCACAATTGGCCATGTTTGATCGACTCAGTTGCTCCCAATCTTACCTTGAAGTAGCCGAAAAGTGAAGACTGTTAGTCTCAGAGACGCTGACCCTCCGCGGCCGAGGGCTTGGAAGACCGTGCAATATGATTACCAGACCGGGCGGTGCGAGTCGGTGTCAGGCCTTTCATTCTTTTCTCGGGCCGTTCCCGTTACACAGCATTTTCCCTCGCGAGACGCTAAATTGTTCGGTCAAGCTGGCTTCGAAGCGATAAACACGAGTTTTCGCGCCTCTAGACCCCGGAGGAAATATCTTGGTACGACGCCGTACTAGACAAGGAACAATGCAAATTTGATTAAGCAACGACAAAAAATATCGACAATGCACCATAACTATCCTTCGTCTTGAAGCCCGGCTCACACCGATTCTGTGTGGCCTTTGCGTGCCGCCTGTCGCCTGCAGTTATACTGCAATATATAGTTTCTCCATTCACTTTCCCATAATCCGCTCGTTAACGTTCTGCAATGCGGTGCACACTGCATACGCGAAAGCGTCCCTCCTTCGTCCTCATATGTAATTAGATCGGAAAGCTGTTGACCCCTGACATGCGGTCTGGTTTACGAGACCAGTTAGCCCTGGATTCGACAGTCAACACAATTCTTTAGTACTTCTTGAGCGGTCTGAATCTATCTAAATGTCGTGAGTCTTATACTCTATATTGGTAGTCGTTTTTATTGACCTATCGGCACGTAGGCGCCGGCGCGGTCAAGTCGCACAGCAGGCCGCAGGCAGATCTTGGGCGGATGAATAAAGTTATAAGCGAGCAGGGTTTCATGATTTCATCCCTGCATGCCCTTTGGCAAGACTAGAATTCGCAGCCGGAGATTACTAGATCAAGCAACGGCGCCTTGCAATATTGCATGCATGGTAACACATACATACAGGAATGCGTAATATAGGAGTTAATTACCCTAGAATCCATGGCCCCATGAAGCGAGTTGGTCTAAAAGGCACAAATTTCCTCTTAGACATCGAGGCCTCTAGTCAGTTCAGATATCTCACAAGAGAAGATTTTGTCGCAACCAGTATGAAATATATATCACGAATAAAAAACACCGAAGTAGTGTACATGCATCAATTAAACTGCGGCTGATGATGTCATTCCCGCGTATAAAATATTTGGGTAAACTCAAAGCTCTTCCTTTGTACCTCAGATCACAAGATACACCCTCTAAAATGATAACAAAGGACATGCCGTCCAATCCAACAGTCATCGATCTCGGCCCGGGCTCGCTCAAACAAAAACGGCAAGCCGTGGGTCAAGATTTGTCTCGTAAATCAGGCGCTGCTCGGGATACTAGAAATTTGAACACGAGCAGGAATTAAAACATCTATAAGTATCACACGCATGATAAATGCATATGCTTGAAGAAACTTCTCATGCCAAAATACGGCAGTCTGGTTCCACGAAACAAGAAGAAACAACCCGCCTGCTTAATTTTCCTCGTCCTCATCAAAGGTTTGGTGGTATAGCCGATACCTCCGGTTGATCCCGCAGTATGGCTGGCTAGAATAGTTCGCCTTCTCATGCCATTTTGTGAGCATCTTCAGCTGGTGCGGGAAAATATTCCTATTAGCTCTATGAAAGATCGATTCGTAAGGATGAATGTTCATCTCATAGTAGCTGTTGTTGTGAAGGATGTCCTTGTGGTCGCATTTATGCGTATAGTCTGGATCAGACGAAAAGGCGGTCATGAAAGCCGTAACGGTGTAGCCAGCCTTGATGATTGCGGTTGTCATGTTTATTTCTGCCCTTATCCTGTCGTCGAAAGTAGCGAAGCAAGGTGAAATGACATCGTCGATGAGAACCTCAAGGCCTGTGCGATCGATCGCAAGGAACATGGCTTGCACATGCGGGTCCGATGCTCCGCGACAGTTCATAGATATTCCGACAAGCTGGATGGTGGGAAAAGTGAATTAGCCGACCGTTACTATGGGCAAGATGTGCATGCCGGACGCGGTCCCTCCACATCATCCATGTATCCAACCAGCCTGTGCGAGGCCTGTGGAAAGGCGGCTTATGATAACAAAAAGGGGTGAATTTGGTCATTACCTTGTTGGTTTCTGTCACCTTGCTGAGGTACGCATCGGTCCAACACTCCGAAGACCATGTCGGCATAAATGGTCCTCGAACGGAAGAATTCATCAGGATGAATCTTTTATATTTGTAAAGCAAAGCACTCGTGTTCGCCCTCAGGACTTCTCCATAAGCCCCGATATCGAAACAGGTGTTTTCTCTTTGAATGACCATAATGTGGTTTGCGACAGGTATCTCAGACTTGAATGCCGACCTTCCATTTATGATGAAGATGAAGTCCGCCCCATCGTGTAGACCGTGCTTTAGAAAAAACATGGCATTGTCCCAGGAAATATCGTCTTCATGGTATACATAAAGAACCAAGGGCCGATCGTCGAGGGTTCCATCAGGATTTGGTAACGGCATTGGATTGCAACTCGAGTCACACTTCGGCGTCGAATTCAGAGTCGAAGGAGAGTCGGGGATCTGGGAAAGCGTCGTGCTGGCAGCCGTGCGCTCGCGCTTTGCCATATAGTCAGCCGAGACGATTCGGTAGTCGGAGTGTATGGTTCTAAAATCTTGCGCGTGGAAGCACTCGACATAGCCAGCTTACATGAAAGATGTAGAGGGTCATCAATATCAAAATGGACCACATAATTCCCAGCAGAAGTTGTGGTCGCCTCTTCCTCAGTAAAGGGGCTGCAGATAAAGTGAAGTGCCTTTTCCGCAACTTCAAATGAAGACTGAATGGCTCGGCAGAGTCGTCGAGTTCCAAAGTAGGAGCAGGCCGAGATATTGTCTCCTGCATCATTTTGTAGGTTTGTATAGATGTCGAAATAGAGTTCTGGGGTACTTCAAATTCGCTGCTACTCAATCAAGAGGCGATGAAGATTAGTGATGTGGAAAATTGGAAAGTCAGTCATCGAGCTATAGCGCTAGTAGGACGTAGTTTGCAAGTAGTACATTAGGAGTATAAATGTAAGGATAATAATGAAATAATAACCATACAGGCTTCAACTGTTTCTCTGGAAATAAATGCATAAAATACCATATACGGCTCTTATAACAAGGGCAAACAATTAATAGTGGTCTGCAACCGTTTAAAGTAAGATAGTCTTGTGGGTCATGATTTATAATATTACATACTAACTATTCTAATATAGCAAGACAAGAAGCCATGCAGTTAATTACCCCAGATCGTCCCACATCCACAAGTACATATCATGAGAAGGAGACTCCTGTACTCTGATTGATCATTTCATAATTCTCTTCTCCCTATAACAGTAATATGATAAGAGTCTGTGCATAGCCGCGGGGGCGCGTGTGAGTGTCCGCATGCTTTAGTCCAGGCGAGGCCATCTGGCCAGCTGAAATATTCTTATTTTCTTCTTCTTTACTTCCACCTCACTACTCTACAGCCGAACATGCATATTCTTCATCACAGTTATCCATGTAGCAGGATGGCCGGCGAGATGGGTCCCCAAGCATAACCCCTTTGCGCTCATAACATTCACTCAGCGAGATAATGGGTATCGCCACTTTGCTAGTACCACTTTGCTGAGAGGGAGGCCACAATCAGACCTCTGGCATGACTAGCGTGATATCTTTACCGTGCCTGCCGTCCTTTGCCGCTAGCCCGTGCAACCTAAAGCCACGCAATATTTGATGCGTTAACTCCTGGCGACAATACTGTGGAGTTCGTTGATCAAGTTGGAAGGTGATTGAACCGAAAGGGCGTGCCAAGCTTATTTCTTCTACTGCTATCACGCCAAGTAGATTACTCGGAATTTCGAAGATCCTGACTGGGCCTTTCGCGAGCCGAGTGGATACATGTGTTTCTTGTCGCGATTTGAAACGCGGGCTTTGGGATCGCCTACAGAATCCGGACAAATGATAGACACAACCTTTCGTCTATGAATCCGCACAAGAAACTTGTGGTTGGGGTTTGCTAGTGAGGTTCTTCATGTAAACCGGATCGCGGGTCAGGATTTGCCTAAGCGAGACGTTGCGAAATCTCTGGGCTAAGCTTTGGAGTTTAGCTTGTCGGTTTTGGCGGTGGGTAGCTATAGGTGCACTTTTTTACACGGCGGTCCAAGCGCTGACCTATAGCACAGGGCTAATGTAATGGGCATTTGCGGATCCCTTATGGATTTTTCCGGCCTCATCACAAAAGCAAACCCCTTCATCACACAGCGCTGGCGTCTTCTGAGAGCGAAGGATATCCAGAAAAAGTACTTCTCTGCACTTCAGATCTGGATATGCGTTGGTGTCATGTTGGATAGTTTAGATACGAGCGCCAACCTCGAAAAGTTTGGATGACATTCACCAGGTCGCTAAACAAAGTTTCACCAAGTCGCTAAATAGAGTTTCCAGCCGCGAAGTATTGCGACGCAGGGACGACCAAAGTTAAGCCCTGTCGCGCAAATGTCGTGCTCTTCTACTATTCCGTACAATAAACAAATCCATGAACGCATTCAAGTATCAAGAGCCGAGTCGTCGAATGTTGGATGCGGAAAATAAAGGGATTTCTCCATAGCTATTCAGTGCTAACTATGAGAGCCTGAGCCTTACGCAGACGAGCAACAATCTGCGTGCTGAATTCAAGTGGCTGATCTGGACACTCACAAATAATATTTGGTCGCACTCGGAGCTCAACGTGGAGATTTCCTCGCCCAAATGACCCTCCTAGATGTGGCTTCAGCGCTAGACTGTCACAGCACTGTCTGAAGTCGACGCACAGTCAGCGTCCCCGAGACTAACGCACAGTACCCGATGGAGACATCCGGTAGAGCCAAATTGGAGGCTGAAGTTCTGCTTCTACTCCTATTCTCCGTAAATGTCTTTGTACATGTGTATTTGCGGCAGTTGCCGATCCTTGGGGTCGGGGCATATGCATATGCATTCATTGCATTAGCATGTGTCGCGTAATTGCCTTTGTATCTGACTCGCGAAATGACGCCCTGGCGGATTGGTTGGACGATGTCATCAGATAATCCGCAGAGCGAGATGAGAGTGGTTCTAGGCAGACCTCCTGAAAGATCTTTACCATTTAGCCTAGACATTTCTACGCGAGGCGGGGCCGCTCTGTCAATTGGTACATTAATTGCAAAATCTATGCCGGAACAATTTGGCTTCAAAACCGCATGTATTACTGCCGCATTTACAGGTATACCTAGATGCACCCTGAAAACACGAAATACTAGTCGACTTCACCTCAAAGTTTCGAAATTAATACACGGGCAGGCTTTATGGACTGGCGCACAACCGATCAAGAGCCGCCAAGCCTTGGAGGGTCAGCGTCCCCGAGACTACTTATGGATCAAGAGCCGATACCGGGGATGTAAAGGGGAAGGGCTTCGTTGTTGATGTTACACGAAGCATGGTTGAATTATTCATGATTATGACTCGCCGCAGATGTATCAATTCAGTTTCAAGCCTCGGAAGTCAGCGTCCTCGAAACCAATATTACATTGATTGTTTTCCCAGCCTATCAGAGATGACTATAAGCAAGGCCAGGCCTGATCTTCACCTGCGTCTGTTAAAACTGCCCTCATCAAGCTTTCTACGCCAGCCATCATGCACCGCACATTTCTCGCTTGTGGGTGCCACTGATATAAAACCTGCATGCTTCATTACTCATGCCCCAACTGAGCAACAATTAATTACGGCAACAATGTCGCGGGCCGCAAATGCTAGCTGTAGCAGCTGCGCGCATGTCCCGCGTCCACGGACAGATGGAAGCCATGCTCCACATGACTCTGTATGGCGTCAAGTTGGCCTGGACCTTCGGATTTCGGCAACTAGGATGCAGATATAGGATCCATCCACCTACTTAATTGTGATGCATATTTGTGCGTGGATATGGATATGTATGTATATGCACATATGTATGTATATGTAGAAGCCTGCTTGCCTAGCATATATGCACTTCCGAGCCGTGGAAATGGCCGCCTCAGGATACGATCAGCGCCACAGATTCGAATCAGATTGTGGAACAATCTTATAGACGAAGGTGCTTCTCGTTGACCTCCACTTAATAGTGTGGCTTCCGCGGGGTATGTACTCTCGGCAATGGGAAGAAAGGTGGCAGTATCGGGTATCTATTTCCGTCGGGCTATTGATATATCCGTTGATCCTTCGCTGTGCCCAAGGACTGGCAGTCTGGTTTCCAAGACAAAGTTGATTATCTTAAAGCGACTGTACAAAGGTATTTCCCAAAGGATATCCCACAGACTTTGAATCTACAGCGACCTGACCCGAAATATTCCCGCTACACAATGTTTTCTAACCGAATCATGATATCAGTCGGAAGTTCAAAAGGTCTATAGATCAAAGCCACTGTATCGGAAGGTCGGGGTCGATTGACACGGTTATACTATAGCAGGTCTCGAGTCCCAAACTCTCCGACGACGGCCATAGCATTATCAACTGAACGGTGTATTAGGGGCACGCACTGACGTGCGGTCTGGTTTATGAGACCAGGCAATAGCACGGTATCAACAGTATTCCACTTGATTTTCTTTTGTTCTGAATGTGTTCATATTCAAATCGTCTTCAAAAACAGACACGGCCCTGTTGGCACAGCTTTAGCAATGAAAAATCAATAAGATGTATAAGATGTCGATATAATCCCGGATTTGGGGCCGACTAGCGACGTGCATACATAAAGCGAGTATCTTAAGATCTTACTGCCACGTGTGTACGTACATACGCATATATGCATGCATGTTTCGTATACGGTTATGCATTGTCTCGTATTGTAGACATGTCGACGGGCGATCCTCTACTATATGCGGGGTATATACCTAGGTATATTGCGTGCAAAAGTGGACAGTAGACACGTTGTCTCATTATAATATAATATAAGATATCATAGTATAAGCTGTAAGCATATGACTATTGTCTCACAAACCAGACGGCCAGTCCTGTTGGTGTGACTTGATATATCGCGATATATTGTCTCGCATGCGCAGGGCAAAATTGATACTACTTGCACCCAAGGCTACGCTTTGGGTGAATTTCACCCATTGCGTACATTTATTATATCAAGTATTTGGTTGACAGGTTCATGCGTATCAGTAACCAATCGCTATCGGGTCGCACAGCGCAAGCCGACATCGGCTCAGAGGGTGGCACACTGCAGGTACTCTCACTGTATATATAGCTACCGCTGGATTTATTTCACCTCAGCTTCGCTGGCCCGAAGACCCGCTCTCTGATATACGAGACAATCACTGTATATACGTAAACGTTTGTCGGCATTTGTTGTGTGCAAGACTGACTGCTCGCCGGGCCGGCTTCTGCTCAGGATGTATGCAGATGTCGTGTTATAGCATTAGACGGAGTCGACCTGCGTGCTTTTTGGACAGGGCTTGCTTGAGGGCACGAGGCAGTACATTGGATTTAATGTTCCTGTGAACGGAAAACTAGATTTCAATTCATATATATAATCAATCGGGGTTATTTGTTACCTATGACACAATTCCGTTCTCTGATTATAGACTTGGACCATTTGGGGCCGGCTGTTTCCACGTACGAATTCTAGTTGAGGCCGTTCCATGGATTCAATGCACGAATTATGATCAAGCCTCGGGGGGTCAGCGTCCCGGAACTAGAATTACGACTTACAGATGGCTTGGAAAAGTCACTCTCGAGTAATCGTACGTATCTTCCAATGGCAGAGGGATGGAAAGTCTAATACTTATTTAATATCCTGCACAACGTACTACTAAACCCTTAATTCTTCAATTCTCAAACCCGTCCGTCTAGATGCCACGCTCATAACGGGTTCATATATAGCCGCGACGTCTAAGCGCCAGGATTGCGACTCGGAGCAATATTTGGTATAGTATGCATAGAGACGCGACCAGCAATCGAATTCTAGCTAACGGATATCGATAGAGATTACGATTTGTATGTCTTCGACATTGTCTTAATTGCGGACCGGATATCGATATATAAGACCAGACCCTTCTAACATAATATATACATATGGTTCACTAGATATAGGTATCCGACGAGAACCAACAATGTCTTAACTAGCAGGTGCTGGCTTAGTGAGTAGTGCTGCTAGAGTCAGTGTATCGGTTTGAGGATTACTAAGCGCTAGGCATCGTCGATGCATCTATAAAGTAGGTAGACTTTGAATTAGGTAAGATTGACTCATCGCAGACATTACACCTCCGACACGGTACTAATTATTCCTACAGATATATATAAGCACGCATTCAGTACACGAAAAAGACACTACCCAGGTAAAAACGAATGGATTAACGAAGGGTGATAAGGTCATCACGGCATGGAGACTACAAACTCCGGTCGTCCGCAACAATCTCCTCGATCCACGTCGCCGTCTTTTCAGCCAGCAGCTCGGAATTCCGGGTAACTGCATACACACATTAGCCGCGATATCTTGGATATACGGTAGTATAACATTAAACATAGCAAGTGTGATATAAGGCATTCAACTCACCGACACAAAAGCTATGCTGCACGCCGTCCTCGCAGACAAACATCCGCGGCTTCCATTTCTCCGTGGCATCGTCGCCCTGCCGCCGCATCCCACCACGACCCCTAATGCGGATCAGCGTGTCCCGCTCCGCATCGGCGACCCAGTGATCCTTCTCGCCAAAGTAGAACACTAGCTCTGTGTCACCACGCGCGATCTCGCTACCCCATACATCGTCGCTCCACACGTCGTCGCGGATAGTGCGCAGCTCGTCCTGGCCTAGCTTTATAGCCTGCGAGATCCCCGTTGGCGACTTGATGAAGGATACTGTCGTCCTGCGGGCGTCGGTGTCGAAGTGTGGGTTTACGAGGCCGATGAGGAAGGAGAGCACGGCGGTGGGGACGATGAAGGCGAGGATGTTGGCGAGGAAGATGAGGATGGTGAGTAGGCCGGGTGTGGAGAGGAGGGCAGAGAAGGTTCGGCCTGAGGGGCTGCGGGAGAGGTGGGTTAGGGCGGGGAAGAGGCCGATGCCGCCGATGATGCGACGCTTGAGGGCGCGGTGGGCGGGGTCGGCGGACATGCGGTGGAGGGATTCGAGGAGGAGGTAGGCACCGAGGGAGTGGCCGGCCAGTATCACTTTGAGGGTCGGGTGGGCGGATAGAAGGTGGGTTAGGATGTCTATCTGTCGGTTCACCTGGGCTTCGAGCGGGTGGAATGCGGTGGTGGATGGCGATGGTGGTGAGGAGGAGACATTGAAGCCGGCGAGGGAGGCGCCAAAGACGGTGAAGCGCGCGGAGGGGAGGGCGGTGTTCGAGAGGTGCTGGGAGAGGGAGGTGAGGTAGTTGGTATAGTAGGAGATGAGGCCGGGATTGCCGGGGAGGAAGATGAAGGCGTAGTCGTCGGCCTGGGAGGGGTCGAGCTGGGCGGAGGGGGAGGGCAGCGGCGGGATGAGGGTGAAGTCGGAGTGGGTGTGTGCGGGTGGGAGGAAGTCGCTCGCGGTCTGGGGGCATTCATGTTAGAGATCCGGAGAATCAATTGGTTGTGATATAAGTGGCTTGAGCTCACCAGGCGGCTGTCGGAGAACGAGGCGGGCGGGAGGTTCTCGACGACGGGAGCGGTGATGGTGATGTCGGGCACGGACACGGTCACTGGCGTGATGATGGCGTGGCCATTGACGGCCGGCTTGATATCTTCATGACCATGATCATGATTGACAACGACGACATGATCCACGACGACCGGGTCTTCCTTCTTTCGGGTCGCCCGCTTCCGGGGAGTCGTCGGGGCGTCGACCACGACGACAGGCCGAGGCGCCCGTTTCGCCTTGGGACTGGACTCGACGGAGGGGAGGGAGTCATCGGCGTCGGTGCCGGTGGTGGTCGTCTGGCTGTCGGCGCGCAGCTTGGCCTCTTTTGCCTCGGCGCGCTTTCGGGCAGCGTAGAGGCGCTGGCGTTCGCGGGCGGCGGCTTTGCGCTCCTCGTCGGTCGCGTACTTTGAGCGTCGGGAGGGGGTACCGGTGGACGAGCTCATTGTCGAGAGCTGATGCTGTGCTAATGCGAGTGCGAATGCTAATTATAATGAGCGCACGTGTGCATTCGATGGGAGGCGAGCAGCATGCATGCAGTGCTTGAGACTCAAGTGCCTGAGTGCTTGATGTCGATGGTCGAATGGAGGGCGAGGGTTGCTAGCTCTCCGTCGACAGGCGAAGCGCTGGCAGCCAGCAGATTGGCTGCAGGTGCCGACTGCGGTTTAGTGCGAGTACCTTGCATGGCAGCTCTCTCGGGGCCGTGTCTGAGGATTGGTCGACTGGAATGCGATGCGGTATCGATAGCAGCAGATGGATCCGGCGGTATCGAGACTTCTTCTGATGCCTTGTCTTGCCTCGCTGGGAGGAATGCAGGCGGTGTCTCAACGGCCGCCTTGGAAGCTGTGGCCAGCGACGGTTCGAGGCGGGTTCGATTCGTGGACGGCTTTGACTCAAAGCCTCGACCACGGCAGCTGAGGGCGCTTCCCTGCCGTTCCTTAGCTAGAAGTATCTTTCCCGTCTGTCGTCGAGCGGAATGTTTCGAGGCCAGAATGCCAGCGATGCCGGGGACCGCCGGGCAGCTGCGAATATGCAGAAAAGCAGGCTGTCTTTCTTCTTCTTTGCTGCTGTTGGTGTTTCAGAGGTTTCAAAAGTGACCGATTCGAGTGATTACGTAACATCGTCGTGTTGCCTTTTGTGTTGCGTTGTCGACGAGGAAAAGAAAAGTGAGACGACGGAGAAACACCATCGCGACTTCTCCTCAGCAGAGACATCGCGACAACTGCCCTCGTCCTGGCCCCCGCCTCGTCTGTAGGCCGCCCTCTCCCACACCTCGGATTCCCTGGCCATGGAATATATGTCGAACACCCGTCGAACCGTCGATGCGATGACGCCGCCCCGTGACTGGACGCCCGCCCAATCGCGACGCTGCCCGGCTCCTTGGTGTGGCAGCTAGAGCGAAGGCCGCGGCCCCGATCAGCCAGTCAGGGGCTCTCCCAGCCGCCAGCCTTTTGCAGCCCGGCCGCCAATTACAGCACCCAATCGGGCTAGCGACCTGGATGGCGTGGATGGGATGCGATGAGCCGGCCAGCCCGCCCAATTTCACGGCCATCGGGTCGGTTTGCTTGCGATGAGATGAGACGCCGGGGAGATTCAGCTCTCTCATAAGTAAGAGAGTGGATGACTGAGTGGGCGCAAAAAAGAGGGCGGCGGGGCAGCTGGATTAATATAACTAGCTAAGCACGAACTTGCTGGAGCTGGAAGCATCCCCTCTTTTCCATTCCTCGATCAATATTCTGTCCTCATCGATTCCATCTGCTATCGCGAATCGAATCGACTCGAATCGACGGACTCGACTCGGCGGTCACATCGGGCTGCAAACCCCCTGACTTCGCGTCTCGCTCCGACTCGTCAGCATTGCTTTACCCACCTACCCTTCGCAGCATACTCGCACTGGCAACTGCGACCTCGGCTGCAGGTGTGATGCATGCGCTGCGTCCTGCAGGTCGACATCACGGTTAGCTAACAAGTACTTTTAGTATTTGCTCTTAGCACTGCAACTACCCTTAACCAACCTCGTCTTTCGCTTGCACTTGTCCGAAAGACGCACACGCTACTGCACCCAGCAGCACTCAAAGCCCTCACCGCGTCTTATAATACGACCACTACCTTGTTCTCCCCTGCGAACGACTTGACGGCTACCAGCCCAGCAGAAAATTTTTAAAACCCTCATTGTGACAGCCCGCCGGTTCATACGACTCGTCTGTCTGTTCGTCCGCCTGTCCAGTTCGTTTCTCCATAACCACACGCAAGCGACGTCGACGGCTGATCTGCGTGGAACGCAGCGCTTTGTCGACAATCTCTTCCTCGATATTCACTCGTGAGCTTGAAAAAGTCTTACTTCGCGAAACCAAACCTCTATATTCCTCGAGCTTCCGAATACTGTCTGTCGATTTCCCGGGCCGTTCCTTCAGAGTCTTTCCCCGGCCACTGAGCTTCGAGAATATCGACCGAGCGACTTTGCTCGTCTGGACCTCCCGATAGACGGAACCGATTGCCACGACCCGCCTTGACGCAGTCTTTTGACGCGAGCACCAAAGATAGAGTCCTTGGATCAGGCACTCGCTTTCGCATAACGGTCGTGATCATCCTGCGGCTATAGCATTGGTGGCTCTCCATTAGAGAATCTGCTCGGGAAGGGGAATTATCCTGCACTGATCTTGCAACCAGACGGCACGTCAGTCCTGCACAGGATATATCCATCCATCCTCGCCACAGTCGTCACCACATCTCACCACCTACGTCTCTGTCAACGGCTGGGCATAAAAACCGGTGTATCACTCACCCGCTTTTCTGCAGTAGCTGCAGTCCGAGCTTTCGCCTATCCCTCGTTCGCCTTGACGTCTTTCGCTAGCTTCTTCTACTCCCGAGCATTCCGGGCGCCAGAAACGGAACGGCTAGTCTGCAAGAACACACACCCTCTTACGTGACGGCATTCACCGTTAATAGAATATCACAAAAACGGTTCCCACCTCCGCTTTGCCAATTTGCCCTTTCAGCGGTAAAAGGCTATCCTCAGAGTTCTCCTCCGAGATAATTGTCAGGCGAACGGAGCTGCAATCAAGCTGTCTCTTTTGCGGACGGATTTGGAATTGAGTTTGTGGGCACTCGAAGTGACCCCCTCCGTTCCATCTCCCACTTATAGTACGCCTCTGTGCAAGACTACCACCATCAACCTTCTTCTCCCTTCCACAGAACAACAAAGTTTTCTTATCCCCGGGACACAACTAAACATGGCCCCCAGACCTAGATCAAGAACGCTTGCGACCCAAGATCCCAGCAAGAGAAGAAGCCTCCCAGCGGGCTACGACAGCGGTCTGGTTGCGACCGACGGTGTTACCACCGAGCCAGCGGCAGCATATATATCGACCCGGATCTCCCCACCCGCCTCGCCCCTTCCTGCATACGACAGCTACAAAGAACAGAGACTCTACAACTACGTTATGTCCAGCCCCTCTAGCTCTTCTTCGTCCTCTCCCGCTCTTCATCCCTCCGCCCGCCACGCGCGAGGCGACTCCATCAGCTCCCAGTCCGACAATGGGAATTTTTTCACAAACCTCTTCACCGTCAACCCCCCTTCCCATCCCCACTCCCACTCGAGATCTCAGTCGTTGAGTGCGCCGTCGCAGCCACCACCGCAGCCGACGGGTGCGAGTCGCCGGATCAGCACCTTTTTCGGCTTGAGCAACTCGAATGACGCGGCCTCTAATTCCGGATTAGCGTTCACTGCGAGTTCGCCATCGTCCAAACGGTCGGTGTCCAACAGTACCACTATGTCAAAGCTTGTGCTACCGGGCGCTGCAGGGGACGTTGTTGCACAAAGCAACCAGAATCCCATGACCACGGATGAGTTTGCGGATACGGACTTTGCGGAACTGCTCAACGAAAGCATTCCCAAGTCGCCGCTGAACTGCACACCGCAGGGGTTCCGACACCTGCACGACAAAAGCATGGAACTCATCGATAAGATCTATGCCGGGTACCTTGAGCGCACTCGCGCGCTGGCCGATGCCCTGGCGGAAATCGAGGCCCTGCGAGACGAACGTGAGCAGAAGGACCAGAAGATCGAAAGCCTGCGCTTCAGCGTTGAGCAGCTGGCCAACGTGCAGGAGACTATCGCGAAGGCATCAGAAGAAGCTGAGCGGGCTGCCGAACGAGCCAACGCGGAGGTCAAGAAGCTGCGGGCGGAAAACACAAAGTTGCAATGGGAAGCCAAGTCTGAGGACAGTGACTCGCTGCGCTACGGCGTGCGCAGCAAGCCTCAAGAAGGCCTGGCACCGATCATGCGACCGCGGACCAAGAGCTCCAATTCGGATTCGGGATTCGAGTCGGAGAGTGACAGTGGGTCCGTGTTTTCGCACGATTCAGCTCTGCCCGGAAAACACGGTGCGGATGTGTCGCCGGCGCCGACGTATCCGCCGTCGATTGCGGTGGCGGATGAGGATAGGTATGAGATGGATGCGGCGAGTACGCATTCTGTCAGCAGCGGTCCGCTTGCGCAGCTGCGGAATGTGCTGAGGCGGACGACGACGGTGGCGGACACGCGGTGCGATTGTGGGGTGATGATTAATCGGTTGAAGAGCGAGAATGGGAGTTTGGTCATGCGGGTGAGGGAGCTGGAGGGGTGTCTTGACAGTTGTCTGGATCTGGTCGCTGGTGTCTAGACGATCGACTATTGTTAACCGGTGAAGAATGAAGATTACATTAGAAGTGTGGTTTCGGCGTTCGCATGTGTATATTTACCATTTCCTGTCCTTTATTTCGCTGTGATATTGATGCGCTGTCATTGGGATTGGAGTTTCTGCTTTGAATGGTCTACCGTCTTTGTTTCTTGTACGGCTTTTTGTGGACGTCTGTGTGTCTGATTTAGAAGCCAGTCTCTCGCGAGAACGGAACATGTATCATAACCACCACCAATCACGGTGAATCACAACAGACCGAGACGACATGACACTGCTTGTTACCAGTAGTATACATTCGTCAGGATGAGATCTACCTGCGGGCGCGGCTGGCTGCATCCGTCGCGCATTACGTCAGCCGCAAGCGGCCGTCGCCTATTTGCAGCCGCGGCTCAACCAGCGAATGAATGCCATTTATTTATTCCTCGCATTGATTCATCACGGCGTCATCACCTTATACACTACTTCTACTAGCTATACTATATACTATCAATTTATATCTTCGCTCGTCGACGTGCAGGAGTCGGATAACACCGTCCATCCACTGCTCGTATGTACTGAAATATCATCTAGCTTGGCCGCAGTTGGCTCACGTCAGGCGCACGTAGGCACGTTCCGCATCGTGGCGGCGGCCGATTAAGGGCATTTCCGAGCGAGCGTCCCCGATCGAACATAGCTTATCCGCTGTGGCAATTCACGCATAACGATAGATACGAACACGAGCTCCAGTTACCGTTTCCATACACGTACATTATCGTACAGCACAATACTCACAGCTGCAGTTTCTACTTCGACTTCGCGCCAATAGAATCTCCAGCTTAGGACCACGGGCTCGTACGCTCGTCAGCCAGCCAGCTAGCAGCTGCAGGGCTACCAGAAATGGCAGGCTCAAACTCGTCCTCCGCTTCTTCCTCCTCATCCGCCTCCTCGCCGACGACCTCGAAGCATCGACGCCGCAGCCAGCTATCGACAGTTGAGTCTGAAGGAGCGGCAGCGTTGCCTCCGTCGGCTGGAGATACCGCAAACGCGACGCGATCGCCAAACTCGCGGCGGCGCCGTCGTCGGCGCAATACGGTTGTCAGCCGGCGGGCCAGCGTCATGGTGGACCACGATAACGAGATATCTATCAGCAACGAGGTCATTGATACCGCCCGGATCACTAATACCGTCGCCACGACGGCTACGGCTGACGCTGCCGAAAGCGGCCCACTGACCGCACCGCCTGCCACCCGCCGCGACCTCGATAATTTCTACCAACTGCATGTACCGCCATTGCACCGGAACATGTCTTCTACCAGCGTTGATTCAGCGGGCTTGCTGGACCATCGTGAGCAAAAGTACGCGAGGCCACGGCGGTCGAGCACCATGGGGCTAGGGGAGGTGGTGCGCTCGCACCGCGCGGAACACTATCGACATGCACATACTTACCAGACGACATCCGCGCATTCACAGGGCGGTGGGAACGTTAATACTGGCGGTGGAGGTGCGATGTCGCCGACGCGACGCCATCATTCGCACGGGTATTTTGAGGACTATACTGTCTCTGGGGAGGAGTCGACGCCGGAGCTGCGACGCGGACCGACTGGCGATTATCTGAGCGATAGCGAGGGCGATGTCGTTCCGGACACGCAGCCGCTGCTACCACGAGCACCGGCGGCGGACTTTCACCATGCGACTGAGCGGACGGCGCTGTTCCCTAGCCGTGGTAACCGGCCACCTAGCGTTTCGTCAAGAAGCAGCGGCAAGCGGCGACCGGCGGGATATGGTAGCGTCAACTTTCCGCCATCGGTGCCCACATCGCCGATGCTGCAGCCGTACGGTACTGGCAGCGGGATCCTCGACGATCCTATCCCCACGCCGAATGGACGCATGCGCAGCGCTACAGCCCCGGAAGACCATCTCATCAACATCGACGGTGACCGCGATGCTGCCGCTGCCTTTCCTTCGTCAACCCCGCCCACGCCGCCGGGCATCCTACGCACGCGCACGATGAACGATGTAGAAGAAGACGTGTGCTTCCCAGTCAACGACCGCCTAACGGACGGCATGGGCACCCCGCAGCGTGGGGAAAACGGCAGCGTCCGCGGCAACGGGCGCCGAAGCCGCCGCAGCCGCGAATGGCCGGACCTCAGCGTGTTCGAAGGGTGGAGTCGCGAGGAGAAGGAGGTGCGTACGGGCGCTGGAGGAATACGCGCCCGACAGGTGTCTGAGCCGGAGTATGTTGGTGGGAGGCTGCGGCCGACGATGCGCGGGTGGCATCGGGAGGTGGAGGAGCTGCCGTATCGGTTTACGTATTTCAACGACGAGCTGCCGGCGACGATTCACGCGCAGACTATCAGCGAACTGATTACGCCTGGTGAGACGACGTTTCGGGATCTGTTTATCCCGCCGCCGAGGAAGGTTGATGATGATGTGAGTAGTTGCTCTGAGGATGATTGTGCGGAGAGCGAACATGAGGTGGAGCCCGAGCAGCAGCCGCGGGAGGGAGACGGTGTGCCGACGTCGGTGGATGCGAAGGGGAGTGCAGGGAGTCTCACACCGCGCAACGGCCGGGGGAGCCGAGGAGGGAGTCTTAAGGACGGGGATACCATGTCGCAGCTGCAATTGGATATCACGCCCACCAACGGCGGTATCACGAGTACCCCGCAGAAGCACAAGTCGACGGCGACGACGGACACGAGCACCCCGCCGGCGAATGGGACCGTCGAGGAGGGCGAGCGGCCGACGTGGTGGTTGGACGTGATGAGCCCGACGAAGGCGGAGATGAAGGTTTTCCAGGATGCGTTTGGGATACACCCGCTCACAGCGGAGGATATCCTGCTGCAGGAGCCCCGGGAGAAGGTTGAGTTGTTCCGGAACTACTATCTTGTCAGCTATCGGACGTTTGAGCAGGATCCCGGGGATGAGGATTACATGGAGCCGGTGAACTTTTACATCATCGTCTTCCGGACGGGTGTTCTAACGGTATGTCGCCTGACTTCCTGCCTAACTGGCTGCGATGTCTGGTTATAGATTTGAGAAGGCTGGGACTAACGTGATTTTAGTTCCACTTTTCAATGACGCCGCATGGCGCCAATGTGCGGCGACGGATCCGGCAATTGAAGGACTATATCGACATCACGGCCGACTGGATCTCCTACGCGCTCATCGACAACATCACCGACGCGTTCGGCCCGATAATCCAGAACATCGAGGAAGAGTGCGACGAGATCGACGATGTCATCCTGGCCGAAGTCGAGACGCCGAACCAGAAACTCAAGGTCAAGCCCGCCGCCATGCCGGGTATGCTCGACCGCCGCCGCTCAAGCCACGCTGCGTCGATACTACGTCCGTCCACTGCACGAACCGACGAGACGGCGGAGGGACAGGATGACGCTAGCATGCTGCGACGGATCGCGACGTGTCGGAAGAAGGTTATGGGGTTGTATAGACTTATGGGCAACAAGGCGGATGTGATCAAGGGGTTTAGCAAGCGGTGTAATGAGCATTGGGAGGTCGCGCCGCGTAGTGAGATTGGGCTTTATTTGGGGGATATTCAGGACCATATTGTGACTATGGTTGCGAATTTGGTGCATGTTGAGAAGATTTTGAGTCGGGGGCATAGTAATTACCTTGCCCATATTAGCATCAAGAGTGGGTTTCTCTCCCTTCTTCCCTTTTCTTCCTTCCTTCCTTTCCTTTCTACCTTTCTTCGTATATCGTATTGTGGGCTGTGGGCTGTGGAGTGGGTGAGGCTAATTGATGCGATTGATATCCAGTGAACGAACGGCAAGAGGAGACGGCGGATACGCTGGGGAGGTTGACGGTGCTAGGCACGATTGTGCTGCCGATGAATATCGTGACGGGGCTGTGGGGGATGAATGTGCTGGTGCCGGGACAGGGCGACGAGGACACCCTGACGTGGTTTTGGTGGAGTAAGTATTCCTGTTATCTTATCGATTGATATTGGTGGTAGGATGCTGATTGTGGTGGTGGTGGTGGTAGTTACGGCCGGATTACTTATGTTTGGGATCGCCTGCTACTTTACTGCGAAGCGGGTTTATGGGATTATGTAGCTTGTAGTGGAGAGTTGATGGCGGTATAAAAGTGGTATAAAAGTGGTGTGTATAGTACATGTATCGGTGGCTTGCTGTTGATATATAAGGGAGAACGTGTGTGTTTGTATACTAGCTTGGTTGTATGGGAGTACATGTGGGTTTTAGGAGTGCAGGCTTGTGTAACCGGTGATAGATAGACGGTATACCTAGGTGCGGTAGATTGCATTGACCGTTTGGTGGTATACCAGCTATTGGGAGTATACTAGGACATCGGACGAGCTAGATCATTCTGATAATTGATAGCTCTAATGTATTCAAAGTGAAGCCGGATTGGTAGTAGTACCCGGCAGGAGTCGATTGCATCTGATTATCTATCAAGTTGCAGCATTCAGTGACTGCTATATATATTAGTCTCGGGGACGAGACTATATATATATGTCTATGAACAGTCGGTATGCTGGGCAATGCGCTTCGCGGTATTTGCGCCGGGCGCGATCGCAGGCTGGCTGCTTGATATCTGCATGACGGCATTGCATAGTGTTGGAGATATGCGGCTTCCCGCCACGCCCGGCAAGGCACACGGATGCACTGCACAAGCACTCAGTAGTATATCTGAAGCCTGATTCATGCGATACCTACCCAAAGCTACTTCAATGTGACGTTGGATTTACCTCGATTGCTTGATCTTGAATTGGGAGGTGAGATATTACGGTAGCTGGAGTTCCGTCCGTTGCTATGGGGAACAATTGAGTTTGTTGTGCTGCGGATTTCCAGTGGCTCAACTTCGGCTCGGCGGCAGGGGCCGCCAACGTCATCACTCTTCTTCGGCGGTATGCAGCTGCAGCTCGCGCAGCTGGCCGGTCTGGGCTGTTCTTAATTTAATTTCAGGATTCTACTTAGTACTTACTTGTATTTAAATATCTCTCTCGTCACGTATTTTATCTCGACAACTTTTCCTTTGTACCCCGACGACGACGACGGCTTTCCTTTGTTGGTAGGATAGGGAGTGCATGCATGTGCTCGGGCTCGCTTGCATAGGGACGGCGACACGATACGAACGTACGACAGCTGCTAGCTTGGATCCATCGAATACATTTCCCGGGACGAGTTACGATCGCGACGCTATTGATAGGTATACCGTCGGACTGTGCATGACGAGCGGGAGGATAGGATAGGATCAGGCACCTGGTACGATAATATTGGAACGATACGCTGTTAACTTCAGCTGCTTAGCTTTGCTCCGCAGATTGACGCACCGCAAGCGGACCGGAGAGACCAGATCGACTGGCCGGGGTGGATTCCGTCTGGCGTGCACGGGACCGAGGCGGCAGACATCGACTACTATATATTGCATTTAACTCCGGCGGTGCGAAGCTGGCAGATAAGTAGATAAACTGGTATCGCTCTCGTTCTATCTATACCAGAGCAGAGAAGTATCGTCCTTTTTATATCGTCGTGACTTGAATTTACTTTTTGCGTTGCGCTGCGTGTGTGTAACGACGAGCGCACTTTTGTCCGTTTTCCCGTTTCGGCCGGCGTCTACAGCGATGGGCCGGTCGATGCTGTCGCTCGTTCTCGCATGCGCCCTCGCCGGCGTCTCGTCCGCGCAGACGTTCACCCACTGCAACCCGCTCACTCAAAGTAAGTACTGATAACTCAAGCAGCGCCCTATATCTACACCTCTATCGCATCTTCATACCTATATACGTCGTACTGACTGACGGTGTTCTGTCCAGCATGTCCGGCCAACCCCGCCCTCGGCGGCTCCGCATCGATAGACTTCACCGCGGGCCCTAACGATGCGTTCGCGGCGACGCTGGGCTCCAATAAGATCACGTACACTCCACAGGGCGCGCAGTTCCAGGTCGCCGCCTCCGGAGACTCACCGACGCTCAGCTCCAACTTTTACATCATGTTCGGCCGCGTCACGGTCACCATGCAGGCTGCCCCAGGCGTGGGAATCGTCAGCAGCGTGGTTTTACAGTCCGACGACCTCGACGAGATCGACTGGGAATGGCTGGGCGGCGACACGGGGCAGGTGCAGAGCAACTATTTTGGAAAGGGGGATACCTCTACATACGACCGCGCCGCATTTATCGGCCTCGCGCCCCCGCCGCAGACAACGGAGCATACGTATACGATCGAGTGGACGAGCGGTAGCATCACATGGAGCATCGATGGGACTGTCGCGCGAGTCTTAACTCGAGACCAGGCTGGCTCATTCTACCCACAGACGCCGATGCAGATCAAGCTCGGTCTATGGGCCGGTGGCGACCCCAGTAACCAGCCGGGCACAATCCGTACGTATACTTATCTACCATCCATCCATGTAGTCATCTTGACCATACACTGACAACATCGCAGAATGGGCGGGCGGCTACACCGACTACTCCCAAGGCCCCTTCAACATGTACGTCCGCAGCATCAGCGTGCAAGACTACTCCACAGGCACCTCCTACTCCTACAGCGACAACTCCGGCTCCTACCTCTCCATCCGCTCCAACGGCGGCACAATCGGCATCGACGCAGTCGGCGGCTCCGGCGGCGGCACCACCAACAACAACAATCCGCCAGTCGCACCAACGCTCACCAACATCCCCATCAACAACGGCCTACCAGGCAGCGTGGCCACCGACGCTTCGAAAACGCGCACGCCATACGTCATCCCCACTTCCGCGGAGGAATATTGGGCGGGAACCGGCTACCGAGTATCTTCGGCGAGTATGTCCCCCGACCCTGCTTTTACTGACCTTGTTTCTCCCGTTCCTGTTACCTCTACGACGCATGACCCAAATGTTCCGTATATCGTTACTGCGGCGTCCGCGTCCAATTCGGATTCCGTGCCTGTGTATATTGTTACGTCGACGGCGGCGGCAGCGGCGGACAGTGGTGCGAAAGTGAGCTCGGCTGACAGAATTGCGATTGGAGGCCGACGGCTGGATGATTTGGCGGTGTTGTTTCTTCCGCCGTATGTGCTTGCGTTAGGGTGGGGTGTTATTGCTGCGATGCTGTTATAGCGAGTCGACTGCTTTCTAGGTTTACCTCGATCGTTTCGTTACGTTGCATGTGCTGCGATGTGGTGTGGGTTTAATGTGGAGGTGGTATTGATGGTGGTGGGGAGGGGATTCTGGACGACGAGATGAAGTGATGTATACTGCATTGTTACGGCGATGAAAGATCGTATTCGATCTGGCTTTGTGGGATTTGCTTATACTTACCTCCGCATGCATATTTGCGTCGCTTTATTACTGGGGATAGAATTTTGTTTGCTTGCTTACTGTCTGTTTTAATTCTTGTTCTTTCGAATTTTCCAGCCGATCAGGACTCTGTACCGAATTTTGAGTATCTGATTTCGCTGCTGCAACATGTACACATCCATACATACATGTACAGGGGGCGTCTGCTCCGCCGAATGATAATGCAATAATGAAGCGTCGTCTCTATATTCATCTACGTCCATGTTTTAGTACTGTATATCATTGTATCTCCGTTTACAGTCGTGGGTATTCACTGAACTGTGGAACAACGATATATAAGCTCTTAGTCAAGCTCTAGGATTATACATCCACGTTACACAGGCCACAGGCTATACAAATATGAAGAGCTGGTACCGGGAGCCGTAAGCGGCAATGCGCAATATGACACACTATCCGATAACATAGCACCACGCGATGCAAATCTATGCTAGTCAACGTTATATCAAACGGCAGTCACCCGCCGAATCATCCGCCGCATGCCCTCCCCGCTCGTCCCCACAACATGCCCCTCAGTCTCCAAACTCGCCAACGCCTCCAAAAACTCGCCATGCCCCGGCACAACAGACCCTTGCTCCGACAACCGCGCATGCACATCCATAGCGCGCACCTGCCCGCCCGTCCTCGTCATGTCGTCGAGCACCGTCACTATCGCGTTCTTCAAATCCCCCTTCCGCCGACGCTCGGATACGCCGACGCCCGAGATCAAATCCATATCGATGCGGCCTGTCAGCGGATCCGTTGCGCTTTCCTTGATGGCTGATCGGATCAGCCGCACGGCTTCAAACACGTCGGGGAGGTCGACGGTCTCGGAGAGGCGCATTTTGGCGTGGGCTTCCGATAGTCGGATCATGGATTCTAGCTGTCGGGTTGTGGCGGTTATGCGGCGCTCTGCAGCGCGAACGTCCTCGCCGAGTTTGCGCATTGCGACGTATGACCGGACGAGTTCCTCGGCGGCGGGTTCGGTGATGCGTGGGTTGATATTCTGCCGCGCGTAAGAGACGTAGGATGTGAGGAATTCAATGGGCTAGAAGTACTGTTAGCGGTGGACACTTAGATGGCGGGTAGTAGGGCTTACCAAAATCTCTTTCTGGGCAGCGTTGTCCGGCCGGTCCTCAAGGTACATCCCCACCAGATGCCTCGCGAGCATCTTGTCCGACTTCTCGTCAACCTTGTCCAGCATGAGGTATATCAAGTCGAATCTACTCATCAGCGTCGGCGGCAGGTCAATGTTCTTCGGCACCGACATATTCGGATTATATTTACTACCGATAGGATTGGCCGATGCTAGAATCGATGTGCGCGCGTTCAACGTCGTGATGATACCCGCTTTAGCAATGGAGACGGTCTGCTGCTCCATCACTTCGTGCAGAACTGATCTCGTCGCCTCGGACATCTTGTCGAATTCGTCAATGCAGCAGATGCCGCCGTCCGACAGCACGAGAGCGCCGGATTCGAGAACCAGCTGCTTCGATTCCGGATCGCGGGTGACGTAGGCGGTCAAACCGACGGCTGAGCTGCCTTTTCCGCTGGTGTAGATTCCTCGCGGTGCGATTCGGTTGACGTAGGAGAGGAGCTGTGACTTCGACGTCGACGGGTCACCGCAGAGGAGGATGTTGATGTCGCCACGATACCGTGGGGCACCACCTCTTTCGAAGGTCTTGTTCGTCCCACCGAAAAGCTGCAGCAGGATGCCCTTCTTCACGTCGTCGTTTTCGAAAACGCTAGGTGCCAGGGATCTCGACAGCAATTCGTAGACATCATATCTGGCTCCGACTTCTTTGATCTTTGTGATTTCAGCCTCGGTAATCTTCCGTACCTCGTCTACATCGGCGGAAACCTTGTCCGCCATGTCGCCCTCCATGGTGGTCGTCTCAATGCCTAGTCTTTTCTTGTCGACTTTCTGGATGTGGACGGCGTCTACGTAGGTTTTGAACAAGCTCTTGACGGACCGCTGGCGCGGGTTGACGCGGACTGGAACGCCCCTGAAAATACCAGTGACTTCGATCCGGTCACCCGCCTTGCAGACGTCCACCATTTCATCGTAAAGCAGCACCGACACGGAGTGCGGCGTCTGACCGTCGGGTATGCTGTCCGGCGTTTCTTGCAGTTTCATGATCTGCTTGTCCGCGAATTCGGAGCGGTTGTGCACGAGCTGCATCGAATTGGCGGTGTTACAAACTTGTCGAGGGCAGCGGGTCGGTTCTAGGATCTTGCCACGCTCAATCTCGACTTCCTGGTGCTGGTGGCAGACCTCGCAGCGAAAGAAGGCGGTCTTCATATCCGGAATGACTGGTGTGGTTCTGATGACAAGGCCCTTGATGCTGATGACCTTGTCGATATCTAAAATACATTAGGTGAATACATGTTGTAAATGTAGAAAGGCAAACTCACCGTTGGGGTTCAGGTCTCGCATGTTTGACGACTTGTCCAGGTTGAATGGCCGGACGCGGTACTCGTGCTTCTCGAATTCCTCGATATCGGCATCCGTAGACTTGTCGTTGATGTACAATGACTTCATCTCATCCTTCGTAACTTGATCCATCAATGGGATGATTTCAGCCGGATAATCGACCAGCTGATGATAAAACTTCTTCGTCTGCGGGAAAGCCAACAAGTTCTTGCAATCGATATTCAGTCCTTCGACTTCAAATTCCATCATTGCCTTCAGCATTTCCTCATACACAAGCTCCTCGCCAACACCCGGCGGAACGGTCTCGCCGTCATAGATCATCCTGTACTTTCGTTTGAAGTTTCGAAGGAACGAGCGGAACGTCTTCATGGCATCGTTCGGATGGATATTGGTGCCCCAGATGAAACGCGTGGTCAACTCGTCCGGTTCTGATGTTTGGAAGGTATTCGCGTCCGACGGGCCGCCAGCACCTGGGGCTGTAAAGAGCCTATGCTGCCCAGAAGGGCGGAGTGAGTCTGACATTGGGATATCATTTCGACGGCGTGCACGCGGCGTGGCTTCGGGGTCGGCCTGCCTGTAGTACAAAAGCACGCAGATTAACAATACTGTAGATGCAGATAGATACAATGAGGTGTGAACCTACGATCCAAACCTGCCAAAGGGATCGGAACTAACGATCCCGGCGGGCGAGCTAGGGTCATAACGAAGAGGCGATGATGCTTCAAATTCCCATATCAGCTTCTAGATTCGTGAGAGATATCTCCATAGCTTTCGATTGATAACATACATAGACCGGACGGTCGAGTCTGAGATCTCGCCCGCGGCGTCGATGCTTCCGGCGCAGGACTACTGCTCGGATAGTGCATCGGATCGCTCATGTCCATATCATCATGCTCAGGCAGCGGGGCAGGCGACGACGACGCATCGTTGTGAAACAGTGGCGAGCTCGCAACCTCCTCATGCTGGACACCAGACGGCGTGGCGAAGACATTCGACCTCGTGCTACGCGTGCTTCGCGGCGTGCTCGCTTGCGGAGTCCCTCGCGCTGATCGACGCGGGGTGGACATGGTGGGCTGTTAACAACCGCGAGGGTCGGTCGCGAACTCGTATTCGGTGTGTTCGAATTCGACAGCTGACTTTGTTGGCGAAGCTGCAATGGCGCCGGGAGGATTCGATCCGGCGGTCGAGCGGGTGGATGGACGTCCGTGGCGCCGTGCGTGGTAATCTTGGTGCGAGGGGTGATAGGCAAAGGAGGAGAGCTGGCTAGTGCCATTGGACGCGTTGTGGGAAGTTGGAGCTCGAGAGCAAAAAGCAATTTTGGCGGCGAGCTGGCGCTGGCCAATCACAGCTGCCAGCCTGCCAACCACACACTCAACACTAAATGCCAATCACGCCAGGCACTTTGATATCTTATATCCGGGCGAGGCTGTGATGAACCCTCCCGGGCTTCAGTATCTCCTGCGACAGGCAAGCAATTATTCCGAAATCTCGGCCATCTTGCGACATGTGATACGAAGCGTAAAATAGCGAGCCCGTCCATTTCTTATCACGATAGTCTTAGACAAACAGACCCATGCTGCAGTGGGACACAGGCGCGTATTCCGGACCGCCTGACATGCACTAGCGCGAGGCTTCGGACCATGGAAATCTTCTAGGTACTCGATCGAAGTCTCCACGATCCATATGACCTGAAAGTGCGCAGGCACCCAAGCTGAAATGTCTTTTCTGCCCCGCTTTCATATCTCCCGCGATCAAAGCTACTGACACAGATACCCGAGCCGTGTGGGGCCGAAGTATTGAAAGATATAATATGAACTTAACACAAGGATACCCGGGTTCTCACCTCACAGAATTAACATCGAACTATAGTTGTAAAGTTAGTTGCTAGTATCTCCGGGCCTCTGTATATCATTGATCGACACAGCCCTGCTGAAATTAAAATGCGAGTTATGGAAGTCTAGAGGGTGTCAAAATAAGTTATGGAGGATAGACACAGGCGAGCTGGTCAGCTGTGCATGTGGCGTGTAGTTCAATCGGGCATTCCAGCCTGTGCGCGAAGGCGACTATAGTCAGCTAGGAATCAGTATGCTAAGCATAACCCGGTTTCTCATGGCAAACATCGGCTGAATAAACCCATTCATCGAGGATTCGATATAGCAAACACATCCGGGAAAGAAATGACTGGACATTGATAACCGTGCCGCTTCTCAGCATTGTGTATTCAGCTGGCTCTCAGCCGGGCCCAATATCCAGCGTGATTTTGATCGGCCTGACGCGGGAAAATGTCTAGCTGCCTGGTTACAAGCACCTGTGTGGCCATTCTTTTCGCATGTCCTTGCTCGAAAGATCCGAAAAATCATTCAAGAGCCTTTTATAAACTTGCTTGTTCTTAACGTAAGCTTGCTTTAAAGCTTTTGCACCTCGAGTGTATAATGATGATTATCAACCAATAAGTCATTCGAATATTCACCCAAAGTTTCTTAACTATTGACATCCCTGTCCATCCTTGCTTTTATAGATTCAATCTTTTAATATACATGTACTTGCAAAGCTCACAATCTAGGCTTCGGATGGACACCAACTGGCGTTCGCACAGATGTTTGCTAAAATATGCAAACTGGGCCGCTAGTGTGAAAGTACTGCAGCTATGGAATGCAACACGTCTGTTGTGCTGAACGGGTTGTTTTCCAGCTGTTCTAGTCCCTTCTGCGCCGCACAATTATGCAAGTCGATAAGAATGTAGGAGTTATACGTGGGTAGTGTAAGTATATGGACTGCTAGCTCGCTTAATGTGCAAGTAGGGTGGTCTCGAGACCATGCGGGCCTGATGTAGCTAGAATAATGCCCTGGATACGCTACTTCTTTCTGGCTCGTTATGAAAACAGTGATAATACTTCCATCTATTCTATGATCTGCGTAAGTCACGCTACTATAGGGAGGGGCGACAGTGTCTGCCAGGGCTTGACTCCAACTGCTATCCATGGAATATTTGGGGCTAACACTCTCAATAATAAAATTAGTATCCAATCAAAATCTATTAGAGACTGGTCGTCCTTTCTAGGGAGAAAGGGATGCGGAGTATAATCGCGGCGCAGATCCCACCGCACTGAGACATGTCATCGATTGGCGTAAAGCCATTATCCGGGATGAATTCCCCGAGTATACTAGTGGAGAATGCCATACCGAAGAGGGGCTGTGACACCATCCTGAGCAATCAAGACACTAGATCGACTGTAAGCATGACATCCTGCATCGTACAAGTGGGGCTCTACAAACACGCTATTCCCACGATGGCCCGAAGAGAACCCGGTTGAGGAACCCAACTGCATCCATGAGCTCAGATAGGGCGATATTTTCTGCCTGAGGCATCCACTTTCGGTACTGTTGGCTCCAAGGAAGCTTAGGAATGTGGCCATGTGATGTCTACCACTGATGGGGCGAGATTCGAAAAAGTCTGCCATGAGCGCCATTTCTTTCGCCGTCCCGTCTTGTGCCTTGTCCCCATGAATTGATGTAACCTTGCAGCAGCCACCCTCGAAAAACTCCCAGCCAGTAGCCGCCATATCCTTGAGGTTGCCACGAGGTCGAAGGTCGAACCGAAATCCTCGGAATGGCAAAAGAATGTAAATTCTTGAAGTCTACAAGGGATAATATTGGCATATACCGCCCCCTCGGCGCACTTCTCCGGAAAATTTCTCGGGGCGCAATAAACGGGACTGCATTTGTCCGTGAATCTAGATGCTGCATGATGTCCCCGCTTGATCTTGATGCCTTGCATACCGCCTTCTTTACCAGAGACTCGGACGAGGGTATGGATACCGAATCGATACTCTCACTGGCAAAATGTCGCTGGGGGCTAGACGCTGGTGAGGCTGTATGCCCACCCACCCCAGTCACACCATACATACCAATAAGAGGCTATGCCGGCTTGTCCCTCCAACTCTGGAGGTGTCGCTTGATGCTTGATCACTTGATGCTGCGTCTCGATTCGCTGGAGGCGAATTCCAGCTCGAACCGAATCCACGGTTACCCCGAGCTGAGGGGCAATATACCCCCTCTTCTGTTGATGATCATCGATTAATTGAACACCTGAGCGGCCTCCTGCGACTGGTCCAATGAGGCGTTCATCCCGGTAAAAATTTTTCTAGACCGCGGTCTTCTGCGCGATACCAGTCTGTCCTGTTCTCCATCCAACTTGTTTTCCTTCCGAGGGAAAACTCGGCCACATAGAGGGGAAAGGATTGATAGATTCCCTCATTGTATGATGATGAAGTTTGTAGTTATCTCTGACTTCTTAGCC
The DNA here is from genome assembly GCA_036872635.1 of Orbilia brochopaga. Lineage (NCBI taxonomy): Eukaryota > Fungi > Ascomycota > Orbiliomycetes > Orbiliales > Orbiliaceae > Orbilia > Orbilia brochopaga. Next base: position 446,035 of record JAVHNQ010000008.1, on the reverse strand, counting down.
CTGACGGAGATGTATTACGCATATCATTCATAATCGTAAATACTTCTAATATCTTATTCAATCTACGGTGAATCGTCTCGTAAGCCTCATCTAAATGTGTTGGTATATCGGGTAAGTAGCCTGTGATGCCAACAGCAACGATTTCTTACTAAGAGGTAATGCTGGCAAAATAGAGACAGACAACGAATTTGTTAGCAGCCTGAAATTGTTGATTGCTCGCCACAGGGTAGAGGTGCTGAAAAGCACTAGTTGGCTTGTTGCACGCCCCTGCCCGGTGTTGCTGAATAGATTCCCTCGTGGCCCAGTGTTGGCTATAAATTAAGACTGAGCGGCATCGCCCCTTCCTCTTCCTCTTCTGATCCACCCACGTCCACGATTTGACAAAGCCACGAACCCGCAATCCGGTATAGTGTGTATATATATAACATTCCCAAGTCTCGTTTCCCCCATTCCATCACGAAACCTAATCGTCCAACATCTCTAAGAGCCTTTGCAAACCCTGCCTCCTTATATATATAATTAGTCTCGTCATTGCATCAAACGCAACAATGGTCGTTATAATCAACAACAGACCTGACACAGTCCAAGGTCCGTTGAAGACGCCTTTCACGGAGTACTTCAATGTGAAGCATCCGATATGGTAAGTACCCATGTCCTCCAATGCTTTGGCTCCTCCCTGGGCTGCTTGGTAGCACATGTCGTCCTAGGAGGCATTCACATCTGATGCCTTCTTCCGTTCCTGCTGGAACTCAAGAAAGACGTATACCCCTAATCGTACCTGATTGCTGTTGCTGACTACCTTTTCTGTAGCCTGGCGGGGATGAACATCGGTGCTGGGCCAAAGCTCGGAGCCGCTGTAATCGAAGCCGGTGGATTCGCCTGCCTTGGAGGCAATGGATACATCAAGGCTCCGGAGTACAGCACGATGTCCTACGCCGAGTTCATCGAGGAGTTCATCTCCCACCAAAGTAAGCTAGCTGCCCAGTTATTCGTGCTGCTCGGAATGCTCCAGAGCTTACACGCCTCACTCAACAGCTCCAGAGAAGGTCCGAACGCAGATTCATGAGATGAAGTCGTTTTTGAAGAACCCTCTCAACGTCACCTTCGGTATCGACATCCTTTTGCCAAAGGTGGGTGGTTCTGCCAGGAGGACCAACTACGACTACACCGAGGGTACTGCGGAGAAGATCATCGATGTCGTCATAGAGGAGGGCGGTAAGATGTTCATCAGCGCTCTGGGTGTTCCCGAGCCGCATCTGGTCGACCGTCTTCACCGAGGTGGCGTGTTGGTTGGCGGCAACATTGGCCATCCACGTCATGTCCAGAAGGTCCTCGATGCGGGCTGCGACATGATCATTGCGCAGGTATGCTGATCTATCATGTTTTACGACTGCCCTATAGGCTATAGATGCACTGACTCTCCTCGATCTGTGATAGGGCGGCGAAGGTGGTGGACACACTGGCGATGTCCCATCTATGCTCCTGCTGTAAGTATATGTCCTTGATATGTGAAGAACCGTGAAGGACGAGAAGCTAACCTGACCAGGCCTATGGTCTTGGAACTGTGCAAGGGCCGCGTCTCAAAGTTCACGGGACGCCCCATCATTGTTCTCGCGGCAGGCGGCATTTACAATTCCCGTGGCCTCGCTGCAGCTCTTGCTATGGGAGCCGATGGTGTCTGGTGCGGTACGCGTTTCGTTGCCGCAACTGAATCAGGTGCGAGCGACGGGCACCAGAAAGCTGTCCTTGAGACCACTGTTTCTGGGACCGCCCGCTCCACAATCTATACCGTAAGTCAGAAGAATCCTCTCACCAATGTTAAGGATTGAAACTCACGTGAGGTTTCTGCTCTAGGGTCGTCCCATGCGCGTTCAGCAGAATGCGTACGTTGCCGCTTGGGAGAAGGAGCCAGCAAAGATCACGGCTCTGACTCAGAAGGGGGTTGTTCCGATCAACCACGATCTTGACCAGTTGGCCAAATCTGGTAAGCCGGTCCCTGCTGAGATGGATCACGGTATGCGTCCAATCCTCCTGGGACAAGCCGCCGGTGCCATCACCGAGATCTTGCCCGCCAAAGCCATCATCGACGAGATGGTGTATGGCACCTTGGCACTAATGAAGCGATGCGACGACCTGCGGAGCAAGCTCTAGGCTAGCTTCCCCGCTAATGCATCGATGTTCTGTCCTGGGGTCAGAGGGGTGAAGGTGAGATGAAGTGGAGAGGAAATGTGGTTTGTGATGGGAGGTTTTATTCCTACTTTTTTGCTCCTGGCAGCGGCTAGCTGTTGACGTTAATGATCTCAGCTGTGATCGTCTTTTTTCCATGCATGACGTTCGCAATGGGAGCGCGCAATGGGCTTGGCGTTCACTTTGTATTACAACGTTTCATACTTCTCGGCGTTTATCCTTCTGGGAGGCTTGTTGAATATTTCTATAGTGTTTTCAGGCTTGCCAGATCACGGCGGTCCCTTCTATTATTCCTCCTGCTGAAGCATTTGCCTCTAGAACCCAGCACCTACTATCTGTTTAGTCTGTCTGCCTGGTCTGGGGTGCACTTTGTAAAGCCTATTTTCTCGCTACTTGAGGCATGGCCTTACGTGACTTGAAATACTGGAAATTATCATAAAGGAACGCAAACAGGCAGTATGCCTTATTATAACATCATCTATTCGTACTTGTAAGCTGTGCTCACGAGCTGAGTTTCAGAGTGCCCAGTACTACTATATTAGCCGCATGTGAAGTCCGTCGCAGTTAAGTCGCACGTTGGGCACATGGGTGATGGATTGGCATCCAAAGTATCCCTGTGCTCAAGAAGCCTGGGCTTTCCTTCGCTTAAATTATTCAAATCTGATGATTTGTACTTCAGATGTCCATATATATACGTCAGTGGATGCGGCAGGCTAATGTGTGTACTGGCCGCATTAGGTCGTCTTCTCGTCCTGAATCCTAGCTCAAAATACTATTTTTGTGGATTTGAAATCTAACAGTAAAGTAACTCAGAGTCTGGATCCATGGATCTAATGCACTTGATGGCAAACTCTGTAAATTGTCTATCGGTATGCCAGTGAAGATGAGCTTGATAGTGTTGACATCAGACCATGCGGCGGAATGGAGTATTAAGCTGAAGACAACGGAGTCAGTTGATTCTTTGCTTATGCTAGTACATTATATCGTGAACTAGACTGCCTGATTTCTACGCAAGCCCACCGATATATATGTGTACATGTAAGTACCTAGGTAAGTCCTTAGCTGTTAGGCCGCAAAATGTCTCAAGACAATCTGCGTTGCTGTTGCATTTGTCCGCGCCTGTTTTGTCGCACAGCACTAGCTACAAACGGCGGACAACTTGTCCCAAAATTTAATTTTTGGCGCAGACCTTCAATTTTCATCCAATCCGTCGCCGACAGACAGGTACTACCAATGCCTTCGATGCCTTCGATACCCCCCCGAAACCACGATACATCGGTCGCAATGGCGCCAGAACCAAGCGGCGACAACGTCTCCAACAAGCCCGCCCCGACGCGACTGAAAGATGCTGCGGAAGAGGAGCTCGAAAAGCTGGTGTTTGGCGACCTCGCCGGCTTCCAGGCGGGCCTCTTTGCAAATTATGAGGCGGACTATTCATCCGAAGACGAGAACCAGGTCCAGTTGACCTTCAACCGTGAAGGACAAGATGTCGAAGAGCTAGGAGACGACCAGGTATGCAGTCACCTTAGCTGCTGTAACGAAGATCAGCTCCCTCGACGATGCTGACTGACACCACCAGCTTTTCTTCGTAGATGCCGGCACATCACAGCCCACGGACCTGATCCAAGCCCCCACGACAGACCTCACTCGCACCGCAGATTCAGAGTCGGAGTCGGACTCCGCCAAACCGGCATGGGAAGACAGCGACGATGAGCGCCTCACCATATCCCTTACTGCCAATCCCCGTCTCCGCAAGCTACGAAATACGGAACTTGACGACGTTATCACCGGCACCGAATACACGAAACGTCTGCGCCTCCAATACGAGCGCATAAACAGCATACCCGAATGGTCTCTCCCACCGAAGAAGGATATCTCCCACGAACGGCCTAGAAAGTCGCGGCGGACATCTACCTCTCCCTCGCCAGACGTATCATCCGACGAGGATGACGGCGTGATGGACGTCGACCTGCCCACCAACGACTCCCTCGCCACGCTCCTCCAGTCGCGCACAACATACACTAAACGTTCGAAATCCGGTAGACTCGCACCTGAGACTCTCGACATCTCTCGCCTACGCGACGCGAACTACCTTGCCCCCTCGCACTCGGGTATCCAGTCCTTATCATTCCACAAAACACATCCGCTACTCCTCTCCGCTGGCTTCGACCATGTTCTGCGGCTATACCACATCGACAAGAAGACGAACCCGCCGGCGACGAGCCTGTATCTGCAGGGTACACCCATTCACACCGCTGCTTTCCACCCGGATGGCAAGCGGGTCTTCGCAGGCGGCAGAAGACGATACTTCCACATCTGGGACCTCGAATCGGGTAAGGTGGAGAAAATCACACGTATATACGGCAATCAGGAACACCAGAAGAGTATGGAAAAGTTCAAGCTGTCGCCATGCGGGACATTCATGGCGCTGTGTGGCGCGCACGGGTACGTAAATGTACTGGACGCAAAGACGGGGCAGTGGGTCGTGTCCGTTGTCGTTGAGGGTGTTGTTGCAGATATCAGCTGGAGCATCGGCGGGAAGAAACTCCTGGTTGCGACGAAAGGCGGCGAGGTCTGGGAGTGGGATAGCAAGGAGCGGAAGGTAGAGAGCCGGTGGATGGATGAAGGCGGCGTAGGATTGACAACTATCGCCCTTGGCGGGAACGATAGGTGGTGCGCGGTGGGCAGCAAGAGCGGGGTGGTGAATGTGTACGACAGGAGAGAGAAAGTGGTGGTGGAAGGGCATCCGACGCCGAGAAAGGCGCTAGGGAATCTAGTGACGGAGATTAACGTGCTTGAGTTCTCGAACGACGGGCAGCTGTTATGCATGGGGAGCAAGGAGAAACGAGATGCGCTGAGAATGGGTAAGACTCGATCCTTACATATCTACTTAAATGTCGATATTGAGTGCTAACATGGCTTTATAGTGCATCTGCCGAGTTGTACGGTGTTCAAGAACTGGCCGACATCGTCGACGCCTGTGGGCAGTATATACTGCGCGGCGTTCGCCGATGCTGCGTCCGGCTTATTCGCATTTGGGAACCAGCAAGGAAAGATCAGATTATGGGAGATCCGGTAGCCATTTTCTCATGATGAAAAGCCATATACCCTTGTAGATCTATAGTGTACAATACCATATAATACATTCCGGATAGAGTCCTGGCCTACTGTGAACTGCAGCAACAAGCCTCCATTGGAGACTTATTGTCGCCTACTCCTCAAGACTGAAATCAAACTCCCTGAACGCCTTTTTGAATGCCTCTGCGTCTCTTACCTCCTCGTCTACCTCCTGTGCACAATCCTTCCAGTTCACCCGGTCCTCGAGTCCGAAAACCTTGGCCAGTACCTTGCGCCCAAACTGTAAATCGAACCTGACCCCCTGCTTCAACTTTGCAAATAAGCTGGTAGTCTCCCCTTCGCCATTCTCTATCCACATTCTAAAATAGTCGCATTTCTCCAACCTTCCCGCCTCTCTTTCTTCGATCGCATCGAGGGCCTCTTCCTCCTTCGCTAGCTCCTCGAGCGTCGACCTGAATCGTTTGAGATACTGCTTTCCTATAGGAACTACTTGCCAGTGAGGATGCACTCCTGTCCGCCGAACAACCTCGAATGTTACAGTACCGCAACCTAATGACCCGTATAGCTTGCCCAATGCCCGGCGGTACCGCTCCATCTCGCCGACGGTGCTCTCATATGTTTCTTCGTCCTGGATACCCTGCAGCGTAGGTGTATGCTCGAATGGGATCACAAGGATGTGGCCGGGAAACGAAACTTCCGCGTTGACGAGCGGCGTGGTCAGCGGGCCCTTCGCGGTGGTGAGGTACGCTGCAGAACCGATGGACGTTATAAGATGTTTCTGTATATTAGGATTCGAGAGGCAGAAGAAGCAGTTTTCCGGTCCCGGAGGTGGTGGCTTCTGGTCATGCCGGGGTCGTTTCGAGCGGTGGTGTCCATGCTCGTTCGACTGGTCGCCCCAGAAAAAGTTCGACTGAGACTGTAGCGGTGCCCGTTTCTGTAGCGGCCGATAAGGAGATGGAGTGCAGTCCGGCGGTATGGTAGTGGCGGGCTGCGAGAGGTCCAGTTTGAAAGCGTACAGCCACTTCGCTTTTGCAGCGTTCCCATAGTCCGCGACGGCGATAAACCTCGTTACGAGCTCGGTGGCGCTCTCCCCATCTTTCTCTCGGACCTCGTTCTTGTATGGGGCGCGCTCGTAGAACCTGCCACCGCTGGAAACGAAGTGATATCGCGGGCGGAGAAACTGCGATAGCTTCTGAACCGCTCTGTTTCCGCCATTCTGAACCTCTCGCGACTCGTCTGGCACTGCCACTCTGCTACAATTGTTGGTCACGCCTTCCGGCCAGTCTCCCGTTATGAGTATGTCCGCGAAGTTTGCGCCGTGGAGGATACTGGCATCTTGCTCGCTGTAGAATGGGAATTTGGACTCCTTGGACGCGCCGGACAGCGTAGCATCCAGTCTACCGCCCAGCGCAACGATCTTTATACCGTCGCTCGTTGTCAGTGTCCCCCGCTTGCCGAGGAAGAACAGGTTTTCGCAGACTTCGCCGGCATCTCTGTCTATTTTATCTTGTATCAAGTCGGGGAACGGGTGTGTGCCGAGGGTGAAGTAGACGGGTAGCGCGACTTCGATGCCGCCGCGGAGGAGGGATGCGATGGTGTCATTGTCGGCGTCGGATAGCGTTTCGGGCGATGGGAAAAGGTTGCCGAGGACAATGGCAAGAGAGAACGAGTTCTTTTTGTGGAGGCTCGATAGTTTCGAAAGGATCTCGGGGAATGCGCCGCCTGGATTCCCGACGACGATGATGCTGTGCTGCTTTGATGAAGCCATGATTGCTGTTGGCGCGCGTGGGTTTATGAAGTCGGTGCTGCGGCGCTGTAACAGGCAAAGTTCGCGCTGAGTCGCTGCCGAGCCTCAGCGCGTTCGTCTCCAATCATCCAGTGCAATACTACTTCAACAGTTTTCTGATCATTCCGAACCTGCTGGACCAGGCTGTTGATACTTTTGCCATTATCGATATATCATGGTCTATTCGGTTTCCGATCTGAACCTCTTTGTATCGTTAAGTGACATCAGTGTTATCTTCTGCTTGAATTCGGTGTCTAGCCCTCAACTATAGGTCTGGTTTCGAGACTAGGTCTGGTTCTTGCTTCCGCAAGGCGTTTATTTCCCACACACAGGTATTTACAAATGTAGGTCATATATAGCCTCACTGAATATAGTCATTTCGCTGCGCGAAAGCCTTGAGCGCAATTTTCTTTTTGAACGATCCGTCCGCAGGAAGTTTCATACCAGTGGCATAAAGATATCATGTCCAAGAATACCATTCCGAGCTTGTGCGACTGGCTCAGCGGAAAATTGCAACAGCATCAACACAAATGCGGAGGGTACCGTCCTCGGAATAGAGAGTGAGGAGCACAGAATGACTCGGCTTGAAAACCACTTATTCGAATGAGGCTAGGCTTATTTTCAGTGCCCTGTTCTCTGGTGCTCTGGCTAATCTGGCTCTGTATTATATGATTGACAGTAAAAGGAGCCCCATGATTAACTCTAGTCTGGACTGCTTATAATAGTGGGGGAACCATATAATTTGGAAATACTGCGCTCGTTATACATATATATCGAGGGCCTATGCGGTTCACAAGCCATCTGTTTTATCCTCTCCAGACTGATTCAAATTGGCTTGGTTTTTCAGCCGTGGGTACGGCCCTTTCTATGGAACGAGGAAATGTAGTCTCGCTAACCAATGCTTCCTGGAAGAAGCTATGCCAAGGCTCACATATATAACTGTCGACATATAACCTTGCTGGCAATCGGATGACAAGCCCGAATTTAGCCAATCACGCGGAAAATCCGGCGACGTCTCCAGCCAGGTTTATATTGCTGAACGTCCCAACGCAGGCCGCCAAGGCGGCCGTTGGCTGGCTAAATTATCTCTGGGGCATATCAAAAGAACATCTACGATATGTGGTCGTGGATAAATCGCGACTTCCAGTTTTAGAGGGGGTCGGGCGAAGGGAACTGGGAAGAATCAGACTCCAATGCTTTCTTAGCTATGCAAAAAAGTCTTCTATATAAACCTGACGTATTTACGTTACGTTTTTAAATTAACATTAGATTGTCAGCTTGCACGAAGCTGTTGGAGGATCCTAGGAACACGGTTGGAAATCGACTTATCAAGTGACACGAAATCGGCCTATCATCATGAAGCTTTCTCTACTTACAGCAGCCTTCGCCTGCGCAGCTGAAGTTCTTGGCCTTACTAGTTCCCTCCAACGAGTGACCGAGGTATGATATCACTCAATATCATCGACACCTTTAAGAGCCTTGGAGTATGGTACTAACATTAGTACTACTGCGAATATAGAACTGGGGTAACAACCCTACGAACATCGAATTCTGGATATATGTACCCACGACCCTCAAAACGCGGCCAGCGGTTGTTGTCGCAGCGCACTACTGCGGTGGCTCGGCGTCCGTATTCTTTAGTGGCAGCCAATGGGCCAATTTGGCTGACCAGTACGGATACATTGTGATCTATCCTAGCGTCACTCGCTCGAGTAAATGCTGGGATGTCGCCAGCACTGCGTCGCTCACACATAACGGCGGAAGCGACTCTTTGGCCATTGTCACCATGGTCAAATGGACGTTGAACAAATATAGCGGTGACCCCGGCCGGGTATATCACACAGGCTTGAGTTCCGGAGCAATGTTGACTGAGGTAGGAAGGCCTTTGGTACCACCTTGAACCTAGGGTTAATAAACGTGGTCGACATAATGAGAATGTCGAGAGTACTTGAGAGTCTATGATAGGCTACTGACGCATATTTTGGACAGCTGATGATGGGTGCCTACCCGGACGTATACGCTGGAGGTTGTGGCTTCGTATGTGATCCCAGATATTGCCGTTGCCAAGGAATACGAATTAATGTTCATTGTACTAGGCTGGCGTTCCTTATGGCTGTTTCGCAGGCCCTAGTGAATGGAATTCCCAATGCGCCAATGGTCAACTTGTTAAAACCGCCCAACAATGGGGCGATCAAGTCCGCTCTGGCTATCCCGGTTATACAGGCCCTCGTCCGAAACTTGCAATCTACCACGGCACTGCTGACACAACGCTCTACTACAACAACTTCCTCGAATCGAATAAGCAATGGCCTAATGTCCTTGGAATTTCTTTCACCAGAAATGAAACGAACAACCCATTGAGCGGTTGGACAAAGATGATATTTGGTGACGGAACGCAGTATGTTGCCTACTCTGCTGGTGGCGTGGGACACAATATTCCAATGAGAGAGGCAGATTGCATGGCATTCTGGGGCTTGAATACTAGTGGGCCATCATCGTCGACAACCTCAAGGACAACTACGACGACTACGACCGCGAGTAGGACTACGACACTAGTTACCACAACGAGCAGAACAACTACGACTACAACGCCAGCTACTACGACTGGTACAGGCCCTACCGTGCCAAAATGGGGACAGGTGAGCCTTTGATATTTCGGTCAACAGTGTGAGTGATATGGTGCTAATGCATAATTTTGTATTTTGACAGTGCGGCGGAATCGGATGGACTGTAAGTTCTGCCTCTTAAAGTGTCGAAGCAAGACAATATAATGGACTTCCGCTAACAGTGAATGTCTAGGGGGGCAAAAATTGTGTATCAGGAACAACTTGCCAAGTCTTGAATCCATATTATTCCCAGGTATGTGTTCCCCAAACACTTTATAAGGCTCGCCATATGATCCAAAGACTAATTGCTCGGATTTAGTGCTTGTAAATATACTGCAGTTAGCTGCACACGTGAATTTCATCAATGCCGCCCGAAAGTTACCCCTTAGCGGTGGAATCACTCAGATATTCAGTCGTACTTGGTCAATTGCCTGTCAGAATTCATATCTAGTGCGTAGAGCTTCCTTCAATAATGATCCAGATCACTGTATATATACATTTTCAGTATATATTAGAATGTCAAACATTCAAACTTTTCTCGATAGAAAAGGTTCCTTTCTAATTGTAGGTATGCATGCCGACTTCGGCGGATCCGTCATACTTTGAACGGCCTCGTGCAGCTGGTCTGGTATTACGATATCAATGTGTAGTTTCTTTTATTCCACTGACTTAAGGCTCTCGGCAAAGGACGTTGCTATAAATCGAAATCGCGGTCAATAACGTTCACATTTTCTTACTGATGAAGAATTCAATACCCACACTTTATATTTTCTAAGTTGGTGTCGGAACTACGCGAAGGCAGGGTTGTTAATATACATTGTTCTCACAACCACGCCTTGCGCCCAGACGCCTGATCATCTTAGAATTTCTGCTTTCGCATCCTGAGTCAGGTCTATCGTCTGTTCTTCTCGGTTTTAATTTTTACCGCCAAGATTCGCGGAGGAATAGGCGACACTCGCGAAATTCGAAACCCTCTCTAGGAAATCGGGTATGCGGCCAATCTTTCCGTTATAGAATATCCCGAATGCTTACCGTTGAATCATAACCGAGCATCCAGATTAAAATTCTACGAATTTCCCCGCAAGTCCGCCAATGAAAAAGCGAAGGCATCATCATTGTCTATTCCATCGCGATATATCTCCGCACATAGAATCCGTATTTGAGATACTTAAAGGCTGATCCCTTCGATGCCGCCCTCGATCTCAGACAAGAGAAATAATGATCGCCATACAGCGATATCAGTCCACTATTACGGATCTTGCAGTTCAGGTTGAATTTGAAGTTTTGACACCAGAAGGAAGACGTACGGCCTAGAATGTTGTCTTCTAGAATAATAACCTTCGCGGGGTTGCTTCTGACAACGGTATCGGGTGCCTTGAACTACAAAGGTGCTGATATTTCTTCCTTGCTCATGCTCGAAGGGCAAGGGAAGACTTTCAAATGGACCGACGGAAGCACTCAGCCCCTCGAATGGATTCTGAAAAACGCAGGAGGTAACTCCGCCCGGCAGCGTGTTTGGGTCAACCCCTCTGGTGGCGTCTACAATCTCGACTACAATATCAGACTCGCGAAGAGAGTGAAGGCAGCTGGTCTGAGTATCTACCTTACGCTACATTATAGCGATATCTGGGCAGACCCGGGCCATCAAGTGAGTCCAGCAAATATATGTCGCCGTATATGAAACCGGTCAACTGACGAATGGACATAGGCAGCACCTGCTGGTTGGCCGACGTCTAGTATCGGTGATCTGACGTGGAAGACCTATAATTATACGAGGGACCTTTGCAACAGGTTCAATAGCGAAGGCGTCAATCCCGCCATCATCTCGATCGGCAACGAAATCCGCACAGGTCTGCTCTGGCCATTGGGAGGAACGTCAAGCTTTTACAATATCGCTTCGATTCTGCATTCTGCCGCATGGGGCATCAAGGACTCCTCACTCAATCCAAAGCCGAAGATTATGGTTCATATTGATAACGGCTGGGACTGGGGAACGCAGCAATGGTGGTACGACACGGTTCTAAGCCAGGGTCCGTTCTTGAAAACAGACTTCGACATGATTGGCGTTTCATACTATCCCTTCTATAATTCGAACGCCTACCTAGGAAGCTTGAAGTACTCTCTTCAGCAGCTAAGCAGCAAGTATGGGAAGGAAATTGTAGTTGCGGAAACTGACTGGCCAGCCTCATGTCCGAACCCGCAATATGCCTTCCCTTCGGATACTAACTACATCCCCAAGTCGATTGCTGGACAAAGAACTTGGATCCAAGACGTGGCGAAAATCGTCGCAGGGACAAACAGGGGCGTTGGTTTGTACTATTGGGAGCCTGCGTGGATTGGGAATGCGTGGTTGGGATCCAGTTGTGCCGATAACCTGCTTGTCGATGGGAATGGTAAAGTGAGGGACAGTTTCCTGGCTTTCCAAAATATATAGGGTGTTTCCTCCGAGATGGCCGTGGCTCGAATGACCATGTTCGTACTGTAAGTACTACTACCATAGGACTGAAACTTAAGATGACCACGATACGTCTGTATCATTGCAGACCTATTTCATACATAGATCGGTGACATGCCAATCTTCATACGACCAGGTCCGTCGAGGACAGTGTATCTTCAGCGACTTGATCCATTTTCTCGCGTTACTGCTGCAAAGTACCAGTATAAAAGCCTTCACGCTTGCCCCCACAGCTGAAAGCCGAGACCACGCAAAGTTAAAACAAGTCTCTGTCAAGTTCCCGGCTGATCTTCGGGAATGCACCAGCAAAATATCCACCATGTTCTCGTTGCTTGTGCGTATATGTACAGAGATCGATATCTAAGCAAACAAGTCCTTACTTAGTCCTGTGCTTAGGAGATACAGATACAATTGTACGATAGGATTCACCATTTCCACGGCACAGGTATCGGTAGATCCATAATGCGAATCTGCATCATCTACTTTTCACTTTGCCCAGCAAGAGACAAGCGGGGTTATACCGGTTGCGCCCAGCCGGGGATCCGATGTGATACTACGAGGAGGAGAATGCTAAGAATCATCCGCCCTGGAATTAATTAAACTAAAAAATCCTGGATCCCTGCTTCTGCTGCTTACGCCGATGTGCAATATATATTTGGTGGAGATACGGGCCGAAACTTCGCTTCGACCCTTGCTTGGAGTTACAGGCTGTCAGGTCAACTCATTTCGGATACGATTCCAACAGCCCGTTTTTGTCCCACGTGGACTACAGGTATCTGTTTTTGAGACCCACGATCAAAGAGGGCACGGCATCTTCGCAAGAATGAGCCGAGAACTTGGTTTTCTTGGTCTTGGCCTCAAATGTGGCTTTCAAGGTGATGTATCAAGAATTTATCGGTTTCAAACTTTTTCTTTACCATCAGATCTGCGGATGAAGACTTACAGTCGATACAAAAGTCTGAATGGGGCTATAAAATATATGTTAGCGTATGTTATCTCGAGGTCAAAGCTCTTAACAGATATTTACTAGTCTTAAGATCTTGTTGCTGATTTAGGCGATATGTAATAAATCGTGCTATCTCAACTGGCCTTTCATTTATAATGTACATGTACATAGATACACATATGATAATTATCCAATTCACGGACGGCACGCTTAGGTCTGCGTCTATGAGATTGTAGTCTAGTCTAGACTTCTGCGTAGAAACCCATAAGTAGGTGTATGACCTAAGCAGATACGCAAGAGGTTGCCGCTTATCCGTATCGTCGTGTAGAACCTGCCCGGAATGACTTCCATGATTACATGCGTTACGCCCTGTTTTTATAGATATCATGCGTGCAGCTGAAGCATCAAAAGATTGGGTGGATCCATGGGCGGAAGCAACTGCCTACGAACCATCTATTCTCCATCCAGATTTCCAACAGAACGTCAGACAGCCGTCATATGATCCCAAATCGTACATGCATATGACACATGTACAGGCACCTAATGCGAAACACCCTTCGGAGTGTTTAATATATTTTATAAATACCCGGGTATACCGTGTGACGATATAAATGCGCCAGCATCTTCCTCGATTGTTCCCCTTAGCTCCCCGCACGCTCTCAGATTGGGATTTCCTTGGCTTCGCTGGTGGACGTTGCACCTATTTACGACAACTCACTTGATATTTATTGTCTCCATTCCTGTTCTTTACTTCATCTCTAGCCCTTAGGAGAGAGCTTCATCCAAAATGAAGTATTTGGCAGCTGTGGCCTTGCTGGCCTCGACGGTCAGCGCACATGGTGGTGTCAGCTCTTACCAGTCTGGATCGACGACCTGGCCAGGGTAAGTACTGACGACAACGTTCAATTTTCAGTATTACGGATATGATCTGACGAGTCGGTATAGATGGTCGCCGTATAACAGTCCATCCGGACAGTCGTCCATAGAAAGACAATACTCTTCATACGATCCATTATTGATTGCTGATCTCAGTGTAAGACTTTAAACATAAGTTCCCGAATATGTATGTTCTCTAGTATACTGACATCTGCCTCGTCAGAAAATCAACATTATTTGCAACAATGCTGGCGCCACTGGAACAGGCAAGACGGCAACCATTGCTGCTGGCTCTCAGTTAACGGCATATTGGGCACAATGGACTCACGCAGAAGGCTGCGTCATGGTTTACATGGCTAAGTGCCCCTCCGGCGGATGCAACAGCTGGACTGGTACCGGCGCGAATTGGGTACGTAGCAATTTTATGCCACAGGCAAGTAGCTACTCCCATGGCTAATATGTTATCTTGTCAACAGTTCAAAATCAACCAAGTTGGTCTTATCAGTGGTACTATGGGTCATGGTACATGGGGTGCTGGACAGGTCCTAGACACCCTGAAGTGGACTGTCACGATACCAGCTGCTCTTCCGTCCGGAGAGTATCTGATTCGCCACGAGCTGCTCGCTCTTCACCAGGCCAATAACCCACAGTTCTACCCTGAGTGTGCTCAACTCACTATCACTGGCGGTGGCAACGGAGTCCCAGGTCCGTTGGTTGACCTTCAAAAGGCCTATAGTGGAAGCGATCCTTCAGTCAACGTCGACATTTACATTGCCGATGCGGCTAAGACAACCTATACCTGCCCAGGCCCTGCTGTTTGGACTGGCGGTAGCAGTGGCGGCGGTCCTTCCACTACCGCTAGTCGGACTACCTTGGTTACTACCACTCGGACGACAACGCCCGCGACTACTACTGCATCCCGCACCACCACTACTACATCCCGAACGACTACAACTACTTCTCGGACCACGACACCTGGCAATAACGGCTGCACAGTGGGTGCCTGGGGCCAGTGCGGTGGTGTCGGATGGACTGGTTGCACCAACTGCGTAAGTTTATCAATATTCCCGAATCAGAATACCCGGTTGCTAATAGGTATATCTCTGAAATAGGCTGGTGGGACTACATGCAAGGCTTTAAACGATTATTATTCTCAATGTGTTTCATAAATATAAGCGCCTGACGTCGGTATGCATGCAAGTATATGAGTTGCTGATGCAAACCAAAGAATTGTCGATAGTGCATGCTATATCTACTGCCAAGTCATTCCCTGTATATAGTTATCTGATCTAGTATAGTAGCGCACGATCTAAGTTTAATCAGAACAGTCTGCTTAAGTCACGAGAGCCCAATTGAGATATCATGCCAGTCGTAGTCATTAAATAATATTGGTGTACTATCGGTGGCGGCGGTGAAGACTCTAGGGTGTTGCTATTTACAAGAATAGCTTGTGTTATACCACCAAGCCTTTGGTCCTGCCTATACGCCCCATTCGAACCAAGTAAAGGATAACGATGATATGTCGTACCTATTCGTAGAACGTATGAAACCCCCCTCCGGATAAGGGCATGAAAGGAAAGGTTGATTCTAGAATAAAGGGACTACGAGTTGGCGAGAGCTTGATCTCACCAAATGAAAGAATAATACAATATATGCTCCCAAGTCATGCAGCTCAGCCGTACATGTTGATTATCTCCATCTGTATTGGTGTTAGCGCGGGGTGCCTCAAATAGCAGATAGGGCAAACTAACCATTCTATGAGACTCTGCCGCGTAATCTGGTTTGTGCGCTGACATGACGTGATTACGAACACTGTAGTCATCGATGTTAGTCTAACGACTATAGTTGGGCTCATCAACATAGATGCTTACCGCTGTTGGTCGTTGTAGGTATCCATCTTGGCACGGACACGGAAGATCCAGGTCTGGGCAACAGCTTTCTTGAGTGTGCTCTCATACGATTGCTCGTCATACTCCTAGGGCCCATCAGCGGTAAGTCGCAATTTGTGGAGGGTGGTAGCTCGTACCTGCATAGAGTGGAGGTCGCCGGCGGTGGCACCCATAATCACCTTCCCGGCGTCATCAAAGATATTCAACCAGGACTGACCGGTATGATCGTAGACGGAGCAAGTGAGACTACTTCTAGTTAGCTGACCAATAACGGCGTGATCGAGGCGGCTGAAGACTCACATATATCGCCATTCGGGCTGCGGCCAGCTTGTATTGCACTTTTCGCAACGCCAAGCGCCAGTTTCCAGCTCTATGACCTTCTTGTTGCACCCTTCCGTCTTGCACGCCGCATAGCTCAAATTCTCTGTCTTGATGTAGCTGATGGTGGCTTTCAAGGTATAGAAATCGGGGGTATCCGACAAGCCCAGGTTTTCATCTGTAGCCTGCTGGATGGTCTTGTAAGCGCTAGGCTTACCCCCTCCGGCAGCCGCTCCACGATTGAGGCCTTCGTGCGAAGAAAAGTTCGCGTCGCGTCCTTCTCCATCGAACCATCCCTTCAGGCGGTGGGATTCCTCTAGATCTGGATCGACTTGCATGGTGCTGCTGTTCATCATGCTCAGCGATCGGCCGCCGAAATCTGAGACTTTGACACCTTTGAAGGCGACTACGCTCTCTGGTGGCACCTCAAACTTCTCGGCGTACTTGCCCCATACTGTGAGTTTGACGTTGTAACCTGTGTCGTCAACGAGGGAAACTTCGCGTTTTGTGAATGATTTTTGGGTCTTCTGCGATGTGATTGTTGCGGAATCACCAATCTCTTTGATGACTCCGATAACGTCAACCAGAGCATCCTTTTCCGTGCTCTGGAGACCCTCGAGGGAAACAAAGTTGTATTTCGGCATTGGGACATCGTCCTCGTCTTCGGCTTTTTGGACCTCTGAGTCCCTCTCAAACGTCAATTCGTAGTCGTTGTCAATGTTCGAAAATTGCTTCTTGGCGATCTGGACCTTGCACTTTGTGATATAGTAGACATCGCCTTCTTGAAAGACGTCATAGAAGGCGTCACATTGGTCGTTGAATCCAGTGGCCTTGATCTCGCCGGTTTGGTCCATAAGAGTGACTGCGAAAAGCTTGCCGTCGCCCTTCTGGTTTTTCCATCTCTTGACCTCAGATTTTTGTATGCATCGAGCTTTTATCGTCCAGCGATTGTGGTAGGGTGAGAGGGATTCGATGGATGAAACCGCGACCGATGAGCCGCCTCGGGAACCATTCCTATATCCTGTTAGTAAGTCTGCGCATCGTTGTATATTTTTGCAGAGCTTTCTTACGAATTTCCAGCGGCTCTCGACGGAGCACTCGCCGCTCCAGCGCTTCTCCCAACAGTACTAGGCTTGTTTCCATAAAAGTTCGTCGTCGAAGTCGGCTGTGCAGCTCGTTGTTGTTCAGCAAGTTCAGCAGCAGATTCTGGTGTGACCTGCTTGGGATCACCGATTTTCTCCGGATAGCCAAGTTCTTCGAGCATCTCCACACCGAGGAGGATCAACACGCTGTCCACGCGAGAATGGAGAACGTTAGCAACGTGGAGAAGGGAAGAGTCCTCGTGGCGCCGCACCTCTTATCCTTGACTCTGCCCGTCCCATACTCCGTCAACTTGATGATGCATCCCTTATCGATCTTGCCTTCGGCCATGATGTGGTTGATCTCTGAAACGATGATGTTAACATCGTTATTCAATGGCTTGGGGTGCACGATGAAGCTTACGAGTGCCAACCATTCCCTGGGTGAAATGCAAGCCATCCGATAAGACGATTCGATATCTCTCCGGGGACTTGCCCTGGGCTTCAATCTTCTTGACAAGCAGGACTTGGAGGACAGGGTCTTTCCACGCTTCCTTTGGGTTCTCGCAGCCAGCAGCAAAGATGGCTGCTAGGCAGCCGCCGCTGAGGTTCGCCATTACGTTGAAGGATCTGGTAGATTAAGCAACGATGGCCGCTCTTGCAAGTAGTAACGATCGCCGGGGAGCTTTACGGGTTAAGGTCGTTGTAAATGCTGGACGTCGAAGCTTGGTAGGCGAAGTGAGTTAGGTGGGATGGGCAGCTGTGATCGCGGTTGCCGCGTTTGTTTGTGGCCTCGCGTACAGTGTCTGAAGACGCGTAAATTGGCACGGCCAGCTGACTAATAACCCTCGACCCAAGACAGAGAAACCAGCAGCTATTCAGTGGCAACTAATTCAGAGATACGGCGATGACTCAAGATGTATGTATGTCGTCGGTCAGTCAGTCAGATATCATATCTTGCTTGTACTCACAGTTAACCACTTTTTAGCGTCGTAATGCAGAAGCAATGCTGCAACGCACCCCACTCCAAACTACAACCCCTCTAGTGGTGCTTGTGATACACGATACTTGAACGGCAATAAGTAGTTACCATGTACGCACATGTACGCAATTGATCCTGCAAAATTGGAGGCTGATATATCTCAATTCAAATAGCTACACTGACGGGTTGCTACATCAGCCACGCGTATCATCAATTCTAGAATTAACTAGGTACTTCGCTACTTGGAACATTAGCAGCACTAGAATTCTATCGATAACTACACAAGGACCCCGGACTTGGAAACATCTTCCACGGATACATCAGATCCCTTTGAGTCCTTATTAGGATCAATTACTTGCCTTCCCTTCCAATTCGACATGAGAGTTTTAGTCCCATTCGACAGGTAAGCTTGCATCCAAGCCGGTCGTCCCCTCTGCATATTGTATCGTACTGATTAGCACTTGTCCTACACCTACAAAGGCAATATAATAGCATGTGCATGGGGGATTCTTACCATTCCAGTCAGTATCCCATATGACTTTGGGAAGATCAAGTGATCTCCCTCGCCGCTCAGAATCTGTTCGACGATGCCTTCTGCAACAGTCTCCGGATGCTGCTCTGGGAACAGGAATGTCGACTTGTTCTCGAATCCGTCGAACAACGGCGTCTTCGTCAGCCCCTGAGTTACCAACGTCGTCCTAACTTTCTTGGCATTGTATCTATGCTTCAATTCGAGAGTGATGCCTAATCACAACTCCACCGTTAGATGCATATTCGGTTGACAAATATCTCATACGTGATGCTGTATCCCACCTTCATGGAAGCTGATCGCTGCTGCCTTGGTAGCCGCATAGTCAACCATCTGGGCTGCTGTTTGATACCCTGCAACTGATGCGACGGTAACGATATGTCCATGGTCATTCTTCACCATGCTGGGTAGGAACTCCTTCAGGACCCAGAAATGAGCGAGAATATTGACATCAAAGGTGAATCTAATATCCTTCTCAGTCGCATCTAGCAAGGTGCCACCTCTAGCGACGCCTGCATTGTTCACAATGATGGTCGGATTGCCGATGTTGGCGCGGATTTCTTCGGCGACTTCAGCAATTCTTGCCGTCGAAGTGACGTCGCATTTATAGAATTGGACGTTCTCAGCTATATAATCGACCGACAGAATTTCAGTATCAGTTTCCCGGAAAACTTGCTTTTATATAGATGCGCCAAATTTCTCTTCGTTAGATAAGGGCGACTTACGAGCGTCATAGGTTAGATCGATTACGTCCAGCACAACGACTTTGATTCCCTTCTCAGCCAAGCCCTTCACCACAAGGCCTCCGATACCCCCACTCCCGCCAGTGACCACCGCAATCTCTTTACTCCAGGTCCAAGAAGGGTCTTGAATCCAGTTATTCCGCGCGCCTCGGCTCAGGTGCCTGTTAATTCGGTAGATGATGCCCCAAAGTAAGAACTTCCGGATCGCTGTAAACAGCCTCTGGTGGTCCGCAGCGAAGTCTTGGCCCCGGCGAGTGTATCGTAGGAAGAGGAAGATCGGAAGCGTCAACTTGGGGTTCAGGATGAACTTTCGGACGAAGTTGATAACCGCATCCATGACGAATCCCTCGCGAGGGATAACAGACTGATTCGGCGCCATCGTTCTTCGAATTCCTCAAAATGTCTGCTGGGTATCGTCTCGAAGGGTCGGGATGTGCTGATGCTTCGCTCTTACGACGCGACGTCGACCACCACCTGTCGTTATAGCCCAGGAAACAGAAAATATCGATTTATGCGCGCCAGGATACGCTGATGGGAAGATCGATCTGGAGGCCGCATCGCACCTCGGGCGCACGATTCGCTAAATACGTCGGTATCCTGATTGGCTTTCTAGTCTTGGGGCGTAAGCACATGCATGCACACGTTGGTTATCCGGGTCGCGCATTTTAACCACGGCCGAAACGGCGGCGACCTAGTACGTTTCCGTTGAAGGCGGGGTGTGGGGAATGCTCAACTGACAGTTTCGACGACATCAGTACTATTTCAGGCAAGTAGCTCGAAAACTATAAGCAAGTAGCTCGAAAACTGTAAAGCCAAAGCGGAGATTTCAGTCATACATGTGATAGATCCATGATGGCTCGATACTTGTTAGCGAGCGCTCGGTTCTATCTAGCGGACCGAGTTGATGTTCAACAGCGCCACAAATTTTAGGTGCCGTGTGCAACATACATCATGGTCGTACTCCTGGGATACAAATATTGGATGGAGCCTCCGGACAGTGAAAGTCGACTAGTCTGCATCTGCTATATAATATAGCAGGCTTGAGCGGATCGATGCTAATTACATATCAACACTCGGCACTATCTAAATGGCGAAGTAGACCCGATCGTACTCAATCTTGGATTTCGACGTGTGTAATGCATCTTCAGAAACCTTGAGACCCAGCTCCTCTCCTGCATCTACTTGGCGATTCTGCATCCTTTCTTACTTACTTACTTATTAAGTACTTACTTATATAAGAATATACCTACTGAGGTACTTTGAAGCTGTTGCGCATGATGTATAGGATTATCCTTGCACAGTAGAATTCTAGAAAGGTTAAGCCGAAGAGCTTCGAGAAGGGCAGGCTGACAACGCAATTGCGCAAGCAATGCTGACAACCGGTATTACAATTACAAGACACCACTTCTTGCTCGAGCGCCAGACTCTTTATAAATTTAACCGTATAAGCAATCCATTGCTTGCAAACAAGAATATCATTTGTGAGGCTCAATTTTGTAATTAACTGGGAATGCATCTGAAATGACTGCTTCCCGATCAAGGCTGCTCTATCTCTTAAGCTTTTCCGATCATGATTCTGAGGTTCCTAGATTGGTACGCATCTAGTAATACCTCAGCAGAAACATACATTTATGGACTTGGTATTTTCCAATGCCTCTTAACACTTACAAACCCAAACCGAACATTCAGAATAGAGAATGGGTACATACCCGTAACTCGAAGCCAGGAATCGTAGCGGATATGGGCGAGCTTGGTGGCTAGCGCTTACCACGATCAGACGATCAATCTCTGTAAATTTGTCTAGATTCATCGAAGAACGGATTTCCTATGGATATGCGCCTCGAGGCCTCTGAAATAGGAGGGGGGGCACCTAGTTCTTGCGTATCCGACTATCAGGGCCTCAGGTATATATGATAACAGTTGAACGACTGTAGCTGCTAGGCATTTCCCTGAACAGCTACTAGATTTCCGCTAGGTATAGACAACGAGTCCGAGTCTACTAGTGCGCTTGGCCGAACTCCCATAAAAACTGCCGTGCAGTCTGGTTTACGACACCAATAAAATCCGATTTTTGAATATTGTTAGCTGTATACATGTATTCAAATTTAATCTTGGAGCCAGAGCGGTATTCATGAATTCACCCAACACAGTGCCGTGTTCAGCTGGTTAGGCGAGTCGTTCCAACCTGAGCGACCGACCTCGGCACGCCATCTGCAAGTACGACACGAATTCTTCTCTGAGGGTGCCTAGGATACGGCTCTTAACATATACCAATTAATAGACACATTCTACTGGAACGAGCAGCGAGCCATATTCATATCAATACTCTGAATATATGAACGGTCACTACACTACAGAATTTTTTCGTCCTCCTTTCCCTCTACCTAAATTACAGCTTTCAGCTATGACAACCTTAGAATCCTCCACACTATGAGTATTTGATATGAAATGGTATTTTCAATTCAAACCTCTCTTTGTACCCACACACCTTAGCCATGGTCAGAGGCACATACTTACTGCGGTATCATGCTAGAATCCCCATACGTCTGAGCACGGGAACACACACAGACTATCGCTGCCTTATGCTCAGTAGGTGTCGATATCGCGATACTAGATTTATTGAAAAGGATTCTTATCTCGTCGAAACGCAACATGGTGAGTACGCCACTGAAGAGCTGACACGGATCATGTGCTAAAGGGACATGATTGCCATGCATCTTAGTGCATTCCTCATGCACCTAAATTCGCCCTTTTTAGATTCCGATAGCCTCCCGAGCCCGTCCCTCCCTCCCTTCCATGCCCTTTTTTCCCTAATGTAGCGCTTGGCGCTTTGTATCACGTACGCAGAGATGCAGTTGCTTCCCTGGTCTATATATTTGTACACGCATCCAGACTTGCGCCCGAGCCTCGTCTTCTGAGATCACTACAACCTTTCGAACATCCTACTACACTCAGGAATTCTTCGCTAATAATCATTCTAGTCTGTTGCTCGAAAACCTCTCTTTATGGACGCGTCAAGCAGTACTCCTCTGTTGTCAGAGCATTGGTCAGAACCTCCAATTCGAACTGCCGAGAACGATGCAATATCTGGAGGTGGTCAATATAGCTCGGACGTGGACGAGAGCTTGAGAGATACAACCAGCGACTCAAAAAGACGTATCGGCGTCAGCGACGGTATCGCTCTTGTCCTCGGTTCGCAAATCGGATCTGGTATATTCTCGTCTCCAACTCTAGTCGCCCTGAGTGCGGGGTCGGAGTCAGCCGCACTGTTCGCCTGGTTAACCGCTGGCACGTTGGCGTGGTCGTGCGCAGCTTGCTACATCGAATTGAGCAATCACATACCCATGAATGGAGGGCCTCAGGAGTTCCTCGCAATCTGTTTTGGCGACTTGTACGGCTTCGTAGCCGGCTGGTCTTGCATATTCGTCGCCAAACCCTGTTCCGGCGCCATGCTAGCTCTGGTCCTTTCGGACTACCTGTGTGACGCTGCTGGGCTCCACCCAGGAGAATCTATCGTCGAAAGAAAACTAGTGGCCTTCTGCATCATTCTATCCACCGCTTTTGTTAATTGTCTAGGAAATAAGCAGAGCAACGCCATTACAAAGCTGTTTCTTGCATGCAAACTTGTCAGCGTCGGATTCGTTCTGATAATGGGCTTGTCGGTCCTCATGTTCCCAAACTGGAGCAAACCAACATCACCGCACACAACTACGCCAACGCATGGTTCAGAAGCGCCTCTGCGAAGTTTCGCCGATGCAATGTTAGTAGCAATGTGGGCATATTCTGGCTGGGAGACGGTTCGTTTCCCTATTGACATCGAGCTCTTTGCAACAAGATACTTTCGGCTGACTTCTGAATCGTTTTTATAGCTTAGCTTCGTCGGCGGCGAAGTTACGAATCCAGAAAGGAACATTGCGATAGTTATCAATGTCTCTATGGCGATTGTCGTATCCTTATTCTTACTAGCCAATGTCAGCTATTTTGTTGTGCTGTCGTTTGCGGGTGTCGTTAATTCGCAGACTGTCGGTCTAGTGCGTCGCAAGTTCCAAGAAGCCAACTTACTGAGTACTTGTTTCCGGGGAGCTGCGCAGGCTAACCTTGCATGAGGAATCTAGACATTCAGCCGTCATTTCCTAGGGGACGCAGGGGCGGCTGCTTATATTATTGCTATCTGCCTCTCCGGTATTGGTAGTCTCAACGTCAAAATATTTACAGCGGGCCGCCTCACACAGGCAGCTGCCGATCGCCGATTTCTTCCCAAAATTCTGAGCACAGTTGGACACTTAGATCACGAGGATGATGATAAACCAAGAGAAGCGGGCATATGGAGGGGTTTGGTTGATTCAATAAACCGTCCCGTACGGTACAAAGATGGCACGATACCCCTGTACGTCCGGATGCTGTTCGCTATTTGCATGAATCCACGGAAACTGATTCTTGGCTAGTTCTTCAATCATATTCAATACATTTTTGACAATGATCTACATCACTGTTGGCGAGTTCGCTGATTTGGTCAAATTTATTGGTGGGTTTCCCCATGCTCATGGGCCTTATTCAGACCTTAAGGCGAAAGAATTGTCTAACGCTGTGTCAAATATGTAGGAACCGTGGAATACACAACGGTCTTTCTGACATTGATGGGATTACTTCGTATTCGCAACGGCTTTAAGATACACATCAGAGGCAGCACTCGACATGCGATGCCTCAGAATCCGCTGTGGCTCATAGTCGTGGCGTCGCTCGCAGTTGTCTTCATGCTGTTATCTTCACTATCCAAACATCCTCTTACTGGATTGGGGCTGGCTCTGTTCAGTATAGCGGTCTCTATATTCTACAAATTCGTCATTCAACCAAATTCTAGATCAGAGATCACAGAGCCATTAGATTGATTAGACGGTTTACCCAGTACGTCAAAGGCTTGATGACCCAGGTACTAGTGGTTTTATTCGCAGCGGTTACTAGAAAAGGGCGATTGATATTTTCGGACGAAATCGTGTTTTGAGAGAGCTGGGTTTCAGTCGCACTGAATGAAATAGATCTGGTTTCCTTTATTAGTACACATTATCAGATATCGTAGTGAGACTAGACCAACTCGCCGCAAGAGAGCTCATTTAGCGAGACCAGGCCAAGTCTGAAAGTACGGTAATAAATCTTTTGTCGTAGAGCTCCGATTGCGATATTGGTTTTCACTTAAGAGAAACGGTCCGGTGACTAGCTTTTTCTAGTGCCGGCCGCTATCTGCCGTGCGCAGTCCACAGGATAGCCTAGCGCCAAAGCAGGCCCTGGTATTATCTACTTCTAAAGGACTGTCTCATGAGCTTAGCTAGGTGCTCGCAAAGTGTATATCCAGAAATGGCAGGGACACCGCTTTCCAGAACCTGGAGGTCAAAACTCCGTAGGTTGTCAATTACAAACTCAGAATATATATGGTAGCGAGTCCGTGGAGGTAGGCATATGACGAGTTTGGTGGCTGAAAGCGCGTCTTTATTGTCGGAGCTGAATGCAAAACTTATGCAGTTTTACGTCACAGGGAGCTGAAATCCATAAAATAGTCAATAATATGGGATAACTTTTTGAAAGGCTGGCAGGCTAAGCGCTTGGTGGCGCAGACTAAATTTCACCTCGCATATTCTTTCGATCATAGGTTGGCTGCGTGTGACCTAAATCATGTTGCGGTTATACAAGTCGCCTTGGATTCGAGTACCCCGGTTACATTCTCCATTCTCAACCTCGTCCAACCACACAGGTTTACCTATGCACGCCGGTCGTGACATGCATTCCGTTCTTCACTAAAGTTTATCCGTGCACCGCAATCTAGTCCCGATTCGTGCGTGAACTATTTTTCACTCGGTGAATACGACTGCATAATCAACTATCTGCCTAATGTTGCGCGGGATGGCGAGAATACCTATTACATGCATCTGGATATCAGTCAATATGGCTAAAGAGTGGGACGTAAATTCGTTTTCTATACGCTTGATCACAACGCATCTATGACGGTAGTTTTCATGATGGCTCCATGAGCAGATATCCTGGTTATGCGAGTGGGCAAAACCCTGAGATGTCGAAACGGAATCTTCACTTTGAGGCACATTTTGAGAGCAGATCATGCGCAGTGTTAGCAGACTTGCCGGTTAATTCCCATCTACTCTTGGGGACATTGTGCGCCCAGCGCACGGTTTATAATTTACAGGACAACTTGACTCTCTAAGCCTTGGATCAGCGTCCTCGAGACTACTACTATCGGTGGCTTGCTTCAGCTAGGTCTGATAAGTTGTCATGTTGCGTGTTCACTCTAGACCATTCGAGCTTGATCGTTATTGAACGAACATCTTTGTGCATGTCTGTCCTCGTAAATCTAAATTAACTTCATAACTCTATGATTGAGGCCTGATACTATAGAGGAGAGTGCTGATCCTAAAATCCTGTTATGTACATGTACCACTATAGAGTCATCGATTACCGGACACATTTCTTGAAGTAGTTTATATATGTCGTTTGATTATGACATTGCCATATAAAAGAAGCCTTTCAACATATATGTCTCCTCGGTCTCGTGAAGACATTGCACAAATTGTGTGTGTGTGTGTGTGTGTGTGTGTGTGTGTGTGTGTGTGTGGGTGTTTATTTTAGTCGTTGTCTTCGCCGTCGGCCGGAGGGTATGGTGGGCCTGGCAGGTTGCTAAACTTGAAGGGTTCAGGCAGATTATCCACATCTGATAACTCTATTATTCCCTCACAAAGCATGTTAGATAGCAGTTGCCATAGATATCGTCCCCGCACCTCGCGTTGGTCCATATCAATACTCTGCATCTCCCGCACATCTTCTTCCTCATAGGCGATCATGTTGCGGAATAGTTCAGACTTAGAATAAAGCGCTTCCCACATCTTGTGTACTTTGTAGTCTATGCATTCGTCGAATGCAGTGTCCAACCTCCAAGGAGATATAGAGCTGTTATGGAGGCAGTATAGGTTGGAGTCTGCAGAACCTCTGGCCTTACCGGACCGACTATACTCGGCGTGTAGAATCCATGGAAGGTGAGATTTCTTGAGATTGCTTGAGGACATTGACTCGAAGGAGGCGATGATTGCTTGTTTGCCAAACGGCGTAACATTGATGTCTGCTTTTTTGAGTTCGCGTATGATGGTAGGCCCAACAGCTGACGGTGCTGGAGATTTTGTCGATGTATACGTTCGTCTGAGCATCTGTAAGTTTAACAAAGAGAGAGAATATGCATCGGGTGAGACATTGCGCCATCTGTTGGCAGTAGTGTAAAGCTGGCGAGCAAGATGAGTTTGGTTCCGATTTTCGAGAATATGCTTGCAATGGATTCTCAGTGAATGGAAAGCCATCTTAGCGGCCAAGCAACAAGGCAGATGCAAAGCCCAGCTCTGCGACTCGTCTAATGGGATCCGGAGCTAGAGACCGTCGTAGTGTGGTTAACCTATAGTGAGAGTGGATGATGTGTCGATGAGGCCAGCAACTACTAAAAATTGAACTCGGTATACTCCCAAAATTCGTTCCGTATATGCTCATATGTGCGAGGCTAGTCTCAAAGTTAAAATTTAGGCTCCACGGCATTACTGGTCCGATTGGTACTAGACAACACACGGTTTACGACTTGCTAGTCATCTAGACCTCCCCCGACAACACAGCCACGAAAATACGCAAAAGTTAGAAAGTGAATGAACATATCGTAATCTTGTAAACCAAAAAAACTAAAACTAAACGCTGACTAAACAAGCGTGTCGCCTCATCACCTAGGTAATTGCACAAGATCGCTCCCTTATTTACATACGATTTCCATACAAAAAAAATATGGTGCAGCGGAGGGAAGCGCTTCTCGGTTCTCTAAAGGACATGTACAGGCGTCATGATGGTTTACAGACTAAAAGGGCGAATTAATGACCTTTTCTTTGCGCCCTGCTTCAGCATTGCAAGTAACTCCCACCCATCTGATTATCGGAGGCTCTTGCGTAGCTGACGATTTGGGGGTGTATCACATCAACGCCGTGCCTGCTATATCGGCGCTGGCGTATCGGGAAATAGATATTCAATCGGCGGGATATGGTAATGGAGGATTTACAGGGAAACAGAAACTCTTGCATATGTATACAGATATTACAGCCAGGCTGGTGACGAACTTGCGAATATCGACGCGGCGTCTAGTCGTAGATGAGGCCCAAGATTGCAGTGAAGCTACAGAAATATTAACATCTGTTAGTCTAATGTTTCTATCCCGAGATCCCGTGAAGATACTCATATTTTGGAAATGTATTTAGAAGAGGAGTCTCAGGATGATCAAGTAGACGCAAAGAAAGGATTCTAAACTAAGTATACGCTATAATATAGATGTATCTATAGGTATTGATAATGGTTGTTTTGTGTCCGAGATCCGCGATTGATCTCCGCCTACATCTGTCTATCAGGGAGTTATCAGACTGTAGACGCATCGATGCAGCAACAGTGAGTGATAGGATGTAGGCCGTGAGATTCTTCAATCAAGTGACGTACCTCAAGCTAACATCACCATACCTCTGACTTCCGATCCGTAAGTTCAATATGTCTACCCTCAAATCATTGTCTGGTGTCTGGGCACCGGGCGTAAGCTCTCTGTATCAAAATAACTGAATGTACCAAGTTTTGTTGACTGATTGTGAGACGTATATGCATATTAGCCCCGATATATATAATGTTTCTGTGTTCAAACTCTCTTGTGCGGCAATGTCGGGCTGCTGGCCAAGGCTTCACCCAGATATATGCGCGGAGATACAAATCTTCGAATACGAGACGGACTCCATTTTCAGTTGGATCGTCGATAAGCGCGACAAAAATGGCAGCCGGAGAGCTAGGTGACATTGTTTTGGACACCAACATCCTGGCGCCACTGCTAGAGCCCAAATAGATGAACGCATGGGTGCAGAGAATGCTGGCACAGTCCAATGAAAAAGCCACCTTCAGGCAGAGCATCTACGAGTATATGAAGAGCCCGGTCGCATTACAAGCGACCAACCCTCAGAAAGTGACAAGTGATCTCAGGCGAATTGGGGTCAAGGTCCTACCTGGCCCCTATATCACGAGGCGAGGTACGGAGTTGGCTGGGGAGATATTGTCCGAGCGTTACCAGCGTCTCCGCAGGGAGTGTTTGGCGAGAGGCAAGAAGCCTGGAAAAGGTATGTGTATTTATCTATACAACTCGTTAGTCAGAGTGTAGATAATGGTCTAACGCTGGCGATATTTAGCTTGGCGCAAACTATTGCAGGGAAGCCAATACGATTTGCCGATGGCATGCGAAGCCTTTTGTAGAGGCTTCGGCTTCCTCACCGCGGACGTAACGTATGCGACCACATTCGAAGTTGAACTCATGCGCCGCAAAATGGCGACGTACGTGATTCCGGCCAGCTGGACGAAAATCACAAAAGTGGCGAAAACCTAATCTCCTTTTCTGGTTGGGATCACTGTTAGCGGCCAAAAAAATGCAAAGTCGGGGTATACAATACTTAGCGTTGTTGTTGCAAATAAGGCGTCTTTGCCTTCTGACCAGAGGAATGTCGAGCAAGTGAAACGGAAGCTCTCTATCGATTATCGGTTTAGTTAGCGAGGGGTATCGACAGCATAGGTGCGCGTTAGCGTCATAATCAATTGTCGGATATATATGGCGTGGACTGCACAGCTAGTATTAGGGCAAGAAAAGGGCTAGAAGGACTAGCCGGCTCTTTCTGTTTAACGTTTGTATACGGCTCCCCCTAAGCCTAGCTCGTGAATATATACATGTATAATCCGCTTTGAAAAATATGAGGTGTGATGATTTGAATGAAGTTCAGCGCACGAGATATCGATCTGTATACAATTGATATTGAATGGAGAGTGTGCATCAACATGCGCATAAATATGCATGCTAAAATCGCAGAGCTTCCATGCGTAAATATCTCCTAGAGTAGATCGGTTACGGGGTTGAAAATACAGAGCTCTTGATGTCGTTTTCAAAATTTCACCTAAACTACTGCTTCCAAAACAAGATAACTGGGGGAATGTAAGAAGAAATGACATTAGTCGTGTCGCCGGAGACTTTGGCACTCGAGACCACAGTATACTAATCCAATGAAGCATTCGGAGTTTCATTGATGCTGATGCGAATCGAAATCGAATTGGTAAAAATAGCATTGATATGACCGTAAGTACATATGTAGCCTCCATATCGCACTAGAACGTTCACCCGATTCTGAACTAATGACTGCGATGGTGCATGGTGGAATTTTTGTCACAGTGGTAATACTATGGGTTGACTAGTTGATCAGGCCTACCGAACTTGACATGCGGGAGGTATCTAGGTTAGTGAGGGCCGCCGGCCTGCCACTCTCAGGAATGCTGTATATATGTGGATATAACCTGACTCTGATGCCCCATGTATGGAATTAAACTCTCCCATTAGCATTTGCCTTCTTATATTTCGGAGTTAAATTGTCTCCAGTAAGATACTATCCATCCCAGGAATCCGGAAACTCGAACACCGCATTGACAAAGGGGTGATGTGTATGGGTTCTCAGTGCGGTTCAAGCTTACGTACATGTATATTTCATTGAGCTGAGGCGAAAGGGCAATCACTGCCGTATGTCACACGACGTATGCCACTGGAAATTCCTATCCACCCACTCAGGTTATGAGACACGCCGCCTAAACGCAGGAGGTTTGGACGGCGAATTCTCTGCTACTGGTCGATCCAAAGCCAAGGAAGGGCGGTCCAACAGCCGGGCCGAGGACCCTGGGAAATACCTCTTGCTTCACCGATTGGCGATTGTGATAATCAAGTTTATTTTGTGTAACCGTGGTTGGATCACTGTCATCTGATGGATGGATGGACACTGGTACAGCTTGTGAATAAGCAAGTGTTAAAATTTTCGAGTAGCTCTAGAGTTAAACTCTCTCCAGAAGACTGAATTCTCGGATATATCCAAGCTAATGGGCTGAGTGTGACCCCTGTGTGATCTGAGTATGTCTTAGAAATAACGCCGCTCATGACGACAGAGGCTAGGAGATTCAACGCGATGGCCCGAATATGGAGGCGAGTTGCTTCAGTGTGCCGAAGGACTGGCAGGCCTGGTTTACGAGACAAGGCGAGTTGGATTTATAATTATTGGCCGACAATTAATGGCCGGTTCTAGAACGATCCGCTATAGCACTTCAGCTAAATAGCGGACCCACATTTCACAAAGGCTTACTTGCTCGATACAGGTCCTAGTGCCAGTGCCAACCCTTTTACATTCAGCTGCAGCCTAATCCGCCTCTCAGACCACTCCAAATCTGGATCGCGCAATTCGCCCTTGCACGATCTGAAAGACTCCTGCATGATCACTCACTAGTAAGTCAACTTCCCATCGGCTATCACTCTGGAGGCCTAAATATCCCGCTCCGCCATCGGGTTCTCAGGGTACTTTATATTCTTTGCAGCTCACCGTACCGCAGAGCTTTGCAGCGACCATCGAGCGACACCTGACCACCCTGAGCTTAACCAGCACGTACCCCATATTACGGAAGGATGCCGACAACGGGTTCAAAGCAAGCCGACGAAAATACCCCTCTGCTGAAAGTCGAATCGACGACAAAGAAGCAGAGTTTACCTCTCAAGCAACTAGCAATCTTGGGTATGTATTCACATGTCGACGTCATCACTCTAGATGACACACAAGTTCCCCTTGGGTCCAATTTAGTGCCGGCGACTGACCCTCAGCTCGAATATGGGATTTAGCATTCTGTCGTATAGCCGACCCGATATGTTTGACGAGTATTTTTGCGTATCTTCCACAGATGATCAGAAGCTTTGGGGTTGCTGAATCGGATATTGGGTTTTGGGCTGGTAAGTCTAGACGCATCCTCGCTGGCGTTAATCATGGTTACATGATATGGAAGGTAGCCAATTAAACTAATATTGAGTGTATATACATAGGTATCATATCAGCCTCGCTTGCAATATGCCAGTCCTTCACAGGAGTTGTGTGGGGCCGACTCAGCGATAGAATTGGCCGTGAGTCTCCCTATATAGCTGCCTACGTAGGAGGATAATCATTCAGGTTGCAGAGCACGGTATACAATGTCTCTTTACCCATTTACGTGTAACTAATACCATTTTGCATCTATAGGAAAACCATCGATCATCATCGGTCTCATTTCGATGACAGCCAGCATCGTGTTATTTGGCTTCTCTAATAGCATCCTTCTTGCTATCTTCGCTCGAGGCTGCACTGGTTTAACCGGCAACGTGGGAATCCTTCGTACCATTGTCGCGGAACTTGTTCCAGACCCGGACTTAAAACTGCAAGCTCTCGGCCTACTTCCGTTGGCATGGAATATAGGTACTATATCTGGGCCTGCGCTAGGTGGTTTTT
Source organism: Orbilia brochopaga (assembly GCA_036872635.1). Lineage (NCBI taxonomy): Eukaryota > Fungi > Ascomycota > Orbiliomycetes > Orbiliales > Orbiliaceae > Orbilia > Orbilia brochopaga. The sequence goes on along the minus strand of JAVHNQ010000008.1, from coordinate 414,178 downwards.
TGAGCGAACCTGCAAGAAAGTATCCATCACTATTCAAGGAAGGAGGCTTTTTCGACAAGTACCCATTCCTGCTACCCAACCTTTTTATTGCGGGGTTGACGGCAAGCGCGTGTTTACTTGCGATCCTCTTCCTCGACGAGACATTGGACGAAAGAAAACATCTCTACGATCCCGGTAGAGAGCTTGGCAAGAAGATCGAATCACTCTTCGGCTTCAGTTGCTCGGAAGAACACACGAAAGACTCATCATACTTTTACACGGACGTGATCGCAAATGACGAAGAATGCCTTCCAAAGCCAACAGACAACGACTGTTATGAGCCTATCGAAGCAAAAGCGCCTCTGCCTTTATCTGAAATTCTAACACCACAGTCACGCGACCTTGTGATACTTTTCTTCATAGCAGGCCTTCACCGCGTCACGGCCGAACAACTCCTTTCTCTCTTCTTTGCCACCCATGTTCACAACAAATCCGATCCAATACGTCTTCCTTTCCACCTTCCAGGTGGATTCGGCCTAACGAGCTCCCAAATAGGGCTTATCTTTGCCGCTGCTGGTGCCATCGAGATCATAATCCAACTCTTCATATACGCACCTCTAGCACGGCGATATGGCAACAAAAAACTACTTGTCATAGCGGCCATCGCGGACCCAATTACTTATTTCGTTATTCCCTATTTGCTAGCCTTGTACGACCCGCCCTCTCTGACCGGTAGCGACAGCGGAACCAACAACTTCATTTGTTACACAGCTTGGGCCTTCATCATATTTGTGATTTGTGCGAACAGTGTTCTTGGGCTCAACAGCGTCGTTATCATGGTCACAGATAGCGCCAGCTCGCCCCGCGCTCTATCAACTCTCAATGGATTCGCCACCAGCGTGGTCGCTATCGGGATAGCCATTGGCCCGTCCGCTTTTGGATTTTTGTATAGTGTTGGGCAGAAGGCTGAGTGGACTACCATCCCCTGGGCCGGTTTGACAATTGTGTCATCAGCGATGTGGATCTGGATCCCGAAGGTAAAAGACAGGAAGGACTGGGCAATCGAGGTTGAAGGCGAAAATACTGATCAAGAGTGCGCTGAAATTGGTACACAAACCCCGCATACATAGAATATTAACCCCATTGATCAGCGATACTATGCAAATTTGGCTGATGCTAAGGGCTTTGAGCCTGGCCTTTTCTTTCCCCTCTGTCGTCTATGGTCCTTTCTTTTTGTTCGCTTAACTACTCTACCTTTCCATCTTGTGTCGCATATGATTGAATGAGCGAAGACGGCATGTATGTATTATATTTTTTTTAATTACGAGATACCATTTATTCAACGTACGCCGGCGAAGTTTCCTTCATGGCTAGGATAACTGATTAAATCCCAGGACTTCATCAGAGTGAGACACATATACTCAATTCTATCAGAAAGAACCGTCACACTGTGAGAAATTCATGCATGACTCCAAGGCAGCAATCGGACGAAGGATTTTCCGTTCGTTTGGAAACTTCCTCGACCAGTGCATAGTCTCGGGGCGCTGATCAGCTCGGGATTGTTATATTTCCCGGCTGGTCTAATCACTACAGATTTAGTCCGAGGCGCAGCTAGAAAGGAGTCTATGTGAGTATTGTTTGTGTCAATTAACCGAGTATACCTCCGGAATGCGGCATTACCAGGATGGAGTACTTGACTGGGCTCCCCATGCATTGTGGTTCGCGAGGTTTGAAGAAGCAAACAAGCGTACGTTGGTCAAAGGGTGTCACAAACAAGAAATTTCGGGATCCGCTAGCTCGGAATGTCAGCTTCGGAGTCTTCGAGGCGAGAAAAGTGGACCGGGACCTCGTATTCGCGAATCGAATCGAAGCGCTCCCGTCCTGTCCGGGACGCGAACAGACAGAGTGGTTGGGCCAATCATTCACTCTCTCTTTTCGTTGGTGGTTCTCTGATACAAGCTGAGCTTCTTCAGAAGAGGAAGGGATCGCCTCCAAGTTGTCCTACATACAAGGAAAATGGGTGGATGTTCGGTCTCGATTGAGGCAGCCAACTGACAACCTGTATGCGGGCCAAAAGCCTAGGAATGTACGCTACGACGAATAAAGATCAGGCCGTGGAAATGGTGTGTCCAGCGTCCCCGAGACTATGGTGTGTCTAGTCTCGAGTGGCATGGCCAGCGTCTCCGAGATTATGGCATGCATATCTGATTTCTGGACGCTGACCCTGCGACGCTTGGTGACATGTCCCATCAGAGTACTCGAGTAAGTTGTGCTACATCAAGGTGCAACGGAAGTCTTAGCAGCGGCTACCATATATTCCAAAGGTATTCATTATTTCGATCGTGTTTAAAAGCTCGAAAGTCAGACGAGTACCCATAACTAGTGTGTGTGTAGGATATACACGCGTCAATTCTGAAAACCTAGTCTCTTGCTATCGATCTAATACCACCAAATTAACAAGTTGTATCTAGCGAAACATTTTGAAATGGGGAAAGAAGGACCCTTACCTCAGCAAGCCAATGTGCTGTCTATGAGAGGCGACAATTTTTACAATGAAAATAGTGATCAGCAGTATCAAGCAATGGAGGCAAGTCTACCATTGTTCGAGGATTTGGAGTTGGGTAGGTCTTCATCCCTTCATCATGACAAACATCTAGATCGCTAACCATCGTCTAAATTAAGGGTCCAATGTCACAATTGCCGACTATGGGTGCTCTCAAGGTGCTAGCAGGTAAGACTTATACGTACTATCGCGGTATGATTGTTTGGCGGGCTTAAATTAATCATCTATCTTAACTTCAAGCGCGACGGCGATGCAGAAGCTCGTTGCACGTCTTCCGACTGGCTCCTCAGCGACATTAATCTTCAACGATCTCCCTTCCAACGACTTTAACAGTCTCATCAAACTTTTGCCGAAGATTTCATCCCCAGATCCTACTACAACTATTTATCCCTCTATCGCTCCGAACTCTTTCTATAATCCTGTTGTCCCCGCTTCTACCGTCGACATAGCATTTGCCTTGTCAAGCGTCCACTGGCTACGTCAGATGCCCCAGCCAAAGCCACCCACCGAGAGCATAGAGGAGTACCTTTCGAAAAGAGCTGCGCGTAACGCTGAAGCTTCTCATAGGGACCTTGTGTATTTCCTCACACTGCGGAGCCGTGAAGTCAAGTCTGGGGGAAATCTGATTCTTGCCGCACCATCACCAACCGCGGATGACAACGACGGCAGGATCAGTGGCAACGAAAAGTTACGTCTTGCCGTTTTTACAGCAATAGAGCTGCTTATCAAAAATGGCAAGCTACCCGTCAATGCTATGGACCGTATTTATCCGCCGAGCTACGTTCACACAGAGGAAACCATGCAGGCAGCTATCAGCGAGACAAATGGGGCGTGGATCATAGAGAAGGTATATAGTCGGGTCATCCACCATCCTGCCTATCACTCGATGATAGAATCACAAAAGAGAGCGAAGAATGAGGATACGAAGGTGGTCGCCGCGAAAGAATACGCAAACATAGCAGTGGATTGGATTCTTGCAGTATTCGGACCGTTCATGAAAGGATGGTGGATCGAGCAAGACGTTGAGGAGAGTTACTGTGAACAGGTATTCCAGGAATGTTCCAGGCTGGCGAAGGAAGAGTTTTGGAAGAATGGTGGGACAAGATGTCCTATTGCGCAGGACTTCGTCTTCGTGAGGATGGGCAGACAGTAGCTGGTGTAACCTTTGTTTCGTCATCTTTCACGAGTCCTCTTGTCATCTAGGCCGCTTCCTGTGAGACCAGACTTCAATATCTGGGTGCAGTCTCTTGATCAAAAACTTGAAGAGGATGTTGGGCGTAGCCCGCACTGCCGTGTGGTCTGATTTACGAGACCAATGTTGGACATGCTTTCCTTGTTTAGACACAATTATATCTAAAACTGCTTGTTGAACATCATGTAGAATTTGAATCGTAAATGGAAGCTTTAGCCTCGGTTGAATTGGAAGCACCTTTGCTTTGTATCCAGCTTGCGGTTGCTAGACGAAAACACAGTGAGCTCCTCAGTCAGAATTCCAAGTCCAACTAATCCCTGTCCGGGAGGCCCGGGCCGGCAGAGGATTCCAGCATTTTGAATGTCGACCCCCAGCCACCAGAAAGAGCATGCATCTGGAAGATCGACAGCAAAATTGCTCGCGGGTCGATTGTAAGATAAGCAAGCGACTGTGCTAACATGCTGGCGGAAAATCACTTGCACATGCATATATCCCACTGCAAGAATTGCAACTTGATTCATGATTCATTGAGCTTCGACTGACTTATACATACGTTGGCACTTAGAGTCCAAAAATTAATTCTCAAGTACTTCCCAACAGAGAAACCCAGAGCACTCTACTTTGGTCTGTTATTTCTTGAAGCTCCAAGTGTTTACCTTTATATCTATCTCGTAAGTGTAGCCTCATTGCACGTCGTGGCGACGAAGTTGCTGATAAGGCATCTAAAGTTGAATATGCTAATGCTTAGTACGCGATTTAGATAGAGAGATCTGCGAAGATATTTGCAATTATGGCTCAGAAGGGTAGTTTGACACTAGTTGGCACCGGGGTCCGCTCTTTGTGCCAATTAACCTTGGAGGCAATTCAAGAAATTGAGAAGGCCGATAGTATTTACTATGCCGTGCGTGATGCAGTAACGGAAGGTTTCATCAAGAACAAAAACAACAAGGCATTTGACTTATACCAACTTTTCATCAACGATGAGGCGATCCCCGAAGTGGATGTCTACATCCAGATGGCTGAGGTAACGACCACCAAGTCGTAATACCAATGCCCCCCTGCTCAGTCAAGAGTACTTATATCTAACGACCTATTTTTCTTGGGCCTAGGTGATGCTATCGGATGTTCGAAAAGGCCTGTACGTCGTTGGCGTCTTCTTCGGACATCCCGGGCTCTTCATGAGCCCGAATCGTAGGGCATTGGCAATTGCACGGGCCGAAGGTTACATCGCTAGGATGCTTCCCGGAGTTTCCGTTGAAGACTGCTTGCTCGCTGATCTCGGTATCGATCCTTCATTCGTTGGCTGCCTTACTTGTGAAGCTCGTGATTTCTTGATGCACGACCATTTGGGATTGACCTCACGCCATGTCGTCATGTTCGAAATTGGCTATCTTGGGTTTTATGGAGACGACAGCGATGTGAGCCAATTTCTAAGATTGCCTGAGCTATCTGGGCTTTAGGGCCTGTCTTGCACAACCCCACAGTCACGTCTAACAACAGCAATCATTAGATTGATTACTTCGAACTCCTCGTCAAGAAGCTTCATGGCATTTACGGAGCCTCACATCCTCTGGTTAATTACACAGCAGCGACCTCACCGATGATGCAGCCAGTTATCGATCGCCTTATTGTGGATGACCTCCGTAAACCTGAAGTTCGGAAACGGATAACTTCGGCTTCGACGCTGTATTTCCCACCGAAGGAAATGTTACCACTCAACGAATTTGCTTGCGAACTTGTGGCTCGAGGGAAAACCAGCGAGGAACAATTGAAACATGCACTGTTTCCGAACCGCCCGCTCTACCAAGTTGTCGGAGAAGATTCCATTGAAGGTGCATATTCCGATCATGCGAAGGGTGTCATTGCGGCAACCTCCAATCGAAAAGTATCGCCTAAATATCCGATATATCGTGCGTCGCCGGCCATGCAAAAAACAGTCGAACAGATCTATTTGGAAAATGATGTTCGAGCTGACTATCTCCAATCTCCGGCTTCCTTCGCTGTATCTATTTCTAACTTGACAGATCTCGAGACTGCAGCCCTGGCTTCTGGTGATTTTACCAAAGTCTATGCTGCTATGAAAAGCGGGAACCTCGACCAGGTACGTAATACCTCGCCCAATCGCCCTCTATCAACGGCTCTTGTACTGCTCGATGCTCATTCACCATCTTAGGCAATTGGAAAATGAGATTATTTCTCCAGGGGTAGTCAGCTCAGGGTATAGGACAGGACGTTGACATGTTGCTAGTTCTATTGTCGTTATTCTGTTTCATGAATTCAGGATATGCGGGATCCCCCCTCAACGAGATTCTTTATACCAACAAGGATCATTCAGTTATCCATTCTTCCATTTACGTGCTCCCTCTTACCCTCAAGAAACCAATCATCCCAGCACATGCTCAACATGACAGAATCTCTCCCCAAATCATCTTCGTCCATATGAGTTGCTCTGCCCTTCGCTTGGAGACTTTTGCCACTTGATAGTTTTCCCTTCCGTCTCCCTCCAGGGTACAGACGATCCCATCTTATAATACCTTCTTTTGTGAAGCCCATCTTCTCAGCAGTCCTGATCGATCTGTAATTAACCGTACTAGTCATCCACTGTACGCGGCGAAACCCCAATCCCCCTTCATCCGGGGAGTTCAATGCGAAATTCAGCAGCAGACCAACAGCATTCGAAGTTACGTGAGTGCGTTGGAAAGGTGGGAGCGTGATGACGAATGCGATTTCCGTGCATAGATTAGTAGGTGAGGTACTGATGTAGGAGATAAGCCCGGCCAAGACGCCATCATCGTCAACCCCGTCGGAAGGCTTGGACTTATCAATAACGGCGTACAGCATCATGTCAGTTTTAGGCCTCACAAACGTTTCAATAAAATCCGAGACGAAACTTTGAGCGGAGTCGAACGGTCCGATAGGTCCATGCGCCCAGATCTCTGGGTGCTGCTTAGCGACCCTCATGAACTCTCCGGCATGTAGTGTTGACTAATGGGAAAATCAGTAAAGCTTAGAAGTTAGAGGACCAGCTCGATAAACCGGGTTGCACAATAACACATACATTGAACGGAGTCAACTTGACTCTTTCATTGGAGATCTGACGTAGTGCAGCCGGGATGCAGAAACATTCACTGGCATCTACGGTTCCTGAAGCCAGCACGCTGTTGTTCCAAATAGTTTTAGTCATCACGGTTGCCAAATTTGATATAAAATATAAGATATCTGCAGATTGATACTGACTCTTGCTCTGACTCCGGATATGCAAGATTGAGAACATCACGCCAGGAAGGATTCGCCTCGAATGAAGCGCGAATAGGTGCTAGCAGCTGTACCATGGCCTTCGCGACTGCATTCTTTAATGCAGTTGCAGAAAGATTTCCATCAAGGTAGTCCCGCTCGATTTCGTCGTACGATGCATAGTGCTGAGGTTCGCCACTCTCTTGCATGACAGAAAAAAGGGCTCCGTCTGGTGCTCCAGGCTCGATAAACGGGGCGTAAGCGGAGGCGCCACTCACGGCTCCGAAGCACCTCGTGAGTCGTAATTTACTAATCGGTAGTAGGACTATTTTCAGCAATGCTAGGATTGGGTTGTCTTCGATATCCATGCACGGATCGCAGATAGCATCGACAATCTTCTGCTGAACTAGCTCGGGAGGGTCAAGAAGATCAATCTTTGATCTCGGGTTAGATGCTGACATCTTGGTTCCCGTGAGTCCCGGCAACATCTTATTGTAGATGCGCGCATGTTGCCTGCTGTAGCCGATTTTCGGTAGAAATTCGTCTTCATAAACAACATAGCCTGCCTTATCACAGGAAGAATAGGAGTCAATTTAGGGGACCGTGAGCTCGGCGTAAACTTACAAAGGAAGACATACCTGATCTAAGCCACCAAGTTGGAAGTCACAATTCATGTACTTCTCATCTAAGCTCTGAACAACTGGGCACACCAATGGACTCAGCATGACAGTGTTGCGAAGCTCGTCAGTTGGAGAGCGGGCAGCTGCCTGCGATGTGTGGCACAAGAGTTCGTATGCATCGTTTATGAACCCAGGGGTGTCAGCGAATGTTGTTTCTTGATGAAACTGGATACACGAGACTGGGAGACCAAGAATAGCTTCAAAGACTGCTCCGAGAGCAAACTTATAATATTCGGCACGACGAGCGACTAAGGACCGCGAGTGTTTGTAGTTGACGAGAAAGGCGTAGACGTCTAGAATCAGATGATCGGTGAGTTGGAGATACACTGCATACATATATTTGCCCGAATCGATGTCAAGGAGGCCATGCCAAACCTGCGACAAGAACTTTCACCTATGACAGCATGTTAGTAAATGTTCGTGATTGCATGGTCTATGGGCGAGTACCTCTAAACCAGCCTCCACGAATTCCGCGATCTTCACAAATGGCACAAGGTAGCCAATATGGGCTAGGGAACGTCATGTCAGTATACAATTCCTGGGGGCCGACGAATGATTGAACTTACGCCTCCCCGTCGGCGCCACTCCTGAAAACAAAGGTTAGTATGATCCACTTCCTAATATGATTCAGATCTGGACATCACGGGATACACTAACCCCAATAAATACTGGGCTTTTCTTTAACCTGTAAAGTTTTTTCGATCAATGCCCTGTCCGCGTTGTCAATCCGTGCCAATCCACGAGTAATGAAATCCAGTCGTGTGTTCAAGTCAAGATCGGGATGTGCAATCGCGTTGTTGGACATTGTCGACATGACGTGGTGTGAGAGTGATGATGGGATCTGACTGTTGGCTTAGCGCGTGAAACAATCTGTATGAGATAGAAAACAGTAGTATATGTAGCTCTATACGAATTTGCGCAAGCTACCAAATGTACCGGCGTCTCCAAGTCCAACAAGGCACGGAAATATTCAAAATATCTTCAAAGGGTTTCGTTATGTTGTCAAGTGTTGGATATAAGTTGGGTCTAACCAGAATAGCGAACTGTGGGCCGGTACCCCTGCTAGTTTCTTGCACTTTGCCAAGTGTCACATTCCTACCAGATCTTGGTCCCGTCGATAGCATATTTATTTTCTTTTTTTTGCTCTCGTCTCGAAGACGCACCAACAAACTTCAGGATGCTAGCGCAGACGCAGACGTGCACTGCGTGCATATGCACATTGTTCTTCCACCCGTCTCTGCTAAAACTGATGCCAATTCGAATATCCTTAATCTGTAAGAGCAAACATTGTCATGCATATGTGCTCGCATGAGGGATTTAATCCGCAGAGAATCTGCTGTGATAGTCATGCATGCATAGACACAAATGCTGGCACCCAGGTTCTAGCAGGTACGACACCAGGCCAGTCAATCTACCAAGCAGGACGCACGTACATGTACAGTTGTTCGCATTCCTCATGATCCTTGAATCTAGCGAGACAATCCTACATTTTTGTAAACCGAGATCTCGGAGCTACAGGGATCTGTTACGAGACCATTAGATCAACCCTACAGTCTGATCAGCTGAGAGTCTTCGACAATTTTGGTCGACTGAGGTATAAAATAGACTAGCCATAAAAGTTTCGTGATAGCATTGAAATCTGAATTCAATTTTCAAGCCAAATTTTACCATTTCTGCGAAATCTGACAATACCAATACACATTTTTCTCAAGCATGGCGCCTTTGACTGAGAAAGCTTTTGTCGGTGGTACTGAGATCGACGTTGCTCCGTTAGAGGTTATCAGCTTGAAATTGTTGCTCGAGGACGATCAAAATGAACGAGTGAAATTGCACCAAGCCGCCCAATCCCTAGGATTCTTCTACGTTGACGTGAGCGACTCAAAGGAGTACCTAGCTGATGTGGAACAACTGTACTCCACAACGGAGAGATACTTTACACAGCCTGAGGAAGCCAAGCTCCGAGACTTTATGGCGATGGACGAGTTCCGCGGGTAGGTAGAAATCGTAAACTAAGGTTATACTTATTCCATACTGAGCTATTGTATCTTGTTGTACAGTTATAAGGGTGGAAAGAACTGGGGTTCTCTAGAGGTAAATCAGCCTATCAATTTACCAACTCTGATGTAGCTAATGGCAATTAATTGAAAGATCTTGCGAGACGACGTCCTTCACGACAAAGTATCGCTGCCAACAGTGGTACAGCCAGATGCTGCAACAGTCCAACATTTCATTGAGTTTTCTCACGACATGGTTCATACGTTGATTGCCAGCCTTTCGAAAACTCTTTGGCCTGATTCTGCTAAGAATCTAGGGGATGTGCATCGCGCGAATGAGCCGAGCAACAGCAGTCTGAAGGTATACCGAGGACCCATGCTGGAGAGCCTGGCGGATGTTGGGGATAACACACATACGGATGGTGGTACTCTAACATTGCTCTACACTGATAAGTGGGGAACGCAGATTGAACTTCCTTGGAATAAGGAATGGGCATGGGTTGGGGCGAAGCCGGGGTGCGCGATTGTGAATGTTGGGGATACCTTGCAGACTTTGTCTGGCGGGAAGCTTCATTCCTGCCGACATCGGGTCTCACAACCCGTTGCTGGATTTCAGGAGCGGTGGGCGATAACATACTTCTTCAGGCCGGAAAATGGTGTCACCTTAGCCACCTTGTAACTCGAGACGGCAATCCAAATTTGGCGACACAAGCCCCTACACAAAAAGAGATTATCCATGTCTATAGCTGAGTCGATATAGAGGTTACTTCCGCGAATGCACTAGACTCATTCAGAAACGCCAGTATGTACTCGAGAGAGAAAAAGTAACAGTATGCATATATGTATGCGGATCCTAAGAATTGTGTCCAATGAAATTGAAACGTGACAATTTCCGAACCGCGGGCATCTTTAGATTAGAGCTCATCCAGAATGCGCATAGCACCAGTGATATTTATGCAAGCTTGTATCCCGCTACACCGGGTGTTCATCCGACGAGATGGTGTGACGTGGTCTGCAGGGGTCCGCAGCCGTGATGCGTCGGGCGGGAAGGTTAATTGCTCAAGCGGGAACGAAAATCACAGATGGCTGCCGTCATCTAGCCCGGAGATCCACATTCCGTCCAGGGTGCATACATCATATCAACGGAACAGGCGAACCGACCAAAAATCGCGATATACAGACGCGGGACGTCAATCATACTAGATCTGCATGGAAGATACGACGTCGGAGCGCTTAAGTAACGTCAATTTACAAGACGATTGGTTTTAAAATCGTTTCCAGGCTTTCATTCCCCACTCAGGAATGTGGCTTACAAGGTACTTTGCATGGACAGATTGGCTATGGAAAGACGGGGGTTTGTTCGGACATCCTTCCAAACGAGATTGCAGTGTTATTGTATCCTGAGCAGTTGTTTTCGCACTCGGTGATATGATCAGCTCACGCCCTACGATGAACTAAGTGTCACGGCATGCTCAGCGACAAGAGATAACGTCACTGACCGAAATTGATCCCTTAGCTGAAGGCTAGCTTGATTGTACCCAGCTGCAAGCAGAGGCACATTCCGTCCGGGAGACCAATTAGGCTAGCGTCCCGTCACCAGTTAAAGCCAGTGGCTTCACCCGCTCAAACATGTATATGCATCATAGCATACATGTCGGCTCGCTGAATCATGATAGCCTGTAGCCTTATCACGAATGAAATTGCATCACGGAGCCTGTTTGCAAATGAGCTATGCATTCCTCCCTGAACGATATTCCCGCAATCGGCGCTCTCAATACCCACTCCTTCACGACCTTGCAGGCTCGAGGTTAGTGGAACTACTCTATGAGGCGAACGTTTGGTGATGCGAAACTCCAACATCTAAATCTCATGCTCAATCTTATATAGTACGAACCAAAGCTAGCTGCGAGAATAACATTATTTTCGATCTAAGACCAAGTGTATGATAGTGCTATGAGATACTCCGTTCGCGACAATGGGTTCGTATATACCAACCAAAGAGCCCGTATTATCCAATCGAGCCCTACACAATCTGAACAATCGGAATGAGTACTTCGAATCACTAATTCAGGTGCGTGTGAGTCCGTGATCAAGTTATCACTCCTTACCCGTTCCTGAGCAAACGAGGAGTCGAGAAACAGTTTCGGCTGTCGAGAAGCTGACCTTAAAGCCTTGGATATAGTTGATGGAAAACACGTACAATGAAAAGACAAACCCCAATGGAATGTAGGTAATACTACTAAATTTTGAAGCTGGCATCGGGACTAACTATGATAAAGCATAAACTTAGCGATTGCAGAGAATAGCTTTATGCAGAAAGTTGTTTACGATTACCTGAATAAAAATGTAACCACCAGTTCGTTTTCCACAGTCTCACCTAAGTCTTATATTGATATATCGATATATACAATAATTTAGCTCCGACTTGAAGCGAAACAACTCGGCTATGGCGATGGCCCCAATGGTTCGGCGAGACTTCGCAAGAATCTCGCTAACTTTGTGAACACCTATTTTCATCCTGTTGAAGATGTGAGGCCAGAACAAATCGTCGCAAGCTCCGGAGTGAGCGGAATCATGGATCAGCTGGTATGGATCTTGTGCGATGAGGGAGACGGCATTCTGGTCGGAAAACCTATGTACTCTGGATTCGCCAAAGGTGGGCTTCCTGCAAGATGTGCAGCTATTTTCAATTAAGACAAAATGCTAATCATGAGCTAGATTTTGAGGCGAGATCGAGGTGAGTCATCGTTTTTGTATTGGTCTGGTAAATATGCTTACTGATTTCCCACATGCTTATAGGGTTGTTCCTGTTCCCGTCTCGTTTGGCGATATCGACCCATTCTCGGCTCAAGCTCTGGCTTGTTACGAGCAAGAGTTGATGAACTTCAATAAAGAAAGACCAGGTCGAAGGATACGTGCTGTACTTCTAGCGAGCCCACATAACCCTTTCGGGAAATGCTATGTAAGGATTTTCCCGTTGTCTACATCCTTCGAGAATTGCGTCTCCTTGGTCTCGACGATTTCCCTCAGCATTACTAATAATGAGGGTGGCTAGCATAGGCCCGTCAGACGCTTTTAGCCTACATGAGATTCTGCGAAGCGCATGACCTTCACTTGATTGTAGACGAGATATACGCGATGTCTATTTTCAAGACGATGTTCAACGAAGGTGCTACGGAATTTCACAGCGTGCTTTCTATTCCCAACTCTGGTATCATCGATCCTAAACGAATTCATGTACTGTAAGTATCCGTTTCTCAACGCTATCTCGTTGAACAAGCGCCTGTCGACCCGCACTTTTGATCATTTATGACAAGGTCGTTATAAGCGACAGAATCGTTATACCAGCTAACCAATAGGAAATCATGCGGTCATCAGGTACGGCATGTCAAAGGACTTCTCTTCTAATGGATTTCGCATTGGAGTCGTGATATCTCATGACAAGCGCGTCATTGAAGCCATGGGCGGCCTCACACCCTTTTCCTGGCCCTCTTCACCAGCAGATCTTGCTTGGTGCATTATGCTTGAGGACACCGCTTTCCTTGAATACTACTTGAAGGAGCATCAGCGAAGGTTAGGTGAAGGCTATGAGTTCTTGGCAGGCATTTTGGACAGCTTAGGCATAGACTACGTTAGAGGTGGAAATGCAGGGTTTTTTCTATGGATTGATTTAAGCTTTGCATTGGAAAGACCAGTGCACGGTGGTGAACCGGGAATCGACGAAGATATGGAATTAGATCAAAAGCTCATTAGAGGTGGTGTTCATTTGGCTGCTGGTATCGGTTATGAGGCGGAGAAGGTAGGGTGGTACAGGTAAGCTTAAACCAACGTCTTGTTATCCGTAATATATAATTCTGATGATAGTATCCAGGATCACTTTTACACAACCAAGGAAGCTGCTGTTGATGGGGCTTGAAAAATTGATCAGAATTGTGAAACAAACTGATATCAAATTGTCGGCTGAGATCCCGGCTGAATGCCAGGACAGTCTTTGGGGTGTTGAAGAACGACCGAGTCTGTAGAGATGTCTAGACCTTGTACAATTGTCAATTTTCTATAGATTAACCGATTCTAGAACGAATTAGCCATCATATCAATCGAAATTAGAATTTGTGACGTCAAAATATTAGATTAATATTATCACGTTGCTTTGGATCGGACCAGAAGCCGGCTTGAATTGCCTGTTGACATGCATGACATAATCTCAGGGCCTACCGATTGCAATGAGCTGATGAGGCAGCGCTGCTTCCAGGCAATGCACTGACCAGCCAGCTATAAGTTCGACCTGGGCCTCCCTCCCGGAAGTCGAGCCCACGACAAAACCTTTCTTTAACTCACGCCTCCTAAAATTTCTCTTGGAGCATCTAATTCCAGCTAGCTGGCTGCGCCAAGTAACTTGATCAATTGCCCCCCATGGAGTGGACAAACTCTTTAGCAGCATATTGTCTGGCTACATTCATATCCCTATTCAGTCTTATCAGGCTTGTATCCCACAAAAACCCATGGAGCATTGCTTATCAGTATGGACGCGAAAAGCAATCATGGTTGCGTATATCTCGAAAGCCGGCTGCGGTAACTCCGACCCCGCCTGGCACAGCAGAGCAGAACAATCAGATCTTGAACTCGAACTCAATTCCTCTTTACAAAGACTTATATTACAAGCTCCAGCATCTTGAGAAATACCCCGAGGTGTTGCCGACAGCAAGAGATTCATTGATCTCGTTATTCTCTGAAACATTAGAGCATGCATGCGAGACACCAAACGAGGGCATCTTGTCGATTCGCAACTACTCGCGGGACGCGCTCTCTGAGTTCCAACAGAAAGAGGACGAGAAAGTGATGGACCTGTGGGAGCAGTACTTGGCTAGGCGAAGAGCAAAGGGGCCGAGAGAAATGTTTGCAACAAAGGAAGAAGCTAAGTGGTGGCTGGTGCAGAGCTCTCCAGTCAAATATGTCGACGGCGCCTGGCTGGGGCACATCAACAAAATAACAACTCCGTTCGATCTGCGCCGAATCACAAAAAACGCGTGGCAAGTACTCTCAGAAGAACTTGGGGATGGCGATATCGAAAAGAACCATGTGCACATCTACCGTCGTCTCATGCAGGTGGTTGAGCCGAGACTCCCAGCTGGAGATGATCCCGATTTTACCCACCCTCGTCATCAACTCAACGAGCCCGACGTCTGGAAAGCGGCTGTTGCACAACTTTTGATATCTCTATTTCCGCACCAGTGTTTACCAGAAATAATTGGCTTCAATATGCACTATGAAGCTATGGTGCTGTCAACACTTAAAGCCGCCAAAGAGCTGAAAGAGTTGGGTTTTGACCCATATTATTTCATCCTCCATATCTCGATCGACAACGGGGATTCTGGGCACACAGCTATGGCACTTGAAGTCGCAATGGAATACATGGAGCTGGTGCAAAGGCGGGATGGCGACACTGCCGCACAGCAAGCATGGAGACGCATCCAAGCTGGTTACATTCTCTCAAAGGGCCTCCCTACAGCTCCCGTTTGTCCTAGCTTCAAAAGAGCAGCCCCTGTTCCTCTCCAACGCAAGGAGAAATTTCCCCGCAACGACTATGAGGCAGAGGTAATAAGGATATTCAAGGCCAAGGCAACGGTATCCCAGAAAATACATTGCGGGAGCAGAATAAAGTTCGGCGGTCATACGATCACTGAGTGGCTTGCTCCCAATGCACTTGAATCTGAGCAAAAGCAGATGGAGTTCTTGGACGCGCTCAGCAACACGAAGCCATGGATCTATAAGGGCGACAGCGAAAGCAGTAAATTTATGAAAGAGCTTTCCTGGGAAGGTAGAATGTTTGGTTCTTTCACACAATCAGAGGTGTCCACAATCAAAGAGTGGATCGACTCGCTAGGGGGAGTCGGCGGGCCCGTCAATCCCAAGTTTTACTGGCGATTCATTGATAGAAAAGAAATTTCATCTCAGAAAGCTTTTCAACATCAAGATATTCGTACCGACCATCCAGTTTTCTTGCCGTTCCCAACAAACAACATCTTTGCACAAGTGTTGCCTATGACTTCACACCTTCCGAGGGCTCCCAGTATCGACGCGACAATTACACCTAACCTCAATATATTTTTACCTTTGTGGTTTACGCATCCATGTCTCCTCGAACACTTCGTCTGTGTACCTGCCAAGGCAACTTCATCGATGGCATGCCACATACTCCGGGTTCTACGCGCCCAGTCCGGTTTCTCCGCTGAAAATGCGATGGTCGCTGGTATGGATGAAGTTCGTCGAAACGATAGCGTCGGACTTATCGACTTAGGACTAGAGATGGTTCTAAGATCCGGACTTATCCAGCCTTCATGTCTAAAGGACGTTTTGCACACCTGGAGATCGGATTTCGGATTATTCATGCTCCATCTATGCAAACGACCAATAGAAAATGCGGGCATATTATTAGGGCTTACTATGGCGTTTGTAGATCTACACGACGCTGTATCCTTGAGCTCTATGCTACTATCCAGGGACAGCCAACGCCTCCTAGGAGTAATTGCAGACAGGGAAAGAAAAAACTTGGATTTGTGTCTTCAGGATCTCCAGGCAACCCCTGCTCTGTTTTTGGACTTTTGTAGGGGCTATCACCTAGGAAGAGCTGAGATTGATCGATGCTTCGAGCAGAAGGTCGGGGTATGACTTACTCAGCTTGAATACTTTCCATGTAAGGGCCCAGGGTTGGCAACTCCAAAGCTACAGAGTCGCAGGCAAAGCAAAATGGTGCAACATAGTTTGGCCGATGCACCTGAAACTAGTAAGAGTTACAAGACAGCTACTTGAGCGATTTTTCTGACCAATTATCATATATATGCTATGTCCGTATAGACGAAAAGTAATCTATCTATCTATCAATGAATGCAAGTTGTTTGGAACTTCGTGTAACATTAGGACTTTGCGTTGTCTGGTTACAACAAGATTGCAAGACCATGCAGGCATATGCATGTAACATCGCGAGCGGGTGCTTCTTTGGTATGGCCTGCAGGCCAGGCCCAACACAGCCGCCAGGTTTACTAGGCTAACTGAGGAGGCAGTATGTATCCCCACAGCTGGTTAGCTTCCATCTCCTGGGTCCCTATTCATTTTCCTTGGATATCTTCAGCCAGCTAGTGATTCCTTGCCTTGCTAGTACTAATAATCTTGGTCAGGGCTGCGCATTTGGGAGCTCTCGGGGGGGCTGGGAAATGACAAACCATAATCAGGACCCTTTCATAGCCAGCCACGTCGTTCGTCACTGTACATGTGTTACTCATCTGCATGTATCGGTACATATATTCTGCATTTAGAGGCACCCTGCGAAGTTTTTGCATTTTGTTGTTGCTTCCGGTCTCGATTGTTGCATATATTAAATTTGTGTCATACAAACCGCTCCATGCGGGGAATCAGAGCCGAATCCAGGCGAGCTCAGCGGGCCGTGACGAGGGACCCTCAATCCAACCAACATTATGCACTGCAGGAAGTATCACATTCCAGACAGGCAGGATCACAGGTGGAGTCACCAATGACAGGCGCCCCGTGTCCGCACAAGGGCCAGTAGCATTCTGTCATGGATAGTGATTGGCGCTCAAGCCAATACCTTCAGCTGGAGTTGAGCTTCGTTCTTTTGAGAGACGGCAGGCTGCAGATTGTGAGTGCAGATCTCCCAATAGGGCCGATGGAAGATCGGAAGAACTACTGGGTAGGCGGATTGGAATAGAGATTCGCAGCACCGAAGGCCCGACCATTGAGTATCTCTGTAGGCCGTACTAGAAGTATCCGATCGGACTGAAATCGAAGCACGACCTTTGTGCTTGTCGTCTGTTGACTTGGATATCAGTAGCTTCCAAAGCGAAGTTAATCCGAGTTACTATAACTCGTACAAATCTGTAGTCTGGCCATCTAAAATCAAGAAATATTGGCCTCGCACCGTCTATTCTTCGCACCATCCCCCAGAATTTGCCCCCATCTTGATCAATCTATTAGCCTACGCCCGACTTTCACAGGAGCATATTCCCACATTATTGGAAAATGGAAGGTGTTCCAGTCATCTCTTTGACTCCTAATGACAGTGAAGTCCCTGGGAACCACTATGCAGGTCAGATTTACGCCCATGTATTAGATATCACAGAGGGAAAGCGGGTGGAGATGGTTCTGCTTTACCTCTTCCTCATTTTGGTTCCCATTTATGGGGTATACAGATACAAGAAAATTTATGTGAGTCGGCGGGCGAAACTAAGAGTCCCAGACGATGCATTAATGGTTCTTTGTTATCAAATTATAATATTTAAGCTCTAATCAAGATGAGTCGTATAGCTTGATCTCCCATACGTCGGTATCCCTTCAGGCCCGTTCGGGTCTTGGAGAGCTGGGTATGACTTCCTATCACGCGCTGATGAAATCGTCCGGGAGGGCTACACCAAGGCAAGTCTATCGATAACACCTCGATCCCGATGTCGCGGAATTCGCGAAAAAAGCAGGCCAAAAGGATGTCACGTCTGGTTTACGAGCTCAAGACAACGAAAAGCAAGGATACGTAAATTGTTAACACCGCACGTTCAACAGTATGGCCCTGAAGGCAAAGCTTTCGTTGTATCGACTTTACCCCGCTATATGGTGTTCCTCACCGATCCTGATCAAATTTCAGAACTCGGTCACGTATCAGATAGTGAGATCGGTTTCTATGAAGCACTCACTGAGGTTTGTTTCCACGATCTACATACATACCTACATTCAGTGTCTGGTTGTAATTGAGATTTATACCACCATGCGATGCATCGTTCGTAATTTACTGAAACTAATAGAGCTGCGGAGAATAGAAGAACCATCATGATATAATCGCAGAACCAACTTTGGGTGATTATATCAATACGTATCACGTCGATGTCATCCGGCGACAGTTGACACCTCGAATGGCGTCAGTTTTACGGCAGGTGCATGATGAGGGCAATATGGTTTGGGATGAGCTGTTGCAAACAAGCAACGGGGATGGTGCGTTCTCCCAACTGGAACAATCCAAACTCTGCAGTACGATGTGGCCTTGCTTAGACAAACAATTAAATATTAGATTGGAAGCACGTAAGAATATGGGATGTCGTGGTTGAAGCCGTTTCGAGGTAATCATTCGACCGCTACATTACCCCTTGGTGTTATATCGTCAGTATTTCCTGTGCCAGCTGAGCACTGACTCGAAAACTTTACTGTAGGACTGTGAACCGTTGTCTCGGTATGCGAATTCCCCGCTATTTACTATTTCTCGTCTATCTATTGCCTACCATATATATATCGACATATGTGCTTACTACCCCTCAGTTGGTGCTCCCCTTTGCCGCAATCAAGAGTTCCTCGAAATCATGCGCGAGTATGGTACAAAAGCAGCGGAAGTCAACTTCCAAGTCGATCTTGCGCCATGGTTTCTACGGCGTGCTGTAGCGTGGTATTATATAAATCGCCACCGCTTCCCGGATCGCGCTACGAAGCTCCTTAGCCCGGTCTTTGATGAGCGTCGGCGAATGCAACAGGAGTGCGGAGAGGAGCGTTGGCGGACGGAAAAACCGGACGACGCCATACAGTGGATAATGGATGGCGCAGCAAAATTGTCGAAGGAGCAACAGACGAATAAGCAGCTTACCTGGAGGCTGCTTTGGCTCAATTTTGCTGCGATTGAAACAACCTCGATGGTAAGTTCCCATCGAATTGTGCGTTGCAAGTCATTTAAGGCGAAAATACTTATGCCTGGGAAAACTTTACGGTAATGATTAATTCGATGCATGTTGGGCAATTTCTATCTGCAGTCCACCACACATGCTCTTTATGACATTGTGTCGCACCCAGAATACATCGCTCCATTACGGGAGGAGATCATAGCCTGCCTAGATGCTTACGGCGGATACACGAAAGAGGCACTAACCAATATGGTGAAGCTCGACTCGTGCCTAAGAGAGACCCAAAGGTTCAACACCGTCGTCTCTATCGTCATGTCCCGCGTCACCAAGCGTGACTACACCTTCAAATCTGGCCGAGAGCCCCTCACGCTCCCCAAGGGTACATTTGTAACTGTCCCAGCAGCCGCCATGCATCTTTCCACAAGAATTTACGGCCCCGACGCTTTAGAGTGGAAGGGATTTCGGTTCTCCGAAATGCGCGAGCAGGAGGATAACAAAGAGGGATCAGCGAAGTACCAAGCCACGGCGACAAGTAGCACGTATTTGGGCTTCAGCCACGGCCGACATGCATGTACAGGGAGGTTCTTCGCTGTCTATCAGTTGAAGATGCTACTAAGCTACCTTCTGCTAAGGTACGATATGAGGTGGCCCATGGACGTCGATGGGAAGAGACCGGAAAATGTACTCGTTACAGGAAGGAGGTCCGCGGATCTCAATGCAGAATTGGAATTCCGCGAGAGGGAAGAATGGAAGGATCTGAAGTATAGATGGGGCGATCTAGAAGGTGAAAAGGCTTAGAATTCAGCAATTCTATCCGTGTATACAATCCCAAAGACAATGCGCCAGTACCCCTTCCCCATATCTATACTATCTATCTTACAGGTACTTTGCCTTCCTAGTATCTCTAAACACCTTGTTCTTCTCCTTGCGACTCTCTTTCGACCGTTCATGTTTCCGGGCCTTCTTTTTCGCAGCTCTTTCCGGGTCCGTGACCAACTGGATAGATCTTTTATGTTTTCTCACTCTTCTTCTCTCCATTACCTTACTCCTGACTGTGGCGTATGCTTTACTGTATGCTGTAACACCCATCTTTCCTGCCAGATACTGAAGAACTTCACTCGCTATCGGTTTGAGATCTGTCAGGTAATTAGCATGCAGTTCAAATAAAAGCTACTACCTGTACGGGTAGGCTCACCTTTCAGGGCCTCATTCTCAGTCTCAAGCATGGTGTAGATGGGCATGATGATTTCGACAGCGAAATTGGTCAAGTTTTCGACAGACATGTCGTGGGCCATGACGCCGATCCATTGTAGGGCGAACTTCTTTCCGATAACGTTCTAATGGCCTTGTTAGTATAAAAGGCCTAGTTTGTAGTGACGGAGTTAGACATACCTTGCGCTGAATCATTTCATCGTTGCGAACGATACCGTTAGCGCGATGAATAAGCCAGGCGAGAGCAGATGAATTGTCGCCGGTATGTTTTTGATCCTGCTCCAGCTCTTCGTCTGCGCTTTCAGGTTCATCGGCGTCCTGCTCCTGCTCTGCATCCCGGCTCTCGGGTCCATCGATCTCTTGCTCCATGTCGCCATCATCCTGAATACCCTCCCACTCGTCCCATTCCTCAGTCCCTTGTTCAGCGCCCAGATCCGTCTTGTCCGCATTATAGACATGCGCAGACTTAGCAGCCCCAGGCCTCAGTAGATTGGTAGCCTCGAAGCACCGTGCCACGAAGACCAAATTCCTTACGGCTGCCGCAGCTAAGTCTTCGGTAAGACCCTGGCTTAGAAGCATTTCAGAACAGTTCTCCGCAGTCGCATAAAGGTCATCGCTGGTGAGTTCCAACCCCCTTGCACTCCGTAGTGGCAGCGTGGATAAAATGCTATCTTCGAACTCGCCGAAAAATTCTCTTGTCACCTCAGCAGCTATAAGTTTGACTTTCGGATGAGGGAAGCCTTCACACGCCCTGATGGCCTTCCAAAGATCCGGGTACCTAGCAGATTTCACCTCCTCTGGGAACAATTCTGCCAGCTTGCGACCCAATAGCAGAGCAGAGTAAACCTGCTCCCAGCCTATTTCCATCTTGTCTTCGCCTTCTAGTGATTCAGCTTCATCAGCCATGCTCTCTTTGGCAACTTCGACGATCTTAGCGGTAATGAACGCAAGGTCGTTCCTTGCATCTTTGCGGCATGAATCCACATAGGCGCACCACATCCTAAAACCAACCCGCCTCCAACCGTCACTCTGGTCTTTCTTCAAGCTTAACTTCAAGTCACGACGGTACGCCGTTATCATTGTCTCGTTCGCCCGTTTAAATAGCATTTTCAGCGACAAAAACGCCATGTCTCGGCACTTCTCTGCTTCATCGCTTAGTAAGACGGATGCCAGTGGCTCGCAGAACCACCCCACAAGACTTTGGACGAGGTCGTCGTCAAGCTTCTCCAGGAGTCTGCCGATAACCTCAAGAACCGACTCCCGTCCCGTTTGATGCTCATACGTCAAATTATCGCTAAGAAACCCTAGTTGTTGGTTGAATTTCTCTTGCGTATGTGGATACTCCGTCAGAAACTGGTAATACAGCCCACGACAACTCTCCCTGACGCTCTTTGAATGATTTTGAATCATCATCTTCGAAACATCATCAATAATTTCGAAGATCTCGGGAACGGAAACTTTGCGGGACAAAAGAACCCTCAGAAAATTGAAAGTCAGACCCTGCCGATCTGGCTCCTCCAAGTCCGGTCGGATCTTAGAGAGGACCCGGGCCATTTTTGTAGGCTTGATTTGGATAATTGGCCAATCCTTTATGATGGATCCCATCAACTTCAAAGTGGCTTGTGCTAGTTCGGAATTGGTAGTCGGGCTGTCATCAAGAATCCGGAAGCAGTCTCGGAATATAATGAAGAGGTTTTTTTCGAGCTGAGGCAGAGGCAATTTCATGATAGCTGTCAAAAGTCGAATGCAAGAAATCTTGATCTCGCTTTCTGCACTTTCGAGACCATCTCCAATTACCTTCACCCAGGCGTCCATGTTTTCCGGGGTCATGAGCTCATCGTGCATTTTAATAACGGCTCTCACCGTCTCCAACGCAAACCGAAGCAATTTGAAGCCATAGGTTTTCTTGCCCGCATCGGACTTTCGAGACTTGCCGGAATCCGATTTTCTGGCGGATCCAACAACAAGCTCGTTACGGACTGAATCTCCTTTGGCTTGTTCCGTAGGTTCCGAAGCCTTATAACCCATCTCCACAAGCTCCCAGCAGAAAACCAAGATACCTCTGCCACTGGCAGATGGGTTCTTAACCAAGCCGAGATCAATTCGCCGAAACAGCTCATTCACCTTTTTCACAAGTGACAGACTCAGCTTCTCGTAAAGGATTGCACGAATAGGATTGATAACGTCCTTCATGTAAGGCAGAGTCGTTATGCTGGCTAATATATCGGCGGAATCATAGCTCTTGTTCGTTTTGATCTCTTTCATCTTCTTCGTATACCCTTCTACCTCTTTCTCCGATGCAGTAACACCAAAGATGTCGTCCATGACGACGTCCATAATGTTTGAGGCGCAGTAGTCTAGCGACCCGACTGCCCATTTGGGTACATTGGATACCAGAATGGCATGGACGGTGAAAGAGAGAACGTGCAACTGGTACCCGCGAGTAAGGGCACCTCGCAGCTCCTTCAACACAAACCCGAAGTATTTTGGTCCGAGTAGACCAGTTATCTCGGATAGCGTATTTCTGGTCAGATCTCGTGAAGTTTGGTCGCGGCTTTTGAGGATATGGCACAAACTTGTTAGAACTGGGGGGAGGTGCGTGGATATTGCTTCGTCCGACAAAACCTTCATCAATTTAGTGACGGCCACCGCCACTGGCACACGAAGACTGACAGTTGATTCGTCTTTCTGTTTTAGGAAGATGAGAAGATATGGTAGCATCTGTTTGAGGACGTCATCCTCCAGCTTCTCAGCCGGCGGTAGAGAAGCAGCCAAAGCCGGGATATGGTCTTCAGTACCGCCCATCGCAATATCGCCATTCACTGATGTTGGTGCTGGAGTAGACTTCTCCTTGGCTTGCAGCAAACCTTCGGCCATTCCGCTTATGACTCTCGTCGGTAGCTTCTCTTCTCCGGGGTTTTCCTTCATCTGTGCGAGGTATCTCTTGAAGAGGGCCTTATATTGTGACCACTCAATGTTTGCAGCAAGCACAGACAAAGTGTTGATCGCGTCCGTAGCGAGGTTATGCGCTCCTTCATCCTGATCGAAGATGAAATGTTCGATCAACGGGATGAGATAATGAGCTAGACTTGAGCTTCCAATAGGTGTTTTCTTGACAGTGTCGGCAAGCCTTCTGATTGCTCTGCCTCTTCGGTGCTGCTGAATATGCAATATGTTATAGAAGAAGTTCGCTTCTTCATCTCCACTGGCAAGAAGCGGCTTCATATCGGCCAATTCGCATTCATCGCACTCCTTCACAATATGTCCCATGACATTGATGTACTCCATGCGGATGAGCTCCGATTCTTCGCGTATGCCATTCTTGATCGCGGGTAGTAGGACGGTCGAGAGGGTTTCAGCGAAAGCCGAACCATCATCGCTTGTCGACGCTTTGCCAGCTCGCTCCACGAATCGTCGCAAAGAGTAAGAAGCGTTCGCTCGTGTCGTCAGCTCTTCTTGGTCTTTGATAAAGAAGAGCATGTTATGGACGACGGGGGTCCATTGCTTCAAAGTGAGGACTTGGTATCTATCCTCATTGATCTCTGCGAACGCTGTTAATCGCTTGCCGAAATCGGGTTCGTCCAGGTTTTTCATGGAATAGGCATTCATATCCTCGCAGAATCTCGCTATTTCCTCAAGAGAATAATCCCATTCAACGAAAACGTACAGAACCTTTGCGAGGAGTTCTCGTGTTTCCCGGTCTCTGAAGAAAGAAAACTGGGAAGTCGTGATTCTGAAGGCCTCCTTTACCAGATCGTCGTCAACCTCCTCAAGAAGGCCAGGCAAGACATGTAAGATAATTCTCAGAATGTCACTCTTAGCCTTGGGCTTCACTCTCTTTGTTGGTTGGGAGAGCAAGAAGAGTGATATCTGCAAGAGCTTCTTAGTCTCAGCTGTACCATCAGCATAAGCTGCCAGCTGCGACACAGCCTCGACGCACTTCTCAAGAGTTTCTTTCGGTAGACTTTTCTCAAGAATGTCGCCGAAACTGTGTAAGAATGAGTTGACATAGGGAGCCAGCAGCGATTTTCGCAAAGCATTAGTTTGATCCTCCTCAACTCGGGCAACAAGATTCTGCACCAGAGATGTGATATCCAGCACAACCTCATCGCTCACTGATGGGATGCCCAGGCACTCTGATACGCGTCGTAATACAACATCATTATACCCGACCAAGAATGACGACATATTTTGATGCGCGGACCATGTGACAAACACGTTCAAAAGTCCTGAACGAGACTGTGCATGCTCGGCAGCAAATTTGGCTAGCCTGGGTTCAACGATGGTGTTGAAGAATGCCGGCATGTATCGTGCCCAAGGCATATCAGGAAACTTGTCAAAGAGATCGTTGATGCAACGAAAACCGACTTGGCGGATCATTCGATCCGTCTTGATGGTAAGGTTCTCCGTCTCAAACTCGCTATCAGCCTGTCCAGATAAGCGACGAGAAGCATTAACAATGCAAACCATCAGGTTATCAAAGATAGGCTCAACAATATGGCCCAGGGACTTTCCCAGCTCCTTCACCATATCCTCTATCATATTGACAAAACCGAGCTGTTTTCTGTGCGACACTTTTAAGTGTTCGAGGGCGTTTATGTTCAAGGTGTACCGGTTAGCGTCAGTCTTATTGACAAAGCCTAGGCCGTTAAATTCGCGCATGGCAATATCGGCAAACATAGCGATATCCGACTCGTTAAAGTTCGCAAGACTTGCCAAAATGGATATCCGCTGGCTTTCCATGCCCCTGCTCCCGGAAGCCGCATTCTTTCGCGATAAGCATCTGCCATATAGAATCCGGAGCAGCACGGGCATCAGCTGGCTTCGATGGTTGTCTTGGATGGTGCTTTCATCTCGATCGACCTGGATGAAGTTTGTAATTTCATCGCGGAAATTAGAGTCGCAAAGATTGTTGAGATTGTCTTCGTAGGGGCGGATGGCGGGTGACTTCCAGGTAAATATGCAATCCAGTGCCAATGTTTGCCTTTTCGTATCGCCAGAAGCTAGCATATCCAAAAGAGCATCGTAGACTTCCTCGGCTTTGTAGAGGACTCTTGGGTTGATAAAACGGGCGAATAGCTTGAGCATCGCTGTTTGGTCGCCTCCACTCCATTTCGTTCGTGTCTGTGCCAAATCCTCGTCTTCGTCCGTGGTGTTCCCCGTCTGCTGTTGCGCCCATTCTAAGAACAGGGGCACAAGCTGCCTTGACCGCTTTTCAGCTACTTGTGGGATCTCGTATAGGAGCCTCAATGCCTGACCCCGAGCGGTGGACTGAACTAGATTTGGATCCTTCAGTGCATCGATTTTAACTCTCAGAACGTCTATGGGATCAGCTGATGCCGCAAGAGTTTTCGTAGCCAGTTTCTGAAGAGACTCCAGATTGAGGCATTGAAATTCAGAAACGTGCTGCGGCCTGTCTTCAACTTCAGAGGATTCATTGCAGTCATCCGACGAATTTGAAGACATCAGCCATGAAAAAGCGAGGGAAGAAACGACGTCCTCATTCTTCTCCGCAACTTTCGCGAGAGTTGCAATGATATCGTTCCAGAGGGGTGCAAATTTGATTGTAAGCAGGCCAAAGCAAAGATGAGGTAGCAGCCTCTCTCCTAGCATGCCGCAATTCCCAGCTTGATACGACAGCCCGAGTTTTCGAACATGCATACCGATATTACGAGCGGTGGAGAATGATATGGGGATACTCTCGATCATCTGCATCATTTTGATTGTCTCAGATTCTTCCGGCGATTTCGAGGTCCAGATGAGGAATAATATATCCAGAGATACGCTTCGAAGATCGTGACTCGGGGACTCCAAGTTCCTTTCTAAAGTACCAACTATCGTTTCGAATTCGCTGGAATTTTGAGCTGGGAGAAGAATTCTACACAGCAGGCATTAGTTTGTTTATTCAAGGATCTTTGACGAGCAGCTGTTCATACCTCTCCTTTTCTAAGCCCTTTTTGATACCAAGCAAGAAGCTGTGCTCACTAGCCAGCTCAGAAAGCGAATCACAGACCGCATCCCAGAACTCATTTTCATCATCCAAATCAGCCAATAAGGTGAGTAGGGTTCCCATAACAGCAAGAACCCGATGGCTTCTTCTCTCGGCGGGGACATTCCGTAAGATTGAAAATGTGGTTTTCATCGGCGCGATGAGGGAGCTGTAGTCTTCTCCCTTTTCGTGTGAAGACTCGAGGATTTGAAGGTACCCATAAAGCTTCAATAGCGAGTGCTCTGGAGCATCCGTCTCCATATCATCTCCATCCGATTTCCAATGGCTGTTAACATCGGAAAACGCTTTCTCGACGAGCTGCAAGGCTGAACCAGGGATCCACTTGGGAATCACCTTGGGGTTCCAAGATGTTCCTTGGTTCTTATATATCCCTTCCAGCTTGGGCAATACTATCAGAATCTCGTGCTCGTGTTTAGTCCAGTCTCCTCTCCAGACGAAGGATACCATATGCTGGAGCCAAAAGTCGTTGAACCGTCCCAGCCCTGATTCAGCTAGCAGCATCGAATATGAGAGGAAGAGAGCACCATCCTTGTATTTTGATACTGAGGCAGCGACATCTAGAAACCGAGAGTAGATAACCCGAACATCGGGGCCTTGGAGGATGATAGCAAACCCTTGCAAGGTGCGCCAGTAACAGTCGTCGTCACCCAGCTTCGCGGCCGTCTGGATTAGCCTCAGCGAAAGCCCAGCCGGCCTCTCCCAGTCGCTTATTCTGTCGCCCTTGCGCGTACCCACAACGGCGAAAAGTAGGTCCGCTGCAAGTTTCAGG
Source organism: Orbilia brochopaga (assembly GCA_036872635.1). Taxonomy (NCBI): domain Eukaryota; kingdom Fungi; phylum Ascomycota; class Orbiliomycetes; order Orbiliales; family Orbiliaceae; genus Orbilia; species Orbilia brochopaga. The sequence goes on along the minus strand of JAVHNQ010000008.1, from coordinate 386,877 downwards.
CCAGTTCCCGAATCCGCCGAACTGTCCACAAACTGGTAGACCGATTTTAGTAATGGTTCGGCCTTTTCGCGCTTCGTCTTGTGGATGAGACCGATTACTGTCCCAATCACCACCTCCCCCCACACAGCCCCCTCCTCACCCAGCTCTTCGTCCAAACTCTCCGCAAGAAGTGCATCGATGATATGGTCCACGCATGAATGAAGATGGTAGTGAATTCCCATGCACGCATTCACAAGGTGTAGTCGCAATCCGTCCATGAAGGGTTCCAGACCCAGCCTCGTGCTCGCCCTGCTGGTCTGCGCCAAGTCCCTCGCCAGGGTCTGCACAAACTGATTCAGGCCATCCCCTCTGAGTTTCCGGACCAAGAACGACATGGCCTCGGCCATAAATCTGATGATGTAGTGTTTCTGGTTCTCCTTGCCCAAGAGTGGGGCAATAATGGTATATAGCGGCCGCAGGTCCTCGACGAGCAGCCGACTGAGGTGCTTTAGAAGGCACGCGAGAGCATCAAAACCCCATTCGATGACGTCCACATTCTTGGTTCGCACCACCACGCCGGTTATCAGTCTGACACATCGCTCAAAGTATTTCTCAAACTCGACGCCCAGGTCCCGCGCAAGCTGTGGGATAAGCCCCAGCAGCGGCTGCAAGCTACTGTCCTCGCCTTCATTGTCGGATTTCAGGATCGCATTCTCGATGTTTGTAACTATCAGTTCTTGGTGGTATAGGATATGCGGAAGGGACTCGGCATATTCGTTTGTAGCGCGGGAGAAGTCGACAAAGTTGGAGGAGAGGTAGAGGTCGTTGTAGGCGGTAAGTGACTCGAAGAAGAAGGATGAGTTTTCGGACGGTGGGGCATCGTCGAATCTGCGGATCCGTCGAACAGGATCGATTTTGCTAGAGGAACAACGGAGACGTTAGAGTTTTCAGATATCGCGACGCTGACCGCGGGGTGAAGGCGCATACATGGAAGCGATTCTCTGTGTGAAAGTTTGGAACTGTGGAGCCGCAAATGATTAGCCCAGGCACGCCATGGACGCTGACTTCAGCACAGAAACAGGCCCTACCGTATGTCTTTTTTCGCTCGCAGTACCACCCTTCCGGGCGCTCTTTGCGATTTTCGCCGCGCCCATCTTGGGCACTTTCGCAGCGGTTTAAACTTCGTCGAGGTTGTTGATTGGTGTGTCGCGAACAATTCTGCCGGTGTGGGTGTGGAAATTTTCTGAACCAACAACTCGAGTCGCTTGTCGCGTTCGGCTGCATAAAAAAGCTGCCGACAACTGAGCTAACCACAAGGGAAAAAACTTGCAGCGCAAGGACACAACCAACTCTTCAACATCTCCAAGAGACTACATATTCTTCTCACCCACGCCAACAACCTCTCGACAATCAGGGCGACGGGCCCTGTCGCGCACGGAAATACTCTCTTTTGCTTGCATACCCACTCAATCGCCACTCTCTCAATCCACTCGGCCGCTCGCTTATCGATACTGCAGCAATGGCGCCAGGTGCGCCTCATTTTCTGCCGGCCCCAGAGATCCGCAAGCAGTTCGCTGGCCTCTCGAAAGACGACGAGAACGAGCGGATAGAGGCTGCGAAAGGCCTCAATGTCCTCCTGAGAAACACAACTGAGAATCGCAATGAAACCGTTAAATACTGCCTGACGCGGCTGATCAAGGGCCTCACCAGCGGGAACGATTCGAGTCGCCTTGGGTTCTCCCTGGCTTTGGTCGAGGTAGGTCTCTCCAACCGGGTCAGCTTTGCTGCTTCAAGACGATTGCCTGACTGACTCGACCTGGAGGTAGCTGCTCTACAGTCTGCTAAATAATGAAGACCCCCTTTTAACCGATTACCCATTCCGATCGATCATACAACTGATCGTCGAACACACCGAACCGTCGGGAGGATTGTCGAAGCAGGAAGAGCGGGGCTTCTACTTCGGCCGTCTGTTTGGGCTCAAGTCTCTGATCGAAACGAGACTCTTGTTCACGGGGGGCGCAGATGCGGCAAGATGGCGGTCAGTTCTCGCGCAGTTGATTTTGCTTGCGCAAAAGAAGCCTTGGCTACGGGAATCATGCTGCCTCATCATCCGTAACGCTATCCTCGAAATTGACGGCTCCCAGAAAGAGCTAATCAAGGCGACCTGCGAGGAACTCGAAAAGTCTGGTCTCGTAAAATCGAGTGATGGAATTGGCATATGGATCACTCTCCTACAGAGGCACCAGAAAACGCTCGACAGCATGAACCTTCGATTACAAAACCGATCCTCACCGCTGGAAAATTCCTATTTGCAAACACTGGCAAAAATTCTGAAAGAATCGGAAGGGAAAGACGGCGAAAACGAGAAGCTCGCTCAGAAGGGAAGCTGGAACGCCAGGTTATCATGGGCTTGGGATGTCATTCTGGAGTACTACAGGGACAGCAAGCATGTCGGGGAAGGAATTGCATCTTTCGGCGAGTTCTGGCAGGCAGTTGTGAACAACGGCCTTTTTTCAAACAGCTCTTCCGAAGAACGCAAATTCTGGGGGTTTCTAATTTTCAACAGGGCGATATCAACCTTCAAAGACAAGGAAACCATCGCCGAGCTCTTCTGTCCAAACTTCATGACGTGTTTCATCAACCAGCTGGGTGCACCTAAACGATATCTCCATAAAGCAGCACAAAAGTCTCTGCAAACTATCAAGTCGAAAGCAGAAGCTGACCCAGTCATCGCATCAACGCTACTTCTGTGTCTGCTAACTGGCAACGGGAGCCCGAATTTTGAATCAATCACCAAGACCAAAATCATTGAACCGATATCCTCTTGTGCGGACGAACAGGGACAGTTGGAAATAATACTCTTCTTCAAGTCATTAATTCTACGGCCCGACGCCGAAGACCAAAAATCTATCGAAAAATCAAGGCAGTGGGCGGCAGATCAGCTACTGTCCCTAATTCGCAGCAGTAAAGTCGGGTTGCAATCGCCAGCGATATCTGAGATTACCAACATCTTTGTCGAATATGGCCATTTCAACGTTAAGTCGTCAAAGGAGGACTCACCAACCCCCGAATTCTCGCCTGCCACCCAAGCCGTATTCCGAACGAGGCTTTCAAGCTGTCTCTCGGAACTACTTCAACGGCCTGAATTCCGCGATGTCCTATGGCCAGCGAAGGCGGTCCTTCTCATCAAGGAGAAGCAAGCATCCGACGACACTACGTTTGCAATCACCGTAGACGAGAATATTAAAGAAGAGATAAGCAAGGTATTCAAGATCGTCTCGAAGCTGAACAAGAAATCACCAGCGACAGGGTCGCGCCGTTACGCGTTCGAGCTCATGTACTCGCTGTTGCTATTGCAATTGTTCAACGGCGAGCCAGACGCAATGGACATGTTGCAAGACCTACACCTTGTCTATGAGAAAATCGGGAAGGACAGCAAAGAGAAAGATAAGAAGGATAAGCACCGACACAAGCGACAAAAGCATGGCCATTCCCATGACGAAGATGAGCAAGAAGAGCAAGATTCTCTAGAAATTTTGACGGAACTACTGTTAGGGTTCCTGGCAAAGCCCTCGGTCTTGGCAAAGAAAATGTCGCAGATAGTGTTCAAGTCTTTCGCCGGGTTTTTAAGTCCCGTTGCGTTAGCGCCTCTACTGCGTCCGCTAACGGTTGAAGAGAGCCAAGACGGGCAACGGGAGATCTTTGATGTCGAGGATGATGATGAGTTTATGGGTGAGGATGACGAGGACGACGAAGAAGATTCAGACGTTGAAGTACTAGACGTGGAGGAAGAAGACTCTGAAGGTGACTCTGAGGAGGACTCTGAGGAGGACTCTGGGGATGACTCTGAATCAGACGTAGATGATGAAGACGACGACAATCCCTTGGACGAAGAAACGGTGAAACTCCACGCAGCGCTTGCAGAGGCCCTGGGCACCTCCGCCGACCCCGCTGGCTCTGACTCCGACTCCGACGAGTCCATGGATGACGACCAAATGCTGCTCCTCGACGAACAACTCTCCAAGATCTTCAAACAGCGCAAAGCACCCAACAAGAAGCAAGAACGAGCTTTGGCAAAGGAATCCGTCGTCAACTTTAAAAACCGTATCCTCGAGCTCCTCGAGATATACGTTCAATCAGACGCAAAGACGGACGACAAACTCCACGTCATCCTCCCCTGTCTAGAAGCACTGCGCAAGACCAGCAACCAGAGCGTCCGCACCCACATCAAGAAAGTTTTCGAGGCTATGAAGAAGACCACCAAGAAGAAGCAGGCTACAAAAGATAAAGACGAGGAACCTGGAGAAACCGACACTGGAATCACAGATCCAGAATCCGCTTTCGAAATACTGCAAAAGATCCACCTAGAAGCAGCGCAGCCACGACAGTCTCCCGAACACACAGCATCATGCAGCTCGTGTAGTTTATGTATCTCAAAAATCCTCGTCACAAGTGACGGAAACTGGAGACGACGTATCGCGGAGCTGTACTCGCAAATGCTAGTCGCGTGGTCGACCGATGAGAAGAACGGCACGCAGCCAGCGTTCATCACGGACTTTGTGACGTGGATGGGCGCGATGCGCAAGATCCCAGCTACGGTTGTTGACCCTTCAGATAAGGTGGAAGTTACGGGCAAAAGTCCAAACGGACGAGCAGAGAAGAGAAAGAGGAAGGCAAAGTAGCCTCTTTATCATCTGTACTATATCAATCTACCATGTACCATTATATACTCTGTACTATACTTCAACATCTCATGAGGCAAAAGTTCTAGATACGTTACACGAACACTAAATACCAAATCGCCATCATTAAATCGACGACAGCATTAACTCCAATCTTCATCATTGTTCAAGTGTTCCTGAACTTCCCGGTATCCCCTCCGCCGCGCACGCATCTTTGCCACAAAAAAAGCCGCGCAGCATCCCGCTGCCGCGATTACAATCAGTGGTATAAGCACCGACGCGGCGACTACTAGCATCAAATATACACGATCATTAGCCACCGTCCATCCCGAGAAACAGATATGTATGCACGCAAGGATACTCACCAATGCCCACGACATTCCCCAGCCCCGCCCACCCCTTCTCCACATCCGCTTCTCCAATCCTCGCTACTTCCGTCGCCGCTGCAGCGGCAGTCGATACCTGTGCCGGATCCTTCACGAATGTCCCCGTCAACCCTTCCATCACCTCCTCCAGCTCATCCGCCAGGCTTTCCAAACCAAACCCGAAGACTCCACCGTGAGAAGTCGGTGCCTCGTCTCCACTGATCCAGATTTCCTCGACCATGCCGTCGCCGTTGCCTGCCATCATCATTTCAGGTCCGATATTGATTTCGAAGACGCCTGTGTCCGCTGCATCTGAGCCCGGTGCATCGATGACGGGTCCCAACATGCCGAGAGGCAGAGCACTCAGTTCCATCAGTTCCATCTCCTCTTCATCTTTGTTGCTCCATTCATCGTCGCTGTTCCCATCGCTTTGATGCTCAGGGTATCCGTCGGTGTGGTCGCCATCTTCCTCTGGCAAGTTTTCAAACTCAGCGATCTCAGAAGCGGGCTCAGGATCTTCGGCGTTCTCATCCTGGTCTTTGATAGGCGTCGGTCGCGAGGGATAAGTGTCCTCTAGACGATGCGGGACAACCTCGCCTGGATCCGCATCCGCTTCGGAATTGGCACCTGCATCAGAACTAGCACCGCGATTGCCTAGTGCCGTGTCGACGGTGACATCATCGTCTTTTGCCGCGTCCAGACTCTCGTTAGTCGGAATCTTGACCAAAGCCTGCAGATCTGCAGGCTGTTCGGTGGTCTTGTTATTTGGAAGAAGGATGCCTTTGCCCAATTCGCTGTCGTCGATTGCGATAGCGGGGTTCGTGGTGATTTGCATCTGAGAATCTCGTCGGACCGGCATGATGAACGTATATCCGCTATTTGTAGCAATCTCTTTGTCTGTAATATCAGATAAATGGATATTATCCGAATCAGCACCTAGGGGGTATATGAAGGAAGAGATGGAGTCGTGAGGTCGATTATAATTATAATATGATATGAATGATATCACAGGCAATGGACGCCGTCTTCGCGTACCTCTATACCCTTCAACCAGTAATAAAATTAATGTATATATGAGTTTGACTCTCGAGACTTACGGGGGCCGGCCACGTGTGGAAGAAGTAAGATATTCCGCGCACGTTTATGCCATGTCATCGAACGCGCGCGTGGCAGAGGCAATTGACGAGAACGTTCTCATGAGCACATTTGTGGCATTATCTGCGTTGCTCCTCCAGCATCAGTAAGAGCGACACCAATACATATAGATCCATTCGCCAATATATGATGCTCGCTCAAGCGGCGCCAAACTGTTATCCTATAGGGTAAATACTTTTGATCTCATAGGTCTATAGATCTCAACTTAGTCAAAAAGGTACTTCGGCCCAATAAACAAGCATATACGCAAGAACCATATTCTCCCTGCCATGTATATTTTGCATCCCCCATAAAATCCACATATAAATCATGATATCAGACTATGGCGTCGAAGAAAAAGCAGACAGACACAACCAGTACACTATGATACATGCAATCAATTCAACCCTCGTCAATAATAAAAAGGAAAGATAAAAAAACACTAGGCGAGTAACAGAAAAACGCCTTCCATGGATAAGACGACCAGTAATGAAAAACCCAGTCCGATCCTGGTCTCTCGTAGCCTATTATACAAAAGCTTCCTTCATTCCTTCTTTCTTTCCGTCCGTCAATCTCTCTTCTTGTCTCCAGTATTTTCTCTCAGGTGCATGTCATTCTATCATCCTCCTCCTCTGATTCGGCGTTCACAAATCGATGTCATGGTCCCCGCCAGCCGCAATCGCCGCAGCAGAGGTAGTGTTAGTGCCGCTGCTGGACGGCGGCTGTCCGGGGATGATCAGCTCTTCTTCCCCACCGTCATCCGTGACGAACCTGCGCTCGGACACGTGCGGCTTGCCTGGTGTCCATGTCTTGTTCTCGAATATGCCCTGCTGCTGGCCGTCTTCGTGCTTGTATGAGCAGTGAGGGTTCAGGCAGGGTTTGAACTTGCATGGTACGTCAAGTGTCTGTGGCGCGTGCGTGAACGGGCAGTTGGGTTTCGTGCAGGCGGAACCAAAGCGGCAGGGCGGCATTGTCGAGTTTGTGGGACTACAGAATGATGTTAGCGATTGGTTAACAATTTAAACGAAGTTAGGCGGAGGGGGATACTGACTGTTTGAACGGGCAGTGCGGGTTCTTGCAGTTGGGCCAGAATTTGCAGTCTTGCTGTTCGTAGGTTTGCTTTGGCGCAGCCGCACTGCCACCGCTCGCGGGACTCGGGTGCGACGATGTGCACTTCTTGTTCTTGCAGTTGATACCGAAGGCGCATTTCTCGCCGGCGACAAACGCCACAGGTCTGCTCGGATCGGATGCAGGCGATTGGTGCGCGAACGGGCAATCAGCCTTGGTGCACCGTAGGCCGAACTTGCATGCGACATCCTCCTGTCCTTGCGCCGCGTCGTCCGTGGCGGCTTCTGTGCCATCGTCCATTTCCATATCGCCGCCCGTTTGTTGCCGTGGCTTTTGGTGGTGGTTATGGTTGTGATTGTGGTTTTGATTGTGATTGTTGTTACCATTGGGGTGACTGCCCGGACCAGCTTTGGGCCCATTCTCGACTCTGTCAAAAAGCGATCGCCCGGGTTGCGCCTGGTCCATGGGTGGCATGAACCCGCCTGGGGCCATCATGCCCATCATTCGCGCCTGCTGCTCCATCATCTGATAGAATTGGAACTGCTGCTCCGGTGACATCATCATCGGGCCGAACCCAGAGTTCATAGCGGCGGGGTTCATAAACGCACCCTGCATGTGCGGTGGGTGCTGACCACGGCCCATGTGGCGCTGATTCATCGCCATCGGCCCGTTGGGGAAGCCCTGTCGCGAGCCGCGTGAAGGGTCATGCTTTTGTATCCTCGACGGATCGTTACCACGGTTGTTCTGGACTCTTCGTAGCGGGTCGCTCGTTCGGTCCATGGTCCGTTGGATTTGATTATACATGCTGCCGGGTCGCCGGGGTTTCTGGCGCATGGCTTTCGGGCCGGTTGGTCTGCGGGAGCACGCAGGTTGGTTAGCCAATGTTCACAAAGAGAGGAAGAGAGACAGAACAGGGGTCCTGAGTCAACATACATCCCATCCAAACCGATACCGTCATGCCCATCTTCCGCCATCTCTTCGTCCGGCCTCGATGTTGGATCCGGAGCCTGGCCATTCTCCGACGGTCCAGTCGGCGGTCCACCAGATCCAGTCGCGCTGGAAGAACCACCGCCCAGCTCTTTCGATAACCGCTCTAGTTCGGCAAACATCCAATTTATGAACACTTTGACGCTCTCATCTTCCGGGCCCAGGCCTAGCAGGTCTCCCGACAGCTCAGATGTTATCTGGGATTCGGACTTGCCGTTGACGAGCATGAGGACGATGTACTCGCTAAGTGGTGAAGCGTCCTCGCCGTCACTGCTCCAGCCGATTTCCACTATCTTCTGCTGTACGGCGGCGCTCAGCTGCTCCGCGAGCGGAGTGCCGGATTGTAACTGCACGGTCATCGTGCGTGGCGAATAAGTACGGTAATGGGGATCTTTGATGATGGCGAAGCGTACGGTCGGCGACGGTCGGACTGGCGAAGGGCGAAAAGGACCGTTTACTCGTAGGATTCCCGACGGGCGATATAGATGAAGACGGGATGGAGACGCTGAGACGGCTCAGAGGTTGGTAAAGGGGCGTGTGAAGAGGCGTGAAACGTGACCGAGCGGGCAAACTATGCGACGGCGGAAGACGGTTCGCCGGTCTGATCTATTCTGCGCCGGTGGAAGGCCTAGCAGACGATGCAAGCCGAGGTGGCGAAGACGATGGAAAGGACGAAGGGACAGGCGTAGAGGCTTGTTCAGCGGAGGTTGACGGCGGTGGGTGAGAGTGGAGACGGCGGCAAGACTGAGTCTGGTGACTTGGACGAGGTTTGATGGCGATGGAATTGGCGGAAGCGGCAGGAGAGGAGAAAATTAATACTTGCTCGCCTGTTCGCGCAGTTGAAACAGGCACACCGCCCCAGCAGCCGGGATCCTTATGTAATGCAGCAGCAATCGACAGGCACGGCAGAACGACTGCGACTGACTCCAGCTGAGAGGCAACAGTTGTATGGACAGTAAGATGCATGCACCAGGCCTAGGGAGTAATGGCAGCCAACTTCCGAAGCGTACCTGCCTGCGCGATGGCGCGGGAAGGTACATACGCCCTGGCAGACAACAACATGGCCGCTGGGTGCTGAGCCACATGCTTAGTCAGCCGGTCAGCCACAGTTTGCGGGTGTGGCTGGAGTGCGACTTCGCTGCTGAGCCTGTCGAATGACTCCAGGTGCATGTCTCCACCCCGCATATCGAGCATATATCTCCACTACACGTTAGTCTCGACTGGACAGCCGCCCTTCCTTTCCATTGACAAGTCCTCCCACTGCTCCTTCGGGTCCCTGCCAGATACAACTCGACACAGCTCGTCCGTCGTCGCAATGGAGCCCAAAGAAAAGATCGCGCTCATCAAGCGCAATCTGCAAGAGGTCCTCAATGAGGAAATCATCGTTGATGTTATCGAAAAGCAGAATCGTCCCCTCAAGCTCTACTGGGGTGCTACTCTCCAAAACTCTACCTATTTCAACTCTTTTTTCCCATTGTTACACCATTACTGTTACAACGTATCAAATTTCAGACATCAGAATGCTAATCGATCCATCTACCAGGAACCGCGACGACTGGTCGTCCGCATTGCGGCTACTTTGTCCCCATGACCAAGCTCGCCCACTTCCTCCACGCCGGCTGCGAGGTCACAATTCTCCTCGCCGACCTGCACGCCTTCCTGGACAACCTGAAAGCCCCATACGAGCTGATCAGGCATCGCGCCAAGTACTACGAACTGCTCGTCAAAGCCACCCTGCGCGCCATCGGCGTCTCCATCGAAAAGCTGCGCTTCGTGCTCGGTTCGGACTACCAGCGCGGGGAGAAATATGTCATGGATCTTCTTCGCATGTCGACCGTGGTCACGGAGCATGATGCGAAGAAGGCCGGCGCCGAGGTCGTCAAGCAGGTCGCCAGCCCGCTGCTGTCGGGGCTGATCTACCCGCTCATGCAGGCGCTCGACGAGGAGCACCTCGGCGTAGACGCTCAGTACGCCCACCCAACCTTTTCTAAATTCATATATGTATACATATACGGAAAGGGAAATGTATGACTTCAAGATATCGAATAGCGCTAACAATCGACGCAGGTTTGGCGGTGTCGACCAGCGTAAAATCTTCACCCTCGCAGCGGAACAGCTCCCCAGCATCGGCTACAAAGTCCGCGCCCATTTAATGAACCCCATGGTCCCCGGTCTCGCTGGCGGCAAAATGTCCGCGTCAGACCCGAGCTCCAAAATCGATCTCCTCGACTCCGCCGCCGACGTTGACAAGAAGCTGAAAAAGGCCGTCTGCGCCCCCCGAGAACTCGAAGGCAACGGCGTCATCGCCTTCGTCGAGTTCGTGCTGCTGCCAATCTCCGAGCTAAAGGCAGAGGACGGCAAGGCGCGGTTTGTCATTGTTAAAGACGGCGAGGAGGTTGTCTACGACAGCGTAGATAAGCTGAAGGAAGACTATGCAGCCGATATCGTATGCCATACCTACCTACATGCTTTCACTCTGACGATCCGAATAGCAAACCACTAACAGCTATAATACAGATCGGGCCCAAGGAACTCAAGGTCGCGACAACGCTGGCGCTGAACAAGCTGCTAGACCCCATCCGCGAGGAGTTCGCCAACGACCCCGCATGGCAAGAAGTCGAAAAGCTAGCATACCCGCCCCCACCGGAGCCGGAAAAGAAGAAGAAGAAGGAAAAGAAGATCGGTACGGGCTACAAGAAGGGTGAGGCAAGCGGCAGCGCATCGAATCCCACGGCCGCGGTAGGGACAAGTGCTGCTGAATTTATCGATAACTTGAAGATCACATAATCAGATTGGAGTAACTGTGTGCACGGTGCCCGGTGGTGGTGCTTCCCGTCATATGTATAGATAGCACTATATATAGCTAATATAGAGATTAATGCATCAACCAGTGGACCACATACCCAGGTTATTTCGTAAATCAAGCGCTGGACGCAGAGTACTCAGGTATATCGCCGTCTGTATCCTAGTATACACAATTGTACAAAGATCGCACAACAGAAACTGCGTTCAGCTTGAACACGCATCCAGTACATGTACGCAGAAGAAACTGCCGTTGATATGTTAAAGCCCAGATTCCACCCCTGGAATCCATTTGATATTGCCGAGCACATGACGGAACCCCGCCAGATTAACTGAACGGCAGTCCTTAAAGACACACTATCCGGTGCCCTAGACACCCCGCCCATACTCTTTTATCCGATATCCATATATAAAGCAACGAAAGAGCGTTTCGGAATCTACAATCGCTAGCGGATTCACTAAACAGATATCTTCAAGCACACTGCACCGATATATGATCAACGATGAAGTTCTAATTATATAAGTAACCCAATTACATCGAAAGCAAAAGCATTCCCAGACACCAGATATCCCCAAAAATGCAGTTTGAACATCCCGCCGCCAAATCGAATAACGTTATAGCAAGTATATATCGCCATCACTCGCCAAAGGTATACCAGAAACCATAACGAGACAATTAAAAGTAGATACTAAATCCAGCCATATGTAAACCGCCGCAAGATATCACCGCCGCATCCCCCTCGTAAGAACCTTATTCAACGTCCCACTCTTAAACGGACCAGGTTTCCCAACTCTCCCACTCGAAGTCCCCGACGACATGCTCATCGTCCAGTTGCGCCCACCGCCGCCGAATCCGCGATCGATCCGGCGCATCTCAGCTCTATCCCGCGGGTTGAACGGGACGACTGCCACGCGCCGCTTTTCGCGCTTTTCCGCGACCTTTTGCATGTCGGCTTTGAGTTTGCTGAAGTCCAGTTTATCCTTTTCGTCCTGTTCGCGCTTGAGCTTTCGGTAGACTTTGCTCCAGCCTTCGGGGGTTGCTGGTTCGTATCTGTCGAGGGCGGTTTCGCCGAAGTCGCGGCGGATGAATTCTCGCCAGAGCTCTGAGTCCTCACCGGCGATTTGGGGGCAGTTTTTCTCAATCGTGCGCTGGTGCGGTATATAAGGTCAGTGGTTATACAACAGGAAAGAAGGTGATATAAAAAGGGATAATTAGATGTATGGTGGTGGGTGGATTTGAGTGGCGGTCACTTACAAGATTGGCCGGATTCTCGATCCTTGATAAAATAGGACGGACGAGAAAGAAGGGAAGATTGCCAACGTCGTCAATTCCTAAGGTTTTGATGGGGGGTCAGTGACCATCGTGTAGGGAGATATCCGGGCTGGGTAGTAAACTCGAGAGTGTTGAAATGGAGTGCACTTACTATCGGCATTTCGGATACACGCTCTCTTCGACAACTCGAAGAGCGACGGGAACGCTTCGCAGGATTGCAGGAACATCGTGATTGATATTACGGGTACCAGTGAAAGTATGTATGTGCGACTTTCGTCGAAAGGGCGATACGCCTTGGCTGCAGTAGAAGTTGTGGAAAATGACTGATATGATGTGTATCAAATGTCCGTTGGATGTCCGAAGATGTGTAAGAAGATAAAGACAGAGGGAAAGAGAGACTCCGATGCCTGGTATTTATATTTATGTCCTAGCGTGTCTTTGGCGCACAAGTCCCGCGACCGATTGTTGAAGAGACAGAAAGCGCTCAATCGGCTGGTGATATCAGACGGTGGTACGGTCAGGACAGCTTTCAGTTTCCGCCCCAAAGAGTGGGTTTATGACCACAGGACTGGACCAACAGTCGATAATCTAAGCACAGCAAGTTAGCAATGCACATGCAACCCTTTATATATATAATATTGCGACAGTAAATGCATTTACAACTATGGGAAACCGCGGTGGGGTGGACGAAGTACGCATAAGAATCCCGGATCATAAATTGTAGAGTCGGACTCACCTGTCAGTATATAGGCGGACGGTTGATATATGCACCAGCTAATGGGAGAAATTTATCAACGGATAGGAATGTCGAATTCTCAACCCGGTGTTTCCCGTTAGGCCGTTCTACGTGTCCCTGCAGAACCGAGCAGCTATGGCGTAGCGATCGTGGATCTTGAGAATGTATGTGAGGCGGGAGTATGAATGGAACTACAAGACACATGCTAAATTAGCCTATCTGATCCATATGCTAGAACTACGCCATGCGCACTCGATCGCCACCGATGAAACCAGACCGGGACCTACAGAAAGATTGATGGCTGGGCCGTCGTATTCGAGGCTATGAGTAATACGTAATGACAGGACCTGGGTCGCGCAGGATCCAGGGCTTCGAATCGTGTACGGTGGCGTCAAGATTGAGACTCCGATCGATCGAATCCTGTCTCGGGTGTTTCGAAGAGGGGCGCGAACAGGCACGTAGCCGAGCAGGCTGTAACCTTGACGTTGGATGACGCTTCCCGGAGGCGCCAGACCGCTAGAATTAAGTCGCGGGCGCGGAACTTGCTGCCGGGTACACAGCGTCAGCAGGTAACCCTGATTCGTGGCACCAGGTGTATCGCAGACCACGGTCGTGCCTTCTCTGCTGTCTACCTATGGACATAGGTGGACATCTTGACTATGATGTTACTTTGTTCCGCCGACACGTCCCTCGGCTTCGGTGGCGGCGGCATTTTTTCTCCGAAGCCCCTGTCGCGGATGGCTGGCCGGCTCTGTGCCTAAGCGAGCTTGCGTGCTGGTGCGCATACGAACAAATGCAACGGATGACTTCAAACAATTGCAACCACCGACGAGACAAAGTGAGCAACTTTACTCGACGCTGCACCGACGTGGGACAATCAGCCACATCTGCGCTTTACGACAATGGCCGGGCCAGTGAAGGGCTTCTTCAAGGAGGCCAGCAAGCCCAAATACCGCCTGTCCTGCTACATCCAGTCGCGCACGCTGCGAGACGCGTATAAGCGCGATATGTTCGCCAAGCACGAAGTCGAGCGCCGGGCGCTGCGGTATATTATCGCCAACGGGCAATCAACCCCGCGGCAGAAGACGGAGGCGCAGCTGCAGTTGACGCAGTTGCCGGTGGGGAGCCAGCCGACGAAGATCAAGAACCGGTGTGTGATGGGTGGGCGCGGGCGGGCTGTCTTTCGCGAGTTCAAGATGGGGCGGTTTCCGTTTAGGATGGCGGCGTTGGCGGGTGAGCTGCCGGGCGTGAAGAAGGCGTCGTGGTAGTAGATGTACGATTGAGGACATCCATCGAGGCGTCATGGTTCGATGATACCGCAATATATCGACGTATCGAAACTATGATAACACCGAGGAATCTGCCGACAAACAAGACGTATGGATGAACTACCACGCTATATCAGAGGTATACCTAGCCGTCACATTTACCCGCCTATTGGTACCAGCTCATTCACCAAGGCAGTCAGTTGGAAGTAGCATTTAGCTAACTGTCTCTTTTTACCCCAGTACATTTTATTTTTATGGTGTTCCCACGAGACCAGTGTTACCCACCTTAATTACAACTCAACTTCAAATATTTCAATTGACACCGGGTACGAACCAATGCTGGATAGCAATTACAAGACTTCGATAGTGGAGCAACCACGTCGAGAATAGTCATGTTGGCCATGCAATATCACGTTCGGCAAGTCATTCTATACGCACGAGCCTACGTAGGACACACCAGGCAATACAATGCGTTCAACGAATATAAATTTTAGATATAATCTTGCGATGAGTTTTCCCGCAGCGCTCTAGATCATGCGTTTCATCCGATCATATATTTGGCTTGTTGACATATAATAATCTTGATTCGAAAATCCCACACATGCATGATGACTTGACCTCACGCCTAGGCACGAGGTGATAAAATGATATATGCATACGGACTATGCCAGTGTGGGGGTGCATCCCAGCACGTATACGTATATATATACAGCCAGGTGCCCAGATTTACTCATCTGAACTCGCTGGAAAGACGACTTCGGGCTCATCCGTGCGAGGAACTGAATGGGTTAGAACTGCTACATCAGATACACGACGTCGACTTTCGTTACCGAACCGCTCAACGAAGACATATATCATACGATTGATTAGCGCCATTGGGCTTGCTGAAAGTGATCATGAATGCAATCAGTGTCCAAATAATTACTTGATATGATAATGAATTTCAGGCCCAGATAATCGAATTACTTATATAATAAGATATTCCTCTAGATAAGAACACTGAAGACAGACACGGCCTGCCATATGTACCAACCCCCAGCGACCCACATGCACTCCATAAAACCCATCTAATGTATATAATATAGAATTAACTATAGCATATTGCAATTATATATACCTAGGTATAAACAACACTGATGATACGAAACAGAAGGATCAATACGGAAATTAAACCCGTCTTCCGCCTCTCGCTCGCTTTATGATACACCATATACCGGGCAATCTGTCGCGGACCCCACACCATGACTCGGGGATCCACCTGCGGCGGTGCGTCTACACGGTCGCACACGGATCGGATACCCCTCGGCTGGAAGTCTCCGCTGAGGTAATCTTTATCAATCAATCGTGCTCACAGAGCTCAGGCTTCAGCATGTATACCAGAAAGTTTGCATTTAAAGAAAAATATGAGTCTTATATAATTATAGATATATATATTTATTGGTGATTACTCTAGCGTTGGACAAGCCAGTATACTAGTACTCGTCATCATCCCAGCACAAGCTTGACGAAATCTCTGGCCGGGCAAAGCAAGAAAAGAGTATCACAAAAGCAAAGCTGGCACATGGCAGCTGCGAGATCATTCATAGGATACACTCGTCGGAAGAGAGATCCGGGCCTGTAATATGGCGCGTGGATATGTACATGTCAGGCCACTGCGTTTGGGGGGCTGCTGCAGCAGCGAGCGCTGTGGTACAGGTCGTACCGTCGTAGACGCACGTCGGGGAATATTAAACGATTCGGCAAAGGCAGACACACATGCACTAGCCGTAAACTGATACATTACGACGGTCATGCGATTGATCAATTGATTGTCTTTGAGATATGTATGCGGCAATACGTCTGTCTGAACGATAACGGTATAAGACGCACGGATCAAATTGCAACAAGGTGAAGGGTGTTGATCACTGATCGTTAATATTTAATGCATTGTGACGCTGGTGTATATGAGATGCGCATCGATGCTTATCGGCGGGTACGCATAACAGGTATATATGTAGATATATGACGGATTGATATCATGGAGAGACGTCGCACGATGATTCGGGTTGGCACATGGGCGTCGGGTATATGTAGAGCAGCCGGATGCGCGCCAATGTCGAGTTCTGCACAATGGCGGAACGCACGGCATTTTATATTCAATTAATATTCCGCAAAGTCGCACCCCGAGCTCGACTTTGATAACTGATAACGTCCACGTTATGAATTTAAAGTTCAGCTCGCGCGCAGTCCAAACCAGCTCAGAATAGCCATTCTTCTGACTGAACAGCATGCTACAAGTCTGATTACTAGGGAATTGAAAGCACTTAGTATGTAAGTATCGACTGTGTGTGCGACCTGTTAAAATTCCTAATTTTGGCGGCGGCGGGCACCATACTGGGCATTGAGCGCCACCAGTTTCAGAGGGGTGGAGGGAGAAGGGCGTTGCGGAATGCTAGTTCGTGAGCACCCAGCTCGCCGAATTGGCCCAGCCGCATACGAATCTAACAGGCACTTCGGCTATCTTGGTCTCAAGCAGCATTCCTGCATCTGCAGCGCATCTCGATGACTGTACATACTCAGCTACAGACTTACATACTCACATACATACGCACATATTTACACTTACACACACAGATTGGTGCATATTCTGATGCTATCGAGTTCGGTTCAAGTTGTAGGCTGGGGAGTTGAATCTGCTCAGTTTAGGATGCTCCTGCTGTTTGGCTCCCGCCTGCAGCCCTGCACTGGGAGGTGGAAGGGGGGTTTTGCACCCAACATTTCGGGTTGTGCGCCAAGCGATTCGGCTAGCTCGAGCGGTGATTTGCTACCATCGTGTGCTAGACCGTCATGCATCTCGCCTCCAGCGTTCAACTTTCGGCCAGACGGGTTTGCCTGGTGCAGTTGCCCACCCCTATCGACTGTTTCCTTCATACAGGTATTTATCTGTCTGCAGGGCTGTGCGTGTCTGTGCAGGTATCGTATACTGTAATAATAAACACGGCGCAGACTTCACTTATGGATTGTATGCAGTGAGGTGGCCAGATCTAGACGGCTTCACCGAACAGTGTGCATGCGACGGCATGGACACGGCCTGCAGCCTTGGAGATTGAGATACGTACGTACGTGCGCATTCGCGGGTAGTACATTACTTGCACAGTCGCAGCTGGCCGCAAACGATGTGACGGCAGGTGTAGTCGGACGTGCTGCCGTTCGTCGACTTGCTTGTTCGGTCTGTTCCAGTTTGCCCGATCTGTCTGCCGTGATTCGGTTTCGTCGCCATCGCAAACGTCGTATTAATATCGTGGGATATATAATGTGAGATATTGCCATTGCCAAGCAGCTACTGTACTATACTATATTTTATTGAGGAATGGGGTAGCTACGTTTGTGTGCGGATGGGAAGACCGAGGGGGGCGAGACGAGACGAGTTGCAATTGCCTGCCGGCCTGGCCATTTCCCATTCCCTCTTTCGATACTGTATACTATTGGGATAGTGCTGAATTTGAGTGGGATGGGGGGAATTGTTTCGAATCGAATATTCAGCTGCACGTTCGGATTTACACGTGTGAGACACATGCAGATAGGCGGCCGGCACGATTGCAACTATCCAGTATGTATACCTACTTGTACTCTGAGATGAAGCGATCTACATACATGCTACGTTTATTGAGGAGACGTATTGATGTAAACGTACGAGTCATGCTTGAGGGCGGGTATCTTGTATGGTATTGATTTAAAATTTTGATCTCGAGCCGAGAGATCTGACACGGATCATCTGTATTGAGTGCGATCGCCGTGGTGTATTTGGATCTGCTGGAGCCTGAGATTCATCTGGGAAGAACGGATATAGCAAACAATTTTGACGCGCTAGGCTGGATGTAATTCTTGGAAGATTGCCTAGGTGAGTTCTTGGTCTGTCAGACGTCTGTCAGTGTTTTTTAGTATACTTTTGAAATTTCCTTTTCGAAGCGCAGATTTTCAAACTTTCGACTCTCATGTGTTCGGTGTACTATCTAGACAACGGGAGAAATAAATTGTGAAAACTAGTATAGTATCGTCAGGTAAGCATGCATATATACGGCCGATTACCAGTAGAAATAAAATGATACGAAATGAACGAATGTATGAGTAAATACATGAAGGAATGAACGAATGAGTGATAATGGGTGAAACGAAATACAAATAATCAAGGCACCAGCCGAAAGAGGACCGTGAAACCGACGACGGGTATAGATAGAAGTCCGAGCCAGGGTACGACTCAGCGCTCTCCTCAGCGCGCGAAAATGCCCCACGATTGATAGGCCATATTTGTTCGAACAGTTAATTCCGTGTATGCCTAATGAGTACTGTACATACTTGTTGCACGGGATATATACTTACTACCTAGGTAGTATACTAGAGGTCGGTGGTTGTTACTGGTGGATATATACTCCGTCGCTGCTGTAGTGATTTTCTGAAATCGGAAGCGTGCGCTGCTGCTAGTGCTATAGTGTCTGTGCATACAGACTCATATACAGGTATTATGGAGTAAAGGGGGGAGGACTAGAGTATTTTAGTTTGCTGTGACGCTGTCTTGCATCCTGTTTTTTGTCCGACTTTTCTTCCCGCGCTGATATCATTTAATCCTATCGGTTGATATGATATTTGAATCAAATAGTTTTCCTTCATTAAGTTTCGAAATTTCTCTAGATGCTGTTTTTCCGATCGCGGCGATTGATGTGTGTGTATATGGTAGACGGAACTTGCCTTTAGAGTATAGACCGGCCGGGGTGGAAGTGAATTTGAGGATTAACTTTGACGTAGTTCAAAAGTTTGCGACTGAAGAGCGACTGAAGGATTGGGTTTGATCACACCAGTTTTGGACGAGCGCAGACGCCTGTTGCCGAGGGCAGCGATTGGCAATTGGTGCAGCTAGGCTGGATTTGAGTATTAATATTCAGAGCGGGCTCATTCGATCAATTCGGTCTGCGATTGATTCTCTCGGTCGAGATGATATTTTGATATATATGAAGTTGATATGATGTGATATATAATATCATCGCTGGGTGTATACTAGAGTGTATACATAGGAATGAATGCGCTTGAAAATACCATCGTGGCGCTTTTATATTTGTGCAACCTGATGGTAGACGTCGATGGGTATATTATATAATGAGGGTATAGTAGATGGTATTAATTAATATACAGGTTAATGCTACAATCAATGCAATCTATCATATTGACATTCTCCATCCGCTTACCGAGCCGATTGGTGCATATTGTATAGATTCACTACTGATTGATTCACTGATTGATTGTAGGACGGTATATAGTGTAATATCGTGTAGTAATGAATACTGTATCATTGGGTACTCGAGTACTCGTATTGATTGACCGATCGGGGATATCGAGGAGGTTAATATCAGACTCGGGAAGAGACGAAACGGGAGCCCATCTCGGCTTTGCAGGCGCATCCAACACGCCCGAACCAGCGACAGCAACAGAGATCGAGTCGGCAGCAGAATCCTGATCTCGTTAGCGCGTCCCACTTCTTGGATCGAGCACTCTCTCAGTCGGGGAGGGAAGAGGCAGTGCGAGAGGGAGAGCGAGAGAGGTGCATGTTTTGGGGGGTGGGATCTAGAACGTCGAGGGCGGGAGTTTACCTCTAATTACTTTTTCCTGATTCTTGAGGATTCCTCGCTTTCCTTCCCCGCTGAGCCTGAGCCGATCCCCGGCTGCTGCCAGCTGCTTGCTTGGTGTTCGTGCTGCTGCTTGGTGGTTGCTGCTGCTGCTGCTCTCCATCGGATCGATTCCAGGTTGCCGTCATTCAGTCCAGTCCAGCCAGTCATTCAATCAGTCGGTCAGCCTCTTTTACCATACTACTCCGTATACTACCACCACCTTACCTATCCATCCATCGACCGACCGACCGACCGACCGACCGATACACACTACCCACGCACGCACACAGGCACTCAGGCACGCAGCCCCGGTCGGCCGCACCCGAATTGTCGGCAGCCAGCCAGCAGGATGTCCGAGACGGTGAAGCGGTTCAAGCCCACGCTGCAGACGGCAACGCAAACGTCCCATAACGCGCCCTTCGCTTCGAGCTCGAATTCGCCGTCGTCGCAGCCCGGCAGCCCGCTGCACTTCACCGACAGTCCCGCGTCGTATTTCCCGGCTGCGAATAACTACAGTCCCGCGTCGGCTTCGGCGGCGTCGGGGACGGGGACGGCGGGGACGGGGACGGGGACGGGGTCGTCGGTGGCCAGCGTGCCGGCTGCGACGACGCCGTCGGAGGCCAAGTCGAGCGGGTTTGCATTTAACATGGCGTCGTTGTTCGGGCGGAGCAAGACCAGCGGCGAGAGGCATCTGTCCATCTCGCTGCCGCGGCCAAAGTAAGTCATCTTCTTAAATCAATTTAGTATTGTTCTTCTGTCGTCATCGCTGGTTCTTGACGTCGTCGTTTCTTGTGGTCAGTCGCGACCACCGGGGTTGTGTGTGTTACCGAGTCGTTCGTTCGTTATCGCTCGTTCGTGCCTTCTTCTTCGAGCTGCTTGAATCCCCTTCCTCCCTGCTGGTTTTTATTGTCTCATGGATGCATGCCAGCCTACTATCGGATAGATAGATTGCTGGGATGGATGGATGGTAGATACACCCCTTCGAGGGTGTATTTAAATAATGCCTATGAGGGTTCTAGTCTGAGGGGAATCGGCTGGTTTATGCACGCGAAAAAAAAAAAAGTCGAAACTGTCTTCCAGAGTCCAAAGTTACATAATACGGATGGATGACTTGCATATCGACGAGCCTTTCCCTTGCAGCAAACAATACCCACCATATCATATTTTACTATTTGTTGCTATTTATTATTTTTACCTTCCGTTGCTCGTATTCTGCTGCGATTGAGGGTGGATTCGATGGAAAGATAGCAGGCCGGCCGGGCTGCGTCGCTTCTATCCGGGTAAAATGCAATGTCGTGGCACATGCAATGCGTATTTGCATCGCGGACACGAGGGACGTGCACTTTTTCTCTCTCTCATTGATATCGCTCCCACCTGCGTTCTCCGACTGCAGATATATATTCTACCAAGTATATTCTACTGGTCGAGACGGGATGGTACGGTACTCCCGGGCCTGGTCTCAGACACGCTTCCGCTCCGGGGTCGTGGAGGTAAAAGCGGGGAATTGAGATGGATGGCTTGACGGGGATATGTCCCTCATCCCCTCCATCGATATCTGCCTGTCATCTGTCATCCATCGATGGTACTATCGGATAGCTTCACGATGGCTGTGTCATAGTCCGGACGTCGTTTCGTCCGTCGGTGTCATTGGGTCGATTGGAGGCTTTAGCTGTCCTTCCTTCGTGCGACTTCGCTTCGACCGCCGGATGGCCAGTCCTCCTTCCCCGTGGCCGTTGGACGAGAATGAGATAGAAGAAGAAAAAGAAAGAGTTTGTCGATGACCCTGGCTGGCCGGCATCTGAAACTGCCAGCGGCGCAGGCTATTCTTGTCTGGTGTCTGCCGCATGTCTGGTCTTGTCTTATTCTGCCATTCGCTGGGGATTCTGCTCGATGCCTGATCGGACCTCCTTCCATCGCTGAATTCACATTCATATTGATTTGATGTTATATCGCATTACATTACACTGCGATCAGTTACATTGCACTGCAGCTGGGATATATCTCCGACGGGCGAGGTCCGCCAGGCTTCTTCGTTTGTGTTGCCGCGACGTCTCTTCTTTTCTTCTTTTTGTTCAAACTGCTAGCTGCTGCTGCTACATCGACATCCATCTGCTGCTTGCGTCTACTGCCCTCCTTCGACGTCTTGCCATTCTCCCATCGAAGCTCGCGGCTGCGGCAGGTCTCAGCTGCTCCCCCTCTCTCCCCGGATTCCAATTCGCCGGTGTTCTGCATCCCGATCCAGGGACTCGAGCTATCCGATATCTCTGCGACCATTTATTAAATTACCCAGGAGAGAGGCCGAGAGAGACACTCCGCAGGAAGCAAAGACCGCACTGCACCATCTGCTTCGAGCAAACTTCCAGGCAGCTGCCTGCGTGCGCTTCCTTCTATCCACCAAACCCATCCAACTGCCCATCTCCATCGCCTCCTCTTCTCTCGCTTTCCGCCATCTTCTGTCCCTCTACCTCGTCTGCCCTCTTCTGTCCCTGTGCTTTCTACATCGTCCATACCTAGATGTCAATCCTGCTTCCTGCTCTCCCCCTTGTGCCCGTTCTCAGCAGCCGCAGCTGGTAGAGTTTCGCTCTCATGTCGCCGGCCCTGCGCTCTCTCGCTTCGCGCACCTGTTTGACGTTCCGGATGCGCCTGTCCGGATCTGAATGAAGGTTCGCACCTGAGCAGCCCATCCCTCCATCCACATCCATCCACATCCATCCATCAACCGGTCAATCAAATCTCTACTTAGGTGCTTGGGTGCTGTGCTCCGAGCACTGCTGCTACTACTAAGTGTCTGACCGTTGACAGCCGCTGTCATCCTGCGCATGCATGCAGCCCCGTTGAGACCCTCCCTCACAACCCCATTCCCTTCGTGATTTTTTATTTTTTTATTCTATACTTTTATATTCTATATACACATCTCGTGGCTTCCATTTCATACATTCCGTCCATTCGACATGGCTGAGAGTCCCCGTCTAACCGTCGTCGGCCGCCCGCCGCCCAAACTGGCCACGAGCAGGATCGAGCGCATGGAAACGAACAATATTTCGCCCGGCTCGGTCTATCCGCCCGACTCCACTCTCGCTCCTTCCTCCAACCAGCCAAACAAAAGGCCCAGCCCCATAATCTACAAGTCCGGCTCCGGTTCAGGCTCGCCGCCCGGCTACTTCCAATACAAATCGCGCGCCGCCTCCAAGGAAGAGAACCGGAACACCATCGCCTATGGCATGAACCTCAGCGCCATGAGCACGCTCGGTGACTATCGCCGAGATCTAAAGGTCCTGCAGGGTCCGTCGCCCGCCGGCGGCGCCGGCACCAGCTCCTCCTCCACCGCCAACGGCTACAGCTCCAGCAATCCCACATTGACCCAAACCCCTCCCTCCGCATCGCCCACCGGCCAGACCTGGAAGGCCCTGCATCACGCTTCCAGCTTTGGCAGCAATGGCGCCGCCGCCGCCGCCCACGATCCCACCTTTGGCGGCGTCCCCTCCGTGCTCGACGACGTCTCAAAGTCCCCCGGCTCGCCCGACTTCAACAAGCACGGCGACGTCTTCAGCCACATGCGCGGTGACGACTCGCCTCAGATGAGCCGACACGCCCACAGCGTCGACTTTAGCTACTCGGGTAACCCCATCGAAGGCTACTTCAGCGACGACCGCCGCCCTTCCGTGGCGTCGGTAAACACGACCGCTTCCTCAACCGGCTCCAAAACATCCCTGGGCAAGCGGCTCAACGGGAAGCTGCAGGGCATCTTTGGCGACGGCGACCACCATCACCACCATCACCACTTCCACCACCCGCAGCCCTTCAACTCGAATCCCATCACCCCGCCCCCTATCAGCCAATCGGACACGAACTTACCTGGACAAAAGTTGTTTCACCCGGCCACTACACCGGTGAGCACTGCTTCTAGACCAAGAACCCCTCAACCTCCTTCATCAGATGTTGTACCCTTCCTGTTTCAGGATGCAAACGTGAGTAGAATGTCAACCATCTTCTCGCGTTTTCTGTTTTTTTTTTTTTTTTTTTTTTTTTACTTTTGGAAGAGAGGTTCACTGCGCTGGTTTGTTGTTTTTTAACCCTGCGAAAGTTCAAAACCGCCTCTTGAGGACATTGGCCTTGAGTGTGCTACTCGCGTGCCTCGTTCGCGCAAGGATTCCCATTGACCCTTCGCTCCCCTCCGCTTAGGATATACAACAATTCGGCGAGGCCCCCATCCAGAACCAGCTCATAAACGACAAGCACCGATACCTCAACAATGACATGCCGAGCGTCGACCCGAAATCCTCCGGCTTCTTCAGCCGAAAAGCCGACAAGTCCAAGACGCCCGGAAAAGCCTCCAGCAAAGACTACGACGGCGGCAACAGCGACAAGGAGCTCTCAACGCACCGCCGCGACCTCTTCGCAACGCCCTACGGCGGCTCGACCACAAACCTCCCCAGAGCGAGTTCGCCATCGCCCTCCGTGCATAGCATCAACTCGGGCCAGGCGTCGAATTCCGCTGGCCAAAATGCGTCGACGTCGTCAACGGCCGAAAAGACGACCAAACGGTCTTTCCTGAAGGGGATGCTGAAGGGACGGGACAAGAAGCCCAAGGATGAAGAGCCGGAGATTAGTATGCCGCTGTCTGGAACGCCGCGCAAGGATCGATACGCGGCTGGCGGGAAGAACGGAGAGGTTCCACCAGGTTCGTCCTCATCGGGGAGAATGCGTCAGGAGGTGCCCAAGCGTGGAGGTCCGACAGTCCCGCTTACCAGTGAGTTCAACATCAATCCAGCGCCCATTGCGATCCCGGACTACTATGGCGGAAATAATAACGGAAAAAAAGCTCTGGCGAACTCCACGCTGTCCAGCCACAAGCCGAAGAAACGGGGCGATTCCTTTGAAAAGTACAACAATATCGTGCCGCCGGAGACAGCGGGCATGCTGGACATCTTTGACCTGACCAACATGGAGGGCATCATCCAGTCCGAACCGCGGTTGATCAACGGGCAGCTCGGACACGGGTCTTGGAATGCGCCGGATAGCTGGGCGGTTGGTGGGCGCGAGCGAAAGCTATCCGACGCGCAGGAAGAGGAAGACGGTTTGGAAGATGCGAAGCGGAAACCTTCGTTACAGCAGGTATTACAATATTCGGAATATGCGTATGATCTTTTGGGGGGTGGAAAGCTGACTGGCGTGTTGTAGTTTTGCATACGAGTCTTCCGGGTGGATGGGTCTTTTACGACGCTCTCTTCGAATCTGCAGTCTAGCGTCACAGAACTGCTGCAGCAGCTGGGCAAAAAGTCCTTCTTGCAAGACGATCTTTCGAATTACGTGATAATATTACGCAAGGGGGATATGGCCCGGATTCTCGGCTCGAACGAGCGGCCTCTGCTTATGCAGAAGAAGCTGCTCGAGCAGGTCGGCTATACTGAGGAGGATCGGCTTGACGAGATTGGGCGCGAGGACAACAGCTACCTCTGTCGCTTTACGTTCCTTCCATCGCGCGTTAGCGGACATTCTTTGGTACGGATTCCTACTTCCCCGCGTTCCCTGGGATCCTACTTTGCTAATGCCTGCTGGTTTACGAGGCAAATAGGATCCTGATAAAGGATTTAATAACTACAAGTATAACCATGTCGATTTGAGCGGCAGGAATCTCCTGACGATACCGATTGCGTTCTACCTCAAATCCAACGAGATACACTCATTGAACCTATCACGCAACCTTTCGCTGCAGGTCCCCGTGGACTTCATCCAGGCTTGTACCAACCTTAAGGAGGTTAAGTTCCGAAATAACGAAGCGTGGGACCTGCCTTCCAGCTTTGCCCATATTCCTCGACTGACCTATATGGATATATCGAATAACCGGCTGAAAAACCTGTCGAATGCGAAGCTTCACAAACACGAAGGGCTGGTAGCCCTCAAGCTGGCTAATAACCGGATACAGGAGCTGCCAGAGGAGTTTGCGAAGTTTCACAGCATTCGAGGCTTGAACATCGCGTCAAACTATTTGGTCCAGGTGCCGCCGCTGGTAGCGAATCTGGTAACGTTGGTCGAACTGGATTTGTCGTTCAACAAGATCACGCAGATTCCAGACGAGATTGGCTCGCTCAAGGCGCTTGAGCGGCTGATTCTTTCGCACAACAAGATTACCGGAGACCTTCCGGCGGGTTTGGCGGGGCTCAAGTCCTTGAAGGAGCTGGATATCCGACACAACAATATCCATTCGGTCGATGTATTGGCGGAGCTGGATCGGCTTGAGACGTTGTTTGCTGGGCACAATGAGATATCGTCGTTTTCCTGCGGATTCGAGAAGCTTAGGACGCTGCATCTGAACAGCAGCAAGGTGACAGCGTTTTCGATACGGACGATCACGCCGACGTTGACCTGTCTCATCTTGTCGGACAATCAGATCACCGTGCTTGCGGATAATTTCTGCGACATGCTACCCAATATGGAGAGATTGATTCTGGACAAGAACAAGATCAATGCGCTGCCGCCGCAGATTGGCAAATTGAAGAAGCTTACGGAGCTGCGGTGTGCTAGCAACCATTTGACGACGTTACCTACCGAGATCGGACAGCTTGTCGAGCTGCGAGAGCTTGACCTACACGATAACGATATCGGGAAACTGCCGCCTGAGATTTGGTTGATGGCGAACCTTAGCATTTTGAACCTGTCGTCGAATGTGCTTACTGTCTTCCCGAAGCCGCAGAACGTTTCGTTGCCGGCGCCCTCGAGTCAACCTGCTAATGACAACTTGCTGGCCGCCGACACCATGACTGAGTATGTCCCCCTTATATTATGCTGAATATCAGAGACGGTGAGAGACGGTGTCTAACTGGTCCGTAGAGCTGGAAGTCCGCACGCCAA
The DNA here is from genome assembly GCA_036872635.1 of Orbilia brochopaga. Taxonomy (NCBI): domain Eukaryota; kingdom Fungi; phylum Ascomycota; class Orbiliomycetes; order Orbiliales; family Orbiliaceae; genus Orbilia; species Orbilia brochopaga. The sequence goes on along the minus strand of JAVHNQ010000008.1, from coordinate 360,092 downwards.
CAGCCGCAAGAGCTCGTTCGCATCCGTGTCGAATAACCTTAGAAAGGCGTCGATCGTATCCAAGGTCTCCGATGTCTCTACGATTGTTGGAGCCGGCAGCATCGCAACCTCGTCGCGCAAGGACTCGGTTGTGTCTAGTAGGATAGCGAACACGTTTGCGTCCAGTCTTAGGAGCCTGTACCTTGCGGACAATCGCCTCCAGGATGAAGTGTTCGACGAGATTTCGCTGCTCGTCGAGCTGCGGGTGCTCAATTTGTCCTATAACCGGATCTACGATATTCCGTCGCGGTCGCTGACGAAGCTGAGCTGTTTGACTGAGCTTTATCTTTCGGGGAACGAGCTTACGAGTCTGCCGACGGATGACTTGGAGCATATTTCTACCCTCAAAGTTCTGCATCTTAATTCTAACAAGTTCCAGACTTTGCCTGCAGAATTGGGTAAGATTCGGCATTTGCATGTGCTGGATGTTGGGTCGAATGCGCTCAAGTACAATATTTCGAACTGGCCTTACGATTGGAATTGGTGAGTTTTGTGTGGTGTGTGTAGATTTTGGAGTGGGGCGGTTGCTGACTGGGTGGGTGTAGGAACTGGAATCTGGAGCTGCGGTATCTCAATCTTTCAGGGAATAGGAGACTCGAGATCAAGGCGAACCTGTCGACGCATGGACCCCGGGACCAGAGCTTCACGGACTTCAACGCGCTCAAGTCGTTGAGGGTGCTGGGTCTCATGGATGTCACGACGACGAATCCATCCTTCCCGGACCAATCGGAGGACTGCCGTGTTCGGACGTCGGGAACACAGATCAAGAATATGATGTACGGCATGGCGGACTCCCTTGGGAAGAACGAGCATCTGTCGATGGTGGATATGGTGGTGCCGCGGTTCCGAGGCAATGAGGATGAAGTTGTCTTTGGGTTCTACGACGGACAGACACCCCCGCATCTTAGCAGCAAGGTCGCGAAATTCTTGCAGGAGCAGACAATCTACCATTTGCAGGAGGAAATGCGGAAGCTGCGGGCGGAGGAGACACCGGCGACCGCCATGCGGAGGGCTTTCATCTCTATGAACCGTGATTTACTACTCACGGGGCTTGCGACGAACGACGAAAAGTCGCTGTCGCCTCGCGAGAGACACCGTGGCACGACTGCGGGTTCGACGACGCTGACGAAGGACGATATTCAGCTTGGCGCGTCCGGAGTGTTGGTCTACATTAAGGAGCACGACATGTATGTTGCCAACGTTGGCGATGCGATGGGCCTGCTCGTGCAGACCAGCGGCGAATATAAGGCCTTGACGACGAAGCACGACCCTCTGATGCCCTCTGAGCTCGAACGGATACGCGATACCGGCGGCTACGTTTCCCGAGGCGGCAAGATCAATGACCACATGGAGATTTCGCGCGCGTTTGGCTATATCCAACTCATCCCGAGCGTGCAGGCGTGTCCGTCTGTGCAGCACTGGAAGATTACTGAGGCGGACGAGTTTCTGATCCTTGCGAGTAAAGAGCTGTGGGAGCACATGAGCTACAAGACGGCGGTGTACATTGCCACGCAGGATAAAGGCGACTTGATGCTCGCTGCGCAGAAGCTGCGAGACATCGCGATGGCATACGGCGCCAGCCGCAAGATCATGGTTATGATTGTTGCCGTCGGGGATCTAGTCAAGCAGCGACGGCGCACGGGCCGCAGCATGTCGATTGTCGCGGGGATGGACGACGACCCGTCGCAGCGGCGCGTCAACCGCAAGCGAGCCGACCCGTCGGACGACGACTCGCGGTGGCGGAAATTCGGCCGCGAGATCCCACCGCCCGAAGGCGATGTCTGCCTCGTCTTCACTGACATCAAGGGCTCCACACTCCTCTGGGAGACCTACCCGTCCATGCGGTCTGCGATCAAGATCCACAACGACATTATGCGGGAGCTGCTGCGCGTCAACGGCGGGTACGAGGTCAAGACTGAGGGTGACGCCTTTATGGTAGCGTTCCCCACAGTCACCTCTGCGCTGCTGTGGACGTTCAACGTGCAGCTCGCGCTCCTGTCCTGCGAAGCGTGGCCGCAGGAGATCCTCCGGTCGCAGCAGTGCGGCGAGGTCTGGGCGAGCGACGATAACGGCACCAAGAGCCTCGTCTACCGCGGCCTATCTGTCCGCATGGGCATCCACTTCGGCCAGCCCGTGTGCGAACGCGATCCGATCACCAAACGCATGGACTACTTTGGCCCGATGGTCAACCGCGCCGCGCGTATCTCCGGCGTCGCCGACGGCGGGCAGATAACCGTCAGCATGGACTACCTCACCGAACTCATGAAGGTAGATGCGATGTACCCGCCCGAGGAGACCGCGACGGCGAACAAGCCCAACGACGCCTTCGGCGACGTGACCTTCGAAGACGCGATTAAATCCGACCTACGCAACCTGCGCAACACGAACGGCTGGGTGATCAAGGAGCTCGGCGAGCGCAAGCTCAAGGGCCTCGAAAACCCGGAGGTCATTTCGCTGATCTTCCCGCCGTCGCTGGCGGCGCGGGAGAGCGATAAGGTGATCGAGAAGGCGGCGCCGAGCGAGACGGGGATTACGGCTGAGATGGTGCTGCCGCTGTATGATGTGACGCTCCGGCTGGAGAAGCTGTGTTCGGCGCTGAACAGTGTGGGGATGAAGAGCGAGTTTATGGGGGATGGCGGGTATGGCAAGGAGATGGTGCAGCGGAAGATTGCGGAGGGGGGGACTGATCCTAGTGTTCTTGAGTTTGTTGAGGGTGTTATCACCCGGATTGAGGTACGTATATCATTCATCCCACCTCTATGCACAACCACACCCACACACGCGCCCATATATATCGCCCATTCAATCTAGCAAAATGTGGTGCAGAATCAAGCTAATATGTTGGTTTAGTCCTCCATTACGACGCTGTACCTACGCTCGATCATGAAGAATATACCCAACGTGGACAATACGGCGACCGGCGCGGATGCGGAGACGTCGCTGAACTTCGGGTCGTCGCTGACCCAGATACTGGGATCGCTCAAGGCGCTGCTGGAGACGGATCCGCGGCTGCAGACTGCGCGGAATATGAGTTCGACGAGGAGCAATAGTAATGCTTCGGCGGTGGATAGTACGACCACGGATGGATTCCAGAGCGAGGATTATGATGACTGTGAGATTATCGAGCCGCCTTTTGCGGCGTGAGTGTGCGCTGTACCTTTTGTCTGTCTTTCTTTCATGGGATTGGATTGGTTGGTTGAGACGCTCGTATGGCTGTCGTTCTTCCTTCTTTTTTACTTTCGTTTCGCTGGGCGTCGAGGAGCTACAGCTGGTGTCACTTGGTTCATTCTTTTTTTTAAGGTTACTACTTATACCAAGTTTCTTTCTCTTTTTATTTCTTTGGGATACCGTATCGATTAGTTGATTGTCGTTGAGTATTTTCGAGTATTGCAGATGAGTACAGTACTGGATACTTGTGCAGATATGCTGGCTGTGGATTTACTATATATGCAGCTAGTGGTTTTTTCTGGGGTTTGGATTTTTTTTGAGGTTCTATTCGGCAGGCGGCTTTAGCTTTCGCTTCGATTTGGTTGAGTTTTGTGTGTGACAGTAAGTATAGTATTTCAATTGTAGGGAGGAAGGATTTTGTACAGAGTGTGTGGTACGGGTATGTTATCTTCGTCTTGATGGTAATTGCAGTTTAGTTATTTTTGGAATTTATTTACGAAAAGTTTTTTCCTAAATTTGTTCCCGCCGTGCAGTTACATTGGAGATTTAGTTTGGCTTGCATGCAGACAATGCATTTTATTCTGCATCACTACGTTATTGGATCATATCAACGTTTCCCAGACTATTATTGGATGGATCGGAGCTGGATTGGTGATTTGCTGTGCTATGATTTGGTGATTTTGATGTCTGTAAATTTATAGCTATCATTACTTTGTAAATTTGATCAATTGGCGATTGCAGGTTTCTCCAGCGTTCATTTGGACACTCCCTCCGAATTTCATTCTGTGGAGTATTGAGAATATTACTACTATCTTGTAGATGAGCTGGAACAACTCTCCGGATTGCGAGACCAGATCTGCAGACGGAATATCAGTTCACGAGGCTTGTATTGTGGATATCTGGTCATGTGCGTTGATGCCGACATCGGCGTAAGCCTTCGAACTGACTGATTGGCTGTTATATTTCATATTGTGGAACATGCCGCTGTGCACGGATACAGAATTCATGGTAAGTAAGTAAGTACTTATTTATCGATGTATGTCCCGGCGATGGGCATTGACGCCCAGTGGTCCGGGAGCTGAGTCGACTTTAGTCCTTATCGCTTGTACCACCGACGGACGTTCGGATGCTGGTGTATGCAGAGCGGGAAGTTTGATAATGCGCTAGCACGCACTATCGACTTTTCGAACATTTGCATCGTGTGGAGCGCTCGAGCTGTCATGAATTCTGGCTGGTGACCAGGTTATGTCTGACCGTGCAGGAGGTGCCGCTCGTCCAGCAGGAATTAGCTGTTTGCGATTCTGACATTTTCCTCGAGATGACAATCGTGAGTTCTCGCTACTGTCGATGGCGTTTGCCTCTCGCCTACGATGCACTAGTTACCGGGGACGATGGTCGTTCTCCGGCGTGTCAACTGTCTTGCTTGAAGCCACTTATGTAAGAAGTATACATTGATCCGATATCGATAATGGCGGCGCTGTTCATGTGCACGACTAGATCTGAAAATGCGGGGAAAGAGTAGAATGCGAGTGTGTACAACCAATCTCAATCAGCTGACGACTAGCCGTATGTTCGTTTACAATTTGTCAAATTTAAAGACGAGTCTCCGCGACTCGGAATCGCATTCCTTTCGTATTTATGTCGGTGAGCCGATACCTACGCAGCAGCGTGAAGGAAAATAAGCAACAACGGAGACGGGACACGGCACTCCCCGAATTATAGGGCTCGAGTGTTTATATGCAACCGTTGGTCGAAATCTTACCTGCTCCATCGAGGGCTGCTGCAGGACCCCACATTGAATAAACGAGGACGGCAGGAAAAGTTGATAAACGGCATTTGTGCGCGACAATCGCGCTAACCCCAATGGTTTACAGCGCTCCCCAGCTTGCGGCTGAGAGTAACTATCGTCGATGAGTTGTACATGAAGATCCGTATCCTGATATGCTGCTGTACTGTCGGTAGAACTTCGGCTAGGATTTCGGGTATTCGGCCTTGTGAATCTTTTGAACTTGTGTCTCAATAATGCTGGGATTGAGACTTCATGGGAAACAGAGTCGCGGGGTTCAGTTAAATGCAACGTGGGAAAGTGTTGCAGGATAACAAGCTTAATCTGAGGAAGCGAATGCGGAATCGAACTCTGAATGCTTCACATGGCATTCGCCAAGACTTTGGAAGGATTAGGTAACGATGTGTCCAATGGTGGTTGCGATCTCTGTGGCGGGTGGGTCGCGCTTGTGTGATCGAACTCTCTATATTTGTACCTACGCCTATTCAGTTAGTGGTCTGACTTCCCGTTCAAATCCGTCGATGTCGCGTCGACTGTCGACGTATTCAAAATAACGTCATCGACGTAGCTACGTAAAGCTTCGTCGAGTTTGTCAGCATCCCCCAGAACCTGGGATTCTGTTTGAGGATGCAGGTAAAGATTAAGCGAGGAAAGGTTGCAGATAGATTATTCAACCCGCTCGTTCATGGCTTCCCGTAGAAACTTCCGTGTCGAGATGTATTACTAATGGGCGGAATTACCAATTCTGTAACTCCAGTGTGAGTGGGGGTTATCGGAGATGTTAGCCCAATCGACCCATGCTTAAGGTTTATCCGCGATTGTCAGCCTCATAATACGGAGAACGTGGACACTCACATGTTACTAAAGCCACAGCTGCAGCGTTGCATTGCGGGTTTTTAAGCATGCCCATTCGTAAGATCTAATTGCGAATATTCGCCTGTGATGCATCGCAGCGAATGTGAATATGCATCCTGTCTATGTGCACGGCCTCGACGCTATTCGTCCACGCTTTCCGGAATTCGGCCAAGCGCCTGCAAAATTTGGTGAGGACTCGGGAACTCCTTCGAATCAGATCGCCAGCCGCAGCGAATATTCAGTAGAGCATACTTCGTACACGTAAGACATCCGACTTGGATCCGAGTAGACACGATATGAGCTCGAGGCCCATGGTGCAGCAACGCACATGTTCTCGGACAAACAAATTTAATCGGGTCAGCCCGCTTTTACACTGCAGTGAAGCGCGGAATCAGACATTACGAGAGGAGCGCCTTAGGGTCGGGACCAGGTGCCGGATGGTCCGTTGCACGATTCCGTCAGGAGGGACTCTCCCAATTCGTCGTGTGGCTGCATGGATGTTCTTTTTTTTCGCTCCTTCGCAGTTGTATCAAGGTGGTTTTTAAATTTCTCGGCGCGATGATTCATGATGTGCTTGTTTGAGTGAGGATGGTCTGCTTACCAATTCTCCCCAATGCCCTGACTCGCCGCTGTGCCCAAGCGATAACGCTGTAAGGGTGTGCCCAATGACTAAGCCCGAATTCGTACGGGCAGGCTTCGTCTCTAGCCATGCTGGAGTCCCTGGAGCCTGATTCGAGGATTGGGTCCAGCGACCCACCGTTCCGGGCGTGCGCAGCGAATGTTGGTTTCGATCTGCTCCGGTACTTACTTGCCGTGCATTAAGTGATGAAATAAGAGCCGTCTGCAATGGCGTTAGCTGGGATTAATAGCGGAAGTACGATAATTCCTCTCGAGAGTTCCTGTAAAGGCTCGTAGGATATAAAGCGCCGGTGTAGCGCACCGCTCAATTCGATTCTTCCCTCTTTTATTTTTCCAGTCGAAAATAAAAATAATTGGGATACACTGCTGCTAGGCCAACAATTAATTGAGGCGTGGGGGAACCCATCCTTCGCCATTCGAAGTCCAGCCTGTTTGTCTACCACATCGTCAACAAAATTCGCCAAAGAGTGTCGAGCTAGACAACACTCCCAAATCCAACAAAATGACCGAAAACGAAGAGAAGGGTAGAAAAATGGAAGTACCTGAGCACGCCGAAGGTATCGATCGGGAGAGCAGATGGGGAGAAGCATCCGACGAATCATCCGTCAATATCGAGCGGGCCCAATCAGAATTCGAAGAGTGCGTTTTCCAATATTCCATCCAAGATGGTAGACGGTTTGCTAATCCAAAGATATAGAGTCCGGAGAGAATTAAGCAACATCGCTGCTGCGACACCCTCCACACCGCATCGAGACCACCTGACTCTCAGCCTGACACGGTCAAGGCGGCAAGTCCCTGATGAAGAGAAAGGACAGCAAGATGATGAGTCGACGCAGCCGGAGGAGGGTGACCAAGGTATCGTCGATCTTGAGGACTATCTCAAGAGGACCAATCGCGAGAAAGAAGAGTCCGGAATCATCACGAAGAAAGTCGGTGTCTCCTTCCGTGACTTGTCAGTGGTAGGATTCGGTGGAGGCAAGATGTATGCGAGGACATTCAAAGATGAACTCGTCGACCTCTTTGGAGGATTCATTGTCAAAACCTTGATGGGCATCTTGCCAATCAACAAGCCGGAAGCGAAGTCCATCATCCAGGGCTTCAATGGTGTCGTCAAGCCGAAAGAGATGTTGTTGGTCCTCGGGAAACCTGGCTCTGGGAGTTCGACGTTCTTGCGGGCATTAACAAATCAGCCTCGCCCGTTCACTGCCATCAACGGCAATGTGCATTACTCTGGTGTGCCTTTCGAGTTGGCGAAGGGACGCTACCGGGGCGAGATTTTGTTCAACGATGAAGGTAGGATGGACTTCTGTCTTGGGAGAGATTCTTTGTGTTGAGCTGACGTCTGATGCCTTCTAGATGACATCCATCTCCCTACGCTTACCGTCGAGCAGACCCTGCGATTTGCTCTCAGGATGAAGACGCCGAAGACACGAATACCAGGGCTTTCGAAAGCATCGTTTGTCGAGACTCTACTCGACTTGTACTCGTCTATGTTTGGCATGAAACACACGCTCAAGACAAACGTAGGAAATGCCTGGAGCCGTGGCGTTTCTGGCGGAGAGCGTAAGCTTCAACTATCAGATCCTTCAGAGTATCCACAAACACTAATATGGTTGACGGCTTTTAGGAAAGCGCGTCAGCATCATGGAGGCTCTCGCCAGCAGAGCGACCATCAATGCATACGACAATTCCACACGAGGCCTGGACTCGTCGACTGCGATTGATTACATCCGCTCGTTGCGCATTCTCACCACCTTGACAGAGTCTACTACGATAGTCACCCTCTACCAGGCTGGCGAATCGATCTATAAAGAGTTCGATAAAGTCTGTCTCATTGATTCCGGTCGAGAGATCTACTTCGGTCCGGCTAGCGAGGCTCGTCAATACTTTGAGGACTTGGGATACGAACCTCAACCTCGCAGCACAACTGCCGACTTCCTCACCTCCATCACAAATACCTCTGAGCGACGGATACGGAAGGATATGGAGGGACAAGTACCTATTACACCCGAGGAACTGGAGGCCGCTTTCAAGAAGTCCAAATACTTCAAGCAGGTGCAGGCTGAACTGGACGCGTACGATAACGAGTTGAAGGACGTCGAGCCCGCAAAGGAGTTTGCGCAGGCAGTTCGCAACGAGAAGAGCTGGGGCAGCGGGAAGAAGAGTCCATATGTCGTGTCATTCTTTACGCAAGGTAAGAGCACTCTCTCTCGTTGTGAGACAGCAGCAGTTTAGCTAACGAAAGTGTAGTCGCAACTCTCACAGAAAGAGAATTCCTCCTCAAGCTGCAGGACTGGACTACTCTCCGGAACTATTTCATCAATGTGACAATTATCTCTCTCATTATCGGAGCCCTATTCTACAATATCCCTCGAAATTCCAGCGGTGCGTTCTTGACGGGAGGCGCAGCCTTCTTCTCGATTGTCATTATCGCATGGCTACAGATGGGTGAAGGTGTGCAGGTGCTTCTGATGAGACAAGTGGCAGCAAAGCAGGTGACATTCGCCTTCTATCGCCCAGCTGCACTCTTTTTCGCACAGATGCTCGCCGATATTCCATCCATGACAACCGCGACCTTGATTTACAACATCGTCACGTATTTTATGATCAACTTCAAGAAGGATGCAGGGGCGTTCTTCATCCATTTTCTTTTCTCATGGATGACGGCGTTCACTATCACGACGTTTTACCGCGCTACCGCCGCATGGTCCTCGGATGTCAGCGTCTACGTTCAGAATATCCTGGCCGGTCTCAATGCCTTTGTCTTCTTTGCCGGCTACATGCAGAGCAGATTGAAGATGCGAGATTGGTACAGGTGGATCTCTTACATAACTCCAGTCTCTTATTCACTGGAAACAGTCCTCACAAATCAGTATTCTGGAGATGCTCTTCCTTGCTCTCCGGAGCAGACTGTACCCGGTATTCCTGGCATCTCTTCTGCTAACCAGGCTTGCAATGTTATCGGTAACGTTGCCGGCGATCTTTCGTTCGACCCATCGGCATACGCCAAGCTTGTGTACGGTTTCACCAGCTCGCATATCTGGAGGAACTTTGGGATCATGATCGGATTCTGGGTGTTCTTCGTCGTTGTCGGTGTCATTGGGGTCGAGCTCCGGGGCAAATCTGCCGCTGGTGGCGGTATGACCAAGATGTTTATCAGAAAGCACAATTGGCTTCCGTGGAAGAAGAGCGACAAGTCGGTGCTTCCAACCACAAAATCCAGTATGGATTCCGGTCCGCTCAAGAGAGTTACGACAAAGTCGCATCCATCGGTTTTCACCTTCAAGAACATCAACTACTCCATCAATGACAAGCAACTTCTACACAATGTTGAGGGCATCGTTAAGCCTGGTGTCCTCCTTGCATTGATGGGTGCATCTGGTGCTGGCAAAACTACTCTGCTCGACAATCTGTCCCAGCGTAAACGTATCGGTATCGTTCAAGGTGACTTGATGATTGATGGAAGGCCCTTACAGCCAGACTTTGGCCGCAACACCGGTTACGTTGAGCAAAATGATGTTCATGACGGTTCTGCGACTGTCCGTGAAGCTGTGACGTTCTCCGCGATTCTCAGACAGCCAAAGTCCGTGCCTAAGGAAGAGAAACTTAACTTTGTCGACCGGGTGATCAACCTCCTCGGCCTCGATGCTCTTGAAGACGCTCTTATCTTAGGGCTGAACATCGAGGAGAGGAAACGAGTCACAATCGCTGTTGAACTCGCTGCCCGGCCTGATACTCTCTTGTTCCTCGATGAACCGACCAGCGGTCTCGACTCCAATGGTGCTCTGTCCATTGTCAGCTTCCTCCGCAAGCTCGCCCGCGAGTCCGGCCTCTGCATCATCTGCACTATCCACCAGCCTTCTTCAGTCCTCTTTAGCCACTTTGACGAAGTTCTTCTTCTCGCAGCTGAAGGCCGCACCGTCTACTTCGGGGAGATCGGTCACGATGGTACCACCGTTCTTGACTACTACGCCCGCAACGGTGCTAAGCCAGCTGAGAAAGACGCCAACCCAGCCGAATATATTCTCGAGACAGTCCGCCCTGGCAGCTCCATCAACTGGTCTGACGTCTGGCAAGCCTCTCCCGAACACCGCGCCCTCGTAGACACCATTGACAGGACGAACGCCGAACTCGCCTCCCTCCCCGCCCCGGACCATGCTGAGATCCCGACTACCTACGCTATGCCCTTCGTTTACCAAGCGCGAGAGCTCATCGTGCGGACCTGGCGCAACTACTGGCGCAATTCGACCTACCAGTACTCCAAGATCTTCAGCAACCTCGCACTCGGCCTCATGTCCGGCATCGTCTACTTCGACCTCGGCAACACCGTCCTGGATGCGCAATCCCGCGTCTTAGGCACCTTCATCGCCATCGTCGTCGCCGTGCCCGTCATGACCGGCACGCAGCCCAAGTTCCTCGAGCTGCGCAACTACTACGAGAGCCGTGAACGCAACAGTAAAATCTACAGTGCCCCCGCCTGGCTCCTCGCCATGATCCTCTGCGAGATCCCCTACGTTTTCATCACAGTCATGTTCTTCTTTTTCCCGTATTATTACATGACCGGCTACCCATCGGACTCCAAGACCGCGGCGTTCCAGTATATCATCATGGTCGTCTACCAGCTCTTCATGACGTACTCGGGCGTCGCCATCGCGGCTATGTGTCCGAGCCTCGACGTCGTCTTCATTATCAATCCGCTCTTCTTCTCGCTCACGTTCTTGTTCACGGGCATCTTGGTGCCGTACGCGCAGTTGCAGGCGGTTTTCAAGCACTTTCTGTACTATGCCAACCCTGTGGCGTGGGCGGTGCGAAGCGCTGTGGGGAACGTGCTGCACGGGCTGGATATCGTGTGTGGGACCGAGGAGCTGGTCACGTTCAATCCGCCGAGCGGGCAGACGTGCGCGCAGTTTGCGGGCGACTGGCTGGCTGGTACGACGGGGTATTTCGTCGATGGTAACGCGACGGTGGATTGTCAGTACTGTACCTACAAGGTCGGGGACGAGTATCTGTCCAACCTCAACGTCAAGTAAGTTTATATCTCATCCCCTGACTAGCGTGGTATTCGAATTGGACGCTAACTTGTGATTGATAGGTACTCGGAGCGGTTCCACTATTTTGGGTATTTGTGGATCTTCATCTTCACCAACATTGCACTCATCTTCATCACCTACGCTGCTGTCCGCGACGTCCGCTGGAGTAAAGTGTGGGCTAGATATTCCGGCAAGAAGCAGCAGTGAACATCACCCACCAAACTTCACTTTATACGATGTTGCGTTTTCATTCGAGCAAATATACAGACGCGTCCATACGGCATTTTAATACTTGTTTCATTTTCTAGCGGTTTGTTTCAGCTTGGCTGATCTTGCTTTGCATTCCATTTCTGCTTGTGGTTTAACGTTAGGTGCTGCGGTGTTTTACGATAGAGGTTAGTTACGTTACTAAGTTATGTTGATCGGATTGTGGGGAGGAATGTAAGATAGCTGATAGATAAGGGGGATATCAACGGCGGAAGATAGAAGGTATGCGGAGTGGATCCATTGATTGATGCGGATATGCGATTTTGATTACTAGTATACTATATCAAGATTGGAGCTTGTTTAGTGCATTTATATAAGATGTTGTATTGCCTTTCTGCATGTATATGAAAGTACAATAATGAGTAGTGCGAGATGCTTCGCGAGAGTAGGAAAGTATTTATAATGTACATGAGGATACCTTGATCGATATCCCCGGTCGATAATCCATGCAGGCAGCCGGTAAACACCGAAATACGACATTAAAAAAGATCCCGCAATGCATGCACCAGTCGGCAGAAACAGATGCAATAAAAAGAAGAGAATGCGAAGAACGGAAAAAAATGATCCAGCATGCATGCTCTCGCAGAGAATAGAAAAAAAATCACCATCATATAGAGTATCCGCCACCGCACTCACCCACCATCTAAAGCTGGCAGTCGCCGGGGTTCTGGAGGCACCAGAACTGCGTGACGGGGCTGGCTTGGACACCCCTCACGACCATCCGCTGACGCATCTCGGCCAGACGCGGGGTGATCGATACTTGCGTGCGGTTCTGCCCATTGGCATCCTTATTCCCGCTCCACAGCACCTCCGCCGCAGCGCTAGCCCTCGGCCACACCCGCGCATCGAGAACCTGTCCGTCCACCTGCTCGGACCACATGTGCACTTCGCCGCCGAGGACCAAATGCGCCTTATCGGCGGCGATCCCCTCCAGCGGATCGTACGAGTATATCAGCCGCCAGTTCTTCATCGGCGAGCAGTAGTCTGCGAACGGGTAGAACGTGGCAAAGTTCTCCGGCCGGAAGTCGAGCCACTGGCCGTGTCCGCAGTCGAGGTACCAGAACTGGTAGTTGCCGACGATGGCGCGGTGGCCTTTATTTACGATTTTCTGCACGGATTCCGTGGACAGCCAGGCTTGCACGATCACCTTGGGGTCGAGCTTTAGGTTCCAGTCGAGGAGCATCTCCTCCCATGCGACGGGGGTGAGCCCCGCGGCGAGGATTTGGTTGTGGATGAAGGTAACGAAGCGCTGGAGCTTTGGTGTGATGACTTCGGTGGAGTTGGAGCCGACGGTGGGGTCGAAGGCGGCGGAGTTGGCGTTGAATTCGTCGCCGCCGGCGTGGAAGTAGGTTGCGCCGGACTGTTTGAGGCGGGGGAGGAGGTCGGTGTAGAGGTCTGTCATGAATTTGTCGACGTCGCGGGAGTCGAGCATCAGTTGGCCGCAGGGGGGTTGTGCGCAGAAGCCGGCCCATGGCTGTGCATTAAAGTTTGCGACTACGCCACGGTTAGCATTGTCGTATTCAAATGTGTGGGTACAGTGGGTGAGAAGGGAGGGAGAATGGAAGGCTTACTGAGCTCTGGGCGGGAGTAGGCGATGGAGGCGGTGTGGCCGGGTGTATCGATCTCCAAGACGACCTTGACGCCGCGCATGCTGGCGTAGAGGTAGATGCCCGCGACGTCCTCGACGCTATAGATCTGCGACTGGATATATGCGCCCTTGGCTGCCAGGTCCGGCATGGACGGGATCTCGAGCGGCCAGGACTGCGACTCGGTGATGTGGATGTGCAGGCGGTTCATTTTGTTCCAGGACAGCGCATCGATGGTGCGCTTGATGTCGTCGACGCTGTAGAAGGAGCGGGCGACGTCGAGATTCAGGCCGCGGTGACTGAATTTTGGCGCATCAGCAATCGCGACGGGCAGGAAGGGCGTGTAGATGCGGTTGTCGCCATCGGAGTAGAAGAGCTGGGTGAGCGAGGTCAGGCCGTGGAGGACACCGAGGGAGGACTTTCCGCAGATTTCGACAGTGGCCTTCTTAAGGTCCGCTGCGTCCTGTTTGATCGTCAGGGTGTACGACTCGTCGATAACGGCGTCGGCGGAGTTGTCGGGCTCCGGTTCGGTTTGCTTGATGAGGATGGTCTTGATTTCGATGGCGTCCTTGCGGGTGAATTTCGGGGTGAAGTCCTCGCCCTTCTTGTGGAACATCCAAGGTACGAAGTTTTCTTTGAAGATCTGGGTTTTGGCGCGCTCGACGGCGGCGTTGATGCGGGTTTCGGCGAGACCTTGCTGGGAGGTGCGTCGCCTTGTGACGGATGAGTAGTCCGAAGACCTGGCGAGCTTGTAGGTCGTTGAGGCCTGTGATGGATGGGCGTTAGCTTGGGTGATTGGAGGAGTATTAGAGGTAAGTACTGACATTGCTGGCCTGAGCATAGGTGATCTCGATCTTGACGCGGCTGTTGATCCAAGCGGTGCCGTTTCCAAGGGATTGCTCCTTCGGCAGCGGCCAGACGCCAGCTGCGGCGGGGAGGACGGCCGAGGCGGCAAGTATTAGAGAGCGTATAAGCACCATCGTTAATATATTTTGTTACTGTTGGAGAGGAGGTTAGCATGAGCGCCTGAAGGATATATATTTATATTCGAATTTATATGCAAACAAAGAAGTGCGGGGTGGACGGTGTGCTCTACCAACCTTGCAAAAGAAGCGGGGAAATTTGTCGCAGATGTATAGATGGTATAGCCCGCGGACGTGAAGTATCTTCTGAAGGAGGGTGAGAAGACGAACGATAGAGAAGCTAGCTTCTGTATCTCTAAGCGCTTGATGAAGGAGAGTGCGTGGTTACACTGCAGAGTGCAGATATCCACAAAGGTAGAATGAGGTACGTCGGTGGTAGAGAGAGAGAGTAGAAGAAGAAAAAGAAATGAAAGAAAGAAAGAAAGTTTTCGTGGGAAGACAAATTAAATAAGTGCTTCCTGCAGCCCTTGAAGATCACGAGCACGTTCCGCTGGACTGACTTGTAGGGAATTAAAAATGAGAGTTGCGCACAATTGCGTCGCCGTCGGTGAGCGTGTTTGGGCACGCGGCGGAGAAAAGTGCGAGAGAACTTGGAAAGAACGTGGTAAGTCGGGTAGACTTCTCGTTGGAGGTAGTCCCGTCAAGGTTGCAATTTGTCGCTTGCCAGATCGGATCGGGTCACGTCGGCCAGACGAATATGCAACCAGAGGCTAGCTGCTTCTTTACAAAGTATGTACCTTGACTAGCGAGCGAGCCGTTATCCCGTGCTGGTGCAACTGTCCAGGGCATGCAGCTAAGATGCGATGGAGGGATGGATGTATCGAGGTGAAGTCGATAGTGGTGTAGTACCGTTGCACGGGCGGGGAGCCTGAGATTATATACACAGGTGCTATTCCCGGGATCCTATCTCTATAGGCTCACAACGTAAGCAGGAGGCATCAAACGTGGTCGATCGAATTAATGATATTACTTGTGTGATATTATCACTCTACCGGACGGACGGGTCGCAGGCGCCCGCTGAGCTGGAAGGAGCAGGAACGAAGACAGGAGAGATTTTCCGTACCTGGGGAATGGGAGTGTTTCGAGCCGAACGGGTTATGATCATGGCCTACGTGAATCAGAAATTTCCATCGGCTGGATATACGGCGATTGCAATAGCGCAAATTGTATAAGCTTGATTGCGGAGAGCTGGACATGGCTGGCCATATGGCTGCTGCTGCAGTGCATCATGCATGCATGGTTGATCCAGGTCTGGGCAATGGGGACCTGCAGAAGGAAGGCGCGACGAAGCAGGTCGAAACAACGTCGGCGGATGTCGAACACGGAAGCCCAGATTGCTGCATCGCCTCAGCAGATGGTGAATCCGAAGCTTTGCGGTTGCACGAATTCGAATCGAATCGTGATGTTTTGATCGATGGAAGTCTCTGTGCGAGTGCGACGAGGCCTAGTTGACTCGCTCGGGTGACCGCCGCTAGCTAGCTGGCTATTGCACCCTGTATATTTTCTGTAAGATATCATCACCATCATCATAACCTGCATGCATCCATTCGAGAGATGAGCTTCCGTCGTGATCGCTCGGCAACATATTACGAGAAGCTTACCTACACGCCCGCCCTCCGCGAGGGATGTTCGATGTTAATCTTCAAGCGAGATGGAAATTAAAGTAAACATCGAGGGATTCTCAGCCAGGGGCTCTGATTCGACCCGCACAGCCCGGGCACTCCTCCAAAAACCAAAAACATCGCGGGGTAGTCTCCGAATATCCGTTCGGATGCGACCTTCTAGAGCAGTGGGGCCGTGATGGATGCTATTGTCGCAAGAGCCCAAATGCATCCTTACCATCTGCACGGCCTGGGATCCAGCGGGCAGATGTAACCGTCCGGCATGTCGATACTTGTAATAAATGGCATGCGGACGAGAAGATCGGGAAGGTGAGGTAGCAGCAGCCAGGCCACCCTGTCTCGCTCACTCGGAAATATTCCAACTCGCTCACATTACTATCTACAACAGGTTATATGGCCATTAGAGAGAGAAGTCTGCATCAAATCCACCCTCGATGGTGTAGTTGGTATCACAACAGGCTGTAATGGTCTTCGGATAACCTCCGAGTCAAACTAGTAACCTGCAGGTCACCAGTAAGTCCCAACTGCCCGCGAGTACTCCTCATACGTCACAGGCGTATCTAACAGAACGACCTAGGTTCGAATCTGGTTCGAGGGAACAACTTCTTTTTTTGCACTTTTTCCTCGTAGACGCCAAGACTTGTTTGCGCGACAAACACCGTGACACGCAACACAGGCGCCAACACTTTTATCAAACACCTGCTGCCGAACACGGGAT
Organism: Orbilia brochopaga; assembly: GCA_036872635.1. Taxonomy (NCBI): domain Eukaryota; kingdom Fungi; phylum Ascomycota; class Orbiliomycetes; order Orbiliales; family Orbiliaceae; genus Orbilia; species Orbilia brochopaga. Next base: position 343,459 of record JAVHNQ010000008.1, on the reverse strand, counting down.
AGCACAGCACACAGCGATACAAAGCTAGCACCTTGTGTCACTACGCATCGCGACGCATTGTGGCCATCCGATGCCATCGGGACTGCCGTTAGACAATAGATCCGCTGCCGTCTGTTAGCTTCTCATTGGCCTGGTCACCCGTCCTGTAGCGCTGGTGCTACTCTCCCGCAGCGCCACGAACGCGATCCTCATCTTCCCACAAGTATCCAACCACCCATCCCGTCGGCATCTATAACCATGAACAACTCTGCCTTCCGCAAGCTGGTCAACGACACCCCGCGGGTCGACCGCTCCTCCGCCGCCGGGAGCAATGCCCCCTCGTCCGCCGTCCCGTCGCTCGGCTCCCGCCAGCGGGCCTCCATCCCGATGACGCCGTAGGTATCTTCCCTGCGCCGTACATCCTATGTAACACTGCTAACTATCTGACAGACGCTCCGTCGGCTTCACTTCCTCCTCGAACTCCTTCGCGCAACAGGCCGCCGCCTACCGTCTCCAGCAGAACCCGCCAAAGGAGAAGAAATTCAAATCCTCCGCCCCCTTGGGTTCGAAACTGCCACAAGGCTACGTCGACCGCACAAAGTTCCGCGATGACGATAGTGAAGGTCCCACCGACGACGCGGAGCGCCGGCTCGCCGCCCTGATGGAGCTCGTCCAGGAGGGCAGCCTGACGCGGGAGGAGGCCATCGAGCAAAGTAAAGCATTCGGCGGGGACCTACAGAGCACACATCTAGTCAAGGGGTTGGATTTCAAGCTACTGGAAAGAGCGCGGAAAGGCGAGGATGTCATGTCCGGCGGGACGGCAGCGGCTGACGTCGACGAGGATATGGACGAGGAGCTCGACAAGGCGCTAGAGAAGGAAGTCGAGGTCGTCCGACGGGATAAGCGGAAGGACGACGACGATGACGACGACGCCGCGCCGAAGAAGAAAACACGCGCGGAAATCCTAGCGGAATGGAAGAAAAGCCGTGAGGAAGCCGCCGCGAAGAAAGCCGCCGAAACAGCCCTCGGCTCCAAATTCAAAAAGATCTCCGAGAAGGAAAAGAAACCAAAGGCGTCAAAGGGGGATAAAGCGTCTTCAAAAACCGCACACCAACACGACGCCTCGTCCAGCAAGAAGCGGAAACGCGACCGCGAGGATACATCCAAGCTGAAAGAAACCGTGATAGACAACGGCACAGTCCTCGGCATGCTTCCGCCAGCGCTACCGTCCACCAAACCCGCCGAGGCACCCGCCCCATCCGCCGACGAAGACGTAAACATCTTTGACGACGCACCGGACGACTACGACCCGCTAGCAGGGCTGCAGGACTCCGACGACGAGCCAGCCTCCGACGACGACGAAGGCGAAGTCAAAGACACCAACGAGACATCCCGAAAGCCCGACACCCAACCATCCATACCCCCTCCCCAACCCTCCACCCGCCCCAAAAACTACTTTTCCACATCGGCCAAAGACGCCGAACTAAACACCGAATCAATAGCCTCCAAACCGCTAAGCGGGCAGGACCTCGCAAACACAGCCGAACTCTCAGCAGCCATCAAAAAGGCCGCGCAGATGAGAGAACTGTCGAAAGCAGCATTGGACAGCGAGGAGGCGAAGAAGGAGGCACGGCATAAGGCTATGTTGCTGGCGGCGGCGAGGGATGATGAGGATGTGGATATGGGGTTTGGTGGCAGTAGGACTTTTGGTGACGATGATGAGGAGGATTTGGGCGTGGGGAAGAAGCGGAAGAGTAAGAAGAAGAAGGCGTAGTTGGCTTTGGTGGATTTGTACGATAAGTGTATTGCATAGATTTTATTATATATATATATATCATTTGGAGGCGGCCGCGATTTCAAAACTTCACCCAAGATATAAGAAACCCCACGGATACAGGTGCTCATTAAGGAATCAAGGATACAACACCGATTCCATGAGATATTGGTATCGTCGTTCTTTCTACGTTTGCACGCCACAGTTACAATTAGACCAAGCCTCGAAGGGTCAGCGTCCCCGACACTACATAGAGCTTAGACTAAATTATATTATAAACTCCTGAGTGAGAAAAGGTCCGACGGACACTCTGACCTAGACACCCTCATTTGCATGCTGCTTCACAATAAACGGATGCCGATAATGTGCTTTGGTTATCAAAATAAAAGATCAAATATCAAGGCGCGACGCAGTGAAAGTATATACATAAAAAGGCACCTCCGCACAGTACCTTGATCTTGAAGGCAGACCAGCCGGGCATGCGTCGGCTACATCTTATGAGCAACAAAGGAAAATCTAATAAATATGCATACCGTCCCCCTATCAGTCATTGGCTGTCAGGCGTCGCGAGTAAGAGCTTGACGACGTGACGAGCGTAACCATCTACTACCTCAGCTTCTCCCTCTCCTCCTGGAACTTCCTCCTCTCCTCCCCTCCTCCTCTACCTCCTCTTTCCCCTCCTCCCTCTTCCGCTGCTCCTGCCTGAACCACGTCGTATAGTCGGAGCGAGCAATATGCATCTCTCTCTTGCCCCGCTCCAATTGCAGATCCCTCGCGGCGACGGCTGACTCTCTAGATGCGAGCCATCCCGTTGAGATCGCCCAATCTCGCTGCTGCACGGCAAACTTCTGCTGTGCATCTTCGAGCGCTGCCTGTCTTTGTCGCAGAGATGCATTCTCGCGTTCGAGGATGCTTTCTCTTTCTTCTAGCTCCTTTTCCCTGTCCTCGATCTCGCTAGCTTGTCGCTTCAGCTGCGCTTCGAGCTGTGATAAGGTCTTAGCGCGACCTTTGCGAGTTTCAGCTTCCTATTCTCGGTTTATCAGAGATTATACTACATCACTTATACAAGCTGGCTCGGAAGACTGAAATTCACCAAGGCGTAGATGTAAGCGTCATGTGCAAATGGAGATATGGCGAAAACGAACCCAGCGATTGCCGCCATAGCCCAAATAAACATATCACGCCGCACAGGGCAATCGAGACCGACTTCCTGGTTGGTCCCAGGTAAGATAGGAGGTTTGCCGCCGTATCGTTGGCGACCATGAATAAGTTCAGGACTAGAACAGATATAATGCCTCCCAGAGACAGTTTGAAACATCTTCGCCGTATCCCATCTACCTGTTCGTTGTAGCTTTGGGCGTCGGGGAGGCAGCACAGGGGAGGCGGCGCCGGCACATGACGGCATTCGCATCCTTAGGGTTCGGGAACCAGGCCTTCGCATTCTTCTCCACGGCAGACGCCATCAAAAAACACTCAGATGCAGAAGAGTGGAATGAGAATTGAGAGTTGAGATAGATCTGTGGGCAATGGCTTATGATGATTCGCGCAGCGGTCATGAATTCGAAGGGCTCGTGAGAAACGGGTGATGGATGATGAAGCTCGCTACTAGGTGGAAACACGGAGATATATACATTAATTGTTCGATCGAGTATATGCGCAACACGGGCATCTTGCGAACACCCGTGGGCAAGATTAGCGTCTGGCGCCGAGACTACTTGCGAAAGTCATCCTCCGCCGTCAATTATTTCTGGCGATTTTGGGATCTAGGACTTTCTTACAGCAACGACGCTGGGATCGCCTAGTGATTGCCGCGATTAACAGGCTTAATCAAGCAAGCGAGGTGGAAATGTGTTGACGTGTGGTGAATCCACAATGCAAAATACAACAGAGTTCTAGTTGGGAATAGATATCGACCTAGACCTTCGCAAACACCGGCTCACCGAGAGGTTTAAGATATCCGGATGGGCTAAATGGCCCAGGCCACTCCTTCTAAAGACTTTCGCTACCATCGATGGCCGAATAACCACTCCTCAAACTAATACACCTTCGTTGGAACAACCGTGACGTCTCCGAAGTATATCACGACCGTGATCTCTTAGCTACGAACATTAACGCTCTCTTATATATACGATACTCAGCATACAACATGTCTGCTGCCAGTAGCTGGTTATATGTTCAACAGACGCTCAATAGCATGAGGTCATGGCATTGCAATGATGCATATAGCACCCCCGGCTGGTGGCGGCGACCAGAGTGGTGGCCACCAGAGTGGGATTCGGAGTCAGAGCCAGAAACCTCAACCCAGGAAACCTTCGGTGCCCGTGTTACCAGATGGAATCGTTCATGCGGTAAGGACAACATGGCAATCGGCTCGCCCATCACGCTGCAAATACCGTTCGAAGCCGACGACGCCACTGTATTTGGATCTCGTCCCGACAACATATTCACGCCTATCGTTGCGCTGTACGATCCAGTCACTCGGAGACTCGTCAGGCGTAACAAAGTGCTGCTTATTCGACACCTCGGGTGCCCGGACACCATTTGGCATGCGGTATATCATAAGAGGATTTGGCGGAACCAGAATATACTCAACATCGGCATTTGGCTCGCTGACATGTCGGTCGGCGCCTCGATTCCACTACTGTATATCGAGGATTTGAATAGAGGATTGTGGTGTCCGAAACCTTCTGCGTTTATCATGTCAGAGCTGTGTCGTCTGGTGGGCCGGTTCCGTTTTCCAGGCTCCAAGACTGACATTGAAGTACTCTTTGAGGATGAGCCTTCAATAGTCTCTGAGAAAAAGTCTTTGAAATGGCCCTCTGAATCAACTCTGGTATAGCCAGCTGAGAGTCTTTGACGTAGATGTCTTAGGCTTCAAGATCCAGGGCCTCGGTGACTAGCTCTCATGCAGCTCCATGAAAGGCTTGTACGTTATGCCTAGAGAATGGCAAGCTAGCAAATGTCAGCTATCATTATCTCTTGTAGGCCCTTCTAGAGGTCGCACGTAGGTTAGCTCGCTCACCAAATGTTAGGTACATGTCCAAGCTTCACGGCCAGCACATTTACAAGATCCTTTTTTATTTCTTCAATGGAAAACCTACAACCCTATCACCTGGTCTTACATGCAGAGTTAAACTACATGGATTCGCGTGCGCAAAGCGATTCTCTTATAAATCGCTTTTCTCGTGAAACCAGACTGCCGTAATTTTGGCCTGCAAAGCAGGTCTGCCGTCGGCAATAAAATCGCTATATCCAAGCTAAGAGTCTAGCCCGAGAACAAAGCTAAGACAACGGTGCTAACAGGCTGTATAATATAAGGAGAACTGAATTCTTGTGAGCAATGGATTATCGACATGCATCGCAAGGCCTTATGGTATAAGACGCGACCTCGAATCAAGATACGAATATCGCACCAGGCCGCTTAAGTTATCTGATCCGACTCTGAATTGATTTCGCAAAACTAAACTGCACGAAAGTGTGAATTTGGGATATGATCTAACATATCTACACGAGGCGTCTGGAATGAGCGGAAAAGATCAAATTTTGTACTGACCGATGCTAAATACATTGTATCTTGAATTGTGTGGACATTAATTCTGAAGGTCATTCAAGATGTCAAATTGCGTCCACCATGTGAGAGTCGGCTCCTGAAGCCGTTTTCGTAGTAGCTTTCCAATTGCGTACAAAATCAGCGATGTACTGATGATGGTACCGCCCTGTGTCCACAGCTTCCAGAGCCAAAGAATGGCACCAAGGGTCGACCTCGAGGAAAAGCGCAACCATGTCTATACGCCCCATATATACGGCATATGATATTGCCGATGTGCGATCCCCACATGGTGCATATATATTCGCCCCCTCAGAAAGAAGATATGTCACAAATTCTAGAGAGCCTTCATCGATTGCGTGGTTTAAAGCTGAACGACAATATGAATGTTCATCTCCCTCTGCTTCACTCAAAAGTAATTCCGCCTCGTTGACATCGAATCCTCTCTGCAGCAGTTGTTTGACGCCCTCTGGAAATTTCCTAACAGCAGCGTATACGACTAAATCATAGTCGTGTCTCTTGAGAGTTTGCACCACGCTTGGTTCCATAAGATCAAGGAGCTGGCCAAGCAACGCCGCATCGTGACATATTATGGCCAACTTCATGGCCCAGTAGTATAATCCAGCTTTCTCGTCCTCGGAATTGAAATCCCAGTCATCTCTGGAGTATTGTGACACTTCCAATACATATCGCAACACCGCTTGAACTGTGGATATATACTGAAAGCTAAAACCAGATCCAGGCGAAGTGGTTGCACTTTCCTGGTCTAAGTGCATGCCCCAGACATGCGGAAGAGCATAATGGAGTAAACTGAGGTCCTTGCAGTTGACAACAAGTAGTTGCACAGCATCTATGTTGTTGTCGCGGACAGCAAGATCGAATTTCCGCTCAAATGATAATCTCCGAGAGCGATCCCTCCATTGCTGACGAATACGATGGAGATCTCGGTCATAGATAGCTCCAGCAAATTCCGGCCGAATGATAGGATGATCGTCCTGGGATGTATGGTTGAATAAACAGGATGTGTCCGCTTTTCTCCTTACTAGAAGGCAGAATATGCGAGGATCTTGCAGAGAAAACGCTATTTCGATTGGTTTCAGTTTGTATGTGCAAGTGGAATCGTGGACAGCTGGGAAGCGTTTCCTTGGCCAGAAAGGCGGTGGCCATATTTCAACCCACCTCGAGTCTACCCCGACATCTGCATCAATATCAGCACCAGAGTCGATATAAAAATTGAGCATAGATTCAATCCTTGCTGGCGTCAGGCCAAGGCGCTCTTTAAAACGGTCTAGGCGTAGCACCCAACCCCAGAAATACGATCTCCAGAAAGTCGTTTCATATAAATTGAGGTCCAGGCCCGAGAACTTTTCTAGGACACAGAGGCACGATCTGCGGTCAAAATAGTAGTTGACAAGAATGGGTGAACTGTAATCGGGAGCTGGAAACGAATCGACCACCCGTCGAAAGACTTCTTTGGGCTCGGAAGAATGCTTCCTCACTGCTAGAATGATGTAATCTGCTATACTCGGAGTACCGTAGGGTAGAAGGTACAGCAATTTATTTGCCTCGTCATCGACACCCGTTGCAAGGCTGGGCTTGAGCCCCCGGAACAGCCTCCAGCCAGCAGCGCGCTCCTGCTCGTAGGCACACGCATCTCTTAATATTTGGAAGAAGTCGGGGAAGTCAAAGATTTCCCAGGTGTATCTGGAGGGTATGCTACGTGATGAGGCTGCTTGCTGTATCGCTCGGTATAATGTTGGTTTGAGGTGTCTAAGTAGCACGAGAGTGATCTCCATATTGTTGTTCAAGATCGCCTGGTAGAGTAAAGTCGGGATCCGGTGGGTGAAGCCAGCGTCTATCAACAGACGCAATTCCTCCGCGTCTTCCGACTGAAGATGTGTATACATATAATACCCAGCCCGAGACCCGAACAAAAGCAATGCCTCGAGAGGAGGAGTATTATAATTGTACTGAGACAGGTCTAGTAGGCCTTCAATACTTGCTGCAGGTATCTCATCTGGCTTCCAAAGTCGAAAAAATATAGAGAGCCCCTGCTGAGCCGCCATACACGCCCGAAGAAGGGATGATGCGTCTCTAGCTGAGTTCGGCCTCATGTCCAGCTCGTTGAGATCCGTTACGAGTTTTCTGGCGAGTTCCGTGTCGCTTAATAAACTGGGACGACTGGGCAGAATAGATGCATTCTGAGAGGTCTCGTTGGGGGGGCGTCTCGGAAGAGACCATACCAATATAAGGACGAGATCGTACAATTGTAAGACGATCCGGGGATGCGACTTCCGAATCGAGAGAACCATTTCATCGTCTCCCCTGCTATAAAAACAAGGCATTAAGACTTCACAGACGGCTGAGATAGAAGGAGAATCGTTTGAAAGTAGCTTTTTCAACAAGCCGCGAAGTTTGAATTCGTTTATTTTATCAAGGAGCTCGTGGATATCATCCTCGTCAAAGATGTTATTTGATATATCGTAGACGAGGCGGCGTATCAGAGAGGAAAGCGGATGTGATTGCTGAAATGTAATCCGAGAATTGCTGTCATCTCTGCGGGGATGATTGAGGCGGAGAAATTGATCGAGCGATGTGCCAGCTTGCCAAATGGGCAGGGTTTGAAGGACAGAAATCGGGATGCTCCTTTTAATGGCAGGCCACGCTAACTGCATGCCATCTGCTGGTGGTGTGTGAACTTGCACTAGGGATTTTTCTTTGGAAGAGGGATCTGTGATGGTATCTAAGCACACATAGACGTATGTCCATCAGTGTGCCGCTCCAATATAGAACTTTAACAGATAGAATGAGTTAGGACACACCTTTTTTCATCATCATCTTATCAGTGAATGTGATATTCCTTGAGACCCAGCGTTTGATTTTTCGATCGCTAACGGTGACAATACCACCGATGAGAACTTCGGACTGCTTCCCCAACTCTTCGCGGGCACACAGCACTGGATGGAGGTTTTCGTATTCTTCGTGCTTTAGCCGCTTTCGACAACCCCATTTCTGAAGCCGATCGCGATATTGGGTCATCCTGCACGACATCCTCAATGATTAGAATATGTTTATCTCAGGAAATCGAGGTTGTTCTGTGTGGAATCGGACAAGCGCAATAACCTTGGCCGAAGGGGTAGCAGTCTAGTTTTACGAGGCAATGATACATACGTTGCATCTAAATTGAATTGTTCGTTGATTGCCTTTCGAACATCCTCCACTTTGTACCCGAGAACCACATAGAGCAGCTCAATCTCTTTCCGAATTCCAGGCTCATCAAGTCTAGAGCACCGGGGCGCTCTCCGTCTTTTCACTACCACTGACATAATTCTCCCTATGCTCTGACTTTTGGTATGGTGGGGAGCAAGCTGACAGATTTATACCGCAGGCGTATGACTTCTGGTCCGGTAACACTATGATTGTGTTGACGGTGTGATATTTTGCTGCGTCAGCTTGAACAGGTGCACAGCAGAGTAACAAGGCTATAATATTGGGAAAAGGACCAAGGTCAAAAAAGAGAAAGGTTTCGAGAGTTAGACTTTAGGTAGGCGTAAATTCTGTGCTAACCTGTAGATCAGATTTTAGCATGCTTGTAGATTAGTGAGGTTTGGGTCGGCATCGTGGATTTTGGCAGTGTTCTTATACACATCTTCGATCTTCGGCCGCCCTTCCCAGCCAGCTTCTCATTGGACCATTGCATTTTGTCGTTAAAACCTTTGCCAAGAATTCAAGGAGAGGGTTGCATGCCAACTTGTCTCGCAGCTGCAGTATCTCAGCTCGGACACTTGATCAGCGTCACCGAGACTCACACTCAATTTGCTTTTGGAGGAGCTGAGCTAAAGCGATTTGCGCTTTGGGCATTTGGCAGCCTGTGAGATGCAGAGAAGTGGCTCAAAAGTAACGATCAAGGACATCGACGAATAGCGTTGCGGAGTCGTGAAGTAGTTGCGCATTTCCCTGTTCGGAAGGACATGCTTATGTAAACATACTCCAGGGCGTGAACCAAGGCCCTCGCTTCCACCCGACATCGTTCATCCACCACTACCAGCCGCACCTGTCATTATTCACGATGGCCTTGGTACCACAAGCACACTCTTTTGAAGCCCCAAAAGATTTCGATGAAGGTCAGCTCCACCTTGCTCCGGTGCCCTAGCCCCTCCTCTTCCTACGGTCGTTAACCTATCTGCTACAGAGCTTCTCATCAAATCCCGACTCGTGACCGTCGAACTCAAAGCGATCAATCGCGTCCAGAAACGCTGCCACACCATCACCGCTGCCGAAAACCTATTAACAGATGCCCTCAACTCTGCTGCCGCAGCCGCTGACGGCGCCATGGAGATGGCGGACGCGAAAGGCGATGCCAGTACGCTGCCGCTGGATGAGCGAGTGAAGAGCGCCGCAGAGAAGCTCGAAGAGGAGATTTTACTGGACTTCGCACCCTTGGAGGAGGCGTTGATGCGTATACAACTACTCACAGCTGCGAATCGGAAGGAGGTCGCACGATATGAGCAGAAGAAGATGCAGATCGGTATGGACGGCAGCCTTTCCCCCTTCGGCGTATCCTTGTCTCTCCACGGTCTACACCCCTCTACAGCAAGGTCCAAACTATGGAAATCTACAAAGTTGAAGCTGACTCGCACATGGCATATCCAGAACAAGCATCGCACAAAGCTCGCAGCGAAATGGTCGAACTCAATGCCTCCCTGGAGGAGGCACGCAAGCTCAAACACTATAAGCTTGAATACGATGTCATAGCCACCGAAATAACCGCCTCCCCGAATAGCCAGAAAACCCGTCAAGCGCAATACGACAGCATCGCGCGTCTAAACGCCGAAATCGATGCGCTGGAACGCGAAAAAGCAGAGTACGGGAAAGTCTGGGCGGCGCGACGTGGGCAGTTCGGCGCCATCGTCGAAGCCTTAATGGGCATGCAGGCGCAGATCCAGGAGGATAAAGAAGAGCAAGAGCGGCGGGAGGGTCTCGACGACGATGATGACGAGGGAGACAAACCTGATACTGCTAGCAGTGGTGTCAAAGCAGAGGGAGAGACGACACAGGACGCTGAAAAGAGCGGAGAGCAGCCGCCTTCGAAGGACGGTAGCAATGTGAAGCAGGAGGGCGGTGACGTCATCATGGAAGACACGCAGATGGAGGAAGGCGAGCGGCTGAGTACGAGAAATCAGTCAGAGGCTACATCGCCACGGTTTGAAGAAGGTGAGGAGATCGAAGAGGGTGAGGAGCGGGAGGACGGCGGGACAGAGGTAGCGGATCTGTCGGTAGCGCCGACACCGGGGATGCAGGAGGGTTCTTTCGAAGAAATGGAGACAGACGATCGGCCCCCCGACCGGGACGATGATATGGATGATGACGGCGCCATCGAGGAAGGAGAAGAGGAAGAGACGCGAGATTCTAGGGCATCTAGCTCGTGAAGGCTCCGATATAGTATTGTCACAGGACAAAGTTTTGTATCATAGCTAGGATATAGATGGGATCTATGGGAGGGGGCGTTAACATTGCGAGACCAATACAACAGTTACATAAATCTTACTCGATACAGCCAAATTTTCTTCAACAACCTACTTACATGCAGACAAGGCGGATTGGTGCAGCCCAGAGCTGCAACCCTCCTTGAAATTCATCTTGCACAAAGATTGCATGGGTCAGTGACACTGCTGCGATTTTCTCTTTGTCTTTCTTGATAGATATCAAGGATTTCTGCTGCAAGCAGACACCCGCGGATGCATACATCAAAGATCACAAGGCCGCCAGACCAGGACACTCTTGAGGGCAACGACGTGGCTTGCATCAAAGCTCTTGGAGCCAGATAAAAGTCCCTTGATAGCCCTCGCAATGCCATCTTTCAGGCATAAATTACAAATCCAAGGACCGTGGGCCCCGCTTCCATCTTCATAACTCATATACAGCGACATCCGGCTCGTCGACTACGCGGAACCAATATCTTCCCTCGTATATATTGATAGACCCGATTCTATACTAGGATTCTAGTCTCCGGGTAAGCAACATCATGCGACTACATACGTACAGTTTCAAAAATATAGCAGTGCGTGACCGCATTTACATACTCCTCGCCAATCAGTTCCGGACAGGCAAGCTTGATACACAAAGCGGGCACTATCTTTTAGGAGTTAGCCTCGTCAGCTTTTATGCTGTGTCGAAAGGGGTTGCGACGGGCAGGATGACCAAAAGCCAGATATCGGTACGTCATCTGAATCTGGGTACTATGGCTTATCAGCGTCAACATCGAGGCTCTGAGCTAACGTTATAACATCTACCATGCATATGAGATAGATAGGTCGCGACGGCCTCATTAGTCGAAAAACATTTATCAAATACGCAGAGGACCTACGACTTAGAGAGGAATTCAACCAGATCACCGGCATGGCCGTACAGGTCCACCACAGGCGACGAATAGTCACGATCGCACAGGCGCACGTCGCGGCGGTGTACATAGACAGTACCCTGATGGGCGAAGAACTCGCATTTAGAATCTGGATGGATGCGTATATGACAGCATATGAGAGAGTAGGGCTCAACGAACAAATGGAGAAGGTATCTACTTGAGTGACCGAATCAATGAATTTTGCCCGACGTGCCCCAATGCAAACACACCAGTATAAGGCCGTTGGTTTCTCTTGATCTCTCTATAATGTCAAAGTACCTGATTGTGCTGTGTAAGCTAACAACTATTTGCATTGTTATAGAGCTTGAGATACAGCGATCCTGAGTCTAAGCGCAAAAACTAGGGGTGTGGACTTAGTCAACCAAGAGAGCACCCTGTTTACAAAGAGCTCATTGGCTACATGGTCACAATAGAATGCCTTCTGGTTGAAATTTGAATCTCGAAATTCAAGGTTAGAATATACGTCGTGGAGCAGTATGGGAAACAGGTTTAGTCAAGCTTTCATAGGTTGCTTGTTAGCCAAGGTTGGGGCCGGAAGTTGGCAGTCAGGAACCAGTATATACGTATACTGGTGCTATAGCTAGGACAAATTCGAAACTCGGTCTATAGATCAGACCGAGAAAGGGAATATGAATTAATGAAGTATATTTGGCCTTTAGCCAGGCCATCCACATGCGCAACTATCGCCGCATGGGCTTTCGCATATATAATATATATATGCCCGACATACGAGACAAAGAGCTACGGCTTCAGCGTAATTCTGGAGACATGTTGGTGAAGGCTTCGGGAGTCTATTTATCATAGCTTAATCTAAGGGACCTGAACGAACATGGGGCGGATTATATTAGCATAGTCCGATAGCAAACCCGGAGCTTAACACTTTACGATATATTATAGATCTAGACTGTGAATTTGATACTGTCTGACAAACACTCTAGTGGTGATATCGAGTTTTAATGCGAACTAGTGAGTGCACCTTTGCTAACCCTCGACAATTTAACTATCAATAGTTAGAAACCAACAACACCACAAGTGTGGTATATCGATCGAACCTCCCAAGACCAAAGTCAAGCATAGGTGCTACACAATACCGATGCTCATTGAGAAATACTTTCAGCTTTCGTTATTCAGAAATACCCAAAACTAACTGACCACAAAATCACTGCAGACTGCACAGCTTGCAGCAACGTCCCTTACTGATCAAAGCCCATACCGAGACGTCTAGACCGCAACCCAGAACATGTGGTGACCTGACGCGGGCCCTACGCCTTATTTGGTCCCAACTTGCCAAAGGAGAAGCCCAACTTGCAATGGCAAGGGGAGACTGGCGCATGTGAGGCGGACCAAACCTCTCTTTGCTCCGAGGGTGAGGGCAGTTGTCCGCTTTGTAGCAGTACCGTAGTATCTGGTACTCCCTGATTGTCCGAAGGGACTATCGAAGCCCTTGCACGAGTCCTACGTATCAATACAAAGGCATACGTTAGCAAAGAGACTACAAAGAATCTATAGATGCATATATGGATCTAGAATAGAAGTTCTGGCTCTAGTGAGACTAGATGTATAAGTATACCTTCATGTACTTGTCAAAAACTCCACCAGCCCACGCAGTAAAGCGGGCAGGGTCATTGCGGCAGTCGCGGTGAACTGCAGCCGCATATGTCTGCGAGATGCGAGCGAGGGATTTCACGCCAGTTTGCTCCGGGAGCTTCTGTTGGGTCGTTTTTTCGAATAGCTCTTTCAACTCCAGATCCTTGCAGATCTTGGCCTGCGTAGTCTTCGCAACGACGGAGTCGCGACGTTCCTAAATGTTTACGACGTGGCCCATGTATCAGCGAAGTCATAGATTGATAGACGGCAGGCAAGCTCAGTGCTGGGGTATGATTGCATTGCAGTGTACACTTATAGTCTTGCTCGTCTTGTCCTCGTCTTTCAAGTTATATTCGACAGCGGCCGCATTCATTATGGCGGTGCCGAAGAGGTAGTTGTTCCCCTTGCAAGGTTTGGGAACTCTGTTTCCCTGCGCTGCGAAGTTCAGTGGTCCCTGAGCGAGACCGCCAAAGTATCCTTTGAGGATGGCTGGATCTTTGAACACGTGCTGGCTCATGCTGTGTATCTGTCTAGTCTCGATGCTTAGTCTACGCTGAATATGAAGTTTGGCTTAGAGATAGCTGCGATTCACAGCCAGTTATGGAGACGGGTACTTCGTTGATATATATAGAGGTCTACGATGAAAAGGCTACGCAATCTGGGGTTTTATAGACGGTCTGCAGAAGTAATATGACAATGCCCAGCAGATTCCATTATGCATCATTAGGTATTCTCAATTCTTCTGGGTTCTTGAAGATGACAGGCTATGGGTGAAGCTATTCACCAAGCTTTTATCAAACCTTCCATAGGATGCCATTGAAATAGTTAACATCCATAGCTTTCCATCATACTAGAGCAGCATGTGTTCACATAACTTTTCCAGTTTGAGATCAAACGGCTATCGGATGGGATGGATGGTCACCCATATGGTTAAGTCCTATGATATTTCCATTGTTGGAGCCATATATGTCTAAGCGCTGCAACATCGCCGGACTGACATTCGAGATCCATCTCAGCAATGAAATATTAGAAGCAGCATTCTGGCAGCTAGTAATACCCTTGCGCTCATAACCATCCTCAAGTTCCAAATTTGCCACCATCATTGCCTCCTCCTTTGACGCCCGCTCGCTCCGTAGACGTATCCACACAGCCGCCGTCCTACGACGCGTCTATAACCTTTCACCACAGCAACATCTAGGTTGCAGAATACTAGCCGCGGTAACGGGATCTACGAAAGGACACCGGTGGCAAAGTGCGTGCCGTCGGCGTCTTGACACAAAAAAACTGTGACATGGTAACGTCGCAGCTCATGAGCAACCTGGCAAAGCCCCAGCGATGAGCGCTATCAATGATCATAAACGTATCTATGCAGGCTGAGTGTATACCAGGTTGGGTCATGCAGGAGTCCTGCTCAGAGCTTTAATGGTACTGTAGCCGCCCAGCTTGAACGGCTGGTAGGGTAGCTCGCAAGCACGTCCGTGGCAACGTATGGTATCGGTATATGGTAGCTGGCTGGGGCTCCGGGCCAAAGTTTGGACTCAGTGGGGAATGTTTTCCTTCGTCCGGTGGAGGAAGGCTCAAGCCTAGACCATCGAGTAGTCCAATTGCAGTGATTAACCGGCCGCGGCCGTACACACGTGGATACATGTATATCTAGCCAGGCAGTATATATAGCTGGTAAATGTTCCGCAGATATCAGCATAAGCATCCTACTGGATGTAGACGGGCGAATTTGCTGTCCATTGATTCAGGACCTTAGACGCAATTCCTGACTACGATATGGAACTATGACAAACCTCATGGTGCAGCTATAGCTATGCAAGCTGACCAAAAATGTATAACTTGAGCTCCATACTAGAGGGTGTAACCTGGGCGGACTGGCCCCGAGACTAAGGTGTAACCAAATAGCTCAGAGACCTCGGGGTCGTGTTGCCATTGTTGTATTTTCCGCGTTGCACAGCTCGTTGGCATCGGTCAACCCGGCCGTTCAATGTTGATAAACAATGTCCGACGGCAAGCAGGTCACGTCACCCATCGCCGTCTCCCAGGCAAAAAAGCCTCCTTGGAACCGCTATCGATTGCAATCTAGTTTCAGCCCCACAGCCGACACCTCCTGACCTGCGCTGCACCAGCTTACAAACGCCGACTGATTGTCCTGAAGGAAGTAAGGAAGCTACGGGCCGTCTCTACTTTCCTCGGCAGCTCGGTAGGTATGTCACTAGCATGTAATTCCTCGTATCGCGGCCTGAGGAACGCGCAAGGACCAGCTTCTCAGGTCAGGTTCCAGTTTGAAATAATGCGCTCAGCAGGGCGTCGTTTGATTCGCTGTCAAAGCGTCAATCAATCAATCATATCATCCGTCTGGAATCCTGCGGCTGACTATAACCAACTAACTCGCGGAGCTAACCTTACAGCTAGGGTCAGTAGGTTAAGTCCTTACTTGACCAACATGCTAACCAACAGAGATTAATATTGCAGGTGAGCTCAAGGTTTGTTACCCAAGCCGGATCGGACGATAAAGTTGAGATTAATTGGGACTGTTGTCATGTCACCGGTGTGCAATTGAGCAGTTTGGACGCGTCGATCCGCTGTTGCTTGAGCTATGAGACCCACCGCCAGCCGTGCCGTCTTGCATAACATAGGTATACGGTCGGTATGTATGCGGTTTGAGCTGCTACGCATCGAGCACCTTGCATATGAACATACATACGAAGGACGGACTGATGCGATGCATGCGATGCGATACGATATCACAAAAGGCATCCGGAGCTCCAAGAAGACTTCTCCTCGATAGTAATAAGTAAGGATACTTGTATGCTTTATCAAGAGTACGTGTAATATCAAGCTATAGCGCGGAGAAATGTGGAAAGTGAGGTGTCAATCAATCAATCAAAAATGCAATAAAACGTTAAATTTTGCCTCCCCCGTCCGGTAAAGTCATGTTATGTCAAAAACGCCCTGTCACTCATTTTATTTTACTTTTCAGCTCTGCGGTGCGTGTATTTACGGAGTTTCAAGGTTGACGGCGTGGCCGGCCGGCCGGCGAGTGGACGAGTGCTGTGCGTTGATTGCTCGAATGTATGCATTGTTCCGCAGGAGAATTAATATTTCGCACTTCGAAGCGCCCGGAAGGAAGGATGCTTGGGATGGAAGCAAAAAAAGCTTGCATACAAGCGGACATGCGTGCAGAGGATATCAGATGTCGCAGATCCGTCCGGAATTCGTCCAGTCACGTCGGTCGATCGAGTGGATCTGAGGTTGCATGCTCGACCGACATGGATGGGTGCATGAATGTTTTGGTCGAACGGCAGCTTGTGTATCATATCATGTCACCTGCGGGCAGCGGATGGTATTCTAATCGGTTACGTACTCCGTATAGTAGGGAAGTATGTTTTCACCTACGAATCCTTATCGACCCATCCGGGCTGAGATGCAGCATGCTTGCACATGCATTGCACGATCTTTTACGTTACGGGTAGTATATTTTGATTATTTTTTTGATTCGGAGCTTAAAATATACAATAGCTATAGACGGGATCGGATATCGATGTGATATCATGCAATTCGGATTGATGCGAATCGGTGATGGTATGGTTGATTAAATTAATATCTTGTCGATATTACGCAAGTGGATTTAGAGAATCTTGCCAGCCTACCTATTGTGCCTAATATAAATAAAGTATCTAAATTGCGATGGTGATTGTGATGGAGGTGCGGGATGGCCATAAGGATGGACGGGATAGCTAGGCGACGTCATGTTTGCGTCGCGCGGGTGATAGAAGCAGAATTGGAAGCAGAAATTTTCGCGACGGCAGCGTATACCGAGGAATTGGCACCCTTGATCAAATTCACGCTGCAGAGTCCCCAGCCGTGCGTGCATGCCTCGCGGAAAGCGTCTGTAGCTAGCGAGAGCGGCTTCCTCGGGATTCTTTTTGAATTCGGGCGTTGATTTGAGTTTTTCTCATAATAGTTTGTCTTGCTTTCTCTTTGCGACTTCTAAACGAAGAATGCCTCGACGGCAGGAACGTAACGTAACGAACGAGTTTGTCAGCGTTTCTCGCCAGGCCGGTCCGTGTATCGAATTACGATCTGTGGCTGGCTAATTAGCATCGAAGGGGAAACTGCGATCAGACTTTTTTTTGCAATTGTTGTTCGGAGTAGTGTACCTGGATGATTGTATCCTTCCGGGCACGGCATGGCAGAATTATTGATACAAAGTATGGACTTAAGTCCCTGTAAGCTTAGTTACGTATGGACGGCACGCCATTCCTGCCGGTGACTTTTTCTACGATAGACGTTTCGTTTTCGATAGAGAGCGGGTGCCTGGCGCAGCAGCCATTGCCAGGCTGCTGCTGGCTGGCCAGGCTGGCTTTGAATCAACCGGTCCCTTGTCGAGGACTCAGTTTGCATACCTGCATCCGAGGAATTGTAGTGTCTCTTGTGTGCAATTGGGATAGTCAGACGTCAGTCAGCAGCGTGCGAACAGGCGAAATTGAGATTTGCCGTCTCACCCACGCGGGCTTGGGATTGAGATTTTCATGATGATACATCCGGCTAGGTGCTTGGTATGATGCGATACAGGCACGGCTGGCCATGGGCTGAGCTCGCTGAGACTTGCACTTTGCATTCGCACTCGCATTTGCACATTGCACCTGCACCTGCACTTGCAACTTGCAAACTTGTAACTGTAACTGACTAGTAGATGCCATGACGTGACAAGGGCCCTGGCTGGTCTGTCGGCCGGCTGCATGCACACGAGGAGAGCGAACAAGCATTCTTTTCTTCCCATTTCGTGCGACCTGCGGAAAGAAGGAACAAGGCAGTTGACACGGAGTGGCCGTCCGTTGCCCTGTCTGGCTGCCTGGGCTTTTTTGGGCTTGTCGCTCAGCTTGTCTTGTTCGGTGTCAAAAGGCGGTTGCCGGCTGGCTGTTGATGTCTTGGCGGGTATTTTGGCGGGCAGCCCCGCTTTGGGCCACCGCTGAGGGGGTTGCACGGCAACGGGTGGACCTCGCCTGGCAACGGGGTAAACAACACGTCTTCCCGGCAAACACCGCCGCCCGAAGCGAAGGAGGGGCATCCCAGCCAGCCGGACGGAGGCATTTTCGCGTCGGCTGCTCTCATCTGTGGAATGGCAGACTCCACAATACACATATAATACAGGAAAAATAAAAGAAAACTGTGCACAAGTACGAACTTCTGTCTAATTATGTCTATTTTGCCTGTATTGCAGTATTGCGGTATTGCAGCAGGAGGACGGAATACTGTTTGAAGTGCTAGCCAAATATACGATGGCGGCGGTCAATCCTCGAGCCCGCGCCGTCGCCGGAGCGCTTGAGCGGAAGCAATAAAAAGAAGTTTTCTCCAAACAGCGTCCGCGTTGAGCGTTGGCTGTCTAGACTTCTCCGCTGCTTGGATCATCTGTAACTGGGGAGATGCCTGGTGTCGTCAGACTTTTCTTTCTTTCACCATTAATTGGTTGGCAATCGGTTGGTTGCCCGTTGCATTGGGTTGGAGAGGGGTGAGAGCGAGGGGCCAGCAGCGAATAAAAGAACGAAGCCGAGCGCCCGCAGCTGGTTGTGAACCTGTTTGGCGGTGGGTCCCCCCGGTGCTGCGCTCCTTCTTCACAGAAAAGCAGGCGGGTTTACGCGGGATGATGGTGATGGGGGGAGAATAAGATGGGATCCTTGCTTGTGCTGTAACAGCTTATTTCTGTTTGCCCGGGACACACGCCAATTTCACGTTGCCCGTCAATTGAACGGACGTCCGCGATTCATGAACGCGACAGCTACTAAGTAGAGATATCGTTCAAATGATCAATGGAGGTGAGGCTGGGAGTAATTGATATTGTTATTATTAGGTCATTCATTTCAGATCTTGTCGTTGGCGGGAGATACGAATATTATGATAGCAGGACGATGACATGGCACAGAATGCGCTTGGGCAAGCACGATCCGATCCAACTTTAGAATGTGAATGGGATTCCGGCAGCGAATCGAATCACTGGAGCAGCCGTGCGCAGGTTCACATGTCGCAGCTGTGGAGACGAACGGAATACATATGTGATGTAATGTATACATACATATATACTGTGTGAGATATGCATGTACTGTATGTGAGTGCCGAGCCCAACTGAGCGCATAATCGACCCGCTGACCAAGCTGTGCCATGCGGGTTGGAGGGGGGTTGTTTTGGGGCCCTGTTTTATCGTCGCTATCGCGGTGTATTACCCCGGACGAGGCCTTTTTTTCCCATTTACAATCCCGATCGCGGGATAATATAATGTACGTAGTAAGTTATTATTCGTTGGTGATAGTAAGTATGAGGGGGAGAATGGATGGATGGAGGGGTCCATCGACGGGCGGCTGGAGGGGAGGCGGTTTCTATGGTTATCACCATTTGCTTCCGGAAGGAGCATCTGTAGGCGGGAGCAGATGAAGTGGCCTTCTGGAAGGTCGCAACTAGCGTTCGAAATCCACCGTGACTAGCCCGAGCCAGAGTTTAGATGCCGGATTGAAATGCAGCTGCAATGCAATCTTGCTGGCTGTTCTTTTCCTCCGTCGCGGAGGGCAGCACTGATTAACTCGGAATCTGTGTGCTCGCTGTCTGGGGGAGGGTTCCGTCGCCCTCGGGAGGGCTTTTTCTGCCCGTCTGGTTGGAGGAATGGGCGTTCTCGCGTGGTGACCGTCCGATAAAAGCACATACGAGTATTCTTTTTCGAGAAGCTATGCGTCGTTGCTTAGCATGTAAAAGTTAGTAGTTAGCAGCAATTGTCTGTGCAACGTAAAAAGTATGCGTGCACGTAGTTGTGTGAGGGCTAGTATGTAGAGCCGTTTTGACGACGACCACGCAACAACAGCCAGCATCTCCCAGGACTACTACTAGTATACTATCGATCTAATGCTACTGAATAACTCGTCTCCAACCGGCCAACCAACCAACCCGATCGAACTCCTGCAGGTGGCCCCGCTGTTCGTTTAGCCCATATTGCATACTGTGCATACATGTACTGTAGTCCAGTATGTATGGATCTGTCTCGTCTGTCTGGCTGTCTGTCCATGCCCGTCTGCATGCAGCGTGTATGCATGCATGGGGCCGGGCAGGGCAACCGGCTTGGTCGTTTGGGGCAATTGCACTCGCTTTGGCTGCGCCGGCTCGCAAAAAGCGGCCAAAATAACAAACTACGCAGCCGAATCCATTAAACCCGTCCTTGGTAGACCGAAACTGCCTGCGCAGTTTACTGGTAAACTATCAAATGGGAGAGTTTATATGGATCGTGCGTGCGTGTGTATCATCACAACATGTCATCGCATCGTGGCGCGCTTGCTTTTTCTGCTGCAAGTCTCGTTTTTGCCGGTCCTGCTGCTCGTCTTCTTTTCTTCTTCCGCTGCTGCTTCATCTGTCTCTTAAGTACTACCGTGCTAGCACCGGTGAGGTCCTAAGGAAACGAACGAACGGCCCGGCGACGACCTGCAACTGCAACTCCTCTTGCAAGCAAAAAAAGCCCCTCTTCTTTGGAGACCAGCTCGGATTCACCTTCGTCTTCGTCTCCTCGGCCCCGGTTTCTCGTCCCGTCGTCCGTAGCAACGACCAGCTGGGCATCGCGACCGGCGTCCTGCTGACTTGACTTGCTTGCTCCTGTCCGGTGGAGCATACTGCAACATCGCTTCGCTTCATTAACGGGGCCTGGGCTGTTCTGATCTGCTGCTTTCATGAACTGTCCGGCCAATTTGACAGTGGGCAGTTAGTTCTCGATTCAGGATTTAATATTACGGCAAGCCTCAACCAGGCTGGAAATTATCAAGAGTCAGGACAGCCAGCACCCGCGGCGAAGGAAGAAAGCCCTTAATCCACGTCCAGACATTACGAGCTTGCGGCAAAGAGGAATAGCTGACGCCCGTCCGTTCCTTCTTCTTCGTCTTGGTCCCTGCAGCTTGCCTGGGGGTCCTGGCTGCCAGTCCTGTCGGTCTCCACGACCACCAGCTCCCGCTCTCTCAGTCAACCATCGCGGCTTTGACTTCCTCTTCTTAATTATCGGATCTCCTCTCTCCTCTCCTCTTCATCCCTTGAGATCCTCTCTCTTTGGGAAATCGGACCAGGTCGCAACCTTAGCAACCGGCTCTTAGCCCTGTGGTAACGAACAAGGCCCAATATCCCTCCTCCAACTATTGGCTGCCCTTCCCTTCAAGGCCATCGCGACCTCACTTCATCCATCCATCCTTGGTCTTGGCTCTAGCCTCAAAACCAAACCTCAGTCCGCTCTTCTCTTCTCTTCTTCTTTCCTCACATCACCACTTCTGCCCTGCTTGCTCTTGTCTTCGCGCTTGCTCTTGCTTGCTCTTAATCTTGTGCTGCTCTTGCATTGCTCTCTTGCCTTGCTCTTGCTCTCTTCATTCCCTCCATCGACCATCATCCATATCCATCATCTATCTGCGCTACGCGAGAGTCAAGTTCAATCCTTCTGCTTCACCTCGTCAATTGATAGATTCTTCGACCTTGCACCCCAGCTGGACGGAAACGGAAAACGACCACGCATACGCATATTCGTACATATACGCATTCACGTTCCCTTTGGCTTCTCGCGGAAGCATAGCGAACGTTTTTTTCCATTCGGCCTCGTTGTTTAGGGTACATCTTTTTACGAACGCTGTCTGTCTGTTGTCGTGGGTCAAACACTCTGGAAGAGTATCTCTGAACTTTGGACTTCTTCATCCATCATCCTCAGTTTTTCTCTATTACGAGCGCTTTCATCTGTTTCCTTTTTCCTTCTTCTTCCCTTGCTTTTCCTCCAAGAGCTTCGGGACCCTCCCCTCCTCCACACTTTCAATTCGGGCTGTCCTTCGACTCTTGGAGATTTCTTGAAACCATCCCGGCCAACGCTGGACCAGCTGCAGTCGGCAACATCCAAATCTAACGACACAATCCAATCTGCGCCAACCCAGCGGGGCCATATGGTGATACCGAAATTCACCTTTGCCTTCTCTTAACGACCTTTCACGACCATACGATACAAATCCGTCGAGCTCTGGTGCTTCCTTACATGCTTGCACCAGCTCATTCGCTCGACATCTTTTTCAATACCACGAATCTGCACACATTCGACCTGACACCTTGCTTGCAATGGCGATGATGGAGATGTCCTCCCCTCTGGCTGCTATCAGCCGTCCAGAGGGCAATTGGCTTCAACCCACACCGGCGCCTCTCGCCGCTGGTTTCTCTTTCATGCCCAAGAGCCCGTTCTCGCCGCGACTTGATGTCAGCCAGGATTCGTCCTTTTACGATATGGACATTCCCATGACCAACTCCCCCACGGAGTGTCTCGCCGCCGACCTCTCCCAGAATTTCCACATCGACAAGACGTAAGTTGGATCGATCGATCGGGTCTCCATTGAGCTTCTCTGACGCTTCTTTGTCCTTTTTAGACCTACTTTCCCTACCCCGAGACGCTCCTTGTTTTCTGCTCTCGATGCTGCTACTCGTAAGTATTTGGTTCCGCTAGACCCTGCGGCTGTTGGAAGCGCGGCGTTTATAGAGTGTCGTTTCGTACAGGTCCTTCGGTCACAACGCCGCCTATCCCATCATCGCCAGCATGCTCTGACATCATGGAAATGAGCCCCTTGCCACATAAGCCGGCCTTCGCGAGGACCAAATCGAAGCTTAAGGATGTTTCGTCGGGTCCTGAAAGCCCCTGCCAGATGCAGCGCAAACCTAGCAATGAGTATGTGGCAATTTTAATTTCCATCATGCACCCATGCATGCAGTAGCAGCCCTTCCTAACAGCATGTGTAGGCGAAAGAAGATCCTCCAACCGCGTCGCCCTTCCCTGCAGCGTTCGAAAGCTTATACCACCAACCTGGTTCTCAAGACCGCTGGTATGTCCAAGCTGGCCTTCACGGGTCAAGATGAGAAGAAGCCCTTCGAGTTTGGTACATCATCCGCGAAGTCTCCTGTCATGAATCTTGACGATGCGTTCACATTGTCCCCTGAGGGAGGCCGCCCCGGCTTGAAATTGAACATGGACGTTGTCGGTAAGCCGCGGATGCCAATCTTCCAGGACAGTAGCCCGACTTGTGAGGGTTCTCCCTTGGCAGGCGCGAATCGTCGGCCAGGCCAGCGCCCGCCTCGTAAGATGCCGTGTCGCCGCACCTTCAGCATGTTCAACAACGCGGATGAAGTTATCTCGCCAAACAAGAAGGCCGAGGCTGCCTTTTGTGCCCAGTCGCCGTCCCAGGTCGCTGCGCGTGAATGTCAAATGCTGCCGTGCTTCACCACTGAGAAGGATACGCTGAAGCGGATCACTCGTGATACTATGGTTGATGTTCTTGACGGCAAGTATGCCAAGAACTATGATAGCATGAAAATCATTGACTGTCGCTTTGAGTATGAGTACAATGGTGGTCACATTGCTGGCGCTGTCAACATCAACACACTCGAGGATGTTGACAACGTTCTCCTGTCGATGGGTTCCGAAGATAAACTCGAATCTAAGAAGACCTTGCTGATTTTCCACTGCGAGTATTCTGCCCATCGTGCTCCAAGGATGTGAGTTTTGGATTTTACCTCGGATAAGACGTTGGAGCTAACTGATTGTGTGCAGTGCCAATCACCTTCGTGCCCGCGACCGTCATCTCAACATGCATCGCTACCCCGAGCTCTACTACCCCGAAATCTACATACTCGAGGGTGGATACAGCGGCTTCTTCGCCAACCATCGGGAGCGCTGCGAGCCGCAGGAATATGTTGGGATGGACGACTCTCGCCACAAGGTTGTCTGCGAGCGCGAGATGGGCAAATTCCGTCGTAACACCAAGTTCGGGCGTGCCCAGAGCTACACATTCGGTGCAAGCATCGGTAGCAACAATGACTCTGCATCTCTCCGCCGCGCCCCGCTCGGGCAGGCGAGCTTTGGTTTCAATGGTATTCTGGGACGGCCGCGCGGGGAAGTCAAGCGCATGGTCTCCTATTGAACACCCTTTTAACAAAACACATAGATTTACCGCCGTTACAGCCAGCATCCGATGATGCTCCGTAACGCGGTTATACTATTCTCGCTTGCATCATTTTTGTCGACCTTGCGATTTTGAACGAATGAACATTGCTTCCGCCGCAATCCTGCGACAACATCACAACCTACTAACGACACGACTCCGCACTAACGAACTTTTTGACGATGTTCTTTGGAATCCATGGCATAGCGTCCTGCATAGCGTCATTTTCGGTTTTTGGTTTTGAGCCTTCCAGCTGGATATCCTAATTTCGGAAGCCGACTTTCACTCGACTTCCTCTCTCTTCTCCCCCTTTTATTTTTTCCCCGTCATTCATCGCCCAATATCTGCCCAGTCTCATTTATTTGCCAGCATAGACATCATTTCGCTTCTTGTCTTTCACTAGCGGACATACATTGTTTACGAATAACGCGACGTACTTGACTTGCGACGAGCTTTTGATTACAGCAACTGATCTCGTCGGACGAGTACTCATCACGACCCTTTTATTATGACCCCCCAACCCAGCATAGCACCATCACCCAGCACTGCACTGCGCCATCGTTATCATTTATCCACCACCTCTGTTTCCATTTACGGATATCAATCTTTTCGGCATCATCATCAGAAACACACAGAACCACAGCACCAGCTCAGCTACCAACCAGCTTTCTTTGACGACAACCAACACGACAAACGGATCACGCTAACCACTATTGGAGGAATCGCGACTTCATTTCCACGCTGATTCTCTCACGATCACCAGAGACTTTTTTAACCTACACAACAAAAACACCTGATCACCGCCACCAACCAAACCTCTAAGAGCGACCGACATCATCCTCTTACCTCTTTTTCCTGCGCTGCGTATAATCGCAATCTCCACTGTCTTAATTGCGCCTGTTCGTTCGCCGACGGAGTAGTTGCTCTTCGCCGGCGGATTTTTTTACACGCAACGTTCCGGAATTTCAAGGAAATTCTTTCACATAAGATTAAACTAAACACCATCCCATTGCCACTGTCCTGATTGTTTCGCACGGAGTTCCTTTCGCGTCTGTGTGTCTGTTTGGTTTTCTGGTGTCTTTGGGTTATCGGTTTACTTTTATTTTTATTTCCTTGTTTCCTTTGTGTCTCTTTTCTGATTGTCCAAGTTTGCATTTGCGGCAGATGGTATGGTTGAGACAAGACTACTCGATTTGATTTGAGGTAGTAATACTTAACTTACTTTGTCCTGGCCTGCGCTCTTGTATGGTTTCCTTTCATCTATCTATTCGCGATAGCGGCTATGCTAAGGCGACGTTGTCCGCGGAGGAAGGAAGAGCGAGGAGGTGCAGCCGGTGGATGGAAGGAGAGAGGTGTATGTTACTTACTACTATTTGTCATTGCTCGCTGCTGTTCGGTTCTCACAATTGGAGGGCTGGCGGTGGAGCATGTATGGTAGTTACGCTGATGATAATGGATATGGATTATGAGATGATTCTCAAATTAATGTTTCTTGTCTTGTCGTAGTTTGGTGAATGGCGTGCTGTGAAGCTTGAGTCGTTGATTAATTGTGGTTGTATCGATTCTAGTGCTTAGACGATACGGCTGTGTACAAGGCAGTCCATAAAGGACCCCTCATCAGATCTGCAGATGTATATTGAATGCAAGCAAGATCATGGTATATGATGGTAGACAGGCGGGTATGCATATATGTCTGAGGGTACATGTGCCTATTTATATGCATGCACATGCGGTGCGCGGTATGGTTGCATTGATTGATGTTGAGCATGTGCGTAGACGTGCCTACATGTAATATGCAGCATCGTATCCACGGAACCGCTTGATGCATGATCGATCCGGTGGTTCAGCACTTGTTCCACCGCGGCGTCGATATCATATGTATCTACCTAGGTATACGCGATACACGTCTGTCGGATGCCATGGTTCCTTAAGTACTTTGCAAGGAGGCATCTACGTATGTTCGCTGTATGCGTGGGCAAGTTTGTCTCGTAAATCAGATGCTAAATGTATGCGCATTTTGTAGGAGACCTAAGCTTAGCTATCTATACCGTCTTTTCATATTTCGAGCTAGAGGATATGGCGTTTTTCTTTTTCATGTTGAGAGTGCGATGTTGGCTATAGCGCTATGCAGGCCATATGTTGTAGCTATAGCGCTAGCCTGGTGGAAGCTTCGAAGGCGCAATGACACGCACTTGTATATATTCCGTACACGCGAATAGGCGATTTCTATAGAAGATCGGTTGATATCGATAGTTTGAGCAGGTACCCATATGGCGAATTCCTCTAGATAGCGCCGGTGGATGGCCGGGTCAGTCAAATTGCATACACTACATATAGAAGGTGGTATGCATACGTGTACGCGTTGAATTATAGACACTCGGCAGCTTATTGATCGTGTGCTCTCTGAGCGCTATCCCACTATTATATTCACGAGTATATTGTACATGTATATTATGCCTAGCTAATTACTGCATCTTGTGATTTGATAATTCTTAAATACGGATAATATTCTGTATATGTCAACGCTTGGACTAATTCTGTTCAGTGGTAATACGTAATACGATATATATCGATGTTTTCAATGTGTGTATGCAAAATCTACTTCTGCTCGATCCAGAACAAACATCTGACTAGGTATTTCTCGTCGTTAATTTTATATCTAAGAAAGATGACATGTCCGTGCCAATCTATCACCATTGTGGCGTTCACGAATTCTTAAACCATATTTATGATATCCATGGTTATATAGAGCGTGAAATATTGGAGATCATGATGCAATGCTATCTTGTCACATGCTAGCTATGCGGTGCGGAATCTTCACTGAAACAGACACAAAGAACGCCAGGTCAATTGATGCAAGAACTACAATGACAACCATCAGACACGCCACGCGAAATCCTACTGGACCACAACAACCTCGCTCGTTCATAGACCACCTAAGGACCAGCCTTAGCATCACCCTCCACCGCCTCCGCACCCTCGCCACCCTCATCCTCATCCTTCCACCAACCCGGAATCATCAAATTACTCGGCACAACATCCTTATCCGCAACCTTATCCGCAGCCTCCGCCCCCGCGACCGGCAGGCCGCGGAAGTCCACCGCACCAATCTGCTTGAGCACGCTCGCCTGGTCCCAGTAAATATGCTCATGGTACAGCTTCCGCCCGCGGACGCAGACGATCGAGACGAGCGCGATCCTGACGTCCCGGTTCGTGGGTGTTACGCCGGGCAGCAGCCAGTGTATCTCGTGGGTATGTGTGAATGTGCAGAGCATTTCGTCGACGATGCGGTCCGCGGAGACGGTGCGGGAGAGGAGGCGCAGGCGGAGGGAGGGCGGGTTGTGCGGGATGAAGAAGTCGCGGTAGAAGCGGTGGAGGTCGTTTTGGCCGATGCCGCCGGTGAGCGTGGGCACCTGTCACGCATGCTTGTTAGATTGAGGGTATGGCTGGTGATAGGGTTTTTTTGCGTACATGATTGACGTAGGGCTCCTTGACCATTGTGTCCATGGTTTTTGAGGCGTCCTTTTCGGCAAACTCGTATTTGAGGTGCTCGGTCCATATGTCCTCTAGGTCGATTTCCGGCCCGACGGTCTCCCGGATGGCGGCGAGACTGCGGGAGTATGCGAGGCCCGCTGCGGCAGCGTTGTAGTGCACTGACGTCCGTTCTGCAAAGCCGGGCCTGGCGTCCGGATAGACTCGTGTCTTGAGGGCTGGGGTCGGCGGGACGACGAGGGAAGCGGCTTGCGTGTCTGGCAGGTGCAGGAGGATGCGACGGATTTGGCGCGGGAACTGCTCGGAGGGGAAGCTGGCGGGGAGAGAGGTCGGGTAGTAGGCGATGAGGGTGGCGAGGTTGGCGATTGGGTAGAGGGCGTACTCTAGGGCCTTCGTGGCGGCGGCACCGAAGGCTATAATGAGCTCACGTCAGTGGCCATGTCCCATTGAGGGTGCGGTAGCTTAGAGACGGGGACATTGTGGAGCTGGGAATACAGGGAGACTACCTATGATGCAGTACTTCTCGTCGCTTTCGAGCGACTCGCAGAGCGACTCCAGCGTATGCGTGTCCGGGTGCGGCAGGTAGTGCACCTCGTACCCCTCCGCCTCCCATTTCGCGAGCTCCGACGCGTCGAAGGAAGACGAGTCGGCGGCGATGAAGAGCTTTGGCGAGCGGGTTCTCGGGTCTGCGTCCATCGTGACGGAGATGCGGCGGTGGTGCGGGCGGTCGGACGCGCTCATGTGGAGGTGGGACGCGAGGTAGTCAGTGAAGGTTGAGGTGCGGCGGGCGGTGGGGCGCGGCGGCGGCGGCATCGCGTTGACGTTGTTGCAGATGGCGGGGCGCGCGATCTTATCTAATCTGAACGAGGGACGCGACGCGAGCTTGCTACAGCATGGTAGATGCTCGGAGAAAAGTACACGGTTGAATACACTGGTGGCGATGGAAAGGAAGTTGCATGCAGATGCAAATATGTACAGTTTTGGACGTCTAGAGCGTCCGGGTGTCTATATATGCCGCTAAAGCGAGTCCCGGGCGATCCACTCCTGCTCATACGCCCACCGTTCCAGGCCCGACATGCGCTGTCCTGTCGCCACCTCGAACGCCGCATCGCGCCCGCTGCGCACGCAGTCGTTCAGTCCGACGCCGCCGTAGCTGCTTCCCGCGAGAACCAGTCGGCCGCCCATCTTGTCCATGAGGTCCTGGTGGGTTTGTCGCAGTCGGCCGGCGTGGTTGACGGTGTACTGCGGGATGCATCGTCTGTGGAGCGAGGACATGGTCTCGGCGGGCGTGTCTGTGACGCCGAGGTGCTGGTGGAGGACTTCTCGTGCCATTGCGACGCCGTCGGATTCGGATGGAAGCGGGGTTGATGGGGAATCCCACCAGTGTCCGCCGAGCATGACTGTTACTTTTGTGCCTGGTCTTTCATCCTGTCCGGGCATGGCGTCGGAGTCAAAGATCACGCCGAGAGCGCGGTGGGGATTGTTCGAGAGTGGCGTCGATTTGGGGATCAAGTAGCCAAAGCCGCGGTAGGGGAGGAGGTTTGGAGTGTCGTAGAATAGATTGACGACCATCACGTTGACGCCGTCGGTTTGCGAGAGTGCATCCGCGGTACCGGGTGGGAGAAGCGCCGCGGTCTTCCAGGCTGGCAATGTGGAGATGACGAATGTGAATTCATTATCGTCGCCATCATATCCAAGGACCTGGAAGCATCTCAATTAGACAAGTTGATATGGCTGCATCACATAGTAGAACCTGCCTTCATGGTGTCATCTTCCGCAATGTATCGCAACCCTATGACTTCCACGCCAGTTTTGAGATCCGTCTGCCCCTGCTTTCTGACCTCCTCGTCCAGCGTCCTCGTCAACGTCTCCATCCCACCCTTGAACGAGTACATGCTCGTCCCTTTGATCTTCTGCAGTAGATCCCCAGCATGCCGCGTGTAGAGGTACTTCAACAGCTCGTCGTCGATAATCGACTCCTGCACGCCTATCGCGCCCATCGTCATACTCCCATACAGTCGTTCGTTCCGATAACTCTCGTGCATGAGCGCGTCGGCACTCAATTTCGAGATATCGCCGGCATAGATGCCGTGGAACACAGCCGAGAAGAGGTTGTTGGTGGCTACGGGACCGACACGGCGAGTCAAGAAGGATTCGATGGATTCATCTTCGACGTCTTTCGGCCGCTGGCGACGGAATGGCTCGAGCAGGATGCCCTTTACTGCGCCCTTGAGAATCGGTAGCCGCAGCGCCGAGAATATACCGGTGATGGATGACGGTAGCGGGTTTATTTGGTCGGGGTAGTAGATGTATCGGTTCTGCGCGGCGGGGGAAGTTCGCGGGATGAGCAGCAGTTCGTCTTGCAACTTGAGCTGCTTGACGTGGCTGAGCGTTATGAGGCCGTTGACGGTGCCTGGACGTAGCGTTCGCGGGCCGGATTCGAACCGAATGGTGCCCTTGGCTGTTGGGATGGTGTAGGTGCGGACCCAGCCGCCGGTGCGCGGGGAGGCTTCGAGGAGTGTGATTTTGGTCTCGGGAGAGTAGCGACGTAGGTTATACGCTGCTGTGAGTCCGGTTATTCCGCCGCCTGTAGAATGTATCGAGCACGGGTGTGTTAGTGCTGGATAGGGGCCGATTGAGGGGACTGGAGGGGAGGGAGGAAGAACCCAAGATTGCGACTGACTTGGGAGGATCCCGCTCTGGCGTGAAGTCGGGTTCGGTGCGGCCGTGTTCGTGCTCGAAGAGCGTCCGCCAGGGAATCGAACGGCGACTGCATTTCGGAAGGGTTGGCCGGCGGGGGCGCATTGGCGGTTTCATGGTGATGGAGAGGTGATGTAGAAGGTTGACGGTTGGTCAAGGTTGAAGTTTGAAGATTTCATATCACAACGCACATACTGGAATTGACATTGAATTTCAATGAAAACTAGCTCTGGGTGCGACGACTTGGATTAAATTCCTGGAATGCCATAAATTATATGTTTACACGCTATAATACACTATCAACATGAATCGTATCGTACACTCGCGCCGCTTCTTAAGCAGTGGGCTCATAAATCAAAGATCAACTCTGACTTCTTGTCTCGGGACAGCTCTAACTGTGAGGGAGAACGACTTTGTCGTATCAGACCTGAGATCCCCCCCAGACCAGCCATACTACCAAACCTCAATGGCTGTGGCAGTATGTCTGTCGAGTTCCTGGCACCGCATATTACTCCCGTTTTCGAGACTCTTGGCTAGGCCACCTTATGACGGTAACTGACATCAATTCTGAGGCCAACCACGACTGGCAGTCGAATATTAAGGTGCCTAAGGCTCAATAGACTTGATGCCTGAAGCTGTTGGCCAATCCAGGTACTGCACGCTCGAGTACTCTCCAAAGCAGAGGCCATCTGAAGAGAGACGGCTGGTAGCGGGATGAATATCCGAATCTACGAATTTGCCAACCTCCTATTTGGTCTCTCCATCGGTCTTTACCTCTGCAACCTCTGCGGCCTCTGCCACCGGCTGCGGTTCCGCGCTTGCCCCCTCTTCATTCACCAGTTCTGGCGGCAGAAATTCGATATCTCCATCATGGTACTTAATCCCTTTAAGGACCGCCTCGCCCTTCTCGCGGAGGATGTCTTCGATGGTGGTCGGCTTGTCACGGAAGATCTTGAGGTGATCTGCGATGAGGTGCCGGACAGTGCAACCGGGGCACTGGATGAGAACGGTACCGTGGCGATAGGCTTGCTTCGAGACTCGATGGGTAGAGCGGGTGTAGCACTTTTTGCAAGTGAACGTTATTTCGTAGGCCGGCTTCTCGGGCAGTTGGAAGGAGGCAGTCGTGGAGGCGGGAGATGAAGATTCATCGGAGGAGGAGGGTTGCGAGTCTGAGGTCGGTGTATCATTTTGAGGAGGCGGAGAGAGGATCGAGGGTGAGTCCGTGGACGAGTAGCTGCGAAACGTCCAGGAAAGCGTCGATGGGAATGTGCGAGGTAGCGGGACGGGTCGCGAGGCGGGTCTGGTTGCTGATGAATACTGCCGCAGAGATAGCCTGGCCAGCGGCCGGACGAGACGAGAGATGGAAGACTTCATCTCTTCAACTTGGGCGGTCGGGTCGCAAGTCGATTGATGGTTGAAGCTTGAATGAAGGATCGTGGGTATGGCGCTCTGTCTGATGTCGGCTGAGAAATCAGGAATGTGTTGAGCAGACGTTGTGCGTTGTGCAAAGCGTGCAAAAAATTTGAAGATGTTTGTCTCTGGAGGATTTCCTCTTTGGGGAAGACAGCTGCACCTCGAGCTTGGCGGCTTCACGCCTGGATGCATGCCAGACAGCTTCTGCTTGACCGATTGCTTAGCCCGGTGTCTTATCGATATGGAAGCTCTGCTGAGGTCTCGAGGACGCTGCTGAAAGTTCTCGTCGAACACGTGTATTTCTGCTGCCTGGACAAACCGGTGCCATCATGGTTGTTCTGTGAAGCTTAGTCAGTTAGTTAAGTAGCTTGAGTCTCAGACGTTCGCGGCGGATCGCGTCTCCAAGACGCCCGTTCCTGATTCGATAGAGCCCGTTCATCCGACTCTCCCGCGTCGCTGGATGAGGTCTTGGATCCTGTCGACCTTCTTTCTCTAATCCGCGTTTACCAACATCTCTCACTCTGCAATCGAATAGTCCGGCCCGTGTCGTTTGACGAGCTTGGGCTGCCTGGCTACCCGTTCCAGAGCTCAGTTCTGCTTCCGTCCGATTAACCGCCTTTGACAGCTTCAATATCCTTCAGGCATCATATCCCCGCCAGCGTCATCGCTCCGCCAGCTCCCACGTTACCGCAGCGACAAAGCACCCACGATCCGTTACCATACCCCATCGCGTCACGCTCTAGGAGTATTACCCGCCTCACGCTCTCACCCCGCCATCCACCCCTAAATGGCGTCCAAGCCAGGTCCAGGGCGAATTAAGATCCGCCCACCGAGGAAAGTACGACTGACACCTTCCCATCACCACTCTGTTCTAGCTCTATATCTCTATATATAACTCTTTGGATGCACGTTGCTGAAATCAGCTTGAATCTCTGCAAACATGAAGGGTCTCGCGAACGACTACATGAACTTCGATGAGGCCTGGCCGCCCCTCTCGCAGGCCCTGCAGCAGATCTATGCGCGCGCGGCGTCCGACCTTTCCTTCGAGGAGCTGTATCGCACGGCCTACAAGATGGTGCTTAAAAAGCATGGCGATGCCTTGTACAACAGCGTTCACGACCTCATCAGGAACCGCCTCAGAACCGTTGCCGTAACCCAGGTCAAGCCTGCCCGGCCCACGTATGCTATCGGTGCTAGTGCCCTGGAGCGACGTGAGAATGGGAACAGGTTCTTGGCCGCGGTGAAGCAAGCTTGGGAGGACCATCAGCTGTGTTTAGGCATGATTACGGACATCCTGATGTACTTGGTAGGTGGTACTGCTTAGGTCTTGATTCAAAAGCATGGCTGACCGGTGTTCCGTTGTTTGATGTTAGGACCGTACGTTTTGTCATGAAAACAAGAAGCCGTCCACGTTGGTCATTGGGATGGCGCTCTTTCGCGACAATGTGCTGCAGAATAAGGACTACGATATCGGCGCGGACTTGAACAAAGTGCTCCTCGATCAGATACAGATGGAACGTGACGGCGACGTTATTGACCGAGCCCGAATTCGTTCCTGCGCGTACATGCTCGAGGGGCTCTACGAGACGCTGGAGGAGAGGGAGGATCAGAAAATCTACCTCACGAGATTCGAAGGTGTGTATCAGGCTTCTGGCCTACCTTCGGTTTCACAGCTAATGAGTGTTTCGGCGCAGGCATATTTCTCGCGGCTAGCGATGAGTTTTACCGGAAGGAGGGCAGGCTGCTGCTGGAGGCCTGCGATGCAGCTACGTACATCGAAAGGACGAACGACCGACTCAACGAGGAATGGGAACGAACTCAGAGCACCATATCCACGTTGACGGAGCCGAAGATTCGCGCGATCGTGGAGCAGCATCTCATCACAAACAACATTCGAGAGGTCATGCAGATGGAAGCCTCGGGCTTACACTACATGGTCGATAACGACAAATATGACCAATTGAAACTGCTGTACAATCTCGTGCGACGGGTGGATCTCCAGGTCAACGAGCTCCGGCGGATGCTGAGGGATCGTATCGTGTATCTGGGAAAAGAGATCAACAAAGGCGTCTATGGGTTCAAGAAGGCGAATGCTACTACCAATGAAGCCCAGACCAGCAGCGAAGCCGTCGCCGCCGAGGACAAATCTGTCAACGCCGAGACAGCGATGGCGCTCAAGTGGGTCGAGGAGGTGCTTTTGCTGAGAGACAAGATTGACAAGATCTGGGAGGGGAGCTTCGCGTCAGACCAGGGCGTCCAGCAGACGATATCGAAGGCGTTCACAGACTTCATCAACGATAACAAGCGGTCGTCGGAGTACATTTCGTTGTTCGTGGACGAGAATATCAAGAAGGGACTGAAGGGCAAGACGGAGGCTGAGGTTGATGCTGTTCTGGACAAGGCAATCGTGCTCTTCAGATATATTCAGGACAAGGATGTCTTTGAACGGTACTACAAGAAGCATCTTTCGAGACGCCTCATCCTCGGCCGCTCGGTCTCGAACGATGTCGAGCGCGCGATGATCTCGAAGTTCAAGGTGGAAGTCGGCTATTCGTTCACCTCCAAGATGGAAGGAATGTTCAAGGACATGACGGTGTCACAGGACTTGACGTCGGAGTACAAGAAGCATCTCGCAAACTTGGACTCGGACAACCAGAATATTGATCTGGATATCAAGGTGCTGACGTCGACATTCTGGCCTTGGAGCGCGATGGGTGGCGAAAACGCACACACGTGCACGTATCCCGAAGAGTTGGAGAACATTCGAGCCTCGTTCCAGCGGTTTTATCTGCGAAGACACACTGGGAGACAGCTCACCTGGCAACCGCAGATGGTAAGCATCGCTTGTCGTGTTTGATACTACCTAACTGACTCATGTGTTCAGGGCACTGCGGACATACGGGCGACGTTTAAGGCTCGTAAGTACGAGATCAATGTCGGGACGTACGCCATGGTGATCTTACTACAGTTCAATAACCCTGATGTTGAATATCTGACCTATGATGTTTGTCTTCCGTTGTGTCTTTTCTGCCGTGGCGTCATACTGACTAGACGTAGGAGCTCAAAACTTTAACGTCAATTCCCGAATTCGAGCTCATTCGAAACCTGCAATCGCTCGCGGTCGCCCCCAAGACCCGTGTTCTGATCAAATCGCCGATGTCTCGGGATGTCAAGCCGAGCGACAAGTTTTCGTACAATCCGAACTTCACGTCGAAAGCGCTGAGGATCAAGATTGGTATCGTGAAGGGAGCCGGTAATAAAGTCGAGACGGAGAAGGAGCGGAAAGAGACCGAGGATAAGGTTGAAGAGAGCCGAGCGCACCTCATCGAGGCCGCCATCGTCAGGATCATGAAGTGCGTACCTCGAGGCCTTATCAATACGTTGGAGCACATGCTGACAGCAGTTTTCAGAGCGAGGAAGCAGTTGAAGCACCAGGCGCTGATGCTGCAGATTACGGAGCAGCTTAGCAAGCGGTTCATGCCTGACCCGGCGATGATCAAGAAGCGGATCGAGAGCCTGATTGAACGGGAGTATCTGGAGCGTAGTGCGCAAGATCTCAATATGTACACATACCTGGTATGTCCTCGATGACTGTCCGCTGGATGTCTGGCGATGGCTAACTTGTGATGTCTAGGCTTGATCCGGCTGCTTGTGAATGCCGCTGCGGCTCTCGTTTACCTTCCTTTCATCCGATGTATAGCCATGAGTCGGTGTATTGCTTCCCGTGCTAGATATAGCCGCCGCCGCACCTCCTGCCCTCTGATCGCTGGACATCCTTATCTGTCGCTGCTGCTTCACATACGTCCATTCGCTCACTCGTACATAAATTTCTCATATTCTCGGCGTTTATTGGAAGCATGCTGTACCTTTCCCCCCTTTCCCACTTTCCCCTTTCCTGTCGCGGACTGGTATCTGTTGGATGGAGGATGATGAAGAATGATATGGTATTGATGATGAGATGGGGTCTATTTATATCTGTGCGTTTATTAAATATTAATCCGAGCGGCGGCGTTGTAGATTTTGGTTATTAGTGGGTTGTTTGCGTCTACTAGTGTTTAATCTTTCGTAATGTGCTATGTATGCTGTGATATAGTGTGCCGTATATATCTCCGAGCTTGTCTCGTAAACCAAACTGCCAACGGCGAAGTCTCCGAGCCGTTAATGGGATATAAAAGATTGATGTTACGATGTTAATGGGATTCATATATTCTGTTGTTCTACGATTCGTGAATTTGGAAGGTTAAGGATAAGATTTATTCAGACCGCGTTTATACAGATGAGTTCACCGGCGCTCGACAGTCTAGGTACATGCTACCCGCTCGTCCGTCCACCGATCGCACTGTAGGTCGTGATAGCGGATAGACATGAAACGAGAGGGGATCGACGTGACGGCTATTTGTCGGAGATGGTTGATAGATAGATGCACTGATCGCGCGGAGGTGGATGATCGATTGAGGGTTTTTGTACAGGAGAATTTGAGGGTGGAGGGCGGCTACTCCTCCGTCACGTACTTATGGCGGATGTCCTGCATCAGTGAGTGTCATTAGTTTCGAACTGTGGATCCGGCGGTGTAGCGGGATGTATCGGTCGTACCTTCCATTGTCTCTGTCAAGTTCGGATTGTTAGCTCACTGGTCTAATTGTCTAGGGAGGGAGGAGGTGGGGGTGGGGATAACATACGCCTTGGTTCTTCCAGTCCCAAAATTTGTCGGCGTAGATGTCCAGGGCGCTACGATATCACAGACGTCAGTTACTGGATGCCATCGTATATCCGGATACGG
The DNA here is from genome assembly GCA_036872635.1 of Orbilia brochopaga. Taxonomy (NCBI): domain Eukaryota; kingdom Fungi; phylum Ascomycota; class Orbiliomycetes; order Orbiliales; family Orbiliaceae; genus Orbilia; species Orbilia brochopaga. The sequence continues at coordinate 306,781 of JAVHNQ010000008.1, read as the reverse complement.
CGGATAGCGATACGGCGGCGGGAGAGAAAGGTGAGGAGGAGGGGCGTACATGTCCGCTCCGAAGGCGGCGCCGAAGACGAGTCCGACGAAGACGTAGTTTCGTCGGAAGAGGGTATTGTAGATCCTCGATGAGACCTGAGATGCATGTTAGTATGATAGCGAGGGGCGGAGGGGGATGGCGGGCAATTGGACTTACTGGCATGGTTGTGGTGGTTGTGGTGAGGTTTTGGTATTGAGCGAAAAAGACGAGGAAGCGACGTCGTTCGTGAGCATGAGGTTGGTACTATGCCGAAATGGGGGGTAACCTCCGGCGAGCCGGAGATAACGAAGACGCAACGCAATTCTGTTCCGATTACAACTATGGTGGAGCGAGACGACGGATGTGAATTCTGTAGTCTCGGTGCCAAACCCGCCCGGTTGCCAATGTGTGGATTCTGCTTCGTACAGCAAGACAGGCTTTTGTATATGTCTACTAGGTTGTGTCCTATTTCCATTTTCGGGACAAAAATTGGGCATTCATATCTGTTTTAGAAACAGGCACGTTGGTAGAAAAAAAATTCATGTACTAAACTACCCGTAAAAAATCTGAGTGGGTGATCCTCTCGAGTAATGTCGCTCTATGGTGTCAGTAAACTGATATATGACTATGATGCTTTGCTAGGATACTGAGTCTGAAGATAATGGAGGCATAATTGGTATATACATCGTCTCGTGAAACAGACTGCCGGTATATGCATACATATACATATTTCGCCTTTTGCGAAGCAGCGTGAAAATTCTCGATGCCGGCTAGCCAGTGAAGTGGGATGTCTAAGTAGAAGTATGATGACGAGGGAAGCCATCCACATCTATAGTATATAGATACATATCTAGCTATGACAACATCCAGAGCTCAGACCATGTTAGCGGTACCACGGCCAGGGCTAATGGAAGACTCGTAAGGAGTCATGAATGTGAATGGCTGGATGCGTCTACAGGCCTGCAGGAAACATATAGCGTTAGTATTCTATCGTTTATGATACCAATTTTTCTGATCCTTACAACTTTCTGGCCGTGAATCGACCGAGATGTCAATCCTTGCCATTTGCGGATTAGATATTCGAGTTCAGTGTTGGATATTTTGAGGGACATGCCTCCAATGTGTGGATCTCTGGACATGCCATGGTGGTGGCAATGGCGACTTGGAGTGCATCGAACCGATCGATCTCCAGTCGAAAGTTGAGGCTGCGCCCGCCCTTAGTCTTTTCATCATCTGAAATGCGAATCACGCCTCGGATACTGAATTTTTGACTTACTGCAATTGGTCGAGCATGACGACCATTTCATGGTCGTCCCCGACTCGACTGTAGAAGTCTTCTTAGTCATGTCAATCATGTTGGTTTTAGCTTTCAGGATTGCTGATTTGGCGTCTGAGGTTGCCGCTGCTAGTTCCATCTCTGGTCGTAGATTAACTCCGAGAGACTTTTCCCGGTTGAACGTTCGATTCGTGGAGTCCATTAATATATGGTTCTCTCTACTTCCGGCAACGCTATGACCCAGGCGCCTTGGAAAGCGTCAACAAAGTAGCGTAAGGCGTGTTCGACTTCCTGGTTCAGACGGTCGGTTTGCCCGTCCCTTGGTGGTGGAATGCTGTCGTCGTCAACCAGCGTATAGTTGGCTTCGCTAGCTGGTGAGCCAGCGCCTGTTCCCGAGACTATTTGTTCTTCTAATCGAAACCGATATCATGCAGTTGGTCTCCTCTGTCGACCTGCTGCCTGAACAGGTCTAGGACGTCGCCCACGATGCCAGTATCGAGAGCTACTTGCGCATGCATCTGTACTGACAGCGTCCCTTAACGTAGATCGGACGACCAGTCGTCTGAGTTAGCAAATCCGAGGCAAGGCTATGATGGGGAGGAGGAAGTATATATACTAGCGTCCTTCTGGTCGCAGTATATTATATCATTTGCGTATATTAGGCTCACTTACGGTGTGTGACTTTGCCATTGGCATCACGTCGAGAGGGAATCGTCTCAAGAATGAACTTGATCCAGATCATGGCGAGGGTGAATTGTAGCGATAGCTACGGATGATGTGGCCACGTGGTGGAAATAGATGATCAAGGTGGTAGGCGGGTTTCTCTTCATAAACCAGAAGTGATCCAGGCCGAGAGTACCTAGGTAGACTGGATTGAAGATACAATCAAAATGATATCGGTCTTATGATTCCGTATGGGTAGGATGAAGATGTAGGAAGCGATGAGGACAGCGGATGTAAATTGGAAAGTACCAGGAGGGTGATGCATCGATGGGACATGGTTCGAGGTGGGATGGTCTATCCTCTCAAATATAGACAATTTGTCTCATGAATCGGAGCGACGCGACAGCACGGCGGATGACGCTACACATACGTATTTACAGACGGTTCTGGTATGAAAAGCCAACTAAAATAGGGTTTAGCTAGAAGGGTCTTTCTTACTTCTTACTTTTATCTAGTAGGCGTGAAATGAAGAGGAAGCTAGAAGGTACCTAGGAAGTATCTAGGTAGCATTTTATGAGAATCAAAGTTTAGCAGTATTCATACCAGAGCTGATATGCATATATAGAAAGCTCGGATGGAAAAATTTATATGTAAATTTAGAAGAGCAGATTTAAGGGATATATAGGCCATTAGCGTCTGGCACCGAGACTAATACAGGCCTACACATCCCGCTAGCTGTCTCTCTCTTCATATAGAATGCCTGATTTTGAATGTTGTCGTTAAGCTTTGGGGCGGTGTGTATGTCTACAATCAAGAACTTGTAGAAGCCGTCATACTCGACTGCACGGGAGTTCGTTGGTCTGTAGATACAAGATATCATTCAGATATATTCAACAAAGTTTCGGGGTACAGCTAAAGGTCAAATAATGCCGTATTCAACGGATCCGGCTCTGAGAGACTATATAATTGATTGATCAATTGAGAGCGAGTACATGTGGATGACACTCGGAGCTCTCTGATTTTTGTAATGGGAATATCATGATATCAACTTCCCTTAATTAATATGATAACGAGCTGCAAAGCTGCAGCTGCTGGGTTCGCGGAGAACACTCATGTTGAAGCCATTAAATAAATCTCAGAATTACTGTTTCAGGAAATCGCTAACCAAACTAGGTTAGACTGTGTTCTTAAGAGCCTATTCTGGCAATTCGGCCGGTTCGTCTAGTCTAATTTAAACCGCCCCCAATTCCCTTCAGCTTGAGCTCGCTTTCCATAAATACTTAATACTGCCTACGTACGCACACGCACACACGCATCCAAACCACCAACATTCAGAGACAAAGAGGGGCTCACCATGGCCTCGAAAGATCCCAACAAGCCGCCCAAGGCGCCAAAGACCTCAGTTGCGGGTATTCAGACCCTTGCCTCTGGGTCCCGGGTGATCCCTGCGTCCGTCCGTGCGGATGGTTCCACGCGTCCGGAGCGCCGTGTCAAGCCCGGTTTCACACCCGCCGAGGACATCGTCAGATATCAGAACAAGACGGCGGAAGCATTCCGGAATCGCCCAATACCTGGCTCCGCGGAGGTAGCTGAAGAGAAGGCTCCTGCAAAGAAGAAGCGGAGTCGGAAGAAGAAGACTGCTGCCGCCGCTGGTGGTGACGAGGCCGGCGATGATAAGGACGGCGACGGGGAGGTAGAGAAAGGGGAGGGCGAGGGCGAATCCGAGACGACGGCACCTGCAGCTTCGGCCGATGTCGCGAAGGAGGCGGGAACTGCTACCCAGCCGACCGGCGTCGATACGGAGAAAAAGGCAAAGGCGCTGCAGAAGAAGATCCGACAGGCACAGGAACTGAAGCTACGGAAAGACAACGGCGAGAAACTGCTTCCGGAGCAGCTGGACAAGGCGCTACGACTGGACGAGCTGATACGGGATCTGGAGAAGCTGGGCGTCAAGCACGAAGGATGAAGACGCCGATGGCACTTTCGATCGAAGCTTAGGCGGCTCGGCTCAGCTTCCTTATAGCTTTCAGCATGAAGTCAACAAAGTCAACGGCTACTGTTATCGCAATGCATCAACGGCTATCTACAGACGACTATCTGCATGCCTGGATAGCTCGTCGCCCGTTACGGGAACGGTTTACGTCGGACGCCCGTTTATTGGCGGCTGCTCCCGATGTTCGGACTCGGGTTTCACGGCGAGTTTGGACGTCGGGATGAGGTGGGAGAGATCAGTTACACGGTGGTATGAGGGGATCAGGAGGAGGATACAGGAAATATGAGCACTAGGGGGAGGCTCTAGCTACGGCTGGCACTTGAGTGTCGGAATATTGGTTTATCGGTGTATGGGCACACCAATTTAAGTGTAGATACACGGCACAAATGCTGTTGTGAGCATATGTTCGGACACAGAAATATAGGAACTAGATAATTCAATCTATAACATCATTCTTAAGCTTAAGCGCTGGTATCGTCGATAGAATAGATTGAAAGGCGGAGTTTCGAGGCCGGGCGTGTCGGCTAGTTAGGCTGTAGCTATGTGGCGCCGTCGTATCATCCTGCAGCGGGGCCATGCACGAAGTTCGGCCGTGCATGCGAGCCAATAGCGGGACACTAACAGGGCGCCGGTGAGCTGGCGGCGGGTCGAGCGTACATTCTAGACATCCTTGAGAATAGCATACAAGCACCATTCACCAAGCAGGATCCAGCGGATGAGGGGATAGAGAGCTCCACCAAGCGACAGCCAGGCTGATAACGGTCGTCGTTGATTGCTGCTTCGCTCGATTGCTGGCGGCGGTCTGCTGACAACAACACTGCTTGCTTGCTTGCTTGCTTGCTTGCTCGTTGCTCTCAATCAACGTTCGCATCCCGACGCCGCTGGAGCTCCAATCCACCCAACGACACACATCCTTCACTACATCTACCTCATTGACCTTCAGCTCATCGCCGATACCGCCGGGCTTTCGTCTTTGGCTGCCCTACGCTCATCTTTACGACAGTGTCCACCTTCGCTCACAGGCTCATCTAGCGACAAAAGTGCAGCCTGCCTTGTAGACTTTACGTGAGCATCTCGCCACCACGCGGCTGTTGTGAGCCTGATCCTGACAACTCTCTTCTTCATCTAGCCCACCCCGCTGCTTCGAACCGCTCTGCAGCTTCTGAAATGACCCCATAGATATCCTTCCTTTACCCAGCTCCATCATTACCGACCCGCAATAACAACTCGAACTCATCAAACGTCACAGCTTCTCGCTGCCCGCTGCCGACATGTTGACCGACGTGACCTCAAACGCCCCCACGTTTGCTTCCGCCGACCCTGTCATCTCTCTGACCCGGGTCTTACGCGATCTACCCCTAGTCCATGAATATCGATACACAGACGAGGCTCGGTTACGACTGCTGGAAGAGCTCTTTGCCAGCCTTGCCGGGAACAACGTCGAACATATCAAGCTCTTCTTCCCCAATGGCGTCCCGATAAAGACCGGCAAGGATGCCTGGAATCTGTCGCACGCGCAGGGCGCCGTGGAAGGCGCGGAGTACGGGCCTGCTGCACGAGGCAAGCCCTGCGGCCATATCTTCAAGAATGGCGAGGCGACGTATAGGTGCAAGTAAGTCTGCTCTCATCTGGGATTTGCCTAGCTGTTGTAGCTGCTGTAGTCTTATCTAATACCCTCACTTCTACTTCGTAGAACCTGCAGTCTTGATGAAACGTCCGTACTGTGCGCCAAATGTTTCGAATCTTCAGACCATCGGGGTCACAGTGTCTTCGTGAGCATCAGCCCCGGTAATAGCGGATGCTGCGACTGCGGCGATAGCGAAGCATGGCGGCGGGATGTAAAATGCGCGATACACACGGCCTACGAGACCGAACGCTCCCATACCTCCACACCAAAACAGCTTCAGCCGATCCCCGACGCTCTCCGAAAGTCCATCCGTGATACCATCGGCAAGGCCCTCGACTACATCTGTGACGTCGTCTCCTGTTCGCCCGAACAGCTCCGCGAAGCAAAATCCGAGGAAAAGGTCCGCGAAGATGAACAAAAGTCACGCTTACAAGCCAAATATTACGAGCACGCCGAGGGCGAGATGAAGACGCCTGAGTTTTCGCTGATACTTTGGAACGATGAGAAACATACGGTGAAAGAAGTCCAAGATCAACTTGGCCGTGCATGCAAGAAACCTAGAGATTGGTGCCTGAAGCGTGCCGAAGAGACGGATTTGATTGGGAGGAGCGTCGTCGACTTTGGCACTGATATCCAGGACCTGCTCAACAAGAGTAAGATCATTGAGCGGATCAAGCTGACGATGACGCTGAGATCCTCGAGAGACACATTCAGGGAACAGATGTGTGGCACCATCATCGAGTGGCTTGTTGATATTGCGGGCTGCGCGGTGGGGGACGACCCTGACATTCTGCGAAGGACTGTTTGCGAGGAACTGCTCGGCATCTGGAGACAAGGCTCGGCCGCATGGAATATAGAAATTGGCATGAAGGGCATCGACGACCATGAATATGCAGAAAGCCAGCAGACCTTGGAATATGCGCAGAACGCTATGCAGAGCCCCGAAATAAGACTCCTGAGAGCTCAGCAGGAGCAGGAAATGCGTGCTCAACGGGAGCAGAACGGCGAGGAGGAAGAGGAAGAGGAAGAAGCTGAAGAGACCGAGGGGAGCCAGGAGCAAGACCGGGGTAGCGACAACATGGAGGTCGATGGAAGTGGCGAAGGGGTGTCTGTTGAGGCTAGCCAGGCCAGCCAAGCCACCGACACCGACGGCGACGTCAATATGGATGCTGGTGTCGATGGTAATTCCGCTGCCCAACCTGAAGCTACAGTTCCCTTCCCGCCACCTTTCGCGCCTAGCATCCCGCATACCCCTGGGAAGCATCATAAACGAAGAGAAGCACACGGAAAGCCTGGAGTCCATTGGCTGGAGACTACTCACATACCACACAGGACAACGCCATACTACGAGGACCTTAGGCAGCGTGTGCGATTGGATTGGCTCATCATGTTTGACTTGAGGATGTGGAAGAAGGCGAGGATAGATCTTCGCGAGCTCTACATCAGTACTGTTGTAGCAATCCCCCAGTTCAAGCGCATTCTTGGACTCAGATTCGCTGGGCTCTATACCATCCTCAGCCAACTTTACCTTATCGCTGACCGGGAGCCCGATCATTCGATCATCAATCTCTCATTGCAGATGCTTACTACGCCATCTATCACTGCTGAGGTTGTGTCTCGGGGCAACTTTTTGACCAGCTTGATGGCCATTCTCTATACCTTCCTTACCACTCGACAAGTCGGGCACCCTGCCGACGTTAATCCGAATGCTACTCTTGCCTTCGACACCGGATCGCTGACCAACCGCCGGATGTACCATTTCTTCCAAGATATGAAGTATCTCTTCGGCTCGGAATCTGTCAAGGAGTTGCTGAGGACCCGAGTTGCGCCGACCCTACAGTTCTTGGATCTCGTCAAGTTACACCAAGGTATCTGCTTTAATAACCGGGCCATTGGCAGTCATATCGAATACGAGTCGGACGCCTGGATCTGTGCTAGTCTCATCACCCGGGAGATCAATAAGCTTTGCCGCCAGTACGCTGATGCATTCCGTCGCCAGAACGCCGGTAACGATATTCACTTGGCGAATGCCATTCGGCTGGTGGCCAAGGTTACTACCCGAAATGCTGCGGGTATGGAACGGCACCGATTCAAGAATGCAGAGATTCGAGAAGAGGTAGAATTCATCCAGCAGGAAGCACCAGAAGGCGAAGAGAAGCCTATCGGCGCCCCGGGCTTCGCCATGGAAGCTGACGGGAATGGTGTCGTGCCTAAATATCGGATTGTCAAGTATGCCGTGGAAACAGAGGCTATGAGCTTCCACCACGCGATGCACTACTTGCTATCCTGGCTGATCGAGGCGGGCAACGGGATGGACAACACGAAACTTCAGAATTTGCTCACGTTCAAGACTGAGGAATTGGGCGTTCCTGAATCGTGGAAACGCGAACTCTTGCCGGAGGACTATCTGGCGGTGTTGTTCGAGTACCCGCTCCGCGTCTGCGTTTGGGTCTCCCAGATGAAGGCGGGCATGTGGGTTCGCAACGGATTCAGCCTCCGACATCAAGTCAATACGTACAAGGGTGTCTCGCAGAGGGATCTCACCTACAATCGAGATATCTTCATGCTGCAAGTCGCGTCGGTTGTCATTGAGCCAAGCAAGTGGCTTCATACAATGATCAACAGATATACTCTGGATCTTTGGTTCAGAGGAGACTTCAGGCCGCCGGCGAACATTGAAGCCGCGCAGCATCTGGATCTGGCAGAGGATTTGTTCCTGCTGCTTATTTCCATACTCAGTGACCGACTGCTCTTGATCCCACATGATGACGAGAAGGACATCCCGACCTTGCAGCTGCGCAGAGAGATAACGCACATACTTTGCTCCAAGTCGTCGAGTTTCTCCGATCTCTCTCAAAGACTGCCGGATCGCCTGCAGGAGCTGGAGAATTTCCAGGATGTGCTTGCTGAGATGGCGACGTATAAGCCCCCAGATGGCCTCAGCGACTCGGGTATCTACGAACTGAAGGGCGAATGGAAAGAGTACATCGACCCATACATGTTGCTCAACAGTAAGAACCAGCGGGAGGAAGCAGAGGTGATTTACAAGAAGCACATGGCTACCAAGCTCGGTATCTCGGAGAAGAACGTTGTCTACGAGCCGAAGCTCAAGCCGATTCGGTCGGGTGCCTTCAAGGGCCTGTCGAAGATCACCAGCACGCCTGCCTTTACACAGATGATCTACTTTGGCCTTCTTTACGGCTCGATGCACGGGAAGGTGAACCCGTCGATACCGGACACCAGGATCGACTCCTTCATGCACGTGCTGCTGTACCTCATGCAAATCGCTGTAGGCGAGGACAATACACCGGGTGATGCTACAGAGGGATCGTTTGTGTACTACGCGCTGAAGAAGAAGGCCACGTTGGCAGCGGACATCGCCAGCGATAGAACTGAGGTGGATACCGCTGCCATGAAGAAGGAGGTCGTCGAGGGGGCACCGACTGTTGCTCTGCTGCTCTACAAAATAAAATTGGAAGGATTACACGAGTCTTGCACGCCGATCATCGACGTGTTGCTCAAACATATGCAGGAGAAGAAACCGGTTGCTTTTGCCCCGCTGCTCGAGATCGAGAAGGAGATGCGTGAGAAGGAGAGCGAAGAAGAAGCCAAAGCGAAGAAGGAAGAAGAAGAGTTCGCACGGAAGAAAGAGCTGGCGAAACAACGACAGGCTAACATCATGGCGCAATTTCAAGCCCAGCAGCAGAGCTTCATGCAGAACAACTTTGCGGGATTCGACATGGACGATGACGATGACCTGAGTGATGATGTGATGGAGGAAGACGCACCTGGCGAGGCGGTACGACCGAGGTGGGAGTTTCCAACTGGCGATTGCATAATGTGCTCCGAACAGCTGGACGACTCTCGAGCCTTCGGAACTTTCGCGATGATCCAGGAGACCAACGTGCTCAGACAGACGAATATGCATGATGACGACTACGTTTACGAAGTCCTTAAAACGCCCGAGAACTTGGACCAGTCCGCCGAGGGTCTGCGCCCATTCGGTGTCGCGGGGATGAATAGAGACTCTGTGAAAAAGCTGGCGGAGGACGGGACCGAGATCACGGTCGTTCGGCAGGGTCTGGGCAAAGGGTATCCTCGAGCGCCGGAATTTACGCGGTCTGGACCTGTTGCCGTCGGCTGTGGGCATCTAATGCACTACGACTGTTTCGAATCACACATTGCAGCGGTCCAGAGGCGGCATGTGCATCAGATCTCGAGAGCGCATCCTGAGCGGCTGGCGTTCAAGGAGTTCTTGTGCCCCCTCTGCAAGGCTCTTGGAAATACCTTCCTACCGATCATCTGGAAGTCGAAGGTCGAGCGGACGGTCTACGAGATGGTGAACACTAGGAGTGATTTCTCTACGTGGCTGACGCAAGATATCGGGCCGGCTGTGCTGAGCTTTGAGAAAGAGAAAGCCGTGCTGAGTTTCGAGAAGGACAAGCCTGCTGCGGCGAGTGACGAAACGTCGGTTGGCAAATATCGGGAACAGTTTTTGGAATACGCCACGTCCGAACTGATCGATGGGATTGCAACAAAGTTGATACAGTCTAGGATGGAGCAATCGCAGCAGCAGACCGAGAGCGCGGCTTCGGAGGAGCCCGCTCCACAAGATCCTGCTGCAGCTGCAGCTGCATCTGCACCAACGCCACCTCTTGCTGCCGCTCCTGCTGCCGTGGCACCTGTTGTCGTCATCCCGGTTGGCGGGGCGGTACCTCTCGAACAGCAGCTGGCAATGCTCACGCCACAGGGGCAACCCACGCCGGAAGCTCCGCCCCCTAGCCAGAGCAGGGCTTCGGATCGGCCCCCCGAACGGCCTTCTGTCGAACTCGAGTCGATCTACTCGATATACAGACGCTTGCGAGATACTTTGCAACTCAACAACATCAAGACGAATAGGGTGCAGGCTAATGTCACCAATCCTGCGAATGAGTTTCACTCAATCGATGCGCTGATGAGGGTTCTGGGTTTCACGGTCTCGACAACGGAGATATGGCTGCGAGGCACAGAACCGCGACAGGGTGCGAATCTCATCGAGAGGACACCGGAGCATACTCTCAAGTATCTGAGGATACTTGCCGAGAGTGTCTATTCTTACATTGCGTTTGGCGGACTCAAGGACGAGAGCTCGACGGCCGTCCATTACAAGGAGCTTCATCAAGATCAAATGGCGAAGCTCTTCGCTGGCCACCCCCAGGTGTCCATCACTGAAAACCCGGACCAGAAGAGCTCTCCTTTGTTCCTGCAGGACATCTTCATTTTCTTGGCCGAGTGCTCTCTCTGTCTCTGCCCTTCGCTGAACGTGGAGTTCAAACATATCATGACGCTCTGTTACATTGCCGAGATCGTCAAGGCGTCTATCGTCATCAGCAGAGACTGCAAGGCCATTGATATGCACCTTGAACGGAGTGATGCGAAAAGATTTACGAATGTGATGATATCACTCGACTATAATATAGACGATGTTGATAACTTCCTCGGGTTTGTCGACTTCGTCAACGAAGCTTGCTCGGACTCCGAGAAGCAAGACCACCGCTCGGCCCCTTCGCCTCTCCCGTTCAGACACCTTATCTCCAAATACATCAACCCCTTCCTCCGCAAGTGTGTGTACCTCTTGCACGCACGATATATGGTCACGTTCCCGAATGACGACGACGACAGCAATGAGCCTGAGCACATCCGGCTCATCGAGATGCTGGGCCTGCCGTCTTTGGAGACAGTTTTCTCCGTCCACAACGCCCCTGCCAACGACCACGCCGCTGCCGTCATCAGATCTATGATCACGGGCTGGTGTCGACACTGGCGGTCCGCTGTGGAAGAATACAAACGTGAAGAAGGGTCGGCGACACCGACTGCATCGACGCCCGTGCCTCCGCAACAGAACGTCGAGAACCCGGAGAGTCTGATGAAACTGAGCCATCCATCGATCCTGGAACTTGTTGGATTGCCCCTGCACTATGATACACTCGTCGAGGAGGCGATGAAGCGTCGGTGTCCGAAGAGCGGGCGGGAGCTGAATGATCCTGTGGTGTGCCTGCTGTGCGGCGACATATTTTGCAGTCAGAGTCTGTGTTGTATGGACGAGCAACGGCACGGCGGCGCGAATCAACATTTGAAGGTGTAAGTTTCATAATCTCGCAACCTGTCGTTTCATCGAGGTTTTCCGATTTGCGTGTTTTTCGATGCGCGGTTCTGTGCTGTTGGAAAACGAAATCGAGATCTAAGTGGGATAGATGCTGACGTTGAGTTAAAATAACAGATGCGGTAAGAACATCGGCATATTTATTAACATTAGGAAATGCCATGTTCTCTATCTGCACAGCGGGTACGGTGCCTGGGCTGTCGCGCCGTATCTCGACAAGCATGGAGAAGTTGATCCGAATCTCAGGTTAGTTGGCCTTGCGGCACCTAAAACCGGTTGATTGCCTAAAACGGAAGCTGTGTTGGATTTTCCACCGACTGGCGTGTTGACGGTGGCACAACTCCATTCAAATGAAACTGGTTGCTAACATGTGGCTTTTTCTTTCTCGATGTTTAGGCGAAACCGACAGTTGTTCTTGCATCAGAAGCGTTATGATGCTCATTTGAGGGCGTATTGGCTGCAGCATTTGATTCCGACGGTGATTGCGCGCCGGTTGGAGCCTGATTTTAATACGGGTGGTTGGGAGAGCTTGTGAATGGTGGTAGTGGTGCACGAAACGGGACGTTGCAGGTGGCGAGGCTTGTCTTTACGTACTCTAAGTTATTGTGGTCGCACGAGATTTTTGTTCTCGCTTTTTCTTTTAATTTGACTGACTGTCTGTCGTTTCGTTTATACTGTGACTAGCCTAGCTAGTCGTTCTGACGTTTGTCTAGCGGTTGTGGGCTGGTATGTCGACTGGTGCGTGGTATGTCGACTGGACTTAACTTAGGGAAGATAGAATATTAGGATCGGTGGAGACTAGAGAGGCGGAGGCTGAATATTGATATATCGTATTATCGTAACTTGGAATATCTTTTAAGCGCATTCTAGAATACTACGTAGAAATTTGTCTATGCTATGGGTCTGACACTCGATTAGATATAGCAGGAATTAATGCTGATGAGAACTGTAAGGTTTTATAGTATATGTTGTGAGGATCAAATGTAGCAAAATTCATTTGGCCTTTGCAGATGAGCTCGGCGGGACTCAAGTTATGGAAGACATTAATGAATATTGCACGATTAATATACATAAAATGCATTGAGTTCGCAACTACTTTAGCATCGATAAAACTTTGAGAAAAAGAATACTAGACGACTATGGACTGAACCATGAAGTTTCAAGATGTGATACAAGAGCAAGGGTACGGTATAGCTTTTAGACAGGATATTCCGGCATCTTGATCTCCTCTTGCCGGTCCCTTTTATACCTAGCAAGTACTTAGGCTGGCTGGTGCCTCCGTCTGAGATCGTTGGGGTCACGACTCCAGCTGGGCGGGTCTGGTCTGTTCTTGGCTTTCTCTGGCATTGTCGGGGCCATGTCTTGTCGGAACGGGACTTGGATCAGTCCGCGGTCGGTACGGGCGCCTGGCAGCTCGGGCGTCGTGTTGCTGGCGTCCTTTTCGACCCACGAGCCTTTACATTGTGCCTTCCTGTTGATCGATGTGTTAGCAAGCGTTCGTTCGTTACGAGCGATAATATATACTCGTATGAATTTATGAAGGAAGATTCGCCGGAGTTATGCATGCACTTACTCTATGCATAATTTCAGAAAAAAGTCCTGCGTGCACGCCCCGCTCGCGCGGGGGTTCAGCAAAAGTTCTCCCCACGCGTTGACACGGCAGCTTCGCTCGCAGTCGTCGAGGATGTTGTAGCCGGTCGGTTTGCCGAAGGTGTCTGCGAGCTGTGGAGTCTCGCCTCTGCGCGCGGCCCAGCAGGTCAGCTGGTAGTAGCCGGTTACTTGGGCGGTTTCTTCGAGGTACATTGGCCAGAGGTCGAGTTTGGAGTTTTTCCAGTCGAATTCTTTGCTGGCCGGGCCGGCTAGCGCGCCTTGCCAGAGGAGGGGGATGACTGCCAGGGTGGATAATAGTTGCTTCATTGCGGAGGGTGGTGGAGCTGGTTTTTGGTATAGGGAGTATGCGTGTAAGCTGCTGCAGCACTTGAGGGTCGCTATTGGGGGTGATAGGTACCTTGATGGGCTGGTTTTGAGCCGCAGTGTGTATTTGATAGCTAGCTATCTGCTTTGTGAATTTGGAAATCGAGTTCCTGAGGCGGTGAGCTCCCTGATTCGATATATATGTTGATACAATATTGTCGTGTTAATTCTGTTGATAGTTTAGAGAACGGCTGGTCAGTGTTTCTTCATATATAATTTGAAAGAGAACGTTGCAAGGAGCAGCCAAAAGAAAGGAGTTCAAAATGGAGGTTTTGAACGAGACTCGATATCTATTCTACCTTGGTATATCGGCCGGGAAACTGCTGCTGTAGGATTGATGTATTGTAAAAATTAAACTTTCAAGATATGGGCTATCTTGGTAGGAGATATTAAGATGCGTGCGAGGCCGGGGCCGATAATTACATAAATCATAGACTATGACTGTTGTGGGCATTGACACCAGGAAATCATATATGCATAGCGTAAGAAATGCGAGCTCTTTTCACTATACTGAATAGTCTAGGAGGCAGATACGTGTCTATGTTGCATGGCGCAGCCTGTGCCGTATACTTTGGTTGTAGCACATTCGTGAGAATTTGATCGCTGAGCCGCAGTGGTAGGATATAATTTAGCTGTTTTATGAATTCCATTCATAGCAGTATGGAGTTGTATACACACTACTGGTAGTGTGCCCGAGTGCTGTATGAAGTACGAAAACGGCAGTTTGTGTTATATGGAGCTAACAGCGTAGTCGCTCTGCCTCCAACATAATCCGCGACCCAGGCAAATCTCTGAGCGAGTTGTGCTTCAGCTATTTCGAGACTACACCTGAAACGCCCTCCTCGATGGGAGTAATCTGGTCTTTAGCGTGGTTGCACTTGTAAGAAATTTTGACAGTATCATGCAATAATAATTGGGTGTGATCCGCGAATGAATTTGAATGAGAAAAGGTTTCAAGCGGAGTGGTTTTCCAAACCCTACGAGCATTTCTCACTTGACAGTGCCTACTAGTATACTACGGATAAAATTAGGGAAATCGATCATCTTGACAGCATCGCAGTCGAGATATACTAATACTGCGCTGCCGGATACCATTGCAACTGCTCGTTGAGACGAGCCGGAACCTCAGCAAACTCGATCGACAACGGGCTGAATTTCGGGAACCGATGTATATCGCACCCATCTTGCCGGCGCTTTACGCGCTTCTACTGCATTCTCACCGAACGTACAGCTTGCCCTTCGAAGACTTCCCGGAGAAACTCACCCACCACCACCTTCTCGCGATTCGAGATGCGCCGTCGCACGTGCCTATCCAAGCTATGGCGGTTCGGCCCGGCGTGTTTCTGGAGCATCTGCGCAAGATGAATCCGAATCTGAAGCCGGTGCTCGTGGAGCAGACGGGCAAATATGAGATCAGCCAGTGGTCGTTCAACAACTCCAGTAAGTTCATTGATATTCAATTGCTTCTAGATTTATAACCCCTCCAGCGGATAGATATTGATATTACCGGATGCCGTAATATATGTATGTCTGGTGGTCTGAGAGAGGATAAGCTAATGTCGTGCGTACTGTAGTGTGGAACTCGGGACTGGCAGACTACCTCGCCAATCCGCGCACCTCAAAATCTTTCACCATGGACGACGTCAAGCAGCGCATGCAGTCCGCAAACGCAAACACCACCCACCACAACAAGCGCGAAAACAACGCCGTCTACAAAGACTTCCAAGACGGCATCTGGCAGCCCTACGACCAAGAGAAGGAAACGAAGCCACAGCCGGTAGCCGGCTGGTACGCCCGCGACAGCAAGGCCGCGGGCGGGATCAAAGAGGTCACGATCCGGCCGCGGGCAAGCTACTTCACGGAGGGCGTCTACATGAAGCTCGACGAGCTGCGGGAGACGGCGAACGCCCTGTGCCGCATGTTCGATTCGCACATGTTCCAGTTCGCCACGGGCTCGAATAACCCTGGTGACATCAAGCAGTTTTCCATGGGTACGGTTTACAAAGCCGTCAAATTGGACAATGACGCCAACGCCCACGTCAACTTTATCTTCAATTTCCATCCGGCGTATTCGTGGGATAACGAGCATTATTGGTGGTCTATGAGTATATTCACGGGGATACAGGGGATGTGTTGGCGGTTTTTGGGGAATTTCCTGACGGTCGAGACGGCGCCGGACGGGCTGGTGGGCGGTGCGACGCCGGCGGATACAAGGGGGGGTTGGGTGGGGTTTGGGAATGGGAAGAATCCGGACGATAATGGGGAGAAGGCGTGGCGGGTGCGGTGGGCTATTGATCCTTATTCGCCGATGAGCAAGGAGGAGCCGACGCCGAAGCAGGGTACTGGTGAGGATGACAATGGTGTTCCCTATAGCGATCCGTCAGTTTGATCTCAATATGTGGTTTGGGATATATCCGGTGCGATGCATCTAAATTCGAAGTTTGGAGGAGGTCCTGTTTCGTGAATCGCTGTTATAGGTGGATGCCGAGGAGATGTAATTTACTTGAATATATATAGTTTAGGTTCCCGTCTTTGCTGATTCGAAGCTCTGAATATATCCATCTGGGTCCAGTTCAAAGGTATGATGTTTATTTCGAATCTCATCTCAAGGCATAGTGCACTGGTTTGTTGCAGTTTGTGAATGATGAGTTGAGTCTAGTGCTGAGAGAGTCATACAGGGCTAATTCTGGGACTTTGAGAAACATATAACTTTTGATATTTTCTTCTAGTGACGACAGTGAATACTATAGCGGTCTAGATCTCGCCTGAAGCTCCAATCTCTAGCTTGCTAAAGTAAATTTCAAGGTTGACGGCTCGTACTGACAAAGAAAATGTAAGATTTGATGGTACCAAGTTATTGTACAGTTCGTATGAATGAAGTATACGAAAAATCTTCAAATAACAGACAAAACTTTTCACGAACAACAGTATACTAATACGTATTATCCAAAATGATTAACACTTGCGAACACTCTATTTGATCTCAAGCAGTTTCACTAGATATATCATATCGTTAGCATCAAGTTTCTTTGGAATCTAACTCTAAGGTGAGTAAGTTGACGTACCCTCAAAAATCAGTGTGCTGTTCTTCGGGATGCCGGGCATGCCGCTGTTGCCGTACGCGAGATTTGCTGGGATCGTGAGCTTTCGCTCACCACCGACCTTCATACCCGCGACGCCGATGTCCCAGCCCTTGATGACCTCGGCTTTGCCCAACGTGAAGGTGAATGGTTTTCCCTTCTTGTTGCTGTCAAAAACCTTGCCATTGGTCAACTTGCCGATGTAGCGCATTGACACTTTGTTACCCTTCTTGGCTTCTGGGCCGGAGCCGAGTTTGTGGTCTTCGATCTTGACGCCATCGACTGTGCGCGTCTTAGGTTGAGAGGATTTAGACTCGTCTTTTGACGGCTTGTCGTCCTTGCCGGGCTTGGATTTTTCAGCGGGGGTCGCCGGGGACTTGTTGCCGTTGGGGGTGGGGCCCTGCTCGAGCTGGGAGGCGAATTGGACCTTTTTCTTCTCGGTAGGGGTTGAGACTGCAACTGCCTCGCCGCTGTTCGCCTTCAGTTTCTTCTGCTGCTTTTTCGAGAGGCTGCTCGGCGGGGTGTCGACGGTGGCGGTGGCGGCGACGGTTGTGGTGGAGCTGCCGTTCGCGAGGGTCTCAGTTGTAGCGGCGACGGCGACGTCGACGTCCATTTCGTCTGCGGAGCGCTTCTTAGTTTCCTTCGCGACGATGGCCTTGACGGCTGTTTCGGCGGCTTTAGCTTTCAGCTGGGCGGCTTTCGCGGCGGCTTTCTTCTCCTTGTTGGAGAGGGCCTCTTCGGGCTTCTTGGTCTTGACGAGGGTGGGGGCCTCGTCCGAGTCATCGTCGTCGGAGCCGAGTTCCGTGATGCGCGGGTCCTCCAGGTCGTCTAGGTCGTCCGAGGCGTCCGAGTCGTCGAGATCTGGGTACTCGCCGTTCTTGATCTTGGCGAGGACTTCCTCGAGATCGATTCCCTCCTCGTCGCTGTCTAGTTCGGAGTCTTCCTCTTCATCTTCATCGTCGAGGGCTTCTTCGTCCGAGTCGTCGTCGTAGGGGGATTGGACGAGGCTTCTGGGTTGGGCGATGAAGTTGCCGGTTAGGTAGATTGTGTATGCACCGGTGGCCTTGAAGAAGATGGGTTCGCCGTCCGCGACGGAGAGCTGGAGGGGCTGTTGGTAGGTCTGTGGGTGGTCTGTCAGTATGATTTTTGATATTGCGGATGGCTATGGGGGGTATTCAGTTAGAGGTATGCATACTTTGGTGGGGTCGAGTGTGCACACTACGACGTCTTCAATGTCGTCTTCGTCGTCGCTATCGTCGAGCTCGAGCATGATGTCGTCCTCATCTTCTTCCTCGTCGGCGCCTTTCTTGCCAGCATCAGCCTTCTTGTCGGCCTTTTTGTCGGTTTTCTTGTCAGAATCCTTGGCGGCGTCCTTCTTGCCGTCCTTCTTGCTCTTTGACTTTTCGGCTTCTTCTTCTTCAGAATCGTCCTCCTCCTCGTCATCTTCGGAGTCATCGTCGCTCTCTTCACCGCCGGACGCGAGGTCGGAGTCGATGGATTCGTCGTCGTCGTCATCAAATTCCTGGTTGTCGATGCTCGGGTGAAGCATGTGCAGGGTCGACAGCTTGGGGCCGTCGCCCTTGACCTCCTCGGTCGGGTCGATGGCGGCCATGGTGATGGATACCTGCATGCGCAATGCGCAATTCGCGTTAGAGCTTGCGGAACATTAATGCGGGGGCAGTGGGGAGCCTTACGCTGAAGGGCGCGCCCATTTCCTCGAGGGCGACGATTTCGCCCGTCGCGGGAACCTTGAGGCTCCAGACGCCGATTGGTGTGCTACTCATGTTGGTGGTGGGAACGCGGTCGAGAGTATGCAGGATAGTGTCAAAGGAAGGGAAGATGGTAAGGTGGTATGTACAGAGTAGGATTGAAGGGAGGGGACGATGGAGGTAAAGAGAAAGATGGTGTCGTGAGAAGATTTTTGAGAGTGGAGCGAAGGAAGGAGGCAGTAAACTAGAACAGATTTAAAAAAATTTCGCTCTCTCGACTTTTTTCCCACCGCCGCGATGTTTTACCCCAAACGGGCGCCCGGCTGCGAAACATGGCTTCCCGGCAACAATTCGCGCCAGGCCCGCCACACCGCACCACACGCCGCGATAACCGCATACCTGCAGATATACAAGAAGTACATTACTTAGTTACGCCCCGCTAGTCGGCGCAGGATATACGCCCATTGCTACTTCCCACATGCGACTCAATTGCTGTCTCGTGGATGGTATGGTGAATGAAGAGTTTTTTTTTTTTTTTCTAATTTCAGCTACATCTACTTAGTCTGTATGCTTCACACACTTCCTACTGTCATATGCACAGGGGTCTGCCTATATGTAATGGGATACTAAGCTCTCATATATTTTAATTTTTGAATTGCTATTCCATCTTCTTGACTTTTTAGCAATTCTTGAGAGCGATAAAGAAGTGTATCTATACTCCGTAGAGCAATGTCAAATACACCAACCTCGAGTGGATCCGACGATAGTGTATCCAGTCGGTCAACAGGCCGATGGAGTGGGTCCGGTGAACCAGAGCTTTGGCCACCAATACACAATTTGCAGGGACCCTTGCAGAATTCGAATGTCTACACGTGTTCTGGAGGCAATGCTGATACTATATCAGGAAATGAATTCGAAGGCATCGCGGGAACTCGTCGATATAATAAGTTAGTTCTGTTCATTCTGAGACTAGTCTTGACAGGTGTTGAGAGCCGTCTTCCTGCGACTCGGCTTCATCGCTGCATTGTATACGCTTTATGCTGCTGTAAAGATCGAGGATTTTTGCATATCGACATCCATGATATCTTGAATGCAGAATTCCGATTGCGGTTAGCGGTGATGTCGCGGGCTCGGGCGAGCTGCCGGGCGCAAATTTTGCCCGCGTGGCGATGACTAATCGGCCAACCGGATCGCGCGGGAAGCCCCATCACGGGACGACGGGTCTCTGCTCTACGCGTCCAGAAAACCCACATTCTCAGGAAACGAGACAGGAGACGAAAGATGCCATCAACTCTGCTCCCCATCCTTCACTCCTCTCTCGTCTTTAATCCGACTTTGCGATCGCGATATATCGATAGCCGACCACTTGCGAAGTGCTGCATGCAGCCCGGGCGTGGGGATAATAAATTGATGACGACCCAAGGACGACCTTCCTGAACGGACCGCGCGCAGGCAGCCAGCCAGCCAGCCATATGGCGAACAGCTTCCACGCCCCCGACAAGAACGCCAAAGAGACCGTCAAGCGCTTCGAGTCGCACGAGTTCGCGGACGAGGATGGCGCAGAGTACGGCGGCTCTTCCTTCGGCGGCTTTGGCGAATACTTTCACGTATGTGACATGACGTCTCCTGGCTATACCCGCGTCGTGCTATAGTATACTCTCGACCCCGCTAACATGTCCTTTGCACAATAGAACAAGAAGATCAAGCTGCAGAACAAAGATGCGCATATCCGCGAGCTATACAAGTCCGAAAATGCACCGCAGCTCTTCAAGGGCATGGCGATGTACGTCAACGGGTACACGCAGCCCTCCCTCAACGACCTCAACATCATGATCGTCCGCCACGGCGGCGTCTTTCTCCAATACCTCGACGGGAAGACTCAAGTCACGCATATCATCGCTACGGCGCTCACACCCAAGAAGAAAGTCGAGTTTGCAAAATACAAGATTGTCAAGCCGGCGTGGATCGTCGAGTCCATAGAGGCTGGTTTGCTGCTGTCATGGACGGACTACCGTGTCGTCGAGGAGAGCCAGAGTCAGAGCTTGTTGGGCTTTGGAGGGTTCAAGCCGCACTCTCAGACGCAGACGCAGACGCAGGGCGATGGCAAGATTCTGAGTCAACGGGGTAGACCGAATGCTTCGTATCGCGAGTTCACCGGGAAACCAAGATCCACCGCGACCAAATTCATCTCCAGATCTGGTGACGATGGTCCGCCCTCTACTTTCCAGTCCTTCGGTTCTTCGGTAAGAGGGACTACTCAGCTAGAATCGCAGCAGCTGTCGCCACCTCTACTCGAAGAGAATGAAGAGGAAGATTCCTATGTGCCTCCATCGCACCAACCCGGGTCGTCGAACGCATCTTCCGACGAAAAACCGGAAGAAGAAACGCTCCAGGACTCGCATCTCATACTACCCAATGATCTGTCGAGCAGCGACAACCCGGAGAGACCGCCCAGCGAACCTCTCAGGAGCAGCCAAGACCCCTTCAAGGACGACGATGAGCGGCTCCTAGCGCTCGACAAAGACACGCAGATGGAGGACGTGTCCAGTACAGAGTCGCCGGGTCTCTCCGAGGAGGTGCACGAGGAAGTGCACGAGGAGCTTGAAGGCCCGGACACCGACCTCGCAGACATGGAATACCCACCATCGCCAGCACACAAGAAAACGAAGCTCACAGCGCTCGAAAATAACACAAAGCTGCTCTCCAACCCCAAGATCCGCCAGAACACCGTCCTCAACCCGGAGTTCCTGACAAAATACTACTCCGAATCCCGCCTCCATCACCTCTCCCAATGGAAGGCAGAGCTGAAAGTTTACTTTCAGACTCTCACCGCACAAACCGTCCGTCGCTCCAAGCCATCGACTTCGGCGTCGCAAAGATACATCCTACACGTGGACTTTGACTGCTTCTTCGCATCGGTATCCGCAAAGACGCGGCCGGATCTTGCAGGCAAGCCCGTTGGCGTCGGGCACTCGTCCGGCCCGTCCAGCGAAATCGCATCATGCAACTACGTCGCACGCGAATCCGGCGTCAAGAATGGGATGTGGATGAAGCAAGCTTCAGAGCTGTGTCCGGATCTTATCATCCTACCGTACGACTTTCCCGCCTACGAAACCGCTTCGAAAGCCTTCTACAGCGTGTTGATGGGCACTGGCGCTAGCGTCGTGCAGAGTGTCAGTATCGACGAGGCGTTGCTCGATATCACGGATCTAGTTGTGAAGCCTGGTGCGACAACGGAGCGAGAACATGATGCGGTCTTTGAGATCTCGAAAGCTATCAGAGACGGGGTGCGGGCTAAGACTGGTTGTGAGGTTTCCGTCGGCGCCGGCGCGAACGTCCTTCTGGCGAAACTGGCTTTACGGAAAGCGAAACCGGCGGGGCAGTATCATCTTACGCTGGACGAGTTTGCTGATTTCGTAGCGCCGTTGAAGCTGAGAGATCTTCCAGGGGTGGGGTACAACCTATCGCAGAAGATCCAGGAAGACTTAAAAATCGAGACAGTCGGCGAGCTACGTGAGGTCTCCAAGGAGCGGCTCAAGAGGATCATGGGGCCGAAGACTGGCGAGAAGCTGTTTGACTACGCCCGCGGCATAGACAAGCAGGATGTAGGAGATGTCAGCGTCAGGAAGAGTGTCACTGTCGATGTGTACGTTTGCTATCCTCCTTCCCCACCTGATTGCACGCTGGGTTGAGCTGACAAATTCTAATATATACAGCAACTGGGGCGTGCGGTTTGAGACTGCCGCTCAGGTAACCGAGTTCATGTACAATCTGGCTGCCGAGCTATGCCGCCGTCTGTCCTCACAGAACCTTCGCGGCAGCCATCTGGCGCTCAAGCTGATGAAGCGGGCGCCCGATGCACCGCTCAACCCCCCAAAGTACCTCGGCCACGGCCACTGCGATACCTTCAACAAATCGACTGTCCTCGGCGTCGCTACCAACGATCGAGACATCATCGGTAAAGAAATGTGCAGCCTATTGAAGACGTTCAATTGTCCGCCGGAGGAGATTCGAGGGCTGGGTATCACGATGACCAAGCTTGTGCCTGTGAATGACTCTGGAGCGGGCGGTTCTCAGAAAAAGCTGGACTTTGGCAAACGAACAGCGGTCGACCCGCCCCCAGCATCGAATATGCCGCCCCCAGCGATCGATAAAGGCAAGCGGAAAGCGAGTCCCCCGCTGCCGACGCAGGAGAACCGGGCGCCTATCAAGCTTCTGAAGCCGACTATGCCGTCAATCCTATCGCAGTTCCTGGTCCCCACGCAGATTGACAATTCGGTGCTCGAGTCGCTCCCCAACGATATGAAGGATAAGATCCTGGAGGAGCAGCAGCGGAAGCAGGCGAGGAAAGCGCCGTCTGCGGTTGTCGCAAAACCGCAGGGTAGCTCGAGTAAACAGGTGGCATTCACGCAGCTACCTGCGCAGTCGCAGCTCGATCCTAGCGTTCTGGATGAGTTGCCCGCCGATATCCGTGCTGAGATTCTAGCACAGTATAAGAACGGAGAGACCAGCGGCTCTAGTAGTGCTGCTGCCGCTGCAGCAGGCAGTTCCGCTCAACCGCGAACACCGGCCAAGAACCGCCTGGCCATCGCGGGGCCGTCGAGTACGAGAAAAGCAACGCCGAGTAAAGCCAAACCGCAAGCTGCACCCGAAGCACTCGACGAGATACCGCCCAGCACGCCGCCGGAAGCACTAGGCATCGACCCGACCTTCCTCGCCGAGCTGCCACCCGAACTCCGCGACGAAGTAATCGCACAGGCAAGAGCTGACAAACGCCGCGCCGAAGCCAAAGCCGCCGCCCTCGCCGCCGCGAAGAAAAACCTAACCCGCCCGCCCGTCGCAGGTGCCAGCAGCCGCGCTAACGCCCCGCAGCAGCGTCGAACGGTACCGATACCCGTTCGCAAAAAGTCAATACTACAAGGCGCGCACACGCTGCATGATGTGCGGAATTTATTGACCAACTGGCATAATGCTGCGCGAAGCGAGGGGCCGCATATCGACGATGTGGAGGATGTGGTTGTCTGGTTGCGGAGTGTGGTTCGCGACGATAGGGATGTGGAGAAGGCTGTTGGAGCGGTGAAGTGGCTCGAGTGGGTTGTTGGTGAGGGCAGGGGGCATGTTGAGTGGGAGGTTGCGGTTGAGATGTGTCGGGAGGGGGTGAGGGAGGAGGCTGAGAGGCGGGGGATGGTTGGAATTGATGTGTGATTTGTTGTATATGGTCATTGGATGGATGTTGTCTGGCTGGCTGGGTTACAAGCACGGGTATCGGTATATATGGGTATTGGAGGAGTATTGTGAGGAGTTATATCTTGGAGGATTATATCAGCGTTTTGGAAATCTTGTATATGTAGTCTTGGTTTTGGACTGATTTTATAAAGTGCTTTACCATATGATCAATCAGCTGTTGATATTCTCCTATGCCCAAGATCTTTATATTGTGCTATGACCTGACCCGCAGAATCAATATATGCTATAGAATGTTCTCAAAGTACATACATATGTATAGACCAAGGACCTGACTATGATTACCTCCCCCTCACGATGGCAAACGGCTCCTTGCTATGCGCACCACCCGGCCCTTGTCCCTCACCCTCCCCACGCCTCTCAATCTCCTCCCACTCGACCTTCTCGACGACGGACTCGGGACTACCCTCCTGCAGGTGTTGTTTGAATTTGTCTAAGTTTTCAGCGGGGCCCTGTGCTTCGCCGGCGACGGTGCCGGAGGGGGTGTTGCAGATGTATCCGGAGATGGCGAGGGAGTCTGCGAATTGTTTTGCGTATTTTCGGAAGAAGACGCCTTGGACGCGGCCGTGGACTGTGAAGGAGAACTGTTGTACTGGTGGTTAGTTGTGGTTGGATGGGTGGGGTGGGGGAGTCGTAACTACCCGCTGCGTAGACATGTCGTCTTGAGAGAAGATTGTTAGTCCCGAGACTAGAAGATTGTTACAACGCCCCTTCGATGCAGTGGATATAAATTGAATGGGTGAAGTTGGTGATAGTAGACCTAGGTCACTAGATGCGTTAGTTGCACTCAATTACTTAATCAGCTATGTTTGAGTTTCGCGACTTTCGAGGTCAATTGACTCCAAACGTTAGCTTCGAAGCCAGGCGCTGAAGGGGCAGGGCAACTCCAAACGTACGAATGGACAAAAATAACAGATCACAAACTAGATGCTGACAGCAAGGGGAAGTAAGTATTCAAAAGTACTATACTCACGTTAGAATAAAAATATCGAGATACAATCGATTACTCGCTGTAGCTAGAGTGTTAGGATATGTGTAGTCGCACAAGGCCCGACGTCATCGGATTACATAATACAACGCGCGCGGGACCGAAATACGACGCTGGACCCTGCTCGGCTTCCTTCCGCTTAGATGCCGCTGACGGCGGCGGTCCCGCGGAGATGTCATCTCCGGTGAATATCTGACAAAGCTGTCGGCTATAAATCTATCTAGAGATCGGATATCTCGGTGGGGTCGGTACGGTAGAGGGGTTAATGCTGGTGTATAAATTGGCATGTTGGCCGGCTTGGGGTCGACACTAACTTCGCCAGGTCAGCTTCGATCCAACAACTAACACAGTTTAGTTGATATAATTCCCATCTAAGTACAATGTCGGACTTCAAGAAAAACTACCCGTGGACGGTGTCCCCTCTCATCGTCGGCGCGCCAATGCGCCCCTTCGCGGGCACCGCTCTCGCTCATGCCATCTCCGCCGCAGGCGGCCTCGGCTTCGTCGGCGCCGGCGTCGACATCAGCAACCTCGCACAAACGCTCACCGACTATAAATCCACCCTCGCCACCTCTCCAATCCCCAACGTGTCACAAGACATCCTGCCTATCGGTCTTGGCATCCTCCTCTTCGGCGCCGACCTATCGACTTGTATCAAGGCCATTTCCGCACCGGGCTGTGCACCCGCCGCCATATGGCTGTTCGCCGCGTCCGAGCCCCAGCAGCTGAAAACATGGGCAGACGCAGTCCGCGATGCCACAGCTGGCAAAACAAAGATATGGATACAGGTATCCTCCGTCGCAGGTGCGCTCGAGGCGCTGGCACTAGCGAGACCGGACGTGCTCGTAATTCAGGGTGGCGACGCCGGCGGGCATGGCCGTTATGAATCCGCGGGACTTATAAGCTTCGTCCCGGAGGCGATCGACGCCGTGACCGCAGCCTGTGCGGAAATTGGCGTCCCCCTCCCCGGCTTCATCGCCGCTGGTGGAATCGCTGATCGCCGCGGCGTCGCAGCAGTACAGGCGCTCGGCGCTGCCGGTGCGGCTCTGGGAACGCGTTATCTAGCGTCGGAAGAAGCCGCGGGGCTGACGGCAGAGTACCAGGCTGCGGTTTTGAAGACGTCCGATGGCGGGAGGAGCACGACGCGGACGGACACGTATGATCCTGTGAAGGGAACGAGGGTGTTTCCGGAGGGGTATGGCGGGCGGTGGATGGTAAACGAGGGGCAGGAGGGAGAGGTGAAGAAGAAGATGTGGGCGGGGACGGGCGTTGGATTGGTGAAGAAGGTCATGTCTGCGGCGGATATCACGAGGGAGCTGCGGGGTGAGACGTAGAGCTGGTACCTTGATCAAGCGAAAGAGACTAGGAACACATATATATCAATGTAAGAGGTTGTTCTACGGCGTGGGAAATGCAGTATCAGCAAGAGATCTAGAGATCTGGAATTGATCTAGAATCCGATTTTGACATGAACCGTCTATGGACGAAGAAAGAACTAGACCCAAACCCAACGCTAAGGCTGGTCAACAATGTTAAGTAGAAGAAAGTACGTAGTGCCCACCCATTGCGAGAAAGCATGCAAAACCGTTAGATGGTAAAAGCCATGATAGAACGAAAAGGAATGACGACTTTGCTTTCGCCCCTTTGAATAAAAAAAAAACTCAGACCATAAAACCGCCATGATCCTCCTCCCAAGTCCGTACTCTCCCGACACCTGTTTTTGAAATCCACCGCCGGTCCACCAAGATGCAAAGGTTACCAGTCGTGGTCAAATTCAGCGTCATTAGTCTTCGCGTATCAGCCGCTCGCTCCAAATAGATATTCCTCCATCTCGGGTTCCAAGCCTTTCGTGCCCGTCAAATTCGCAGTCAAGATGAAATGTTTCAAGGTCTCCCAATTCAGCTTGGCTTCATCCTTCTCTTCCTGCCACCATTGCCTTACGAGATCTCGTTGGTCTTGCAGCTCCGCCAGCACAAAGCCATAGAACAGCGCGTGATAGGACTCGGGAAGATCAGCCTCGACCAGATCACAGTACCGCAGAAACTCCGCCAGGGGCTTCTTGGTGCCGTCCGGCCGTTGCTGGGTTATGTTTCCTAGCCGGTTCGGCAGCCATGTGTCTGACAGAGGACGCTTGTCTTTGTATTTGGCGAGAAAGGCCTTCTCGATATCGAGTTCGGTCGCGCCGGATTCAAGTTTCTCCCAGAACTCCCTCTTCACTCTCGGGGACAGGTGTTGGTGGAACATCCTTTTCCAGGTGTCGTCCATTATTCCCTTGGAGGAAATGGTGCCGTAGTGCCTGGTTATAATGTCCGGTATTATGCCATCGGTTTGGGCTACCGCGTGGTAGAGAAGGGATGCTGCTGCGACCTCGTGGAGAAAAGCCCTGGCGCAGCTGCCCGGCTCGCCGGTGAAGATGTGGACTGGGGCGAGCGACATGGCGGTGGCTGGGAAAGCCGGCGGGATGCAGCCGGAGGAGCTAGGGAGCTGCGACATGTCGATAGGAATCCCAAGTTCAGTACTAGTTGCACTGCACGCCAGCAGTTATGTACAGGATGAACAATGGACAGGCAGTAGCCAAAAAGTTGTTCAGAACGGTATAGTATAGATGATGTAGCTGTAGAGGCCGCTATTGATATTGATATTTGCGATCCGAGGAAGAGAAGGCTTAGGTCCGTAACGCGCCACTTCGGTACTGAGGAAAGCCCGTTGTATCTCATAGCTTTAGACCATTGATTGGTATTTACTCACTTACTTATCTTCACGCCGGAGGTTTGATTTACAGATGATACTCGTAAATACAATATTTAACTAGACTTGAAATTGCTACGTTCTGACGTGCAGACGTCCAAGGCGATCATCCACTGTATATATAATTATAAGAGAGATCGATGTCTCGATATAAACAAATCATTTGGCTCCCTGTACCACTCAGATCTTCCTTCACCTCCTTAATCAGCATCTTTAATCATTCTACTTGGTAGTCTTCGCCTCAAATTTACCACTATCATATGATCATGAATCTTGATGGCATTTTTTTGGAGCTGCGGGCTTCAGCGCTATCTGACGACATACTATCACACCTGCAATTGTATGCACTAACAACATATAGCTAGCAATATGCGCAATGTTCGATAGCTGAGGAAGGCTGTGGCTGCAAATTTCCTTACGGTCACAAATGTGCAGCAGTTAATGCCCTCTTACAATCTCACCACATGGCGCAGTATGTCGTAGCTGGCTCTATGCCCTGCCACATATACATGGCCGAAGCCCACTTCATTGGGAGCTACTAGGTGTCCATTATGACATTGTCCATATTTAAGCCCTCCGGGGTTCTCTTTATCTCTCTTAGCTCCCCCATCCTTTCATGAATTCATCTTCGCTATCTACACTCTCTATCGACGTCCTATATTCCCCACATTCGATCTATCTCGGTCAAAGCTAGACCAAATTTGTCCCTCAAAATTGATCATATTAAGAGCCCCAGGCCAGACCATTCTTCACAAAATGAATCAGAACGTTAACATCACCACTCTTAACATTATGGATACTAGTCCGGCCCTTCGAGGGCCGGATGAGTTCTTCTTTACCTTCCTTTACACCCGTACCCGCGCCTCCCCGGCCTCGCCGAACATATCTCTCGGAGACGGCCCCCGCCAACGGACGATCTGGAGGCTCCACATCAAAGCCTCAAATCAAGACCCCAGCGTTCTAAACGACTGGGTCGCCAAATGGATCGACGAGGACATCGTGGCGTTCTACGAACCCAAGTCCGAAAGGTTGGTCATGAGGAACGACATTCTTCGAATTCACCATATCCAGTGGTCGGAAGGAGATCAACACGTCTGGTTGGCCGTCCACCAAAAGAAGGGGTTGAGCTTCAAGAAACGGCTTGGTATATGGGGCAAACTGGTCACGGACAAAAACGCCAGCCCCTTGCTCTACATTGAGGATTTACAGCGGGGACGCTGTAACGACACTCTGTCCCGGATGGCCAAGTCGAAACTATCGGATGCATGGGTCGTTTGCAAGCCACTAGTCAAGGAGCTGAGATACTATGGATATCCGCCGTGTGCAGATCCAAGATGTCAAATGCCGAAAAAGAAGCCTCAGCCACGAGATCGAGCCCAGCCTAGGTTAGAAGACATACTCATAGATATATCTATAGAATAGCGAGACGGTGTACTGTACTTCACAGCATCTTCATAGCCTCCAGAGAGCCCCGCAGGCATGGCAATCGCAGCATCGAGGTCTATAGCCTACACACCTAATAATTAATGCCCATCCTAGTTTAATAAAAATAATGCAATTTCGATACAATATCTCCTGAGTCAGCATCGTTAAACCGTTCAGTAACGTTTCACCTTTCCAGTTTTCGGGCTTGGCTCGAGCTTCAATTCTGCGGATCTGGCGATATTTTTTTCGACTTCGACCATGTATTTCCGTTGCGTTGCCGACAAAAATTACAACATCCGACGGTACTCGTCAACGGAATTTAAAGTAACCAAGCCCATGCCTTCTCTGGATAAACTCGGCCGATTTTCAGGTTTGATCCATAAAATCTTAAGATAATGGTTGGACATGGGATGTCCTGTTTAATACCGTTCGCTTGAAAACGCTCAATCAAGGATTTGGTTTTGGCAGGTAAAACGCGTGCACCACTGCGTCGGATGCCGGGTTCAGGTCGCCATAAGTCTAGCTAGGGACTCAAGGCAGAACGATCACAAGACCACACTTAATATAACAGTCGACTCGAGACACGAGTCCGAGATGTATAGGTCAATGGCACTCAATGAAATCCTCCTTTCTCATTGAGCTTGGGTATCATCTAGCATCTGGGTATCATGAAAGTAAAGCAGAATAATGTTGCATGAAATCGTTCCGAAAAAAAAAAAAAAAAAAAAAAAAAAACCCAGGCAGAAAATCTCCTTGCGAGTTACTCATTCAGGTCTGATTTTAGTTCTGTGATTCGGTAGGCGGACCTCTTGTCTGTGGATTTCGATATCGATCCCAGCTCTGGTATATCCTAACAGCCTGGCCGGGCGTGAACTCCGTCATGCAGGAACTAGAAAGTTCAGAGAAAGTTTATCAGTATCAAATATTCCAGTGAGGTTTAAAGAGTGTTAAAAAGGTAACCGTAGCCTACTCATAAGAATAGTCCATATAGTTGTGAATCGGATCAAGACCCGGCCACATATCACCTCGACAGGTGTCTTTCGTAGCGGGACAACCATGAGTGGCTGTTTCTTCCGCCGGCGTGTCATCGATCAAGTCGCCGCCTCTACAACCACCTTGAAAAGTATGAAAGAGACCGAGCCAGTGACCGGTTTCGTGAGTGGCAGTTTTGCCTTCATTGTAGTTTGTCTGCGGGCCATCAGGATACGTGGTATAGAGGATGTCGCAGCCGTCTTGCCAGAAGCCTTCCGAGTTCGGGGCGTAGTCGCCCGGAAAGCTGCAGTATCCTGTGCAGTAAAGACATATGCCGTCAGTATATAACCTAGGTCATCATAGACATGAATGTCTGTTAAATGTTGTTCCTACCGAAGAAGCCGCGCCCAAGCACACGGAAATATAGGTTGAGATCTTCGTATCCACCCATACGTAGGGACTGCTTCATCTTGAGCTCTGTAGTTCCATTTCTAATGGCCAGCGCCCAGCTTTTGTTTTCGGTATGTGTGATGTTTTTCAGAACGAACGAGATACCAGTAGATGCATAGTGGTCATTCATAGCGCGCCACTATATAAGTGTTCATTCAGTCAAACAGCCTCTTCGAGTCAGCAACATGGCCTTCAGAAAGCAGGTGCAGCATATCAGGCGCAGTCTGATCACGCACCTGCTTTTGCAAATCTTCCTCGCTGATATAAGCACCCTCCGCGGTCTGGTTGATATAGATATTGTGCATGTAGAGGTTGATCGCTTGTGTCTTCGGGAGGTTATATCTGTTCGACTCATGGGTAGATTCCTGGACCGATACCCCGACACCCCAGGTTTGGCGATTTACGTCCTGTTTGTTGAAACGAATAGCTTGCTCTAGCAGCTCGACTGGCACTTGAGTATTGCCACATTTCCTTGCAAGACTACTGGTGGCCGAAAGGAAGATAGCCGTGATAGTTATCGTAAAATGAAATCTCATCTTTGAAATTGGCGTAGGATTCCAGGAAAGTCGCAATCAACTAAGAACGCCTTCTTTGAAAGAATTGACTAGTGGCAGAAGGCCTAGAGGGAAGACTTATTCGACTCGCGGATCCAGCCATATTATACATCATTTCAATTCGTACCATGATATACGGTAGAGTCAATAAATACTACGTATACATATATGTATCTCTCAATGTACAGGCATACTATCACGAGCATTGGGAAGCGTTTTAGTAGAACCCAGTCCAGGCGAGCAAGGAATCAAGTTACGAGGCTTCTGCCTGATAATCCTGATATCACATGAGTTACAAAACTACAGCGATCGACCCGGCAGCTTTGGTTAGGTCAATCATATTCGCCTATTCGTAGGTTTATGAAAGTTGCGACTCGCAGAACTATTTTGGATGGAGACCCCGGGTAGAACGGCATAAATACAATCTATACCTAGAAGAGACATACGTGCTACATCGCACCAAATAGTCTCGGGCGCACCAAAAGCTTAGATCTAAGAATCACGGCTGGTTGGGCCCATGGGTCAACTCACCAGGGATCTTACAAACGAAGATCTCAATATTGGACTGCCCGCATCAGAGTCTCCGTGGTTCATATCGATCTCACCGCAACTAACAGCGAATGGCTCGGTTTCATATCCTAAGTAACGCATTGATATGACGCCGGTTTACGAGACCAGTCAGATTCATATCGTGAAGACTTGTATTAAACCGCGGCTGGCCTGCTAATTATATAAGTCTCGAAACTGCAGAGCGTAATCATCGACTTTGTAGAAAGGACGGCGTAATCATCAAATTGCCTCACATATTTGGTCACCTAGGCGTACAATTTATCCTTGGCCGTACTCATGGGCTTCCCGTTCTCGAACTTGTTTCTGTAAACTTTCAGGAAGGAAGAAATGTCAAAGATATCGGAGTTTCCCAATAGAGCCTAGGTTTCTGCCTCAAAAAGATGCAGGCATCACGAAGCGATACCCATAGCAAAGGCATTCAATCTCGAACGAAGGGACTATCTTCAGGGCAAACTTCCCAACTCGAGGGTTCAGTGTACCTGAAGTGAAGTCGGTCGTTTGTTTCCAATATAGTGCCTTCATCTACTACCACCATCTTCCTGTCCTCAATTGCCCAAGTGTAACCATCTTTCAGCTCCACAGTCTCAAGATGCTCTTGCTCCGCCTCAGTCAAAGCCGGGTCTTCATCACACTGCTGTAGTGCCTTGTCTTTGATCTCCTCAAAGCGTTTGAAGTAGGGGTCCGCCATTCTGAGCGTATAACTCCATGGACCCCTCGTCAACGGCCAAACACACCACGCTGCCTCAAAAAAGAACCTTGCCGGTAAATCTGCCACAAAGCCATCATTGATCACTTCTGCGTTCTGAAAAAAGAAATGCCGGAAGTAATAACGGGTAGAATCTGACCAAATTACAAGGTCGAGATGGGCGTGTTGACTTCCCTCTCCGAGAATGTCGCGCAGTCGCTGCACTAACGGTATGAATAGCGTGCGCGCGAACTGGCGGAACATCTCGTCTGTCAGATTAGACGGCTTTGATCTATAGTATTCCCAGTCTCGCATCATGTGGATGAAGAGTCGGAGACGACGAACGAGGTTTCGGTAGCGAGGGGATGGAAAGAGGACAACCTCCGCTTCATCCTCTGGTACTGCCTTGAGGTGCATACCACCTTGATGCACATCTCCAGTATAATAACTCGTTTCGCTGAATTTACGCAGGATGTAAGTATGAATACCTTTATACCTAGCTAGCACAGCGGACACGCAAGGTAGGCCAGAGTCTAAATGTATGAACCAGCTCATACGCAAAAGTCAATTGAAGTAGATGAATGAAATGATACTCACTTAGTACTTGGATCTCGCTGATACTCAATCTTCTCCCAGAAGCTGTCATACTGGACTTGAAACAACCTTTCACAATTTGAAACATCGCTATGGCATATGAACTCGGGCTTATATTCCACCCCATGAGTTTGAATGTGAATCGGGAATGTATTGTCTGTGTATAGAATTCGTGACGCCTCATCGTGAATAAGCTTATTGACGCGTAGTATCGAGAGGTTGAGCACAGGCCTCGCGCAGGGAATTGAAAAGTAGCTTGTATCGTCTGGTGATTCAGGATCAAAGAGGACGAGATACTTGTATATCTCGTTGTGGATCTCTATCGGCAGACGCAAAAAAGGAGGGGGATCGGTGATACCCGAGTTGAGGACGGGGCTTCCTAGCGGCGTGTTCTCAAGATCTGATGTTTTTGAAGACGCTGGAGGCGAAGTACTGGTCATCTTGGGCAACGACAATTCCTCGTTGAATCGTGTTTCTCAAAGAAAGTGGGAAGTTTGTGAGGAAGACAATCGTCTAGCTAGATCTATGAGATATAACTGTTTGTGTTTATGGAGTTACTGTAACTAGTACTGGAAATCGCAAGTTGGACGTCTGGTAAGATCCTTTCCGGATCCTAGGTCATCGCGTCGCCGAGCTGTCAACGCAAAAGCGCGTTCAGGTGGTCTCGTCGTTCAGGTAATTGAATGTTACACACACAAGACCAGAGAACACTCGTTGGCGGGGGTCATTAGTCGTGAATCTGATGACTCAAACCTGCCTCCGAAATGCCGTCCGCGCCCCACTAGTGCGGGAGGCCATGGTATCAACATAAATTGCATTGATTGTTCATCCGGCCCATCAGCAGGGGCATCAATGCAATCGCTCCCAAGGAACCCGACAAGACCACTCGGCTGGAAATATCGCGATAGGTAATAATCTTCGAATCTGTGACCGAGGAGCGAGGTTGAGCATGAGCACTGAGTGCGTGAAATCCTTACATATGGCTATCCCGGTTACCATGTGCAAATTCGACGTCGACAGGTATACTACCACCCATATCGTCTAACTGCAAGTACGCCGCGCATATGCACATCTGAGAATCGATATAGATTAGTGGCCGCCGCCGTGTAGACACATGTGGATCTACGGAACTTAAACTAATTGTCTCCACTATCGAGACGCGAATGCTCCGTTTTGTGTATGCTACCCCTGGCGCGATAACTACGGATGCAAAAATGCCGTGATATTCGCATATGATTCCTGTTTCTGAATATATTGTGGTTGACTATAGTACCTAGCGGGGGCGCTCAGCATCGAGCAGCCCCGACGGGTTTTGTCTTGAATCTCTCCGAATATTTTTTTACCTCTGGTTGTTTTTGAAGTTTACGCTGTCGACTCGATAAACTCCGAGTGCGGCGAATATTTTTCTAGCTTCAGATGGCAAAGAAATCCCGGATGCTGACGCCCAGTTCCAAATTTCGATAGGTCACCAGACAGATGAAAAATTTTCTGCACCCTTTTAGTAGTTTCATGAAACCTCGAAATTATCGCGAGCGACAGAATGAATCAGTTTAGCCACATTTTGCATCCGGGAATGCAGTGCAGAGCCTCAGAGAGTTCATTACAAATGACTGTTTTGCCAACATCGGAAGCGACATCGGGTCTTTTCGGGTGCCTGAAACGAAGCGCTGGTTGAACTTTCTCCCACGCCCAAACGAGAATAACGAATCTCGCATACAGCGGCGCATAACCAGGCCGACGTTCCGACCAAGAGTCCGTCAGCTACAGCATAAGATGGCATCCCACATGCCTGAAATGCTCCCGACCCAGCTGGTTCCGACATACTCCCACGCGAGGCAGGGGGCAGACTGCCTGAAAATAGACACAGAAGACAGCGGTTCCCTCCGAGTAACCCTGTCTGTGACGGCATCCGCATGAACAAGTCAGTTAACTTTTCCGCAGCTATCATAGGCTTTACGTTAGCAGTGAGACGGGGCCAGTAAGAAATTTGTGATTACGTTACAATGTGGCATCTAGATGCATCTGAGCAGTGCTATCTGTAGCTAGCCGCCGTGGGGCCCATTTTGTCAGTCATCCATATGCATATGCATTTCCTTGGAGACGGCAGCAGGCGTCTCCGGCGAATAGCTAATATTATAATTTTGCGTCGCACGTATAAAACTGCCGCGTCTTCCGCTGCGGATTGCTGACTACTCAAGTTAACCCCCACAGCTACTACGTGTACAACATCAACGCAACAGTTGACAACATCGTTTACTCCAATTGAAGACATCTCGGAGACTTCTTCATAATACATACATCCTCATGCTGAGCACACGGTCGCCAATTCTTACGAAGACTGCCTACCGCGCCGTCGCTGGTGCTAAGTCTTCGGCTTTCCATCTGCCTGCTACCCGTATCTCTCTTGTCCTTTGCCAATGCAACTCCCCCGCGTCCAACATCCAAACTCGTTCATTCAGCTTCACCTCCCGGGCGCCCCTTCAGAGCAGCCAATCGCTACAGGTTGCTACTACCGAGCCTCGGCGCCGAGAAACCAAGCAATCATGGCCGCATCCTGTCTATACGGAAAAGCAGATGAAGGACATCGAGATTGCACATCGTGAAGCCACCTCCTTCTCTGACAGGGTCGCTATCAATGCCGTCCGGCTCCTGAGAAGCACATTCGACTTTGCTACCGGGTACAAGCATGATCCGAAGGTCGCCAGTGGCGAGAAGAAAGCTACGGATGCGACACAGTTCGCGATGACAGAGAAGAAGTGGATGATTCGCTTCATCTTCCTGGAGAGCATTGCTGGAGTGCCTGGCTTCGTAGCCGGCACACTGCGACATCTCAAGTCCATCAGAACACTCAAACGGGACAATGGCTGGATTGAAACGCTTTTGGAAGAAGGCTACAACGAGAGTATGTTCCACATGTCAAATCCCTTGTTCCTATGCAAGATCGCCTTTGGCTAACCTATGTAAACGCGTACAGGAATGCACCTCCTAACCTTCCTAAAGTTGCACCAGCCAGGCCTCTTCATGCGTTTGATGATCATTGGCGCCCAGGGTGTCTTCTACAACGCTTTCTTCCTCTCCTACCTACTCTCTCCGCGCACTTGCCACCGCTTCGTCGGGTACCTTGAGGAAGAAGCCGTGATCACATACACTCGTGCCATTGCCGACATTGACGCAGGCAAACTCCCCGGCTTTGAGCGCATGGATGCGCCTTCTATTGCCATCCAATATTGGAAGATGAATCCCGATGCAAAGATGCGGGATTTGTTGCTGTACATCCGCGCGGACGAGGCAAAGCACCGGGAGGTCAATCATACGCTGGCCAATCTGGATGCGGATATGGACCCAAACCCATTCATGACCGAGTATGAGGATCCAACGAAGCCACATCCCAGCAAGGGAATCGACCATATCAAGAGCACCGGATGGAGCCGCGACGAGGCACTCTCAAAGTAACCTAATCAGGCATTCGGGAACATGACATTGGGAAAAATGGCGTGGAGCTGTTGTGCACAGCAATGCTCTGCATGATTGAAGCTTGGGCAATTGTGCATGACGTTTGTGAAGGCGTTTATGGTAGTTTTGGTGCATTATATACACGCTTTTGTCCCCACTCACTGCATTACTTTTTGAGATCGATGGGCTGTTTGCTATTCTATAGACTGCATGTGTACATATATACATATTTATACCTCAGGTGTGCATCACGGGCTAGTCAGTTTGCTAGTCCCGTCGAATCAAATCCCCGCTTTGGGCTTCCTAGCCACCTAATTTGGCTGTATTCATCTTGAGAGCTAGCGGCGAATAGCAATCCACCACCATGATATAAGGCGCTAGGTAGTTTACGAGCAAGTCTTTTTTTTGCCTAGATAAGTATCTTGACATGGGATGGCATGCACGACAGACAAGATTATAGGACTTCATGATCAGACTTGAGGTAGCATCGGGTCGAGCAGTAGCCTCTGGAGTCAACGCTCTAGTTAACCAGTTAGCGAGTGCCCGCCTTTCTAACTATATACTAGTACCGAGACTAACCCTATACGGTCTCCTCGTCGTCTTTAACTGTTCAAATCCGGTATAGGGTTCCCTATCGACGTCAGCTGTTGATTGGCGCGTGTGGACCGGAAATGCAACATGCGTTTATCCGGTCATCCAGGTCCGGCCCACTGCCCAAACCACAGATTCCTGCGAGCGGAACGGATATGCTTGGTGGTTATCCGGACAGTGCTCCAGACCGTTGGCTGCCGAAGGTGTAGTCACAAAGTAGCATACACGGGACCACATACTAGTCCCGATACGATGCGCCGCTGCCATCCCACTACCACGTCGCATGGACTTATCCATTCGAATGGCAAGATCATCAGAACAATGGGCTTTCAGTAGTGCCAGCTGCTGAAGATGGACTTAGGGGGCTGCACGCCTGGACGTTGCGCCGCGAAAAGACGGACAACGGGATTCCTCTAAGCGTGGCTCTTCTGGGGAGGTTCGGAAGATATAACGGACTCCCCGATGGATTGAACTTGCGGCTAACGAGATTTTTCATCCGCAGGCTCGAAGACATATTTCGGACAACCTAGCGATGTGCGCTTGGGGCGTTATAAGATTTTCTTGACCGGTTGAGAGCAGCATGTGGCCAAAGGTCATACATTAGGAGCATTCAAACGTCCGTATTCTCAAGCGCAGGAACCGCAATTAGTTCTGGAGAATGGCATTAATATTTTAAAGTCGGAGACTGCATCTTCTTTCTTAGGATCAAAAGCCCCTATTCCCGGTCGCTACAGTTTCGGAATCCCAAATTGAATCATCTTTCGTATCTTCTATTTTAATTAACTGAATTCCAAAACATTTGACGGCCGATTCTCACACCAGTAATTGTAATTAATTTTTGGATCCGAAAAACAACGTTGACAACTTTCATGCACTAATGCATGGTGGCCATTTGATCGGGTACGTCAGCTCCTCCCGAAATATTCACTGACAGCCACTTGATATTATGTTTCAAAAACCAAGCAACCTGCTCGTGCTTTCTCTAAGATCTTCTTGATAAAAATCTAATCGGAGTCTTCATCGTGCGTGCGATATTATATAGTGCTACCAAAATACCACTTCGTCAACGCAACCGACGGTAATTGCAAGACGACCGTATCGTTGAAAACCTATGTCTCGCCCAGATACTCTCAGCATGCCGCCGACAAAAAGAGATCGTCGTTTCAAACCCGTCTGGTCCCGTACGGGCCCGGACTACCGACTGCGAAAGTTAAGCCACATCGCATACGCTCATAGTATCGCGAAATCGACACCACGCCCGCGTTGTAGTACTGCATCCCATCCGCAGACACAGGCGACCGCTAAGCTGAAAGCGCCGACGACAATAACCATGACGGGCCGTCGACAGAAATGTAACCAGCAAATACACACTGGTACTTCAATAGCCTCTCTCCCGCCAGAACTACACATCGAGATTCTCTCCTACCTGCATTGGAAATCGCACATAACCTGCATGCAGGTCTGTACGCTGTGGCGTTCGATCCTGTCGTTCGACAACTTCAGCGATAAGCGGTACGAGGGAAACGGATGTAGCCCACGGTATAGCTTTCTACCAGGTCAGCTGGCGTTCACTATAACGGATGGCGAAATCACCTCCGTCCGCCCGAGAATCGTTCCCCTCGACGAGCATCGGTACCCTGTTCGGGATACGGAAGACGCAGCTTTTACGACCGATCCCAGTTCTATGCTTGTTTCTGATGTTATCAACGGCAGCCACAATATTAGCAGCAGCAATAGCATAGAGTTGGTGGATAGTCCGCTGTTGGATGAAGGGTACTTCCGCTACTATAATTGTCCGCCGCCGGAACAGGTGACTTGGAACAAGGCGATCCGAGGCTTCTTCATCGGCTGGGTATGCTGGCGGGACCCGGTGACCGGCCGTATAATAAAGGAGGACGGCGGACAGTCGTACTTTGGTGCGCGCGGGGACCAGGACCCGGACCCTCGAGATATGACAGTTCGAGGCTTTTTGGAGTTCTGCCGAGATATAGTCGTCAGGAAAGAGCTGTTGCGAGCGCGGAGGCAGATGACCGTGGAAGTATGCCATTTGATGGGACCGAGTGTCGGGTTCCTATTCTATGTGCTCGAAGTCAAGGATGTTAACTGAGGAATTGAGAGATCTCGAGATGTGGTCTGTGTACGAACTCGTTCTGTCACTCAAGCATGCATGTCTGGAGTACGGGTTCTTTGCAGGTCAAAGAATGTCAGTCTTGTTTTTGAGGCAGCATCGGTCTATGGGTCAAGATTGGTACTATTGTTCATAGCATAGCTTTTCATTGGGATATAGCACAAATCGAGGCTTCTCACTCATTCTTGTTCCCCTTCGTACACCGCCCTAGATCTTAATATCAGCAGAGTAGAGTAAGCATACGTCCACCATATCAATATGGGGTAAACGTCAGTGCAGAGCGTGATAGTCGGCGCACGACGTTCCACATAATGACGGACGGAAGAGCGTGAAACATGACACCGGGCCCACAGAAATCAAATAGATATAAATATGCCAGACACCGCTGGCACCAGGCCAGATCATTCTTCCTCCTCCTCCCTCTCCTCTTCCTCCTCCTTCTCCTTCTTCTTCCATCTTCACTTCACCATCATCATCCTCACCACCTACCCTATCTCCTTGACAAGACTTGCACGCGGCTTAGGATGGCGTGCTTCACCCACTTGAGCACACCTGGGCAAGCTGCTTAATCGAGTCTCTGCGGTTTTGAAGAATGAAGCAGTTCACTGCAGAGTTCATGTGCCGCCAGCAGCCCGGGGGGTATTCTCACCGATACTCGTACTTTTGTACTACCACCCATAGACGTCTCGCATCTCAAGCCGCTCAAGCCGCTCAAGCTGCCCAAGCGGCTCAAGCGGCTCAACGCTGTACGACTTCAGTGCACGATACGAGATACCGCCACTAGACGCCCGGATGCCGATGAAATGATAGTGGTCGTACGCGACACTGTCGACCCATCAGCCTGCTCACAGCGATCCAATCGGACAAGAAGGTTAGTCTCAGATCTGATCCCTATAGCGATGTTATACGTATTCTGATGGAATATGGATGCGTGATCACAGGAAAAGCATGGGAGAGAACGAGAACTCCGACGCAAGTTTCTGTCGTCGACAAATATGGAGAAACGGGACAAACCTACCAGCGACGTGCACATGGTTGATGCATCCAGTCACCAAGTTAGCCTTCCCACAAGCCGACACCAAGCTTACGCGGACCGCGTTCTTCAAGCAACTTGTGGTATCTTTCGGTATTGTTGAACAGTTCCGGGAACTGGTTTGCGAAGACTTGCGCACTTGCCCACAGCGATGCGTTCGAGCCAGCTTCGAAAGCATGGACGTATACGTATTGATCCTTTTGGACATCGAAGACATCGACGCGAGGATGGTGGCACTCGTCGTCGCCCCAACGGTTATCGCTGTTTCCCGTACGCTTAATCGGGATCAGCTTGGCATCCGACGGGATGCCGGCAAAGACATCGTTGCCGCGGGACTTGCATTCGGCGAGGACCTCTCGTGCTTGGCATTTGGCGGACAGTTTGACGGCAGATGTTTGGTCGCCTTCATCGCCAGGTGGCCCTTGACGGTCGAGTGGAGGCGCAACGGAATGACCGAGCGACCCGACAAAAGTGTATACAGTAACAGTCAACGAGGCGAAGAGCATGAGGAGAATCATGCATACCTGCATTGTGCAGATGACGGACTTTCCCGACAACATCTTGGTCACCGGAGCATCGTTGATGGAGCCAATAGCAAAGGCAAAGAGTTCCCGATTGGTGTGATAGAACGAAGAAGAAGTTGAAGATCATGCTGGTGAAGCTCAGCGGTGATCGGACGGAGGAACTGACGATGGTACCGAAGAAGCGGGGTAACTGTCGGCTTCCGGCACAGGTACGATGGTGGGTTGTGCGTGATGAGAAGGACGATAGAAGTATGAGGACTTCTTCATTTTCACGCCTCTGCCAGTGTGAAACTTGTTGTTGCCGATGGGACGGGGACGCATTCCCACAGCTACCACAACAACATACGCACCATCGGGCAACTGTACGACGTATCCAGTTGCCCTTTATACGGTGCCTGGGTTTGAGGCTGTATTGAGCTGTCACTCTGACGATGGACCACAAATACTACAAGATGCGCCGACGTCTTCAAATATGACGCTGGTGTGTGTGAGTCTGGGATATTGAATTCGAAGCAGCACCGTTCAAGCCGCAGTTGAAGACTTCCGTGGACCCCGCAGCAGCCCTATTGTCTACGGAAATCTGCTGCTTGAGAAACTGGTCGTTCGGCGACTACTTATGTTCTGTGTGTTTTATTGTGATCCGATTTCTTATTCACGTTTCCTTGTATTTAATTACGTGCTACCCTGTTACTGTACGAGAGCTGTTTTGCAATGTTGTATATGAAAATCGTCCACCATCCACAAAGTCTTCATCGTCCTGTCCAGACTACAACTACTTCATGGAAGACTGCCAGCCTTCATCTCATCCGCTGTCCACGATTCTAATATGATGCAATGTCTAGCTGTTACAGGGTGATGTGCTTCAAGCGTCCCCACATTCAGCTTCTCCACACTCAAGCTCTCCACATTCAACTGTCACTAAATACCCAGGGATATCTAGTACTCCCGATAACATCGATATCCCTCCAATTTATCAACCGCACTTCGGCTAACATTTGCTCCTCTATACTAAGCCACAGATGTTTTGCAACAACTCTCGCGTTGCCCTGCAAAAAATGCAACAGGCTGTCGTGTCGTCGCCTCGTGGCGCGGCCGTCTCGACGTCCTCCATCTGGCTAGCCCGCCGAATGCAGCATAGTTTTCTCACGAAACCCACCTCCTGTCGCAGGTTGACTGACTGCGACGAGACAATCCGAGAAAAACGGGATGCACAGCCAATCAGGCCTGCTGCGGCCTGGCAGAGCTCGCAGAATTCACTATTTTCGCACCACAGCTGTCAAAGAGCCAACAGAGCTTTATAGCAGCAGCCCCAGCTGCCAGCACAGCCGCAGGAATGTCGGTTTGACTTCGGCAACGGTGGTGCAGCTACCGATATAAGCTTTATAAGCTCGGTTTGTACCTGTTCTTTTACCAGGTTTTTGCTCAGACATACATTCGTCACTCTACATTCGTTTTCTTGATTAACGACACCACGTCTATATCGATTCCAATCTCACCAATCTTTATATACTCACTCGTCACTTTAAATAGTAATTTATATTTATAATTTATACATTCAAGTATAATTAACAGCCAATAATTAA
Organism: Orbilia brochopaga; assembly: GCA_036872635.1. Lineage (NCBI taxonomy): Eukaryota > Fungi > Ascomycota > Orbiliomycetes > Orbiliales > Orbiliaceae > Orbilia > Orbilia brochopaga. The sequence goes on along the minus strand of JAVHNQ010000008.1, from coordinate 264,756 downwards.
TAGCAATGGCGACGGCTGAAGTTCGCGAATCTACCGCTATGGAGCGATGCATTTCCCTCCCGGAGACACTCGAACTCATCCTCCTCAACCTCCCTCCACTCACCCTCATCACCACCTGCCGCCTCGTCTCGCGCACCTGGAAAGCATTAATCGAGACCTCCCCCTCTCTCAAATACTACACCTCCACAGGCCTCCAGCTGCATCCAGACCCGTCAGCGCCTTCCCAAGACTGCATATTCACACCACTCGCAATCGACGTCCTACATCTCTTCTGGCAGCGACTCCTCCCACTCGCACCACAAACCACAAACACCCTCACCGTCTGCGACCTCGCCTCCGACTCGCCACTCCCCTCACCCACCTTCTCCCTCTTCTCACCCGTATCCTCCCGCTCCCGCAACGCCAGCGCGCGCGAGATCGAAAGCCTCTACAACCTCTTCCGCCCCTTCGCCTCGCGCATACCCCTCCTCCACCCCTCACTTACCTACACTCGACACGCTGTCTCCGCGAAAAACTGGGATCCCGTACCAATGGTCTGGGATCCAACAGACCCGCATCCACCAGCGCTCGTCATGTTTCCGAAAAACCCACAAGCCCAGCCGCTGCTCAGCGTAATGGCGCATCTCTGCCAGAATATATCGGTGCTAACGCCCGGCGCTGGCTCCTTCGATTTCCACATCACGGGACGGGTGCCGCGGGATCCGGCGTCCGGTGTGATCGAGGCTTATATGCTGTGTAAGGCGTACTATACGAAACGGGAGGGCGGTGGTGGAAAGACGGATGTGGATGCGTGTAGTGGGTTTGCGACGGAGGGTAGTGAGCTTTTAAGGTTCGATAATTATCCGCCCTATCGGCCGGTGGTGGCTGAGAAGGGCCAGAATTTTGGGTATAGGACTCTGGTGAGCAGTTAATGGACACGACGGGTTATTTTAATGATTGTTCATCAATTGAGTGTATGTTTTGTTTTGTATTCGTGATTTTGATGATAGCGGGGTGCTGGTGTTTCTTCTGATGTATAGCATAGCGTGCGGATCTTATTCTGTATTTTTGGTTCAGAGCCTAGAGTTTAGCCTTGTATGGATGTCCTAGTTAGAGCTTCACATTGTTTGTGATGACCATCTGGTATTTATAATGTACAATTTCACGATATCCTCTACAGCGTCATACCAGATACTTGGATAATACTATGAACTGCAAATGTGCACAAGAATTTCTTGAGCAATATCATAATGAAGTTTACTACCTAAAGGTATAGAGTATCTCCAAAAGAAAAAAAAGTGTACAGCTTCCATCGCTGGGGGTCCTGATATCGATAAGCCTGCAACGAGCAACTATATAGATGCCTTCAATTGCAACAACACTGAAGAAACCAAAAGTCGCTGCCACAGCTAATTCTCGATTGGATATTCTCTTTCCCAGGCTTCCATTTGTTTGTCCATCGTAAGTAGAATCATCATTCCGTTTCATCCAAATCGTTCACATCAACCAAAATTTCGTAACGGCGATAGAACAGAAGTATCCCTTATGCAAGGTATGTCGAGGCGCTGACGTTGCCGCCACGGCCAGTCCAGTTAATGTGGATATCCTTGCCCTCCGGCAGCGTCTCGCTAGCGTATTCTGGAAGAACGCGGAAGGTATGGGCACCTGCAGCAATCGTTAGCTACCCCTGCTATATTCAACGGCAAAACACAAGAGGCTACTTACCAAAGTAGTCACGTTGAGCCTGGAGCAGGTTGGCAGGCAGCACCTTGCTCCTATATCCGTCAAAGAACGCCAGCGCAGTCGAGAAGCACGGCGTGGCGATACCCCACTCGATACCTCTGGCAACACTGCGTCTCCAGCCTGGCTGCGCCTTGTGGATGGCCTTGTTGAAAAAGTCGTCGAAGAGCAAGTTCTCAAGCTCGGGGTTGCTGCGGAACGCCTTGGTGATGTCCTTGAGGAAGACGGAGCGGATGATACAGCCGCCACGCCACATGAGAGCGATTTCGGGCATGTTGAGCTTCCACTTGTATTCCTTGGCAGCCTGTGTATATGCATGCGTTAGCGTGACCGCGTACATTGTCATGTTGGAAGGATGCACATACCTCGCGGAGCAGCATGAAGCCCTGGGCGTAGGAGATGATCTTGGAGGCGTAGAGAGCCTGCTCGAGGTCGGCAATGAACGCCGCCTTGTCGCCATCGAACTTCGTGATCTCGGGTCCCTGAAGAACCTGGGATGCACGACCACGCTCGCCCTTCTGGGCGGATAGGCAGCGAGCGAATACAGCCTCACCGATCAAAGTGACGGGCATGCCGAGATCCAAAGCGTTAATGGCAGTCCACTTGCCGGTACCCTTCTGGCCAGCAGAGTCCAGGATCTTGTCCAGAAGTGGCTTGTCATCGGCAGGGTCATTGTAGTACATGATGTCCCTGGTGATTTCGATGAGGAAAGAGTCCAGAACACCCTTGTTCCACTCTGTAAAAACATCTCCAATCTCCTTGTTGCTGAGTCCTAGACCACGCTTCATGATATCGTACGCCTGCATAGAGAAACACACATGTTAACATGGGTGGTTTTGAAATGTGAATAGAGACACCCCATACCTCACAGATGAGCTGCATGTCACCGTACTCGATACCATTGTGGACCATCTTGACGAAATGGCCGGAGCCCTCATCGCCAACCCACTCGCAGCAGGCCTCACCGTCACTCTTCGCAGCAATTGACTGGAAAATATCTTTGATATAAGGCCAAGCCTCCTCGTTGCCACCAGGCATGAGCGAAGGGCCATATCTGGCACCCTCCTCACCACCGGAGACACCAGTTCCGACGAATCTAATTCCCTTCTCGCGCAGATATGTCGTTCGTCTGTTGGAGTCAGGGAAGTGGGAGTTGCCACCGTCGATAATGATATCACCCTTCTCTAGGTACGGAAGAAGAGCCTCGATGAAGTCGTCAACAGCATCACCAGCCTTCACGAGGAGCATTACTCTGCGTGGCTTCTTTAGCTTGGCGCAAAGCTCCTGGATGGACTTGGCCCCGATGACCGATTTGCCTGGTAACGCTCATCAGCACCAGCTACCCGAAGATGGACGAAGCCTGTAGGCTCACCCTTAGCTTCATTCGCGATGAAGTGGTCGACCTTGGACACAGTTCGGTTAAAGGCGACGACGGTGAATCCTACGACCCCCTGTCAGAGCGAGATGTTGCAAAATCGGTATTGGGAGCATCGGAAAAATACCGTGGTCAGCGCCATTGAGGATCAAGTTCTATTGATGCAAATTACGCGTCAGTCACGACTTTAATTAACGTTCCGGCGTTTCCGAAGCCAGCTGTTGGAGAAATGCAGAGCTTACCTGACCCATAACAGCCAAGCCGATGAGGCCGAAATCTGCGTTGTAAGAACCCCACCATCAGCACTGTCTGTCCGACTACACGCAGCCCAATGCCAATCCCCAACGCCCAATGAAGGGAATCGAGCATAGAGGTCCTATTGAGAGTCTTCGCAATTTTCAAAGATGCCCGGATCCAGACCCGGATCGCCACGCTGCCCGCCATGTTGGGATCGCGGACACCCAAAGGTGGGGGCGGGGTACGTCATTTGTAACGGGCGGGTGGAATCCAGGCAAACACGCAGAGTGAATACGGACCGCCACTGGGAGAATCATGGTGTGCAAACCCGCCGGCAATACCGGCAAGGCGCATCTTCGCGTTAGCCAATGCATTCTCTTGACCGCCCAGAGTCCTACGGAGGACACGGTGAGTGGGATGTACGGAGAAGATGGGAGGCAGCCCGGATACCAGAGCGCTGGGAATCGGATTGATCGAGGGCTGCCAGCCGCAGGGCGAGGAACGGGTAATAAGCCACTTACAGTTGCTCAGCCATTGTGAAGTAGCAGTATTGGTATCACGAGGAATACTCTGTTGATGCAGTGATGTAAATCTCGAGGACGAGTCTGATGATGATTGCAATGGTAAGATGGTGATGATGGTGAATTGAGGAAGAGAGGGGAAGCCAGCCAGCCAGCCGGGCCGCAGAGGGCCAGACGGAGCGGAATATATACTTCTTTCTCCCCTTCACTCGAATCTTAATTTGCATCCAACAAAAAAGCTTAGCTCGGACACGAGCCCCGACCCACCCTCGCGAACATGTCTCTCGCACATATGCAGACTGCTGCTATTAGTGCTGAGGTTGAGCATCTCCGCCCTGCTAAGCTAAGCTCGGTCAGCAAGCTAATGGATTGTTAGGAATCACGCCGTGGATGACACTGCAGAAGTCAGGACACGAGATCAAGAGTCGAATCGAACGCACATCCGCGACAGGTAGCTGTAGCCTGCCCGTTACAGGTATCAACAGACGAAACGCTTTCTCCCGCGGACTGAGAGCTTCAGCTGCCGGCCGAATGAGGTATTTCGTGGAGCACTGGCATGCACCTGTGATATCGCTGCGCGCGATCAATTGCCTACTCGAAACTCAGCTGTACCAGTGCAGTCCAGGGCTATAGCATACCAAGCTATGGCGTGCATGCTACTAAGTAGCTTGGAGCCCTGTCAGATGCCCGGACGAAATACTTCCACGGTACTTGTTTGAGGCAAAGGATTCACTTCAGGTCGATACTACCATGCCAGCGTGGGACCGCATGGGTATAGCACTCAGCGGTGGGTACAATCTACATGAGAACGGCCGTGAGGTTTCCAATGGCATCCCGACGGCCCCACCCCCACCACGGAAACGGCGCTGGTCTGGATTAAATTATTTTAGGTGTGAATCCTATGCCGAACATGTTCCACATCCGACTAGCTGCAGCTGGCCGAAGGCTCCACGTTTTTCCTCAGCGCCTGGCATGCCACTGCAGTACAGCCCAAATGCACAGAAAAGACCCCTCGCTGCTTCCATGCTATCGGCTGGATGTCTTGCAGCCGTTCGGCTTGTTGACGAGGCTAAATAATCGATTTGATAAGCCCGCCGTTCGATGCGGGCGTGATGAGTAAACTTTGCGGCCGGGCGGAATTGTCGAGTCTGCTAGCCGACGTCATCGTCCATCGCCTGCAGTCGGCTCGGTCAGCCGTGCGAGAGCTCTCGTAATATCGCATCGCACAGTGTGACACGGAAGTGATATAGATAATGCTGCTTTGTCAGGATGTCAACTGGGCTTTGAAGAGGTCTATGAAGAGGTTTAGGAGCAGCAATCGCACTCGATGCTGAAGGTATCGCAGCGAAGAGATCGCAATGTTCGGGGAAGCCCGTGGAAACGGAGACGAATGTGTTGCCGCGTTGTCGACGAAGCAAACAGTGTTGTCGTGTTGTTCACAAACGGCATTTTCGTAGTGACAAACAGCGACAAACGCTTCGGCTGAACTTTCGCGGCGTTAAAATGAGTTTGCGACCTCCTTTCGCAAAACTCCAGTCCAACATCGTCATCATCACACCTCGCGACATTCTCCTCGTCACCTCGTCGCCAACGCGTCTAAGCCACCTCTTCACAAATACACAGCGTCCTACGCCGGTAGAAGACGCGTTAAAGGGTATGTCTGCTCCATTACCACCACCGCCCGGGCAGGGTTCCCCCCCACCCAAGAAGGGCTCCGGCCTCCCGCCGCGTCCACCTCCAAGCATACACCCCTCAACTCATGCCTTTGCCGGCTTCAGGCCCCGCCAGGTAGCCTCGAGCAGTCATCCCGTCGGCGCACCGCCCGTCTATCCCGGCGTTCCAGGTGTCCCAGGCGCCTCCAGCTATGGCGCAAATGGACCACCCGGCCAGCACCCGGCGCACGCCCCGGGCTACGGATATGGCGCGCAACAGCAGCCGCCGCAGCAGACATCTTACTCCGCCGCACCACAGACAACGTACTCTGCGGCCCCGATAGCGAATGCGAACCCCCGCTACATGAGCAATCAATCACAACATCCGCAAAGCCAGTACGGGCAGGGCAATCGCGGTGGCCATCGAAACTTCCAGAACCGAAATGCGAACAACGGGTACACAAGCCACCACAATGCATCCGGCTACCCCCCGCTAGATCCAGACATGGAGGCTCAGATTGCTGAACAGCAGTCCATCTACGACCCTGCCCGCCGGGCTGCCCTCGCTGCCGCCGCCGTGGTGAACGCGACTACCACCTCCGCCGGCTATGACCCCAACGCGTCTCTCCTACCAGAAGGGACTGGCCAGACACCGGCCGCGCAACCGCCGCAGAAAAAAGCGACAGTCGTCCGCTCCGGTGGCGGGCAGACCTGGCAAGACGACACGCTCCTCGAGTGGGATCCCGCGCATTTCCGACTCTTTGTTGGTAACCTTGCCGGCGAAGTCACCGACGAGTCCCTCCTTAAAGCTTTTGCGATCTACCCGTCCGTACAGAAAGCGCGAGTGGTACGAGATAAGCGGACGACAAAAAGCCGGGGCTTCGGCTTCGTTGCCTTTCAGGATGGTGACGACTACTTCAAGGCTGCAAGAGAAATGCAAGGCAAGTACATTGGCAGCCATCCAGTGTTACTGCGCAAGGCCACAACGGAGATCAGACCCACGGTAATCGGAAATAAGAAGAACAAGAATAATAAAACTAAGGGTAGTGGTGGTGGTGGAGGTGGTGGTGCAGGGAACGCGGTTCTCGGGAAGAAGGATGGCGGCGGTGTGGTCAAGGTCAAGAAGGAGAAGGGACCAAAGCTACTAGGATGATCTGCTTTCTCGGTTCTTTGTGCTATATTGTAATTTTGTAATCACTCTCGGCGTCTTGGTGTATTTTTTTTTTTGTATCGCGTGTATCTATCACTAGCATCGGTTGCAGGGACATTCATCAAAAATAGAGCATCAGACCATTCTCATGAACGGCCGATTGCCGATGCAAAGCGGGCGGCTCTTTATCTCGCCAGATTTACGTAATGCAGACATGTTGTTACTGTGATGAAGGTTGGGAATATCTTGGAAGAAATTGACGGTGTGTACCTGGAGCATTGCAGACCCTGCGCTGCAGCGCGGCAACACACATCCGACGTTGCATTTTCGCCTGACTTTTTGCTATGAGCTCCCAGAAGTGTCCGGCGGAAGTAAAGTATAAATTTCTCTGATGACTTCTTCTCCAGATATTCGCCAAATAGATACAGCTTCACGTTTTCTATGATGAAAATTTAGAGACCCAAGCATTATCTCACCCGTCATCATTGCCAATACTCTGTATAAAAGCGTCAACATATACTCTATGGAATAGAAGTTTAACTAGAATGTAGCTTCATCCCATTCGTGTCTACTTGAGTACCCTGAGTTTCTTCACCATTTATATTCGAGCTGGTATTCGAGACGATGCTCAAAAAGACGCTTTATTACATCGCAGCTGGGCTGTGCGTCCTCCCGGCGCTTCAAGTGTAAGAATATAAATTTGCGCGAACATTCATCTGCTCTTACTTCAATACTAACAGAACTCTCACCTCAGAGCCGCGGACATTGAACTCCCAATCGCAGACTACAATGCCCTCATCGAAACCAACTCAGCAGCCCTCAAGACCCTCGGCAAGCGCTTCGCCGGCTTCTCCGACCTCGTCCTCACCTTCCTCCCCGCCTACGAAGATGACATCGTCGCCGAAATCCGCGACATGATAACCTACCTCACCGACCCCGTAAAATACCCAGACGCCTCCGTCACCGGCGGCTACAACGACGACACAGGCGCCCACGACCGCCCGGCAACGCTAATCTACAACCGCATCGACGAGACCATCTCCACGGTGCTCAACCGTCAACTCTCCCTCCGCACAGACATCTGGACCACCCGCGAGGGACCGCTCGAGACCGTCTCCCTCAACGACGCACTCACATCGCTCGCAAACACGCTCATCGGCGGCGCGGACGACCCGCAGGATCCAGCGACGCTGCTGCGGTGGCTGTATAACGCGCAGGTCGGCGGTGAGACTGCGGTTCTGCGGACTGCGGCGTTCGACGATCTGGTGGCTGCGATTAAGCTGCTGGATGACGGGTTCGTGCAGGCTTCTGGGGCTGTTAGCGACGCGTTGTTCATGGTGCAGTGGCGGATTCAGCCGACGCCGTATTATTTCTTCAAGGACCTGTTGGCTAATGCGAAGATTTTCTGGTTGGGGTATTATGATGATACCAAGACGATTTTGGATGAGTTGAAGAAGGTTAGTGACGCTGTTAATGCGCATCCGCATGCATAGAATGCGGACGTAGCAAAGGTGTAGATAGTCTTGTCGTGGTATTTATAAAAGTTACATGTGTGTATATATTTTTTGAGAGGAGAGACATAAAAGCGAATGATCGATATCATATTGATTCAGTTCTAGCAAACTGTCATTCACGTTGGATGGATATTGGGATATCAAACTTGATCGATGATAAAGAATCGGCACCTAGCTTCAGTCCCCGCAGCCGCGAACTCTCTACTAGTCACTGACTTCATGCCGCATGGCTCACGTATTTAGGATTTGCCCCGAGAGACCAGATTTGCCTAAAATTATCTCGCGAGACGGATCTTCAGTCATCATGATTAACGCCAGGGTGTCATATATCTCCTAGCCCTTATAAGACCAATATAGTAGAGTACTTTTGGAAGTTCGTCTAAATGCCATGCAAGCGTGGCTACTTGTATTTAAAAAACAGATTATTAATGCAATTCCTGTCACTCATGACCCCTTCTATTTCTATTGACTGTCGATACGTAAAATTTAAATAATGCCTTTCATCGATCATTATACACTTGCAAGTTCATATAAAAGCCACATTATTACTTACATACCTGAACAAATCAAAGGTCATAAGTTTATAAACACCATGCAAGGCAGGAAGAACAGTTGAAATCTAGTGACAAGCATCCAGGCACAGGCAGATGCGACAAAATTGATCAATGCTTCTGTACACTCCACACAATTGCACAACATCATCCTGCATATGGATAGTTACCTCAAGCCCAATGGCCTATAGCACCTGCAGTGTCTTCAAAGCTAAGCAAATGAATATTCTCCTTGAGGTCATGAACTGAGAGGCATGCTTACATACACATGCAGAGATAATAGGAAGCCCACAAAACACTCCAAGCCATATCCACACTCAACAGATTAATTAAGAAACTGATGTAACGCTACCAGAGTATTCCTGTCGACTCAGTTCAAAGCCCCGTTGGTCAACCAGATAGAGCTGATAGCATGGTTCCCACAATTTCGTAAGCAATAGCCAGTGCAAGATCTGCCCTTTTCGAGACGATCTCTTTACCCACCAGCTATCCAGTTAGTGGGTTTTGACATCTGGTGACAAACCCTGGATCGATATCCCGTTTAAACTTCTGGAAATCTCATTTGGATGACGGGTACGTCATTCTGAGAATTTTTGAGCTTCCACTCCGATCTTTACCTTTGTCTACGTATCAATTGTCGATCTGTTCTCCATATCTACAAATCCAGACTGACTGCCACTTACGTTAGCTATTCTTTTTCTAACGCTTCCCGCGACCTGTTTCACAGGTAAAAGGACGGCTCCTAGTTTCATGAGACAGGTCAATTGAGTTTCTGTGCCGACGAAAATCTGAACTCGTTTGAACATAATCTTGAAGAGCACGGATGGGTAGTCTCATGTGAAGATCCGTATCCTCGATATGCTGGACTAAAGCTAACACAGGCAAGGCGAGACCGGGTCACACACAGTGGATATTCCTTTTCCATCCCGCTCTATGGATCCAAATTGACTATCTGATCTGCACAAACATAACAAATTAATACGGCGGAATTCAAAATCAAAAAAGTATATGACGGATAAGCGGCTGCCAATGCGCACATCTGTCAAATCGGGCCAGTCTTCTGCGAATCGAGCCTCGCTGACTAGAAACGGCTGGTGCGCACAATACAACAAACTCAACACCGGGGAAGCCAAGCGGCCCGTCAACCCGTATAAACCTTCAAACCCTTGGAACTCATGTAGCACATCTCAACTTCTCTTCTACGTTCACTCACCCCCCAGACAATTCTGACCGCTTGTGGTTTTTCATGTGTCCAACATAGCACTCGGCTGACCTCCGCTGTCCCAACACTTTCGAAGGTTCCAACTGCCTCGATTTTTTGATTTTGGCTTTAAATTTCCTTGCACCCAAACCAACGTTGCGACATGTAACCCATCAGCAGGCTGGGCAAACAATCGGTGGTCTACTCAACAGCCTAGTTGGCTCGCAAGATAAGCGTTAATCAAGACTCTTCATGTTGTTTAACCCATTGAGGATTCAATAACTCCAACTACCTCACCAAAATCGATAAGACTCCTCGATGCTACATGAAAACCGTATCCATTACCGTACACTCTTGAGGAATCAATTGAGGAAATGACTTGAAGGTCAGCATGAAGTGCATGCCGTACACCAGTGCAGGGCAACCATGCTTCTCATACGTACGGCTATCTTTGCGTCCATCGTCCAGTTTACGAGGCAATGGCTATAAAAGGGGCCTATCGACGCCCCGATAATTTCGATATGCAAGCTGCCAGCCTCCACATAGTTCTACTAATTGTTCGTTTTATTACTGCAGGAGCTCGAGAATACATTCTCATCTCTGCCCTGCGATATCCTCTTCTATATATTTTGAGAAGACGCTTCAAGAACGAAGCATATTTCAGATATATATACTCTTATCTATAAACAATGAAGTTCCCATCCACCAAGCTGCGCCATGCAGCCACTCTCTTTTTCGCAGCAACTTCTGTAGTGTAAGCCCCAGAAAATGAGATTGAGAAGCCATTATATTCCAACAGTTTTCGCTGACTTCATGCCTCAGTCAAGGGAAGACTATCAGAACCCTAACCCCCGACGAATTCAAGGCCTTCGCCCAGAAGAGCGGTAACCTCGCCGAGCTCCACACCATATTCACAAACTTTGTCAACAACCCCTCCCTCACCCACCCCGTCCAGACACTCACCGACCTAATCCAAACCGCCAACGACGCCCTCAAGAAAGGCCGCACTCTCATCCACGACGTCCCAAACATCGACGACCTAACCGCCCGCGTGACAGCCGGTAACTCCAATATTACCGCCCACACAATCCTCGCTCCAGCCAACGTATGGACATCTCGCAGAGGCCCACGGTTCCACAGAACCTATGGACCGCCCTCGCAGAGCTCAAAGACCGTCTCGAGTCCTCAGACGCAACCAACGCTAGCAGCAGGGAACCTCTCGCGCTATGGGTGTTTCAAGGATACCTGGAAGCCGCCGCTGGCAAATACATACTCAACGAGACCGCATGCCACGCACTCAGATTCACCGCCGAGAATCTGAGCGAGTTTATCGACGACTCGGTCCAGAACGCAAACGTCGCCTACCGTGCCCTCACCGCTGCTCTCTCGCAGACCTCGAGCGCTGAAGCATGGGGTGACGTCGTGAGACCTGCGATAGTTGCTATCAGCGAATTTCTAGAGACGTACCAGGCCATGACGATTGGCATGTCGTCCATCCTCGCTCCACATGCCCTATGCGGAGAACTAGACCCCACGCAGGATCTCAGTCCCGACGCAGAATTCGAAACCGAGTTCATCATGCCTTTCATTTTCGATCATGAGATCCTATGGGACCTCCCCCTTAGTATCTCCGACAAGGGCAAGCCCGACAATGGAGATCTTACCAGACGCGGCGAGTCTCCCGGTGATAACAACCGGCGAGTCGTAGACTGGCTCACATCATTCCTCAAATTTCCAATCGACCTGATCAAAGCCATCATAAAGCACATGCGAATCAGCAAGACCAGTGGGCGGAAAGAATCAAACGCAAGCTCGGTCCCTCAGCGCGGGCGAAAAGGATCGGGCTCGATCCCGCCGGAGGAGCGAAAGGGCTCAAGCTCGAGCGATATCCCTCAACGGGGGCGGAAAGTTGTAACCTCGCCGGAAGAACGGGAGCGCATTCATAAGGGATTCCAGGACTGGATTGACGCTGGTGGGCTCAACCGTCGTCCGTGGAGCCCGACGCGAAAGCATCCACGACAGTGGGGGAACTAGATGATTTCAAAATAACGCTCAAGCCATATATATATTTACTAAAAGTTTCTGTGATTGAATCGGACATAAACCACTGCTATTGAGCAAGAGAAAAACACAAAAAAAAAAAAGGAAAAGAAACAAAAACGAAACAAAAAATAAAAATCGCGATCTGATAGTATATATAGAGTTGGTTCCAATTGTACGAGGTTGTATTGACTGACAGTATATAGAAAAGTCCTTCGGGTGCGTGCAGTACGAACATTCACAGATCTATTTCATGAAAAAAGTTTGGAATCACACATTGAACCATCTACATGTCCTCTCTGTATTTCTCATACCTGAGATATCCTATCTAGACGAAATTCGCGGCATGCTGCGCACACTAAATTGCTTGTGCAGTTGCCCATGCATGGCCTCGCACGCTAAATCGCACATATATCAGCTGGCCGGCCCGCTATATCACAATCGATGGTGACCACACTACCGGCCCAGCATGCTAGCAGTCAAGTCTCAGCAAAACTGATGCGTTCTATCCATGGATCCATCTATCTACATTGATCAAGAGCACTGATACAGTTTTGTTCAGAATAGACATCCATGCATGCGAGGCAGCTGCTAGCCAGGAACGCAATCGATGAGGACCTGATCAATCGATCGAATTATATCATCTTACAGCTGGCTTTCAATTCACGCGTTCACGTGCTACAATTTCGATTATATTAATACGGAAGAAGCAATAGGTTGTACGGTAATAAAATTCGTCATTAGATTGATCGGTGATAAAGAAAAAAATAGTGTTAAATACAAGAAAAGGTGGTTTCCAGAATCGAAGAAGCGGGATCCAGACATCCAAATCCCCCACGAGCAACGCTCGCCCAAAATATACAAAGAATTGAAAATCAAACCTCAGACTCAAAAGAATCATCAAATCAAACAAAAAAGACTCGCCAAATACAACGCTCGCTTTCGAATCAATTCTCCAAAAGCCGCCGCCGCCAACCAAGCTTCAAACAGATAACCAAAGAAAAGTCCAAATGACAAAGAAGCCGTACATGCCTGTAAATAAACATGGTGTATCGTGATATCAAGCAAACTCCATCGTTACAGGAAAGTCAGAATACAGGATATCATGCAGCACCAAATCCACAGAACTCGAGAATAAAAAATAAAGGGTACTCCGAAAGAAAAAGGTATTAAACACCCCTCCGAAATGCTGGACGCGGGTAAAAAACCAACTTCGCTCGAAGACAGAAGAAAGAGATAAAAAAAAAGAAAAAGAAACAGGCAAGGGCAACCCGGAAAGTGTACATGACGCATAAACAAAAGTCAAGAACACCATCTTTTCCCCCGCCGCATAAAACAAGAATCTAAAGGAACTCTTTAGAGGCGCACGTCATCAGAAAAAAAAAAACCAAACCGAGACAAACCCCATATCCTCCACATTAAAGTCCCATTACATGCCGATACCGATATAAAAGTACATGAGTGTTTTGATTCAGACTGATGAAAAAGCAATAGTATTCGCCGATGGAAGAAAAAGAAATGGAAGCGAATTCGTATCGTGCCGATGGCAGTTGTTCGTAGTCTTGCGGGGCAAGACGGTGGTTGATGCGCTACCCAGTGGTGGGGTAGTAGTGGGGCTGAAGTGGTGCCCGCGTGATGGGTTTTCGTAAGAGCTCGGTCAATGCTCGAGCTGAGATTGTTTTCATTTTCATATTTTTTTGGTTCTTTTCGTGTTTTCAGCGTAGAGTGTGTGACAATTTAGGAAAGGGTAGGAAAAAGTAGTGGCAGATTGCTGTGTAGCTTGGACCTCTCGTCGGATGAGTGTGCGTGTGTGCGTAATTACTCCGAGTCATTAGGTGTGAAAGGACATAAGAAAAGAGTAAACGTGCTAAAAAAAGTATATATAGGAAAAGAAACCAGGAAATTGTTTATCCGAGTTACGTGTATGTGCGCGTGAGCTGTATTATCGTGATAAGCTTAGCCTAGTGGTGGCCGGAAGCGGAATAGTCGAGGTAAGGACCGTGTCAATAACAAAAAATAATCGGCAGAAAACGATAAAAGAGTGTCGTAAGTGGTGCGTTTTCCGGTATACGCTAACGTAGATTGTAAAAGAATGGCAAGGGTAGGGATCGAAAGTTATGCGGTGGCTTGCATTGTGCATGCTCGCGTAGATTGCATGTAGATTGGGTTGATATGATTGGTTAGCTGGCAGGTTGCACTAACATTGTCGATTGCGGTCTATACTCTTAGTGGGAAGCATCCTTCTTCCCTCTGCGGAAGAACCCCAGTCCGAAACCCAAAATCCCTCGTTCCCGGGACGGGGTGACGGTGGTATCCCTCTTCTTCGGGCGGGGAGGGGAAGTGAAGGCTGAACCGAGGCCAGCGGTGGCTGGGAGATCCTGGGTGGAGGAGTTCTGCAGGGTTGTCTGAGACTGATTCAGAGTGCTATCGAGAGGAGCAAACTCAGAGTCTCTGAAAGGCGACCCGAGTCGCTTGAGGACGGACTGTCTCTCGGGTCGGAGGTGGTGCTCGGAGGGGACGCTGATGCGGCGCAGGTTGGCCGGGGTGGTGAAATCATTCGAGCCATTGCCTCGGAACCTGTCGGTGAAGCTCATGCCCCGCGAGCGGATCTTCTTGGACGGCACGCGGATTGAGGCGCCGTCGCTGCCGTTGACGGAAGGCGTGCTGCTGCGTTCGCTGAGGTTGGTGCGACTCGCATTGCCAAAGAGGTCGTCGAAGAAGTGGTCTTTCCTCTTGCCCTCGATTGTCGAGGCGGGGCGGACCGGCTGGGAAACCTTCTCCTGCTCCTGCTGCCTGATGGCGTTCTGGTAGGCTTCCTGCTTTGTGAAGTCAAAGGGAGGCATCAGGGTGGGGGGAGCAGCGCGGCGGGCGAAAGAGGTTTCGAGCGATTGGTGGCGTTTGTGGATCGACCGCCTGGCATGTCTGGACGCCTCGTTGCCTTCTTCCTCAACGGCTCCGAAGGGCGAACCCAGGCACAACATGCGGGGAATGGACGAGCGGATGGTGGCGTCCGATGAACTCCGCGCTCTGGTGCGCTTTCTGGGAGTAGCAAAGGTCTCGGTTGGCTGCTCGCCGGGCTTGGTGTTGCCTGTGGCGCTGGTGGTCCGCCTGTGACCGATGCCGTTAGAGCCATCGGTCTTGCGGTGCAAGATGCTGTTCTTGCTGCCGCTGCGGCGGTGGGCGGAGATGGAGCTCATGGACCTCCTGTGGCTCGGAGGGACGAGGCCTTCGGGGATGGCACCAGCCTCCAGCTCGTCGTCGACTTCGTAAGAAGGCTCGAGCGTGGGCTTGAAGACATCGTGAGCCAGCGGGACATCGCCCTGAGGCATGCGAAGACCGCCCTCCTCAGCACCGAAGGGTGACCGCGAGAGAGAAGCCAACGGACCGTCGGACTGCATGGACTCGGATGTGCTGGTGACGAGAGAGAAAGAAAGACTGCGGGTGGAGTACTGGCTCTCCTCAGCAATGTTGGCGCAGGGAGGGGCAAAGTCCTTCATATGGATAGGGGAAGCAAGGCGGCCGTGCCGGGTTTGCAGATGAGGGTTCTCCGTGATCCGGCGGGAAAGAATCCTCAACCGCTGCCTGGTGGCGGCTTCAGAGTAGGGCCAGGTTCGCGGAAGCGCGTCCTTACCTTTGCGGGCGACGTGGCCCCGAGACGCACGGCGCTTCCGCACAGAGCCCATGACGGCGTCGGCGGGGAGCAGAGTGGAGGAAGTGCTCCTCGACAGACGCTCGGTCGGGCTGGTCAGGTCGGTTTCCTGGACGCTCTTGGGCACTCTCCACGTCCGCTTGGCCTCTCGCGCGACTCTGATGCAGACGCCGATGGGCGGGCAGCCACCGGGGGGCACGTAGAAGGGGGTGACGGTGGGGTTGCTCTGGTAGGAGATGTAGGCGCCCCAGAGGTGCAGGTCGAAGGTCTTACTCCAATCAGCGTCCTTAGTGCTGTCTTGCTTGGACGGCCTTCGCGCTCGCGGTGTCTTCTGAGTGTCGGCAAGGTCCATCGAGTTGTCATCGACTTCCTCGGCGTCATCGTCAGCGGCGCCGGAGAGAAGGCCTCCGAAAATGCTGCTTCTGTTGCTGCTGCCGCTGCTGCTGCTGCTCTTCTCGTGCCTTGGGCTGCCAGCGGATGGGAAGGAGTTGAAGGAAGTCATGCTCCCGAACGAGCAGGCGGATGAAGAAGAGTACATGGAAGCGGCAGAGCTAGGGCGGGTCATCTCCTCATCGTCGTCGCTGCAGAGCGAATGGCGTTTCCACAGGTCGCCGTCAAAGTCAGCAGCGATCTTGGGCATGGGCGTCCGCGGGGGCGACACCGCCATTGGGGCGAGTCCCTCGGCGAAGACGTCCAAGGTCATGCCGACCTCTTCGTCGCAGGGCGTCGTGACGACGATGGGTAGGCCGAAGGGCTGCTGCTGCTCTTTCGCGCCGTCGAGCTGCATGCTAGGCAGAGGCATGGAATAGTTTGGTCGATGCATCATCTTTTTTTGTCTGTCGTTCGGTCGGTCTCTATCACGAGCGAAAAAAGAGAGTTCTACCAGTTATTTTGCTTATATATAATGCCGCGAAGAGGGGATACTTTGATGATTGGTGATCGTGAAAGGGCAGCGGTCGGCTGGTGGCGCTGTTTGGATAAAGCGAGGCGAATTCGGAAGGATGCAGCGAGAGCACAATGCAGTTCGGCAATGCAGCAAATGGCAGACCAAGATTTCCAGAAGAGCGAAGCACCAAAGGGGAGTCGTTAGAGATGGGGAGAGATGGAGCAAAAAAGAAAAATCGTTATAAAGCCCAGGGTATCAAATAGTACAGGTTTCGTAGACGGTGTCGTTATTGCGGGAGGCTTGATATTTCCCGTGGTAAGTCGGGGAGCGGAAGTGGTACTCGGACACGAAAAAAAATTGGAAGGAAGAAAAGTCGTGAGAATGATGATAATGAGAAATGATAAATGCGCCGAGAGGTTGAAAGGACTATCGTTACAGCGGAAAGCAGTAAGTTCAGGCGGGCGTCATGTAGAGAGGTGTCGCAGAGGCGAATCGCGATCGCGCGCAAACGGGCGATTGATCGATTGATTGTTCTGTCGGGTAGTCGCAGAAGGCAAGTCCGTCGCGCGAGCGAAAAAGTAGATTGAATCAATCAGCTAATCGATTGTTGGATCTGGCGGCGAAGAAAGGAGCGACTGATCCGCGAGAGGACGTCTTGCGGGCTGAACGAGAGTCGGTGAGGGCGGCGCTGGGCAGAATGATACGAAGTGCTGGACGTGTCGCAAAAACAATGAAGAGGCGGGCACACAATGAGCTACGCGCGAACAGCTTTCGGGCGTCGCGAGAGTCGAGAGCAGCAGTAGTAGGTAAAAAGAGGAAGTCGCGAAAGCGAGCTTGGGCTTGTTGGGGGAGGGGATGGGGGGAAGGTAGTGAGGAGAAAGCGGCAAGCGATGTGCTGCTGCTGGAAGTGTGTTCAAGGAATGGACTGTGTGTCTCCGTCTGTCTTTCGAACTTGTCGCGAATGGGAACCGAGGCCGGGAGCGAGTCGGCGCGGGGCGGGTGAGAGTCGGATGAGGGTCGGAGAGGGCGAGCTCAGCCGAGGTCGAGGGCGGTGAGGTTGGAGGAGAGGTGGTGGTGATGATGGGAGATGGTGGTGATGGTGGTGATGGTGATGGTGGTGAGGGAAGGAAGGAAGAAGGACGGGGAGCGAGGGAGAGAAAAGAGGAGGAGGAGGAGGGCGGGCGAAGGGGAACGGCCGCAATATTAACGCTGGCGAGTTGGCAGGCAAGCGAGGAGAAAAGGGCAACCAGGCACCGCAGTCAATACCAGCAGTATTACTAGCAGTAGTATTACCACTGACAACGCAGCGGGTTTTGGATGGCGTGTTTTATTTTTCGGGGCGCCAGCAGATTGCTTCATCTCCACGGTGACCTCCCACATACTTCCATGCTACATACAGACATCCACTATCACTATCCTATCGACTGTTATTGTCGAGACTGCTCCGAGGGCGACCGGATGGCAGAGACGCCCGTCGGCCAGCAGAACCGGTTTTCCTCTCGCTGGGCTGCGACGGGAGATGGAGCGGTGGCTCAGGAGAACTGAGGGATGCGCGTCCCGCAGCTGATTGGAACACCTCCCAGGGGAACCCTCTCGTTTACGTCCAGTGATCCGTATTACTTGCCCACATGTAGGTAGTCTTTACTTACCTCTGGGTGTATGTATGTAAGTAAGTATTCTTGTAGCACCGGTGCATGCATATCATGTACAGCATGTACTATGCAGTCAGTGTGAGAGTGCTTTTTCCCGCTCGTCTAGGAAGGTTCTCCTCATCCGATCACGATGATATATTTATCCACCTACACTTCATATACTAGTATACTCTACATCTACCGACGACTAGTGTCTGCAGCTCGCCTGGCATCGGCTCCCTTCCCCTCATCCTGCCCGTAGCTCGAATTGCGATACCACCTGGTATGGTAGACACTCCTCCCATGCTGACATGAGGGGTAGGTTCAACGACTTGACCTTTTGACCAGGTCAACCGGACAACAGAGCTAAAGAGCTCCCCTTCGAGCAAAGTCTGATTTTGGCCATCGGCCGGCTCAATTGCAATCGTTCGAATCGCCCACTCGACCCGCCTTTCCCCGATCGAATGCATTCATTCTGCAGCGGCTGTGCTCTGCCGTCCCGTCGAAACATCCTTTTGCTTCTTCGCTGAAATTTCCACCGTCGACTCGCGGGCCTGCCCCCATCGCCACTTCCATTCCCGTTACCATTTCCCTTACCACTATCCCATCGCCTCCCGTTAACTTCCTTTCCTCAATTCTCCCTCCTCAAAACTTATTCCCGGGAACGAAATATGCACCATGCACCCAAAATTCATGCACAATATCAAACCTCAAACCCGCTATCTCAAATTCCCACTCACCCATACTACCAAAAGTAAGTCTCAGCACTTCACAGCAGCGTACGTAAAACGCCCACGCGTGATTGTCTGTTTACCCCGCCAGCAGGACGCTAAAACCACAATTTCCCATTGCGGGAAAAGACGCCAGCCAGCCACGCGCTGCTGTCAGCCGGGATGTCGCCCAATCAGCGTGTATCACCCGTACTCCGTAAACAAACCCTCTTGTAGCAAAAACCCGCGTTTTGGGAAGAAATTCTCTTTCTCTCTCAGATGGTGTCGTGCGGCGGGGCACACCGTTTGACACTCCCGCGACGCGTCCAAATTCCATATACGTCCAGATACCACCAAGTAATAGCATAGACGCTAATTATCACGCGTCATACTAAGTGTATACAATTGCAATTACAGTTCCCTTCGCGTCCATTGCAGTGATCCGTGGTGACCCCCAGAAATCCGATTGGCGACCAGGGATCGCACAGCAGCATTCCAGCTGAACCATCGGTACTGCACATACATGTCTCATACCATCCACCATACAGCTCGCTGCCCGCCCATAAACTCAATCGATCAATCACAATGCCAAACCCGGCGACCCATCAGGCATCCATCCATACTTAGTGTACTAAGTACCTTCAATCCACTCGACGGGAACCTCAGTGCGAATACGAAGCCCGCATCTGCACAATCCACCGCCCTCAATCCATCCATCAACGAATGTAAACAATACTAGTAAAAGACGGGCGGAACGACCCGCAGAAACTGTAAACAAACCAGGAAATCCAATCAACCCACAATGCGAAAACATGGAAAGTTCAATCGTTCCAATAGCAGTGAGGAAGATCGCCCCTCCGTCGGCCGTCCTATTCCGCCAACCGGCAGCCACCAGACCACATCACCGCTCGAAATCCGGGGTTCGACCTTAAGTTCATGCATGCATGCATGCACCGTCCTGCAGCATGCACGTTCGGAATACAGTACTATACTAGTCGAAAGTAAACTTCATTGATCGATACCTGGATCACATCATACGTGGCATCACAACCATTGGCCATAATTGTAAACCCGCCGGTCTCGCTGCGCTGGCCTGCCGTACATTCTTCTAGCTAACACCATCGCATTCTTCCGGTCAGAACTCAATTGATCAATGGTGCCAGGCTGACGTGCAGGGTCCATCACTTATTTATCCGCTCAACCTTCTTTCTTCCTACTGGCATCCGATCACGCCAGCTGTTCCGTTCTTACATACCGTCTCCCGCCCTGACATGATAGGATCGATGTCAGTCGCATACATCAATTGGCCAATGGAATGATCTATCCCGTGGGAAGATAAACATTAACATTCGGTGATATTCAGTCCTCAGCATGGCATGATTCTATCTTCGTATATATCTCTTCGTATACATCAAAGTTATATATATTCCTGTACATGTAGAAAATGTATAATACCTGTAATATCATAATGCTTTGTATACTTATAGCTAGCTGCACAAAAAACGGTGAGAGAATGTTGGTAATTTCATGCGCATGGCATCCATCTCGTATATTTCCTATTCGGGATGAATTCGCGTCGCGTCGTACCACACCCCACGGTCACGTTATTTGTTGTCCGTTTATATTTCCTAATCCGGATGTATAATCACCACCGCGACAAACAGATTCCACGCGTCGCGTTTGGTATTCTAGCTTGAATATTTACAAATGTATTGAGGTACGTACCTTAGTAATACTGATACATGTCCCGTGATGGGCAGATTGAGCTTGTAGCGATCTGAAGACTACTCGCATGAACGCAGCCTTCAACGTCCGGTAAGCGGAGTTGATACCGTCAGCTCAGCGTAAAGTATGTATGAAGTACACTGTGGTATCTACCTAGTATGCTGGGAATTCGGAATAACGTTATCGACGCAATGATGCGTCCATGATGCACCGATATGACAGCCCGGTATTATACCGAACTCCCCACCCAATAACATCGTCACCACCTTTGCAATTGCCTCCTCGATAAACTCCAGTTCGCCGATGCGCATTCCTGTCCCGCCCATCCATCGATCGGACCACCGACGCAGCAAAGGCAGCAGCAGCAGGCAGGCAAATGGAACCCTGACGACAGCGTCGACCAGGATCCTGCTGATGCACCGCCGTTTTTAATCTATCTTGACCAGCAGGAGGAGCAGCAGCAGCAGCAGCAGCAGCAGCAGCGCAGCAATAACAGTGATAATATACCCTACGTCGACAGCACAGCTGTCCCCTCAATCGCGAAATGGACGAGGGATCCTGGTTTCAGGGGTGTCAGCTTCGCGACGCGTTCGTTTATCTTTTTGACAGCTCGCGTAGAATTGGACAGGGGTAAATGTCGCATTGCCCTCCCACGTCTTTCCTGTATGCACAGCTGTATACAGCACAGATCAGTGGGCGGAGTCCCCCGGTGACCAACAGCGCTCTGGCAACTGGTCTACTACTAGCTACTTGGTACCTATTGAGCAGGTACGAGGCAGCTACCAGGCGGACGGAAATAACTGTGCAGGAGACGAAAAAGTTGGTTGCAATGTTGGCGCTTGCAGTACCGAGCAGACTGGCGAGCGGTGCGTCGCACCATCCTGCCGTGATTATTCTCGAACCTTTTCTTCTTCGTTAGATGCCTTTTTTCGCCTGCCTCTTAGGATTTCCCTGGCTGGCACCTGGATGAGCACGTACTCATCCACTCTAGTCTTGGGGACGCTGCCCTCCGACTACTCCAATTGCACTCTAGCGACGGCGTTATCGATAAAACTAGCCTGTCCGATCCTGCCATATCACAAGTAATATTGCTTCTGACAGTACATACATTGGTACTTTCAACAGGCAGCCAGCCTCGCATCGATGGTTATAATTATACTCCAGCTGCTGCATTCTACAATATGCATACATGTGACTCTATCCAAGTAGAGCTGTGCTGTACTATTACCGCGGCCGAATAAACGGAATGACGAGTGACGATCGCTGGATAAGTACGTACTTACTTATACTATCGATAGTGAATACCTCCGCGGGCGGCAGCCTGCCGTCCGTACGTCTCAATTGCAGTATTGAATTCTAGCCATCATATTATAGATTATCGCAGCTGAGAAATCTATGAAAAAGTGAGAAAGTATGAGTGAATGTCGCCCTCAATTGCCATTGTCTGCCGTTGCCACCGTATGCACTGCATCACCGATTTCCCGGCTCGCGGGTACCGTCGTAAGCTGGCGCGAAGCTTTTGTCCGTCGGACCGTCTGTCTGCCCTGTGGGTCTTGCTAGGCATCATATGCATTCTCCATCGGATTTTTCAACCCGAATCGGTGAATCGATCCAGAGGACCCTCTCATACATGTGTCCATGCATATATACGTATACGTACCAGCACATAAGCAGATGGAAAACAAGCTTTGCGCCGGATGCTACGGTTGTAATTAAATTTGTGAATATCGATCGATTATTCATATTCGAATTCGACGCACATTCCGATACTAGTACGAGGTATAGAGAGTGTATAGCTCAAGTAACCCGATTATATATAGTCAAGGGACTCGTGCATATGCGCATACTTATGTATATACGATGTACATGTACATGTACATATGAATGTGACTCTTCGATCCTCACGCATATTCACAAGTGCACTTAATTCCCGTAGCGCTGATGGGAATCTAGATTTCAACTGTGCAATGGTGCATTCCTGGGCTAGCTTACACGATAAAGGATAGCTGCTGTGGTGGCTGCCTTTCTGACGTTTGGAATTAGTGACATGCAGTCGGAATATATAGGCGCTTCTGATATAGCTTCTGTCTGCGTCGCCGTTATCTGGAATCAGGCGTTTACCAGTACTATCAATTTTACCTGTCAGATCAGTGTGATATGGCCTAGTCGACCAGTCCTCGATTAATCTAGCAGACCATCCTCGAAACAGCATCTGAACAACGCGAAATTTCGCCAATAACATCGTTGCCAATATCATATCAATTCAACGAACATGAGTTGAATCGTATATGTATCTTTGTTTTCTATATCATGAATGGACCTGGCGAATATAATACCGCCCGATGTCGGGACAGGTATCAAGTAACATTAAGAGGAGAACTGCATATCAGAATGTAATATAACACTGCACCCATGACTCCCGGCTCGGATGCAGCGCGCCACCATCCAGCTCAATCTCCGGCGCGGCACACATTGCCTCACACGATCACGTTACTGCCTGCGACGTGCCGTCCTGCGGGCGAGCGCACCGCTGGCGCCCGGAGTGCTGCAATGCGACTGCGGGAGCGGTTCGAGGTGGCCGTGGCGACGGTGGCGAATGCATATCGTGTAGGCATCGCGGGGCTGCAGCTGTTGGCTGGGCGTTGCAGCTTTTGCGTTTTGGTGCCACAAGACTCATATCTCACCGTCAACTTCATCCCATCTACACAGCTACACAACTTCACTCAAGCTGACAACCGTTGACGCCGGACGCATCACCACCTTCCATCGTCGGCGCACTATATATTCCAATTGCAACATATACTTCTTTACAGACATAACTCTCGCGATCCATCGCCCCACCTCCATCCGTCTGAACTTCAGGAACAATCTAGACTAGACGACGAGATTATACACCATGGGCCAGGAGATCTCGGAGCCCATCGACGAGTCCGTCGAGCCATATTTCCTCCGCCGCCGCGACCTCAAGTCCATCGCCGGCTACATCGCCTCCAACCAATGCAAAAAAATCGCCGTGATGGTCGGCGCCGGTACGCTCACCCCCCCGCATAGCCAACCGCCATGCAACCATCTTACCGGAATCTCTATTTATATCACGCATGCTAATTCTCCGGCTCCCACAGGCATCAGCACCTCGGCCGGCATCCCCGACTTTCGGTCCCCGGATACCGGTCTCTACGCGAACCTCAAGCGTCTGGACCTCCCCGAACCCGAGGGTGCGCCATCAATCCTGCCCATACTTACCGCCACCAGCTAACATTACTTGCTAGCCGTCTTTGATATCTCATATTTCCGCACGAACCCTCTGCCGTTCTACACCCTCGCCCACGACCTCTACCCCGGCCGCTACCGCCCGACGATAACCCACTCCTTCATCCGCCTCCTCCACGACAAAGGTCTCCTACTGCGCTGCTGGACCCAAAACATCGACACCCTCGAGCGCGCTGCCGGCGTCCCCGGCGACAAGCTAATCGAAGCCCACGGCTCCTTCGCCTCCCAGCGCTGCATCGACTGCAAGGAACCCTATCCCGACGACCTGATGCGCGCCTCCCTCGAGTCCTCCGTCTCCCCGCCTGACATCCCAACCTGCATTGCCACCCCGCAGTGCAACGGCCTGGTCAAGCCGGACATCGTCTTCTTCGGGGAGCCGCTCCCCGCGGCGTTCGCAGAGAGCACGAAGGAACTCGAGGACGTGGATTTGGCAATCGTAATGGGGACAAGTCTAACTGTATACCCATTCGCCAGTCTGCCGATGCGTGTGGTCCGCGGACCGCCGCGGCTGCTGATCAATAAGGAGCGGGTGGGGGAGCTGGGTTCCCGTCCGGACGATGTGATTTTGTTAAGACAGTGTGATGACGGTGTGCGGGAGTTGTGCGCGGAGCTGGGCTGGTTGGACGAGCTGGAGGCGCTGTGGGCGGCCACGGAGACGGAGGAGATGCGCGCGAAGCGCGAGGAGGAGGCGAGGAAGCGCGAGCTGCCGCTGTCGGAGCGGCTGGATGAGGAGGTGGACAAGCTGACGCGCGACGTCGAGGAGAGTCTCAAGGTGTCGAAGGAGCATGCGAGCTGGGTGGAGACGCAGCTCGACAAGGAGAAGGAGAAGGAGGGGAAAAGGCACTCGCTCGAGATATCGGGGCCCGACTCGCCCGTGCTGGGGTACAAAGCTGCAGAGCCAGTAACCACTGATGAACCGAAGCAAGAGCCCAAGAGTGGTGAGACCAAGGGTGATGAGCCAAAACGTGATGAGACTAAGCAGGATGAGCCTAAGCAGGACGAGCCCAAACCGGACGAAGGCAAAGCGGATGCCTGAATACTAATTGCATCCTACTGATTGCTGTATCTTTGGCAGTTTACGAAATTGATGATTTGACTGACGATTGGATTGATGCATGGGCGTTTGCGGAGGATGCTATGATACACCGTATTACAACGTATGCTTCATTACACTTCTTTCATAGAAATGCAATAAACTTATTAGCCATCTATCATGTTCACCGTAGCCATGCTCAGGCCGGTATCTTATCACGTCTTATAGCATCTTAAAGGTAGCAGCCGCATCCACTAGCTAGAGAGGGGTTGATATTATAAGTACATGAAATACGTAGACACACTCATACACCACAGTAGTGATATAAAGACATGAGTCGAGACCGCCATAAATATAAGCGAAGAGAGATACAGAATAATGGAGATAGATAATAACACGAGGTGAAGAGATAGAGTATACCTTATGATCAGTCTTCCGGCCTCCGGCAGGCCCAGTTTCGCAGGCCCAGAGGTCGGCTGTCTGGTTTACGAGACAGCAACCTTCCCACAATCGATATAATTAATCCACCCGCTCACGAACCGTCACTTTTAGGAATCCCTTCTGCACGGCAACAAACTGCGAAATCCATCGCATATCCTCATCCTTAAACCCCGGCGCCGGCGCAAATTCCAGCTGCCGTACCATCCTCGCAATCGTAATCGTGAGCTCCGCCATCGCCAGATTCATACCGATGCACACCCGTGCGCCGCGGCTGAACGGCATCCAGTAGCGCTCCATCTCGCGGGTGTCGGCGGCCAGCCAGCGGGCTGGGTGCCACCGGTGCGGATCCGGGAAGGCGGTTTCGTTCGTGTGGTAGATGTAGTTGCTGTTGAGGGTAGCGGTGCCTGGGGGTAAATAGTAGCCGAGGAGCGTTGCGCCGGAGGGGGGGACATCGCGGGGAAGCGGGCCTGGGACGCCGTGAGAAAACCGCAGCGTCTCTTTAATCACTGCTTGCTGCAGTTTCATATATAATGTTAGTGTCACTGATAGATGTGTGGAAATTTGTGGATGTGGTATATTGGGGGACACGCACGAGGAATGGGAGGTGGTCGAGCGTCTCTTCTTCGACTGGGGACGTCGGTGTCGGCATGACGGTCTTCAACTCGGCCAGCAACCGCGCCTGCACGTCCTGATTCTTCATGATATGGTACGCGGCAAGCGTCAGCGCGTGCCCCGTGGTGTCCATCCCCGCGGACACAGTAAGCATAGCCTCAGCCGCCAACTCGTCGTCCGTCGCCTTCTTCCGCCCCTTCTTCGGATCGTCCTGGAACAGCTGCTCGAAGATCGTTACGATCTCCCGCTCGCCCACCATCCACCGCTGCTTCTGCTTCAGCACGGCCGCGCGACACACGTCGAGAAAATCGACCATGTGCGCTACCGCCGGCGATATCACACGCGCGGACTCCCGCGGCAGAAACTGCAGCGCGTACCCGAGCACCGAGAAGAACCAGGGGAACACCGTCTGTATGCTCTGCGTGCGCACGAGGGATTCGAACGCCAGCAGCCATTCCGGCGAGAAGGACGGGTCGTCGATGGCGTCGAAGCACTGTTCGTAGGAGTAGCTGGTTATGATGTCGCAGGCGAGGCAGCGGAAGCCGCGGGTCAGGTTGACGGGGGTGCCGTCGTGGGCGGCGTCGACGAGGCGGTCGAGGAAGCGGGAGACCTTGCCTTGGATTAGGCCCTGGAGTTTGCGGACGGCCTGTTTGGAAAAGTAGGGTTGCAGGGCGCTGCGGCGGAGGTGGACTTCGTGAAAGTCGATGATGTCGAGGAGGGAGCCGCGAGTGGAGGGGTGGTTGTAGAAACGGGCCGTCTTTGGGAACTTGGTCCCGACCTTGAAGATTCTGCGAATATGCCGTGCACTGTCAGCTGCAGTTCGAGTGTATAGAAGGAGAGTAGATATGTACGTACTGGTTGTATGTCTCAATGTCGTCGATATGAACGACGTCCACCGCCGTCCTCACAATCGGGCCTGCCAAAATTACTCGTCAGCCTCACCATCCGAACACCAGACAAGCTTCGCATCAGACTGACGGGAGTATACTAACCATACTTCTTATGCCATTCCTGTACTGCAAACAAACTCGTGCCTTGTCTGTCTCCCGTCGCCTCCCAGTACACCTGGCTAGCATACCCACTGACCAGCATCCACTTCGGCCCGGGCACCTTCGCCAGCGGGTGCAGCGTTATCCGATAGAGGAAGCGCAGCGGTATATACACGAACACGAACCCGGCAGCGGAGGCCGCGGCGCCAGCGACGGCATATCCGAGTATTGTCAGCGGTGGTAGCGACAGGATATGCGTGACGGCGGAGGAGAGGTGTTCTGATATCGCGGGGAGCTGGAGGTGTTGCATCTTGTTGGATATTTACACCACCGTACCGATCGATCGATCTGTCGACGGACGTCAAGATTCGGGCTTTAATATATCGTGCAGTTCAATATTCAAGTAAGGACTGGTCTATGGAGTCATGTCTGTTATATATAAATATAGTAATATCCACCTGCTTCAACGTTACTAACGTACACATGCTGGTTGCATGCCGTCCGGAAAGTATATACGCAATCGGAGCCGGAGCTTACACCCCGACCGATCGCTCGAGCGTAAGCATGCGCACTTGTCAACCGGCGGTGCACGTCTGTCTGGATGGCAGCTGCCAAGGCTGAGACCAGCCCGCGGGGTCCGCGCCTGCCTTTCAGGTCCGCGATGGGTGCAGATGGCCGGCTGGTTTTCTGGCCGGGACTTGGATGATTGTAATTCGCGGGTGGTGGTTGGCTGCCTCGAGCTCTCTCGGCCGTAACGGGGCCGCGGGGCAGACGAGAGAGACAGCAACCAAGTATTGATATTACTCCAAACACGTCCCAAGCACCGCAATAATAACACCGATATAGAAATTATAAAACTCATTTGTACTACTATATTGTTGTATATATATATCCTAATTTCCATGATAACACAAGCCGCGGTTCAGAGCAAAGACCGAACCGAAATCAAGTTCTGGATAGTATCATTAATGACCAGCTTGCCAGCTAGTCATTCATGCGCTAAGGCGGTGACCACGGCGTTTTCCAGTGCTGGCGGATTGGCACCAACAGCGTCCTCGACCTTCTCGCCCTTGCGGAAGATAATGGAGGTCGCTATACAAATATACTATATCAGCAACCAATCACACGAATTGGTACAACGTGATAAGGGCATAAGTCTGGGAAACCTGACGTACGTATGACACGGATAGCGCATTCCTGGGAGGCCTCTACGACTTCGTCGACATCAAGCTTATAGAAGGCCGCGTCCGTATATTCGCGCTCCAGCTTCTCGACGAACGGCCCGATGATCCTACACGGGCCGCACCAAACGGCGTGGAAGTAGATTACGGTAACCTTATCCTCGGCGATAAGCTCCCTGAACTCCCCGTAACTGTATACCGCCGGTCACGTCAATCGCGCGTCCGATCGAGAGACCGGCACGGACGGATGGACACTCACGATTTGATTTCCTTGACCATTTTGTGGAACGTTCGAGGTTTCGGTACCGGTGTACGTATACGGCGGGGGATCGATATCGTAGGGTTGCGGGGTTAAATTTGCGCCGCAGTTGACCAGGGCTCCAGTAGACGACGGTGAGAACGCGGACTTTGACGAGGACAGCAGCGTTCTGAGACAGGTTGAGGACGCCAGCTTTTATACGAATTCCCGACCCCAGGGTATATGCAGGCAGGCGGCCAGGCGGGCGGGGTGCGAATTTACAACCACCGTAAATGGCGGGGCGGGCAGATGCTCACGAAGGGTGCGGGGCTCAATCCAGTCTCCGACTTCACAGCACGGTATTCCTGGCGGTAAAAAGCATTGCATACAGCAGTAATATCTTCTATAGACGTTCGAGTCACTGCAAAGGGTGCTCGAGGCATTATCATAACACACAAATATACAGACTACAGCTGTGGCTGCTGTTCGGTCATATGTTCTGGCGGGGACGGGGCACAGCACACAGCGTACTCTATGACGCAACAAAAAAGGATATATATAGCACAATAACCCCAAACTCGGTCGTCAAGACGGGTACCGTGGCCTAATGGCAAGGCATCGCTTTCCGGTGGCGGAGATTGCGCGTTCGAGTCGCGTCGGTATCGTTCGACTTCTTTTTTGCAGTTTTTTTCAACTCTCTCACTACCGTATATTTTGCTTGGAGCGGTTGGTGGAAAATTTTGCTCGGCTGTCGTCGGCACCGGTCGCCGACGGTCTCAGATACCCTGCGCTTGCAAGCACCGATCCAAATGAGACAGTCAATTCTTTGTATGACTTTATCAATTTCATCAAATTAAATAAATGTGTCACGTTAGCATAGATGAATTTATATATATTACACGATGATTCAACGCTCAGATGATCTCATTCCGTCATATGATTCCACTACATAACACTATATATATAACTATATATATAACTATATAGATACCCAGGCATATATGCCTACGATGGTTAACCGCTTAGATCGGTCAATTGCCCCTGGCCAGCCGCCTCATCCCGCTCAATCTTCGCCTTCTGCATCTTAATCTCCTCCCTAAACTCCTTCAACGCACGAATCTCCGTATTGAAGAAGCAGAACCCCATAACCCCATCCAACGTACTCCCAATCCCCCACAGCCACGTCGCCGCCCACAGCGCCACCATCGCCGGCCGGGGCATCCACCAGCTCCCCGCGATAATGCCCACCGAGACAACAATCATGATGAAAAAGTGCGCCATGCGCCAGAACCGCTGCTTCTCCTCGCGCTTCTCGTACGTATCTATCAGAGATGTGATGTCGTCGTAGAATTCCTTGGGCACCGTTGGGAAGGATATCTTTTCCGGCGGGGTAAGCTTTATCGTCACGTCGATGCCGAAGTGGTCGGACGGGGAGCAGCCTATGTCCGGCAACTTTTCCATAAAGCAGACTTTTGCGGCGGTGGCGGACGTCGTCAGCGGCGAGTGGAAGATGTAGTCGAGGCGCTTGGCCCAGGGGTCTAGATTGCCGGGCGGGGGCGTGTATGTTTGCCGCCAGGTGTTGAGCATGGAGTCGCAGGTCAGGCCCATCACTTGGATGTTGTGTTCGGGCGTGGAGGTTGGCGGTGAGATGGCGGGTGTGTCCGGGAAGACGGAGAGCCAGGCGTCGGCCATGTGGCCGTAGGAGCGGAGGAGCTTGTGAGCGAAGGAGTCTGGGATCATGTTGAAGTCGCCGAGCTGGTATACGATGTTAGTATTGACATGTGGATATAGTATATGAGGGAGGCTTACGGCGAGTGTGATGTGACCTTTCTGGACGGAGCCTCGTAGCAGCTTGGAGATTTCCCAGGCCTGGGCTGTGCGGTGGCATAGATACGAGTCGTTCGGCTCCGCTTCGTACGGCGCGTGAAGCTGCATCATATAATCAGCATCATATCACACATTGAGAATATCTCTAATTGTCCAATTAGATGACCTACGTGAGTGCAGAAGACCTCGATGTAGCGGCCGCTCTCATGCCGAATCATCGCAGACGCAACGCCCTTGCCCACGTAGAAATCGCCCCGGAAAAACGCCGTCGGCCGGCCGTTCAGCGGATACCGAAACATGGAACTCTGCTCGATCGGCCACTTGGACATGATGACCAGCCCGGCGCCGATGGACCCGCCAAAGTAGAATTTGCCGTAAGGGAGCAGGTGCTTCGTCTTCTCGCGGATGACTTTATAGTCGCCGTAGGACCAGCATTCTTGGAGACCCACGATTTCCCAGTCGGATTTGGCGATGACGTCGCCGATGAAGGCCATGCGGGCGGCGCGGTGGCTGCTGATGTAGCGGAGGCCCCAGCAGTTGAGGGAGAGGACGCGGATGGAGGCCGCGGACGGGTCGGTGGTCGTCGTCGTCGACATTTTTTTCTCGTCTGCGAAGGGGTCAGCCATTTTCGAATTCAAGCTTTAACTTTGTCCGATTGAGAGATTTTCAAAGTTCAGAACGGTGATTGACGACGACGACGACAGTAGGAGTAGGAGTAGAAGTAGTGGTAGTGAGAATGTGCACGTACCTGATTTTTCGGGATGCTGGGTTATATATCCTCAATCGACCAAGCTCGGCAGCATGTGCAAGCACTTACTAGTCAAGTAAGTGAATAGCAGGGGAGAAAGCACCCGCCGGGAGGAGATTTCCCTCTGCTGGAGCAGGATGGAACGGGCAAACTGGCGGAGGGCCGGCCAGGAAAGACAGCCGGGTGGAGACTGGTTGATAGAACAAGATGCATGTCTCAAGAGGCTCGCTTCCAGAAAAGCGGCCGGCCGGGCTCTGTGGCCTGGATCGGCCAATCGTGCGTTGCGTGAGGTCCGCCTGTCTCAGATGGAAGAAGCAATCATCATTTTCACTATTACTACAGTGCTTATCGCGCTGTCAAACTGCATACACCTTGATAGACTACAGACTACTAGCTACCAGTACTATCCACCACTAAGTTTAGTACTCAAAAGAAATAAGATTAGTATTTAACCGCCACTAGATTGCTATAGTCCTTGGCTTCAGCGGCTCTATTCCAATTTACTATACTGAAGACGTCTACGCTTCCTATCGTTTCAATGCAATGCCCAGAACTTCTCTGCTGTGGAGGGATTGTGGCAAGCTTTTCTAGCTCCATCGATCAGGTTGACGCTCGCCTCGCTTGTTTTCTGATTAGCTAACATTTGAGACATGCAGGTGGAGCTGCCAGGAGAGACATCCTATACCACGCCTCCTATTGACCGGCATAGTAGTATTTGCACTCGAGTATGGTCGAATTCGGAGGACGGCGATGGTCAGCTAGACAGAATGGGTCTGTGGACACGCGAGCAGCTGGACTACGCTCATTCGGCTGGGACGTTGGATACCACGGATAATTGGATTTGGTCTCGTAAACCATATTGAATTGGGATATTTGTCCGTTAAACTAGTTGGTGAGGAGGCGAGCCACTTTAAACATGGCACTCTAAATGTCTTCTAGACTTGTATAGTTGTACGTATACTCAATTGAGAGTTCGAATCCAGCGAGTGCAGCCATCGTTACATTTGCTGGCCACGCGTCGTGGCCTCGACCTTGCAAATTCTTTTTGTGGCGTCAAGTCAAGCTAATCGCGAACGCGGGCGTTCTGTCAGCCGCAGCTTAAATTTCTGTTCGGCTACTTATCAGCGAGATTGAGCCGAGACCCGATCAAGGCGTCCGCTAGCAGCTGCACCGTTACTTATAGTCTCGGGGACGCTGCTGCACCGTCTATTTTGCCATGCATAAGCTACTGCTACTGACTCGACGATACATGTGCATATGTTCTATCATAATATTTCAGTATCTAGATCTAGCTACGCATCGATTTCGAGACTAGGAAATCACAAATAGACTCAAGATCCTAGTGAGCACGTTTCTGCATACTGCGTCGGAAGAACGAGGTTGATCGATACGGTTATACTACGTCATTATATATCAACTGAATGGCGTATTGGGATCCGGGAGCAATAATACAGTATTGATGTGGTATTCGGTCGACTTGATCGTTCCCTTTGCAATTTGGGTGCGTATTCAAGTCGTCTTCAAAAACACGGCCTTGTTAACACAGTATGTATATTTTTCTCGTAAACCAAGATGTATATGCTGGACGGTCGATATCGGCTGATACAAGCCTGTCGATATTCCGTCTGTGCTGGGGGCCGAATCGAATCTCATCAGGCAGCCTCTGCAGCTAGGTCTCTTCTATATCGAAGTAGCTTGCAAGCGCCTACCGTTTCAAGCAAGATGTACAGGTGCCGGTCCAAAGCCTGTCGTGATGTCCGCGTTCTACAAAGTAATTAGGCTGCTAGGGGATGTAAAAATTTTGCACCGTCATGGATCAATATCTTGTGCATGCGGGTTGTACATGTACGTTTGTGTCGCCGTCGGGTTTGAAACTTGAGACGTCTAGACCAGGTTGTTCTGTACCTGCGCCGTGAGCGCAACTAGCTCTGGAATGCACACGACCGCCCCGCTATCTCGAACGATATTGGCCCGACAATAGGTATCGAAACGGTCGTACATGCTACCGACACACTTTAATCGAAGATCCCGAACGAAACCCTGCGGCCCTCCCAGCTATCTCTAGGCGGCATTGTTCTGTCGCAACGCGGTCTATCTGCCGATAAAAATGCCTGCAACACCTGCCCGAAGAGCTCATGCTGACTACTCGGCGCGGGGAGCGGAATTAGCTATACCCGGGTGAGGAAGCTTGAGCCTCGAGCTATCACGTCGCCAAGAGGCATTGTTCCGCATCGTGGGGCTCTTCAAGAGACGGATTCGATGGTTCCTGGTTCGAGGGTTTATTGATCTCGTATTCTGCGTTTTCGACTTCCATTCGTGATTATCGTGCTGGGGATTTTCATTTGCCGGAAGGATGCATTGGTATGCGTGCTATACAAATGCGGAGCCTAACGTCACTTCTCGGCCGTGAGCTATATGTTAGTTTTCTACCATGATGCTAGTCGTATAGACACGATTTGTGCTAAAGACATGGGTCGGTTGATACATATATATATAACCTCCCTGCAGCCAGGTACTCTATGTGTATCATATATCTTAGATCAAGCTACTACATGCATCTAAGTATTGCCTCCCTCCGATATTAGTATTTCGGTACCATTCAACGACTGTCGATTTGATTATTTGTCTTGCATTATATATTACCTAGCCCTCGAGTCGATTTAAAATGGTGTCTGCAAAGATCGCTGTCATCTCCGCGCTCTGCCTCGTTGGAACGGCCTTCGCCGCGCCAGCACCCATTCCAGCGACCGAAATAGACTATGTCAACATCCTAATCCCCGGCCCGGGTCTCCCAACGCCACAGGAACTTGGCCTCACAAACGAGGACCTCACCAGACCGATTCCTCATGACTTCCCTAGCAATGGTATACTGAATTCCGAATAAACCCAGCCCGGACTATCTTAGTGTTTAGAGATCTATGGTCTAATTTCCCTTGTCCTGACTTCGTGTAGGAATATCCGCGCGTGATAACGTCCTCATGAAGCGCCACGAGTGCCGGCCAAGCCACACCTGCAACATCGGCGACTCGGTAGCCTGCTTCAACTACCTCCTCAGCCTAGACCAGACGCCCTGTGGGGTCGGCAAGATCCAGAACCAGATGTGCAATGTCAACGGATGCCGGTGGATCGGACAGGCTGAGAACGCCGAAACGGCACAGTCCTACTGGTGAGTTGCATTTTTTGATACAACACTGTTCAAATTGGTGATATGGGCTTTTCGATCGGTGGCTAATGAGTGCAATATTGGCGGGTAGTCGTGATGTGGCATGGGGTGGGAAAGCTGTGAATGATAATTGCGTCCGTGGAAATCAGGTTGGTGGGTTCAATTATGCTGGCGGGAATGGCCACCTTAAGGTTACTATCGCGGGAGTGTGGGTCTAGGTATTCTGGGCTTGCTTTTATACGGCTATAGGGGCTTGAATAGTGAGGGCCAAACTGCGTAATACTAGGCCTGCTACGGTACTCTCAGTTAATGCTCAATTTCAAGATGCATGTACATATATGTATTCAGAGATCAAAAGTTATTAGTAGCAGGAGGATTTGTCTCCTATGGGAATCTCGTACTACCAACCAGAAAACAGTAGAGAGAGGCATTTATTTGGCCACTTTAAAAAGTGGCATATCTAAGCTGTCTGAGGCGGGTGATATCAGATATATTGGTGTTCTTATTGTCTAAATAAATCACAAACTGCAGCTAAAAGGCTCGGAGAAAAGACTGCCAAAAGGAGGCTCGACCAAGGGCCTTTCCTGCTATATGCAAAGATCTTAAGAATGTAGTATTTTGTATTGAGATATTGTGCTTATATTTATTGGCTTGAACCAACGAGCTGGCAAAGTCGGGTTTGTTTGTCTGCTCACGGCTTCAAGTAGTACGCGGAGATAGATGCTGTAAAATACTTGAATTGCGTCTCGAAACCATCTGCGGAGTAAGATCCGACAACATCTCTGGCGATATGTTGCAGATTTTGTGTTGACTCGCACGCTATCATTTAATTACGTACAAGATGACAAGCGAAGCATCGCGATTTTTCAACATCACTAATCTACGCGAAATGGATCCCATCGATACCAACGGCCGGCTCTCGCCTCCTCTGAAGCGACAGCGTACCGTGTCGCCGTCCCCACCTCTGTACCGCGAAACCCAAGCCTTTGACACCAGCACAGCGCGAGTCGCGGTCTCCAGCCTCCGTTCGCCGCAGACGCAGTCCCTTACCAACGGCGTCGGCCCGCGCAAGCAGAGCTCGCGCACAAACTACCGGTTAAAGCTCACTCTCACCGGTCATAAGAGAGGGGTATCGAGCGTCAAGTTCAGCCCTGATGGAAAATGGATAGCTAGTGCCTGTGAGTTCCCTCCACCTATCGTTGACGTGCAGCTACTAATGAATGGCTTAGCTGCGGACAAGACGCTGCGCGTCTGGGATGCGAGGAATGGCGACCTCGAGCAGATTTTCGAAGCCCACACCGCGGGGATTTCCGACGTTGCATGGTCTCCAGACTCCAAGACCCTTGCGACGGCCTCCGATGACAAGACGATACGCCTGTGGGAGCTCAAGTCGGTAGGTGACATCCAGCTCATGGACCTGACCTCTCTGCAAAAGCTTACACGATGTCTGTCTTCAGGGTCGGATGATCAGGATTCTGAAGGGCCACCATAATTACGTATACTGCCTCAACTTCAACCCCCAGGGCAACATGATCGTGAGCGGGTCATACGACGAAGCCGTTCGAATCTGGGACATCAGGTCGGGGAATTGCCAGAAAACCCTGCCGGCGCACCAGGACCCTGTGTCTGGGGTGGACTTCATCCGCGACGGTACCATGATTGCATCCTGCTCACACGACAAGCTGATACGGATCTGGGATACCAATACGGGACAGTGTCTGAAAACCTTGGTCGAGGAGGAGCTACCGCCGGTCAGCTGCGTGAGGTTCAGTCCGAATGGGAAGTACATTCTCGCCAGCACCTTGGATAGCAGCATCAGACTGTGGGACTATCTGCGAGATGGCGGCAAGGTGCTGAAAACTTATCTGGGCCACGTGAACACCAAGTACTCCATTTTCTCCGCATTCTCGAATGATGGAAAGTACATGTAAGTTTGGAATCGCAGCCCTGCGCAGATTTGGTAAAAGCAAGAATCCGGTACTAACGATTTGTAGATTCTCGGGCTCTGAAGATGCGGCCATATATGTGTGGGACGTCCAGACCAAGGAGGTCCTTCAAGTTCTCAGGAGTCATGAGGATGTTGTGCTTGGAGTCAGTGCCCATCCTACTGAAAACCTGCTCGTGTCCTGTGGTCTTGATGGGACAGTGAAGATATGGGCGGACGAGCGAGAAGGTAGTTCCTCTACGACGATACCATGACCAATGCAGCTGGAGCCAACCTACCCTGGGCTGCGTGGAGCTCTGTTGTCCATTTCAATGCTTTCCGACTTGCGGGACAAGATCCGAAGTGCTGTGCTTGGCCAGAATAAGCTCCGACGCGAAAGTCGCCGCAACCCAGGCTGGCCTTCTTCAAAGTCACGAACCTGTCTGTGCGGTGGACTGGCAAAGCTAATGACGGGTTCTTTTGCTCCTTCTGGCGAATGTCACGATGCCTCCATGGCGTGTTATTGTGACTAATCAGAATCCAAGGGCTGGCTGCCATTGTTTTACGTCACTGGTTGTCGTCTCAATAGGCAATCACGGCAACTTGTCGATAATAGCCTCGATACCCCTAGCGCAGAGCCCCGTTTATCGTCTAGCCATATTTGAGCGCTCGGTTCGACCCCGAAATGAACCCTAGTGGCTAGGTTACATGCCGTCTTGGGCGGTTCAAATAAACTTTACCCTACAATGTTACGGTCAAATAGGCTTTTGTTCTTCTTCCAAGAGCCTCAGCACCCTCGATATCTCCGCCTCCTGCCAACTAGAGCTGGTTTCCGAATTGCGTGGACAGGGCTGTTGCGCAAGTTAATGGGGCATCGTTTTGGCTAGATAAAATATGGATCTTCGCTGAGGATAACGCCTGGAGAGTTCCTGAGTTCCGAACCGGCGACTTATCAGACGTTTTGCGCTCCTCGTACGCTCGCACGGATCATGATATTTAACGCCGTTGAATGTCGGGCGAGGTGCAGATCCAGAAGAATCGAGATTGAACTCTCATGCTCCCAGACTCCGCATTTGCTATCACGAACCTTGTCTCAGTGGCGTTTCTAAACTCAAAAATGAATTGAGACAGGTTTTCCACCTACAGTACAGCCGTCTATGGGCCACATGGACAAGCTTTTCTCCGACAAACTTCCCAACTGACTCGGATTAAAAACCTAGAAGACGACTGTAACGGTTCCTGCAGAATAGTCACAATGGATAAATATCTTTCGACAGGGGTCTCCGTCGATGCGAGGGTTCCATACCTTTACTTCATCCCTTCTTTATCACATCGACCCCGGTATCGCGGCAATATCATAGCGGGTTCTCCTGCGTACTGTTACTCTTGTCTCCTATCCACTCGTAGCAGATAGACGATACCATTTCTATATATTCGGTAGTCTATCCCGTGCTTCGATCGTGAACCGAGTCAGAGAGTTTTCAGACTATCATCATATCCTCTTCTTTTTTCC
Organism: Orbilia brochopaga; assembly: GCA_036872635.1. NCBI lineage: Eukaryota > Fungi > Ascomycota > Orbiliomycetes > Orbiliales > Orbiliaceae > Orbilia > Orbilia brochopaga. Next base: position 227,256 of record JAVHNQ010000008.1, on the reverse strand, counting down.
TGTCTGTTCTCTCTCTCTTTCTGTCAGATAAATATTTATTGAGAATCGACTTCAAAGCATGAGAACAATCGTGGTGCTGGCAGTCCTTCTCGGACTGTCCGCGGCTCCAGCGATTGCTGTCGACCCGGTCGACTGGAATAATATCGTCTTCGAATGGGTCACCGTGACTGTAACTAGCTGTCCGTGTAGCTCGTCATCTGGCTTCCCGACATCGTCGACAGCTCTATCTACTGTAGCAGCAGCTACTCCGACGTCTATGATTACGCCGACGACAGAGCCGCCTGCTCCAATATACACGGCTACTCCGACTGAGGCGTTGGAGTCATCTGTAACAGTCATTCCTTTTGAGGCGACGGCACAGATTCTTGGGGAGGCTATCGTCGCAAGCGTTAATACTTCGATACCTGTGCCAACTATCCAGAGCACCTGGGCCAGAACAACTGATGGCTATAACTCGGCACCACCAGCGCCAACGGCAACCTTACGGCCAGCGATCCTGTCTAATGAGAACTTGGCTGACCCCGAAAACCTGCGCCCACAAATTCAACATCAACTATACTATGCGGATAACAGCAATGCTGGTATGTAGACTTGAGCTAGTTTCCCGTCATCTTGATCAAGTTACTGACTCTCTTTTATAGGTGTCGACGGTGCTAGGATGCCTATTGCGAACGTCAAGTTCGACTTTACGATGGAAACCGTTAATCTGGAGTCATCGCACATCCAGTCTGTGACATGCTCGTCATCTGGTTCCCATACCACCATGAACATTGTGTTCAGTGACAGCAACGCGTACAATACCGCGCTCTCATCATGGCCTAAGGATCGAGACTTCCTGATCATTGGGTATTTCCCTGGCTGTGGAAGCTATAGTGAGGGTATGCGCACCTTCAGCAAGGTCCATGAGACTTCATCGAACAATGCAGCGATGGAGGTCACGCTCTTGGTTGAAGATTTGCCGCTCAGGCAGGCTATCACTGCTGGTGATATCAAGTTTGGTAGCTTTAATGCCGGGTATACCTCTCGTCCTAGGAATCAGACTGGAGTTCCGTACTACGGTGTTGGTGTGCCTGCCGAATGCTTGGGGGATCAGACCAACAACTTTGATGTTGATCTGGACAACCAGCTTGGAGTCTCCAATGGCCCTGCTTCATTCGGAGCTAGGTTCCGAGCGAAGCGTTCCTTAAGACGGCGGCGAAACGCCGCGAGGTTCTCCAGAGCAGGCTCTACAGATGTCGCTCATTTCATCGAGAAACGGTGGAGCATCGGCGGCTTTTTCAGCGATATCGTTGACGTAAGTCACCTTCCAGAGCGCTTAAATCAGTTGTAATATCTGCTAACGACCCCGTAGAAGGTGAAAGATGCCGTGGAAACTGTCGTTGATAAGGTCACAGACGCCGTTGAAGCAGCTTGGGATGGCATCACTGGCGCCATGAAAACTATCGGCGAGGCGATCATCAGCGCTGGTAAAGAGATCATTGGGGCCGTCGCCGACTTTGACTACATCAAAACCACTGTCGACTTTGACACCTTCCTGAGCAAGGATGAAAAGTACAAGAAGTCAGACCAGACAGGCTCCGCTGCGAACACACCTTGGGGCCTTCCTGGATTCCTCTTGGCTAAGGCCAAAGACTCGGAGACCGGCCTCTACTGTGTCGATTGCGGTATCGAGGGAGAAATGTACCTCAACGGCCATATCACCTTCAGTCTGAAGGACGGTTTGAAAGCGTCGACGTTCACCATGAACGGAACGATGCACGCTAGAGTGCAGCTTGGGATTTCCGGCGAAGCTTCGCTAGAGGCAAAGTCGAGTGTCACGCTATTCAACATTCCTCTCGGCCCTGTCACTATTCCTGAGATCATTGATATCGGTCCGCAAGTTTCTGTCATGGCTGAGGCGTACGCGAAGATCACCTCGGCTGGTAGGATCATGGCTGGTTTCGATATGGACTTTGATCCGTACATGAAGCTTGATCTGGTCAGCTGGACCTCTGAGACTAGTGGGTGGGTGCCGACACTCCATCCGGTGGTTCAGCTTGATAGTGAGCTCTCTGCTGCCGTTGGGGTTCGGTTGCCTGTCAAGTTTGGGTTCGGCATCGATCTGATGAAAGGTTGGGTCAATAAGATGATTGCTATTGAAGAGAAAGCTGGTGTCTCGCTCGCTATCAGAACTGCAGCCCGGTTTCGCGCAGATGAAGAAGAGTCGTGGGCGGGCATTGACGCTGGATTGGATCGGCCGGGTAACTTCAGCTGTCCGAATAGCGCCGCGCTGTTGTTGGACTTCACGAATACTATCGACCTGAACGTCGTTGATATGTTCGTGAAGCCGCTTGGAAAGGCTAGGGTACCTCTCTGGCAAAAGTGTCTTAGGTATGTATCTGCGGTCGTCTCCTTGAATGAACAGGTCAAAGCTGACTTTATATGAATAGCAATAACGGGAATGCCGCAACCAAAGGAGCTGAGACTCCGACTGTTCCGGACGGTGAGACGGCTACCGGTGATGAGAAAGCACCAGCAGACGCTACTCCAGCCGATGGAGCTGCCACACCTGAGGGTGCTACAGAACAAGCCGCCGCTCCTGAACCCACCGTGCCGGAAACTACGACGGTGGATACTACACCTGAAGATGCACCGGCGGATAACACAACAGCCGAGACCCCCAGCGCTAACACCACCACAGATGAGGCTACTACTGCTACTAACGCTGAGACGACGGCAGAAGATCCGGAAACGCCAGCTCCGCTTGAGAAACGGCAGCTGCCAAGCGAGTCGAGCTCTTCTTCAACAACTACATTCGGAACTACGACTGCTTCCAATGGGACTGTTGTGCCCTCTACAACAACGCCTACGCCTACATCTTCAGAGACGTCTTCGTCCTCATCTTCGTCCTCGTCATCAACGTCATCGTCGTCATCGTCATCCTCTGAATCGTCCTTGTCAGAATCATCCTCCTCCTCGTCTACGTCTGAGTCTACGTCTGAGGTCACTTCGGAGTCTGAGCCTACATCTTCTTCACCTTCCAATGTGGAAAGAGTTACCGACGACTCAAGTACCACGTCAAGCACTGAGAGCACTACGAGCCCGATTGCATCCTCGTCCAGTGCGCCTTCTTCGGCTGTCACACCTGAATCTAGTTTCCCTACTCTATCCACATTCACCGTTGGTAGTACAACATCAATCAGCCAGAGCACCTCTTCCAGTCGGTCGGCGGAGCCCACTATTGCACCCTTCAGTACAACGTCAAGGTACCCGACGAGCAACAGCACAACATCAACCTCTTCAACAGCATCCGCAACTCCCACCGCGCCTCTCAATCTTGTCAAGGTGACCCTCGAAGACGCCAATGACGGACTCTTCATCAACACGAACGCAGATGGCACAATATACCTCTGCAACGGCCGCTGCGGATCGCCCGCCGAGTTCTACACTCAATCGGACATTGTCGTAGCGGACGTCTCAGAGCGTGTCCTGCATTTCTATGGCCACGAGATGAGTCAATATGGCGTCAGCCGGCTGCGTCTGCACGCTGTCGACAAGCTGCCAAACACCTCCGTCATCGTCGGCCTTTCAGAGTTCCAGCCGAACAAGATTGTTGCCGTGTCGACGGAAAGTAAGGACTTCTACTACATCGTCGCATGCCGGATCGAGGGTGCGCCGACGAAAATGTTCTTGGCGAAGGATGCGAAGGCGGGTGTGGAGACGCTTAAGGCTGGTAATCCTCTGGTCGGCGGGAAGGCTTTGGACTGCTCGCTGAAGAACTTGCGGATGGTTAAGGTTTGATTTTTGGTTCTAGCTAGGAGCGGCTTGCCGTTTCATCACATTCAGCATGTTATGATCCTGTTTGATGTGTGGAGTATGGGTTTTCGGTATCATGGGCATTTGCGATATTGGGTTTGAGTTATGGCTTTGTTAGCAACATGGAGAGCATCGGCACTTATTTCTGTATATATCTTATGTTTCTGAATTCTACAGATCTGTGTATGAAATTGACATTTATGATGCACACTTGATTGAAAGCAGGTTCCAAAACTCGCTCAACGGTGAAGCTTATTTCGTCGTTGCAGCCGTGAAGGGTATGTCGGGTCAAGATGGTTGCGAAAAACCAGCGCAAATGACATCAAATCGCGTGGAAGGCCGGCCGCATGCTAGTCTCGTGCATGCTACGCCCATGCGTGGTGAAGCTTCTATCTCGAGATAGTATGGAAGTCTTCAAGCCTGCCAATTAATTCACAATTTATATCGATGCAAGCTGTCCACCCGCTTGGACGCCAACACACAAAATGCCACACGCGGCGAGGATACTTCGGTCTTCGTCGGCGCTTTTCTTTATAAGATTTCTGTCGGTCGCCGATGCATATTATATTGCGTCTGTGAGAAGTAGTCCGACACAACCGCAGGGCCGGCCGCAGTGGGGATGGCTGCCGCTGGCGCCTGTGATACCTGGTGCGCCGCCACCCTGCCATGTAGCAGGTAGCGAGGAGCTGGGATGGGTAAGATAGCTTTCCCTCGAACAATTATTCCATGATGCCCTATATCTAATAGAATCCTTTTTTATGATAAATGATCAGAACGGTCGGATTCTAGGCTGACTTGTGAGATCGGATAGTTACAAGCCATCGGCGTAATTAATCAGGCAGCGCCGCCGCCTGGCCTGTTTCCCGGCAACACTGAAGGATTCATCTTCTACGATGGCCCAGACTGCAGGAAGGAATTATCGCAGAAGATGCTCTATATCAAATTCGACCCGACGTCGCCCAATCCACAGGTCGCCAACCTACGAAATCTGGACTGGAGCGCCGACCCGGAAAACCAGATGAACCTCGCGGACAATAAATACTGGAGCTTCCGCGAAGTCTACTCGCAAGCGGACGACAAAGACGTGCCAGCCATCCCCCTCGAGATTGATTTACCAGATGCATTCGTCTACCCGATGGAAGCCTACATTGACAACGAGGGAAACCAAGAGTGGATTGGCGAAGTTTTGCCGGACAGCGTCACGACGATAGAGATTCCCGACGCCGGCCCGATGAATGACCCGTCGCTGCTGGCGTTCGATTCTCTAGTATCGCTCATGTCGGCGCTCGGGCAGGATATCGCCACCCAGCAGCAGCTGATGCAGTATACCGCAGATGATTTCCCGGGTAGCAGAGGTTTCGCTGGAGAGCGGCTCGCGAGACTGGGCACGCAGCAGGGAAGCCCCTCGCGCATGCTCAACGTCGGTACGCAGAGCATGCAGCCGTCTCTTTTATGGGTACCGGCCCAGGGTGGAGGACTGCAGATGGCAGTTGAAACGAACGCGAACCAGCAGACGCCAGAACAAGATGATATTCAGAACGAGATCAGACTTTTCCTGGCAGGTCAGGATCGAATGGGTCCCGCAGTCGACGCTGGCGACTTTCGAGGCCGGTCGCGGCATCCTTTCTACTCGCCGCCGGAAACACCTGAGGAGGCTATCAGCGACACTGATCTCACGGAGCTGCAGTTGAGTCTTGAGAACCCAAGCGACATTCCGTCGGACCAATTCGACCCTATCCGCCTGTCTGCTGAGATACAGTCGAGATGGGCGGGTCTAGTCCGGGACAACGGAGACCTGCTGCAAATGGCCGACTGGAACGATATAGGACAGGGCATGCTGGAGCTCGTCAGCGAGGGAATCCGTCTCCTGCGGAACGGACAAGAGTGGATCGATAACCTCGTCGGGACAACCGACAGGCTGGTCGGTGCGCAACAGAGTCTGTTGGCAGCCGTCGACGACGCCGTAGCCCGACGCGAGCAGCTCGAGGTACAGTATCAGGCTGCCATCGACGAAATCGAAGCGATGACCGAGGAGGCTCGGAACGCGATAATCCCGACGGCAGACCAGACGGCTATCGTCGAGCAGGCGCCAGCTATGGCTGATGCTGCCGTTCAGGAATTCAACACGCGAGTGGCGCCAATCGACTTTGAGATTCGGACCTACGCGTCCAGCATGAATGAGAACGAGAGGGATTTCTCGGGATACATACTGCGGTTGTTTGCACACTTGCAGAGAATAGAGATTCGGTTGAGAGAGATCCGGCAGGAGCTGGACTTGGATGACGTGGTTGAGATTGTGGGGTTGCCGGCCAACCAGCAGAATGAGGGCGAGGGACCGAGGACTCCTACTGATGTGAATGATGGCGGAATGGGGGGCGTGTAATGGAACTTTGATTACATCGCGTTGTGCAAGTGAGGGATACAATATCTAGATGGGACGAAGAGTTAGAGATGTGGAGGTTGTGCTGCCTTTGGTGGTGTGGTTTCGCTGTCGTGAGTGTACCCTGTTAGCTCTCAGGGTTGCAGGCAGTAGATTTTAGTGCTCTTTTCCATTTGTATCAAATCTCGAAATATAGATTTACATGGTTCAGATTTCTCCTCTGGTATTAAACATTATGAATGAGATGCTGTGAATGCTGTAAAAATGCTATGAAAGGTTGTATAACGAACACTTGAGGTCCGGTGGTTTGCAATTCAAACGAAAAAGCTGGCTCAATACAAATTAAGTTGGTGATATATTTCAACTCGCATGCATTTCCTCGACCCGTTGTTCCACATCGTCCATATCATCGCTGTATTTCAAGAAGAATCCTTCCAATAGTTTTTTCGCCTCGACGGCGGAAATTCGGTTTGGACTCAAGCAGCACCCTGACACCAGCGCTCGAGCAGGCTCTGTCAATAACTTCAACTCATCCTCAGCCGGGTCTCCAACGGCAGGCGCTCTCCCCGTGAATATCTCCAAGATGGTCTTGCCCAGCGCATAAACCATGCAAATGCCGAGTTCATGAGGAAGACGATCCGTTTGGGCTTCCCCGCCGGGAACAACGAAACTCGAGTGACTGGGTTTATGCTCTGCTGTAGGCGGCTTGTACGCGACGGAACTCTTTGTGTTTTCAAGATCGATAATCTTGAGTTTACCGGGGTTCAGTAACGTTGGGTGGGTGGAAGTGCTGCTTCGTCTCTCTTGTCGGCCGCGCTCCGTGGTTGTACGAGGCATGGCTATCTCTCCGGATGATGTATCTGCCATATGGTTTGTGAACTCATCATCTGGGAGACCGTCAGCGGTGTCGAGGACGATGTTTTCGCATTTGAGGTCCCAGTGTTCGAAGCCGGCTTCCTCTAGTGCGGCGGTGGCACAGACAAGTTGACGAAGCCAGCAAGTTTTGATGTCTTCCGGGATTGGAGTATTGTAGCAGTGAGTGGTAAGGTCTCGTTGTGGATAGTATATGAACAGAGCGCCGACGAATTGGGTATTTTCCTCCTCATCCTCCTCATTTTGCGCCATCTCGGCTGCATCTTCGCCTTGAACTTGTGGATCCTCTGAGCCTTCGATATCCTTGACATAGACCAGACCCACGAGCTTTACGAGCCATTTTTCAAGCGTAGGGCCCTTTGCCAGAAGCTTCTTGTAGTTTGTGATTTCGACCGTCAGATTCAATGCGTCGATGCCGAAGTCCACGCCCTTGTAAATACACTTTGAATCATGGTGTTCAGCGCTAGAGGGTGTGGGGTTCTTCGCGATACGGATGTTAGGTCGTATCTCTCGGGCTTCGAGAAACTTGATAGAGCCGAATGGGATTCTGGGTAGCTGAGGCTCAGATGTTATAGCTGTATGTGAGATGACAGGCGGAGTGTGAGGGTCCGAAAAGGTATTTCCCTTAAGCGATATGCCGAACCGGCTGTGCAAGACGAGCTTTGAAGCCGCGGATAGAGAGCCGAGATGACCGGCTAGCAGTGGCGTTAGCTTTTCTACGCATTCGTGCTCGGCGGTGGTGAAGCTGTCGAGAATGCGGTTGGAGGTGGATGTGGCGTCTGTGGCGGGGTCCCGGTGGATATCGACGTATATGTGCTGAGGCGTCGCGGATAATGCCGATAGCAAGAACCACAGTTCGAGTCGCGATAGTCGGCCGTCAGTAGCAGTTTCGTCAGGCGTCGGCAGCGCCTTTTCGTATAGTAGGTCGTTTCTAAGAGTATAATAAGTGATCAGAATGACGAATTCAAGGCGTGATAGCGTACGGCTCACCTGTAATCTGGTGTTGGATCTGGAGTTATAGACTCCATAGTCGTCAGTTATTTATTATCTTCGTGGTAAAGTGTTATGAATTGCTTGAGAATGACGTCGCCTTATACCTCGTAGGGCACGAGCTGGAGTTTTATATATATATATATATAGATAGCAGCCGCGTCGGTGGCCTGATCATTCGCGGTTGATATCGCGATAATCGGAATTCCGGGGTTGCCACTGGCGCGACCGCGCCGAGCCACTGGCCACTTTCCATCGGCGGCGTTTCGGATTCTGTCTATACCGGAATCTATTATGACATAACGTTCGGAAGGCCAAGGTGCATTATCAAGAGACCATGCAGCATGCAAGCTAGCCTACAAGCCGCATCGGGCGGCCTGGAAAAGTCCAACAGAGCCAACACGGCCAACAAAGACATAAGGCGAGCACGCGAGTGGAACTCTTGAAGCCCACCAGTTAACAAACTTTTGCAGCGGACACTACCAGGTATTTATATCCCTGTTATGAAGCTCTGCAATATAACTTCAGGCTGATTTATCACCAGTATTTTGACTTATGAAGTGATATTAGAGCCGCCTGCTTATGTGGATGCCGTAATCCAAGGCGCAGCCCATGATGCCCACGGGATCTTGGGGGCTGTTCGTCGATGTACGACCAAGCGTCTATAAAGATACGCCCCCGCGATATCACCAACTCATGGTCACCGACGTCTTCGCCAGTTGGCGATGTATGCGCGATAACCGCCGCACGACAAATGACCTCATCGCAACTGTAAAGCGGAGGACGAAGGACGGCAACGCATCACGCCAGCCCTGCCAGCATCTGCTTTTTAGCGTCCATCCCTTCCTTATATACCTGCCGTCATGAGGTACGGCTCTATAGGCCAGGCAACTGCCTGGCGAATACCACGACTACTGTGCGCTCTGCCGCTCCTTGGTAGCTTCTCGGAGCGATATGGAGGCGTGGCTCAGGAAGCTGTCACGTCGACAGTCACAGACACCATCATCCAGGAAGACGTTGTCTTCTCCACCGTAACGACGACACTCGCCTCTTGCCCGTGTCCATGTTCGACATTGGCGACAGGTCCTGGAACACAGACTACGACGGTCTTTTCGTTGCCTTCCGGAGACGGAGTCGTCGTCCAAGTGGTCTTCTCGTCTACCGCCGGCGCATCACCAACAGCGGCACCGGATATTCGTACGTACTTCCTGAATCGCAACCAAGGAAATGTCGTCGTGGACAACTCAGCTCTCGTTCTTTACCTGAACTCGGCCGGCAGCCTTCAGGATGCCAGCGATCTCTCGGAACAAATCTACTTCACCCTCCCTTCAAGCATCGTCAAGCGACAAAAAGTTCAGAAACGGTTCAACGACCTCCTCCCGGTATTCATCGGCGACGTACCCTCCGATGCCGCATTCCAGGGCTATGAAGACGTCGACGGCGATCTCTATTTCGTGACTACCACGAGCCAAGGCACATTCACACTCGGATTCACGATCTGCCCGACGGATAACACGACGGAAATCGGTGTACAAGTCTACATGTTTGATACGGAACTAGAAACACCCGACGTCAACGGCTGTATCGTCGGTCTTGCGAGGACTCTGCCATACAGCGATTATGCCGCGGGGTCGACTTCCTTCCCTACCGGAACCGAGACCGGAAACCCCACTGGTGAGCATACTAGTTTATGCACCGCGGTTGATTCCACCTGTTCTTTGGAATATAATTGACTCATTGTTGAAGCGTGCGCCCTACATCAATTTGCCTTCCCAGGTAATCGGTGCTGACTATACTTTCAGGCACGACTGGAACCGGTACCACCGCGTCGACGACAGGTGGTACAACCGGCACTGCGTCAACTGGTCGCCCTACGAACAGTGAGGGTTCTTCCACGAGTGAGGAGACCACCGGAGGGATTACAAGAACCAGCAGATCACGTACTACCGGTGGCCCAACTACTGACGATAACACCAGCAGCGATACTAGTGAGACTGGCACCGGTACTGATACTAATACCGGCACCAATACCGGTACCGGCGGGGGTGGTGGATCCACAAGCTCGATCAGCTTTACTACGATTACCGCTTATACTACTGACGTCGCCGCTGGTTCGTCGTCTTTGGTCACAAACTCTCCAACCGTGACGGCATTCTACCCATATCCTTCCTCATTGAAGGTTGTGGACACCCTGAGGAACTTTGATGATAGCAATGTCAATACCACCAACTACTTGAACCAGTTCTTCAAATTGCCGCCTGGCCTGCTAGGAGAGTCGCCGATGGCCATCGAATACTACAGAGTGTATGAGCTTGACAGGGACGGCCATCTCTCAGCTGTGATCGCTGGACCAGCAGTCGTAGGCGATGTGTGGCTAGGGAGGGAGGACACGGAGCCGTTTACGCCGCAGTTTGCCTTTGCTGTTGTTGCCACTGATGGCGCGTATACAGGTGATATCTTGAAATTCGCAACCCTGGAGGACGGTGGAGCTAGTAACGGGAGGTTGCTGCGCTGGACCATTGATGAAGTCACTGGCCTGCTCTCATTGGATGACGTCAATGTCACCCTGCACGCCGGACTATGGCTATGCGGTGAAGACGCAACTGTGATCGGTCTGACAGATGGCAACGACCCTAACTGCAACTACGATGAAATCACAGAGCCCGTCTTGTGGGGTAATCAAGTCGCGGCTGAAGGGCCACCTCTCTACGAAGTCGGCGTCAGCCCTGGATTCACCACCGAGGGGCTCGGGCAGGGACCTACATACACGGTCCACAATCTCGGCGTCAAAGTCCTAGTGACCGAGACCATCTCAATCGACCCCGCTACGGCGGTCGGCCAGAATATATTTTACGGCGCCCAAACCGTCAACGGAGGAAACAGCTTCCCAACGGCTTCGATTTATGTAACGCAGGTTGTCAGACACCTCAACTACGATAATGTTTGGAACATTTCCGGCACAGTCCGCACTGTATCAACGCTCGCTCAAACAGAGGGTACAGCGACCATCGCGACAGTTCAGGGTGTGGTCAGGAACCCGCAGTTCATTATGACCTACCTCAACCCTAGCAGCCTGAACGTCCCATGGTTCGTCAGCTCCGACGACCCGCCCAGGCTGAAGACATACGGCCGGAACATCGTCCCCACGGACGACTACCCGGCGTCCTTCTTCTGGATAGACGCAAATCTCCATCTCGTCGCTCGAAGGCAAACAGATGGCACTGGCAGCAACTGGTACCCGAATCCCCTGTACGCGTATTTCCAATTCTCGACCTTCAGAATCGTCTTTTTCGACAGCACGACAGTGACCGACGCCGACTTCCAGCTGCTCGTCATGAGAATCACCGAATTGAATGCCGACCCGAACTCGAACTTTGGCTACAATACCTTCTACATTGGCTCGGACACACCGCCCGCGATAGACCTCAGCGCGCACAACGGGTATACCTGCAATACCGGCGGCAAAATACTTGCGCAGGATCCTACGCCGCAGGAAGTATATTGGATGGTGCCTGGCGACCCCGCCAACCCCTTCAGCAATCTTGGCGATTTCTGTAACTTGGAAGTGTCGTATTCTCCGGGTGACTCTACTCACGCTAGGAACTTCCATGTCGTTTACGATCCTGATAATGTGTGGCGAAGAGACACTAATCATATGCCAACGGCGGTGGCTCAGCCGCATTATCGTCCGGCGGATCATGGTGCGCCTGAGGTTAACATCGGGGTGTCACCCAGCGCTTAGACTACTGACGCAGGTGGATCGGTACATATCTGAGTACCCATGTCTTGATCGTCGAGGCGTGACCGGCCGGTCTCGTCACGATCTTCTAATTCGGAGACATCTGCGTGACGTTTCTGGCCTGGAAGCTCAAGTAAGTATGCGAGTACTTGCTTATTTAATGTATAATTTAATTGTATATAGAGTCATAATCACTGGCATATGGACTTTCCTACACATCGGATTGGACCTGCATAATGGCATAGGTCGCATGGAACGGGAAGATCTAATGAAATATGAAGCTCGTTATTGGGAACAATGATCCGTGTTAGAATCCGTAGGTGATATTCGTAGATACGCCTCGTCCGTAACCCGCTTTGCTGCGACAAGAAGAATTGATAATAGCTATCTGGTATCTCGATTCGACAACTAATCCGCTTCCCACGCTTTCAGCATGCTACTGCGTTGCGGCTGTTGTGTGTCGGCCGAGCGCGCGGCTTGTTTGCGCCTCGTTGCTGCCCCTCGGCCGATGGCTGGAGCTCATCCACCTCGCCTTCAACATCACTGCCCTCGCCAGCACCAAGCTTCCCATCGCGAGCGGCAGCACCCCGTTGAAGCTACTTCTCCTCGACTGTAGCTAGGACCATCCCTCCAGCGTCCCCGTGTTCCACACTCCTTCAATAACAACAACCATGATGGATGGACCGGGACGACGAGGCTCAACCGGGCCAAGCAACTCGACTTCGCGAGGGTCGAACTCCGGATTCCAGTCGCCTACATCTGGACCCGGCGGCCTTTCCAGCATCGATTGGGTCATAGGAACGCGGTAGGTCTAGCCTCATTGCGCGTAGCTTACCATCAACATACACTGATATTAGTCTATTGCTTCACAGCGTCAAAGTCACCACGATCCTCGACGATACGATTGAAGGCACCATCTTCGCGTACGACACGATCGCAAATTGCGTCAGCCTGCTCACGGGTCCGAATGTCACCCAGCCGCTGCCCAAGAACACGCCCGTAAATGTCCGCATACTCAAGATACCGTTCCTCAAGGACGTCGTCGTTCTGGTGCCGCCGAAACCCCCACAGAACGCTACTACCGCCAAGGGACCCTTCAGCGCTGCGGAGCCACAGATCAGACCGTTGAGCATCCAGGCTATCAGGAGCAGAGAGCAGGCTGCCTCGAGAGCGGAGTATGAGAAGCTGATGGGGCACGGCGTCGGGGTTACCGCTGAGGGCCAGGACATCTTCAACGCGCTGAGCAAGACGTAAGCCACCACAATAGTTGGGCATCCTGGATTGCGCACGACTAACGATATCTGTTACTCGGTAGGATGCCGTGTCGATGGCAGGGGAAACATATCGTCGTTCTGGACACAATCATCATTCAGGAGCCGTACACACCCGAGAAGTGCAGCGCTCCGAACGCGAACGGACAAAACGCCCTGGCGAGGGTAAAGAAAGTGGTGCGTTCGCCTTGATCTTCCCTAGAGATATTCTGTGCTGTGCTAACTCCGACTTGAACAGCTGGAGGGCGAGAGGAAGCGGCTGGATAGCGCGAGACGGAGTAACGCTGGCACGCCGAATCCGCCGGGGGACCGAAAGGGGGGATAGTGTCCTTTATCGTAGCGATCGCTGCATCGGCTTTCCAGTCTGCCCGCTGCAGGAGGGCTGTACAGGTTGCGTCGATGGGGTTACGGGAAGCATTGCTGCGGACTACCGTGTGGGAGCTGTAGCCGTGGGCTTACCTGGCAGTTACTGAGATATCGAGGTGATTTGTATAGCTATATGCTTGTCTATGGCATGTTCCTTTTTTTTTTTTTTTTTTTTTTTGGGTGAATGGGAGTTATACCTTTCATGTGGATGGCTTGATCCGTACCATAATACGATGGAACTTGATACCCCACAGTCCAAGATTACTGGCAGTCCGTGTTTGGGGCTTCACGTCGAGTATTGCTATTTGATCGTGTGACCCTAGTGTATTAATTGTAGACGCGTCTCGGTTCCCCGCAAAGTTGAGTTTCGGGAACGATGTCTTAATGTCGGAAGTTCCCGGTCCAGGGTTGCCTTGCTTGCACCTGTGGTGGGCAGACCATGACCAAGCTATGGCATCTGACGGTACAAGAAAATAGTCTTTTTGTCCGAGCCGGTTAACTCGCGCGACGATATATACAGATGATTTAAATATAAACCTCAAGCTAGCGCCGTATGTATTCATAAAACCACCTGACAACTCTAGTAGAAGCTATATTATCCAGCAATGGATCTTAGGGAAATGCAGACATTGTCATTCATAGATGCTTCTTTAGATTTACTACTATATATGCTGCTAGGTAAATACCATCTACACACATCCAACCCACAGCTATCAGCTATCAGCTGTCCTAATTCCAACACCACGAAGGCGGGACCCCCCACCAAATCTTATATATAAAAATGACGACCAAACAACGGTAAGAAAAATGCTAACCCCACCAACGCCTCTAGCTGCAATGCCTGAAGTCAAAATCAAATATACACATGCACACCAGCCTACCATGCCCCGCTGTTCCGCTAATGAACCAACCAACCAACCTGCCAACCCGTACTATGTCTGTATGTATGGTATAGTATAACCAACCCCCTCGGCCAAATGCACTTACTGTAATCGTACAAGAAATAAAATAAATTACCTTGCGTAATAATCCTTATTCATATACGCCCCAAAATCCAGTTCAGGGAATCGGTCTCCCGCTCGCACCGCTGCCCTTCCGATTAGGTAGATAGGTAGGTAGGTAACTTGTTGGCTGTGCAACTATCTGGTAAATTCGCCGCTTCGTCGTTCGCTGTCGAGACTCGCGCGGTTCAACGCCAGACTACGTCGTTCGAACAGCAGGCTGCGCCGCCCTTCGGCGTCTTCAGCCTCGCTGGCCAGCACGTCGCGGACGGCTTCGCCGCGCATCTTGGAGATCTTGATATAGTTGTAGCTGGCTATGCTGAGGATGGTGATCAGCAGGCCGCCAATGTTTATTGGCGTTAGGATGTCGTGGAAGATGGTTGCGGAGGCGGAGATTGTCACGACCTCCTTGAAGATGCCGCAGATGGACAGCGTGACGACCGATGTCCGGCGGAGTAGTCTATATTTTGTCAGCTGCTGTTCGTGCTATTGTGAAAATTTATATGGGGGAAACTTGGACGTACGCAAACTCGCTGGCGGTCATGCAGAATGCGATTATGCCGGGCGCGATGAGCATTCCTACGCCTGCGAATATTCCCCGCTCGCTGGCAACCTCGAGCCATCGTCCCCAGAATGCCCCGACGCCCTCGACGGGGATTGCGATGACGAGTATGCTGAGAAACATGACGGGTGCGAGGAAGAAGATACTGCTGAACGGGTTGCTCGTGGCCGGGTTGCGAAGAAGCAGGAGCTGGGTCAAGCTCCATCGTAGACCGGACAGCATGCTCGCCAGCATGACGAGCACGAAGCCAATGGGTACGAAGACGGCCTCTCCGGAGACCATGAGTACCACGCCGGCGGTCATGACCATGATTACAGCGATGAGTTTGATCGTTGGCTTCTCCAGCCGGAAGATGAATGCGAAGATGAGCACGAAAGCCAGCGACGAAGATTTGCACATGGTGTAGAAGGTGAGGGAGATGTGCTTGAGCGACATGTTGCCAAGGCCGATGTCCAGGCCGGTCGCCATGCCGCAAGGGGCGATGCGGGTCACGTAGAAGAGTTTGGTCATGATGGGCTTTTTGGGGCCGGGCGACTGGGTTTCGTTGGCGAGGTCGCGGGTGTCCTGGTCGTCTTCGTCAAGGTCGCTGTCGGCCTCGTTCAATGGCCGCGATTCTTGGGGTTCCCGGGACGGCGAGGAGTCGGACGACGATGATGATGAGTATCTCTTGCGATGCTCGAGCTCGGAGTAGCCCGGTCTGAACTGGACAAAGTACCACATCACCAATCCCGACAGGGTGAACTGCACGAGCATGTGTATCGACGTCACGAACAGTGGGAACTTGAAATTCAAATGCGGATCCGAGAACATCCATTTGTTGTAGAGCGATATCAGCAGCGAGAACAGATACCACATTCCGATCAGCAGCGCGTTTAACGCCAGGTCTTTGAGGACGTGCTTGTCCGCGGCTCGCTTCTCGGCCCGCGTGACCGCAATGCCGTTGATGATGGATCCATGGGCGAGCTCCTCCTCCGGGACGTGGATGTGATGGTGGTTATTGTTCGTGGTAGTTGTCGCGGCGGCGTCCCGCATCCTGCCGCCTTCGGAGCCCAGGCCGCCGAGTCCTCGCCGCAGGAGCTTCTTTTTCCGCCGTCGGTCCCTCGCGGATTCGGTCAGGCCGGCCTCCTCGTCCGAGTCGCCGGAGGAGAGGGTGTTGAGTTCCAACTGGGACTGAGGGGATGTGTTGCCCTCTTTGGCCGCTGGTTGGTTCGGATTCGCGTTCTGGAGAGGTTGCGAGAAGGCACGGGTACGGGCGGTTGGCGAATTTCTGTCGGTAGGCGTGCCGGGATTGGAGGAGGGATGGGCGGCGATAGGGGAGAAGGAGGTCGAGATGCTCTGGCCGCGAGAGCGTCGACGGGCGTGGACGTCGACGGTTATTCGGCCGGGCATTTCGGGAGGAGAGGAGGAAGAAGAGGCAGAGGAGGAAGCGGGAATGGGAGAGGGAGGTCGAGGGAATGGAGTTACGGTGTCATCCGCCGGACGGCTAGCGGGTACTACACGTACTTCTGCCTCCCCTTCGTCGTCGCCGTCCTGATGTGATGTAATCTGCGGTGGTAGCGAGGTATGCGAAGGGGGAGGTTCGTGAGTGGTTGATGCCGCAACGGTGGCGTCTGCAGGAGATGGGAGAGCAGCAGCAGCGTCGGATGAAGACTGATGGCTCTGGCTCTGGCTCTCGGACTCGGGCTCGTTTTGAGTCTGGCTGTCGCCCTGGCTCTCGTGGGCGGGCATCTTTGGTGGATTTAAATGACCGATCGAGGGAGTTACTCTGTCTGTAACTCGTAGGGAACCGTCCGGAGGGTTTGAGCTAACGCGATCCGATGGGCTGCATGGGGTTGGATGGATGGACGTCCAACCGCCCTGCTGACGGGCAGGCAGGCAGGCTCTGCAGACTGGAACTCGACTCAGGAGAGCAGAGATTTGCCCCGTGTGTCTCGCCGGGGTTTCTCGTCTGGCGAAGGCCCACCAGCGAGCGAGAATCTGCGGGGATGGCCAATCCTGGCCCTCCTGCACGAGCTCGCTTGGCTTCTTTCGTGTGCGGTACGAGGTACTTGTGCTATAAGTCTCGGGACTAAGCAGCGGCGGAGAGGGAAGCGGCGCTAACTTTGTCGACGGTTGCTCACGGACGGTTAGCTCGTGGGCGTTGGACATGGCATGGGCCATCCAGTCTGGTCATGCGCAGGTGTGGGGCCGGAGGGAGGGATGGGAGGGAGGGGACCTACCGGAAGAGTGCTAGCTGCGGCAGCGTATCTCGACGGTATCGCAAGTCGATGGAGCAGGTCGCAGGGTCCGGCGCCGTCGACGGGGCAGCTGGCGATGAGGTTTTGGGCCGGGGCGACGAGGTTGACGTTGATTGCGAGCGTGGATGTAATTACTGTTATGAGTTAAAGGAATGTGTTGCCCGGCTGCCTGCGAGCGCGATATTCGCAAGCTGGCTTCATGCGACGACATGACACGGTGCAGCCCGGTTCCAGGCTCACTTTACTATCGATGGCCATCGATAATTTGGACAGCGGGGCCTGCTAGCTTGGAGTGGAAGTACAAAGGAAGCGCGTATGCATTATAACGTAAGTGTGGACGGAGATGCTGGAAGTGCCAATCTCCCGCACGGCCTGACAGGCAGCTGGGACTACCGGAGTCCGTCTGTTAGGCCCACCTGACGTTCTGAGTCTAGCCGGGCGACATTCGGATGAGATCTAACTGCCCCGCAAATATTTCATTTTCAACGTTAACAATTCATGTACAGTACAGTGCAGACATGAGGTACCCCTCCGTTATCAATTAGTTAACTGGTGGCAAGAAATCAGTACATGTTGAGGCAGGTACTCGGTTACCCCGGATTTAAGATCACAGCTGCAGATAATGGCAGCTGCACCGGCTTGATCTGTGCGTATATTCCTCACATGTTCAGACTCTCATAGGAGTAGAAAGTTTGTGTAGGAAACGGCTAATTCACATGCTTAACGTTGACGCAGATTTAAGCTCAGGGTTAACGTAATTGTAATTTATGCAATCGTATTGTCATGCAACGTCGACCGCGTCTGGTTCTATGAGACGAGTCGACAGTTTCAAAGTGCAACATGCTTAAGATCTCTGTCTACAAATATATCAATTGATACCAAAGAACTCGCTTGATATAATTAGTTCGTGAGAAGTTGTAATATCTATTTGTAGAGTTTTGGGGTTGCTTTAGATAACAAGGTCTGTTAGAAACAACATGACTTCTTCTCTCGCTTGAATGGCGCCATATTTACTTCGCCACATCATGAATTGATACTTTTATTTAAATTTCCTGGTTGTACAGCCATAGCTCTCATCTAGATTTGCGTGGTTTTCTGTCGCTAATCAGGGCGGTCAAGCAGATTTCGGAACGGGAGCGCATGTGTTAGTAATAGAGTTGACCCGACTGGAAATTAAGTTAACGTTGTAGCAATTCCGATGAGATAATTCTCTCGAAATAGACCATTGATCGGGACAAAGGTGGCCGTAGCTCTGTACTCTCTGCCCTATAAAGCCTTATAGCTAAGCCAAGTATGGCTTAAAAGCTATTAAAAAAAAAAAAAAAAAGCCCCCTCTCCCCCCCTTTTTTTTTTTTTTTTTTTATTAGCTTTTAAGCCATACTTGGCTTAGCTATAATTAGTGAGTGTATATATACATGACAAAGGATAGTATAATAGAGCACAATGCTCTACTCTAAACTTTCGCACTCTATACTAGCAAAAACATCGTACACATATTTTCCAATAGTGTGTAACTTTCCTCTTTCCCCCTCTTTCTCTTCTACACTTCACCCCACCCTCCTTTCTTTATACAAAAGCCATGTGGATAAAGTATCACCACGGCATTGAGGCCAAACCTCCCGGCCAATGATATGTCAACGGATATTGATACGTACCTGTGGCTTGCCCCGGCGGGGGCTTGGCCGCCCCCCGCTGGGTGCACACCATCCACGGACCCCTTTAGTCATCTCGACCGAAGCCATCGAGGATATAAGATGCCTCACAGCTAATTATGGAAAATCATCTCCAAAGTTTCATGGAGACGATCCCCCATCTAACCCTCACTCACCCCGACTGCCCTTGTACGCACAATTGTTTCCCAAGCTAATTGGTGTGTTGTAGGCTCGAGGCGGCGCCGCCACGGATTTTCTGCGAGACGATATAGAGCCAGGAAGCAATTTCTTGATTGGTATATGGTCACTGATCTCTTTGCTTGGGGGGTTCATATGATCATTGTGATGGGTTTGCTGTTGATGGCTTTAGCCAACGTTTACGCATTTGCTAGTTTGCGAGCATGATTTTCCTCTATCACAAGATAGACAGATATGCGAAAAGAGCCGCCGAATAACTTGGTACTTGCAGGATAGGATAGTCTAGACGTCTGAAGCCTGTATGCAAGTCAAGCTTGAGGCGGTTGTGGAACTGGCAACAAAGCAACTTGTGAGCTAGCTGATGCCTCCCATCTTGAAGCATGTCACGTAGTACGCTGGGAAGAATGAGATCAAATAGACCTTGGCCTTGAACCTTGAACCTTTCATAGCTGTATATGCACTACAGCTCTGCATCCAGCCTCTGGCTTCGAGACTATCTTCACATGAATTCAAGAGTTTGTTGCAATTTTTGCGTTGCTGGGACCCCTGTTGCCCCCGAAACGGCCAAGCGTTGTTGCCAAACACGTCTTCTTTCTTTGGGACGAAGCTCTTTGACAGCTCGACAACTCGCGATCCTGACGACTCGACTCTTCTGGCAGCTCTCCATACATGCTTCGCCAGTTCGCCATCCTCCTGCTATATCACTCTACTTACTCTCGTGGACTCCTCTGATATGACCTCATGAACTGCTAAACCTTCCAATCTTACCAGCTCTGATTTAATCTCCACTGCCCCTCACCCCGCCCTCCTCCTCGCCATGGCGGACCCCGTCCAGCTCTCCACCATCGAGGCCCAGAAAGAAAATATCATCCCTCTCCCCGGCGGCCGCTCCGCCCGCGCCCTGGCCCAATCCATCCTCGCCAGCGAGGATACCGAGACCCAGAACCTCGAGCACGCCGCCGCCAAACAAGCCTTCGAAGACGAACTTAAGGCCGCCGACGACCTCGACGACCCGTTGGACCCCTACCTCCGCTACGTCAAATGGATCACGGAAACATACACCTCCGGCGGCGGCCGACTGCTCGAACGCACGCTCTACCGCGCCACCCACAAGTTCGAGGATTCGCCCGAACATAAGAACGACCCACGGTACCTCAAGCTCTGGATGACGTGGATCCAGCAGTTCTCCGACGCCCCGCGCGAGTCCTTCGCCTTCCTCGCGCGCAAGGGCATCGGCGCGTCGCTAGCTCTATACTACGAAGAGTTCGCGGCGTACCTCGAGTCCCAGAACCGACGAACACAAGCCGAGGAGATATACGAGATGGGTATCCAGCGCAACGCACGGCCCGTCGACCGTCTTCGCCGCAAGTACGAAGAGTTCGTCGCCCGGCTAGCCGCCAACCCGCCGGACGCGAACGAGCCCAGCTCGCCCGCCGTGCCCATCGTTCGAGCTGCGCTGGGCGAGCGGCGGACCGATGCTGAACCGCGGGATCCGCAGGCTGCCGTTGCGGGCTTCGGCGCGGACGGCCAGGCGCCGCAGAAAAAGAAGAACAAGATGATGGTGTTCTCTGACGCGCCGGGTGCGGCTGCGCCGGCGCTGCCGGAGCAGAGTGATCGTGGCGGCGGGTGGGATAGCATTACGACGTTGGCGGACCGGAAGAAGGAGAATGTGGAGGCGCCGCGGCCGTGGGCGGGCGAGATCCTCAAGCAGGAGGGCGGACCGGCGCCGAAGAAGGAGAAGCTGCAGATTTTCCGCGACCCAGTGAGTTGATGTGCTTTTCTTCATTCGGATTCTACTTTTACTTTTCGGTGTATGAGCGCGGTGTGTGGTATTTTGTTTGCTTTGGGGGAGTTGTAGGCGCGGGTCGCTTGGATGTAACTACACGTTTTGTAGAAATGGCATATTCTAAAATTATGCATCTTCGTGTTCTATCTAGGCCATCGCTGCACGACAGTCACAGTATGAATCGCAGGCGAGCCAGCCGCCGCTGACGGCCTCTGGCAAACCACGGCGGCCGGAGAGGGTGTTCGCGGCTCTGGAGCTCGTTTATCCGCACGGAGAAACGCAGGACGAATGCGACTTTGATGAGCTGCGAGCTCGTGCGCGTGGTTTGTTGGATGTCGATTGGGGGGAGATGCGGAGGGAGGATGAGAGGCGAAGGAGGCGGCAGCAGCAGCTTGATCAGGATCGGGCTGCGGCTGCGCAGGAGGATGAGATGATGATGGACATGTTGGGCAGTCGGCATGCGGTTGTGGAGAAGGAGCCGGAGGAGGTATACGATGAGAACGACAAATTCGTCACCAAGAGCACGACCGTCACGCGTATGTATTCCACGTTCTACACTTCGTTTGATATGTATTATTTGTGTGACTCGCTGACGACGAGTTTATGGCAGTGGCGTTGACGTCGTCACCGAAGGCGAAGCCGAAGAAGAAGCGGCGGTCGATGGGCATGCAGTTTTCCACGGAGCCGACGATGACGATGCACACGCGGGCGGCGAACGACGAGATCTACAGCATATTCAATCAGCCGTTCGTGGCACAGGATGACTTCGCGGGCTCCAGGAAGAAGAAGGCGGAGTCATCAGACGAGGAAGATGAAGGCGATGACGAAGAGGATACAGAACGCACGGACACGATGTACAGTCAGGCTGGGCCGGCTACAGCGGAAGATGAGGACGTGGATGAGGGCGAGCGGACGGATATGCTCAAGGGTGCTTTTGCGGATGACGAGGATACGGGCTTCACGGCTGTCGATGTCGACATGTTGCGGTCGAGGAATGGTGATGGAGAGGATATACCGACGGAGCAGCTGGGGCAGATGCAGATACAGGGCGAGCCTGTAGACGAGGACGAGACGATGGAGGAGGCGGAGCCGCATACAATGTACAATCACCGCGGGTCGCGTCAGCTGCCGTTCATGACGCCGATAGTTGAGCAGACGGAGTCCCTGCCGCCGTCGACGGTCCGGGCGCGGACTCGCAGAAAGTCCACGACGACGCCTTGTAAGCCTGGGCGGGGCGGTGACGACGCTCTGATCGATCTCGAGTCCAGTCCGCTGCAGGAGGTGCAGGCCGACAAAGAGAACGCGCCGGTCGAAATAAAGCGGTCGAAGGCTACGGAGACGTCGTTGATCTCCTTTGAAGACCTCGAGCCGAAGAAGGAGGTTAAGAAGCCTGCCGGTACCGCTACGAACGCTCTACAGCCTAAGAAGCCGGTTCCGTTATCGAAGAAGGACACTACCGCGGCATCGGCGGCGACGATTGACGACGCGCAGTGCAATCCTATGGATCCTGGTGTCCGCGCCATCATCCTGTCGAAGCTCGACCCGCCGCTGACGACGTTCAAGGGCTTCTACGACAATTCTACGCAGCCGAGCAAGCGCACGGATGGGATACGCAAGTACATTCGCGCGATCACGGCGACGGGCAAGGATGCGCCCAAGGTGATACCGTCGCAGCCCGTGATCGGACTGGAGAACGGCGAGATCTCATACACGATCCGTAAGGAGATTGGGAAGGGTGCGTTCGCGCCTGTGTATCTCGTCGAAAACAACATGGCGGGGATGTACGATGACGACGGCGAGGGAGAGGAAGAAGAAGAAGAGGCAGCGGAATGCGCTACGATTGGTACTAGCAGGCGGTGCGAACTGGAGGCTGTCAAGATGGAGACGCCGGTGTCTACCTGGGAGTTCTATATTACGCGGCTGGCGCACCAGCGGCTGGGAAACGACCGCGCGACGCAGAGCCTCGTTCGCGCGCACGAGTTCCACCATTTCTCAGACGAAGCCTTCCTCGTGCTCGACTATTTTTCGCAGGGGACGCTGCTCGACCTCGTCAACGCCACCGCCGCGCCGAACCACGTGCTGCACACGCAGAGCGGCACGATGGACGAGATCCTCGTCATGTTCTTCGCCGTCGAGCTGCTACGCACCGTCGAGGCGCTGCACTGCCGCGGAATCCTCCACGGCGACCTCAAGGCCGATAACTGCCTGCTGCGTCTCCAACCCACCGGCGCCGACAACAGCAGCGACTGGACCGCCGCTTATGACCCCACCGGCGGCGGCGGGTGGTCGCGCAAGGGCATCGCGCTGATAGACTTCGGCCGCGGTGTCGACATGCGCGATTTCCGCGCGGACGTCGGCTTCCTCGCCGACTGGCGGACGGACCGGCAGGACTGTCCGGAGATGCGGGAGATGCGGCCCTGGACGTACCAGATCGACTATTACGGCGTGGCGGCGGTGGTGCACAGCATGCTGTTCGGACGGTACATCGAGACGACGACGGCGAGCGGGGATGGCGGCGGGCCCGGGCGGACGCGGCGGTATAAGATTACGGCCGGGGTGAAGCGGTATTGGCAGGGGGAGATTTGGAACGAGATGTTTGATTTGCTGCTGAACCCGGGGATGTTTGTGGAAGGTGAGGAGGGCGGCGGGATGCCTGTTACAGGCGGGGTGAGGCGGGTGAGGGGGCGGATGGAGGAGTGGATCCAGGCGAACTGCGAACGCGGGGTCGGGTTGAAGGCGTGGTTGCGCAAGGTCGAGGAGGGCATGAAGCGGCGGAAGTAGTTATCATCACGTCGGGCTTCGACTTATCCGGTACTGTATACTGGTACTTGTGCATTTGTGGTGTTTTGTTTATTGCATTTAGTATATTAGAGCCTGCTTGTTGGTGGTGTTATTGGCATGCGATGCTATTATAAGTGGAATTGCAATATATATTGGTGATGGTGTTGCTATGCACATTTATGAAGCCGTCGACGAAGTTTATCGGCGTCGATATCTTGCGTTCTTATCTAGGCAAACAGCTAAAGCACCCCACCACCGCACACACGCCACAGCTTCACCCCTCCCTCCATGCAATCACCCCCATCCATCGATGCAAACGACTAGACGTCACCCACCAAGAACTAGCTACTTTCGAGTACATACAAACCGCGGCTCGGACTTCCGCTGACGCAGGGCGGACAGCGACGACGGACGGTGCATGAGTCGTCGACCGAACGGGCAGCCGAGCTTCGATTCATTATTACTCATACTTGCATGCACACAAACATTCCAACGGTGAGCTAGCTGCTTGTCTAGCCAGCCCTGCTGCACGTAGTATGCATGCCGGAACTTGAACTGACAGACCGACACTGACAGAATCAAATCTGAAGACTCCGCCACCGAAGGCTGCTAGTTTTGTGCTTGCAGTCTGCTACAGACATTTTGCCGTTATTACAAAGCTTGCAAAGCTGCGTCGACTGGAGGCGGTATTTATAAAGGCTTTCCAGCTCTGACGTCTTCCCACGTGCTGCGACTCATTCTCAACATTCTATCTCATGCTATTCCTGGCTGTCGGTCCATCGGCGGCTGGTCTTTCTTACAGTTGGTTGGTAACGTTGGGTTCTGTGATTCGGTTCTCAGGGCTTAACTTTACTGCTACTGTTACTACATACTACTAACTACAGCAATCGCGCCACCTGTCGACGGACGTTTATATTCAGAACTCCCCGATCGATCGACCTATCGAAGTGTTCTTTTTGAATACCTAGGTACTCACTTTACGAATTTTCTTTGTCGGTAACGATACATACGGACGTACGACGTACGACGACATTGACTTTCCAAGATTCAGCGACTTTCAAACTCGTTGCACATTCGCAAGTTTCACCGTAACCCGCCACCATGAAGCAGCGGTTCTCCTCGCTCGACGTGCAGGTACTCTACCAGAATATATATCCTACACTATAGCGCCTAGCCGCTTCGGACAGCTTGCTAACCGGGGTATACGTCAGGTCATCTCGCATGAACTACACAACAGCCTTATCGCGCATCGCCTCACGAACATCCACGACCTAAGCTCGCGCACATTCCAGTTCAAGTTCCAGTCGTCGGCGACGCAGACCCGCCATGTCCTTGTTGTCGACTCCGGCTTCCGCTGCCACCTCACCGGCTTTGCGCGGACGACAGCCAGCAGTCCCAGCGGCTTCGTGGAGAAGCTGCGCAAGTGTCTCAAGACGCGGCGGGTGACCGCCGTGCGACAGGTCGGCGCGGACCGCATCATCGAGATACAGTTCGGCGTTGTCGCGGCCCCCGAGGGAACGGGAATACCTGGCGTCGGCGGGTACCGGCTTTTCTTTGAGTTTTTCGCCAGCGGGAACATCATTCTGACGGATGCGGCGCTGAAGATCATTGCGCTGCTGCGTATCGTGCCTGAGGGGCCGAATCAGCAGAAGGTGGCGAAGGGAGAGACGTACGTTCTCGACGACGCCAGAGCGTTCGGCGCGGGGAAGGTTACACGGGACAAGCTGCTGGAGACGCTACGCGGCCATCTGGAGAAACGGGAGAAGGAGGCGCAGAAGGGCGACGACGGGCTGAAGGAATGGCAGAAGAAGAAGCTGAAGAAGATGCGCAAGGACGACGGGGTCAATCGGGTTCTGGGCTCTTCCATGCCGGACTTTGGCACCGCGCTGGTCGAACACTGTTTGCTGTCCGTTGGCGTCGACCCGGAACTGAAGGCCGAGGAGGCGCTGAACGACAGCGCGGCCGTCGACAGCATCCTCGAGGCCGTCGACCTAGCGGAGAAGACGCTCGCGGAAGTCACCAGCGCGAAGGAAGTCACCGGCTGGATCATTGCGAAGAAACCATCCCCCAAACCCGACGATGCAGCCGACAAAAAGCCGTCTAAGAAGAAGAAGAAAGTGGCCTTTGGCGACGCCGACGCTACTAAAGCCGCCGAGGAGGATCTCGACGCCCTCCTCGACGATGAAATCGTCCCGCAGACCGACGCCTCCGGATTCATCTACGACGACTTCCACCCGTTCCTACCGCTGCAATTCACCGATAAGCCAAATGTCCACGCCATCCCCGTCCAGACCTACAACAAGACCGTCGACTCCTTCTTCTCCTCTATCGAATCGCAAAAGATGGAGCAGCGCACCGCCGAAAAGAAGGCGCAGGCGGCGAAACGTCTCGCGAACGCAAGGAACGAACATAAAAGTAAGATTGAAAGCCTGCATCAAGCGCAGGAACTGCACGTACGGAAAGCTCAGGCTATCGAGGCGAATATCGCTCGCGTCGAGGAGGTTATCGATGCGGTCAACGGGCTCGTCGCGCAGGGCATGGATTGGGGTGAGATCCGCAGCTTGATCGACCGCGAGCGAAAAAGTGGGAACGTCGTCGCCGAGATGATCACCGACGTCAAGTTCATGGAGAACATCGTCACGATACGGCTTTACGAGGAGGAGGAGAGCGACGACAGCGACGACGAGAGCGGCGATAGCGACGACGACGGTGACGAAGTACGCAAACAACGAAACTATCTCGACATCGACATCGACCTGTCGCTGACGGGATATGCGAATGCTCGAAAATACTACGACCAGAAGCGCTCGGCGGTGGTCAAGGAGACGAAGACGCTGCAGTCCTCCGCGAAGGCGCTGAAGAGCACGGAGCGCAAGATACAAAAGGACCTGAAGCAGGCTTACAAAGCCGAGAAGATGGAGCTGCGCAGCTTCCGGCGGCAGGGGTGGTGGGAAAAGTTCTACTGGTTCGTCAGCTCTGAGGGCTACTTGGTGCTGGGCGCGAAGGACCCCACGCAGGCGGACATGCTGTATAAACGATATTTCAAGCGCGGTGACGTCTGGGTTCACGCTGACGTGCCGGGGAGCTGCCATGTGCTTGTGAAGAATAAGGTTGCGGATATGAGGGCGCCGATACCGCCGTATACGCTTGGCCAGGCGGGTACGCTGGCCGTTGCGTCGAGCGATGCGTGGGAGAAGAAGCAGGTGATTTCGGCGTGGTGGGCGGAGTATGAGCAGGTAGGGAAGATGGGGGCCGGTGGGAGTGTGCTTGCGGTCGGGGAGTTTGCGGTCAAGGGCGAGAAGAAGTGGTTGCCGCCGGCGATGCTAGTGATGGGGTTTGCAGTCGGTTGGCTGATGGAGGGTGACGATGGCAGCGGGGATGCGGATGCGGATGTGGGCGTGGAAGAGGAGGTATCGGCGACGGCGGTGGAGCCGCAGGAAGACGACGACGATGATGACGATGAAGAGTTCCCGGATGTCAAGCTGGAGTCTGAGGGAGATGCGAGCAGTTCAAGGGAGGATACCCGGCCGGCAGCGGCGGACGACGACGACAGCGACGATGAGGAATTCCCCGACGCGAAGCTCGACGACCTCTCCACGGATAGCCAGCAGCTTTCACAGGAGGAACAACTGGAGGATGAAGACACCGTCCATCCACTATCCAACGGCCACGATATCCACCCGTCGCTGATCAACCGCACCGCTGCCTCATCGCCATCCCCGTCGATAGCGTCTACAGCGACGGGCACCCGCCATCTCAGCGCCAAGGAGAAGCGGGACATCAAGAAGGCGAAAGCAAAGGGTCTCAGTCTACCCGCCTCCGCACTCGCGACACCAAACGGCAGCGTCCCGCCCATCGGCAGACGACAGATAAAGCCGCCGGCCGCCCCGCGCAACCTCTCCTCGAAGACCGCGCAGCAGCAGGTCCGCGGGAAGAGAGGCAAGGCGAAGAAAATTGCAGAGAAATACGCAGATCAAGACGACGAAGACCGCGCGTTGGCACTCAAACTCCTCGGCAATGCGAAGGACGCAGACGCCGCAGACGCCGTCGAGCGCGAGAAGGCCGCGGAGAACGAGCGTCTAGCCAAGATCCGCGAGGCCGAGGAACGCCAGATACGGCTGAAGTTACAGGTTGAGAAGATGCGCGCGCAGGTCCTCGCGGACGAGGAAGCGCGCAAGGAGACGGCGGACCGCCCGCTCAGCTTTGAGGAAGATCTGGACGAGGATGCCTTGCGTATGGCGGATCTACGACGGCTGGCGCCCGAGGTGCGCGGCTCCGGAGCGGTGCAGCGTGTCGTTGACGCCATTCCGATATGCGCGCCGTGGTCGGCCTTGCAGAAGTTTGAGTGGAAGGTCAAGCTGCAGCCAGGCACGCAGAAGAAGGGTAAAGCGATACGGGAGGTAGTCGAGCGGTGGGGCAAGGAGAACGCGGAGCGGAGGCCGCGGAAGGGTGAGAAGAGCGGTGAGAGCACTGAGGGCGTCGTGGATGAGGCTGCGGAGAAGGTGAGGAAGCAGAAGGAGATGGTGAGGGCGTGGAGGGAGGCGGAGATCGTGCAGAGTGTGCCGGTGGGGAAGGTGAAGGTTATGATGCCGGGGCTGCTGGAGGAGAGGGGGCAGAAGGGCGGCGGCAAGGGCGGTGGACGGAAGAAGGGGAAGAAGTAGTCTCGATGTCGCTGATCAAGAGAGGGTGGGTTATGGCAGCCACAGCGTATATTGTCTATTCGTGCCGCTGGATGCATAGCATTGGGAGCTTGATCATATGAGCATGAACTCGAGCGAGCTTCTGTTAAACTATACTTAATCACTGGGTGAAGATAGCGGAATATACGACATGAGAGTGTCTGCAACCTCTTCCCAGTGTCTAATTCTTCCGATAAACCTTACGAACCTTGTTGATTATCCTTATAAATTTAACGTCGTCAGATTTGAACTTGAAGTTGAGCATTCCGTCGACGTTGTTGCATTTTTACGTCACGCGTCGGCGCGCCAACTCGATCGAGCGCGAACGCGCTGAAAGGTTCCGCATGCAAACTTGCCACCAACCTCAGACCCGACTTCATGGCCAAGCGCAGTCGACGGCCGCCGCCTTCGTCTTCGGACGACTCGGACAGTATCGCCTTCTCGCAAGACGTTGAGCCTGGCCACGACGACACTTCTCAAGCTTCAACGCAACTGTCAACGCAGGCGTCGCGGCGCAAGCCCAGAAGTGCTGCGATAGCATCTGCAGCAAAGCGGCGAGCCGCGCAGGACGATGACAGCGGCAGCGACGAGCCGAAAGACACAAAGAAGCCTCGTCGAGGGACCGTCACCGCCAAGCCCGACGAATTTGACATTGACTTTGAAGAAGAGGAGGTTGTAGCTACAGCGACGGTGAGGAAAGTCGCCAAGGCAGGTGGTCGCAAACTTGAAGTCGAAACTTCAGTCGCCGTCTCCACAACAGCCGTCGAAATCCATGGCAAAGACGCCCCACCGGCAAAGGGCAAACGGAAGGCCAAAGCTAAAGCTACCAGTATGACGCCCATTGCCAAACGCACGGCAGGCTGCGCGTTCAAGCTAGGCGCGCATGTCGCTGCCGCAGGAGGCGTCGAGAATGCGGTTACGAACGCCGTACATATTGGCGCGAACGCATTCGCGCTGTTCCTCAAGTCGCAGCGCAAGTGGGAGAGCCCGCCTTACAAGACGGCGAATGTGGATGCGTTCAGGCGATTGACGAAGGAGATGGGGTACGATTCGCGAAAGTCAGTACAATACATCATCTATCTCCATTCCTAGGATATCGATACTCGATTTCACAAGAATATGAGGAGGGTATATGCTGACTGTTGTCTGTAAGTGAAGGCATATGCTACCTCATGGGTCGTATCTCGTGAACCTCGCGCAGCCGGATAAGGAGAAGGCTGCAAAGGCGTATGCAGGGTTCGTGGATGACCTGAAGCGGGCGGAGGCTTTAGATATCGGGCTCTTCAATTTCCAGTAAGACGCGTACGCTCTATAGATGCCTTAAGCTTCAGTAGTGCCGATTGCTGATCTGGCAGGATTGTACGACGACAGTCCTGGCTCGACGCTAGACCATCCGCGTCATGAAGCTATCGGGAGGATAGCAGCTGCGCTGAATAAAGCGCACAAGGAGACAAAGTTCGTCAAAACCGTGCTCGAGACGATGGCTGGGCAAGGTAATGTCATTGGGAACAAGTTTGAAGATCTCCGCGATATCATTGCCCTGGTGAAAGATAAATCTCGGGTGGGCGTCTGTATCGACACCTGCCACTCGTTTGTACGTGAAATCACTTCCCGCTCGCGAAGCTACACATTGCCAGTACAATTTACTAACGGGACAGCAGTCCGCCGGCTATGACCTTCGCTCACCAGAGACCTATCGCGCCGTCATGAAGGAATTCGACGACGTCATCGGCTTCAAATACCTCTCCGCTTTGCATCTCAACGACTCCAAGGCGCCGTTCAAGTCGCACCGTGATCTACACCAGAACATCGGCCTAGGCTTCCTCGGTCTCTCTGCCTTTCGCAATGTCATGAACACGCCAGAGTTCCACGATATACCCATGGTCCTCGAGACGCCGCTGCCCGGTGACGATGTGAGCGTCTGGGCTGCGGAGGTCAAGTTGCTCGAAAGGCTGGTGGGACTGGCACCCGACGATCCTGAGTTCCTGGCGCTGGAGAAGGAGTATGCGGATAAGGGAGCGGCCGAGCGGACGGCGGTCATGTCGAAGGTTGAAAAGAAGGCGGGTGAGAAGGAGGCGAAGGAGGAGAAGAAGCGGGTGAAAGAAGAGATGAAGGCTGCGAAAGAGAAAGAGAAAGAAGAGAAGAAGGCTGCGAAGGAGCGGGCGAAATTGGAGAAGACGAAGGGCGTGCGGAAGGGCGCTGGTAGGAGGAAAGCGGCCCCGAAGAAGGATGAGAGTGCGTCGGAGAGCGAGGAGAGTAGCTGCGGGACCGACCACGGCGACACAGATGATGATTGAGCTCGTCGCTTGTCATGCAACATCGTGACAGTGATGACGGCATATTATTGATGAGGTTATTAGACGTCAGCAGAGCCAGGCGTGCATCGTATGCACCTTTTCCGTCTACTGCCTATAATAAGCAGCGGCACGAGTAGGACGGTAAGCTTGTCGGCCTATGTCCTCGAATTAATCCTGGGCTTGTTATCTGCGGCAAGAAAATTTGTATAATATAGTCCGACGGCGAACACATTCGAGTAATAGCTTGGGCTGTCGCAATAGGATTCCATTTTTGGTCAATCTTTGGAGTCTCCGTGATTCTTTCCGCAGTACTGCAAGGTTCACAAAAAAACCGAGCTTGGCCGACGCGCATATTTAATTTCAAACCCTGCGGATCGTCAACTCGCCGCTTTTGCCCTTTTCTCCCCTAGATATACGGGCCCGAGACGCGGAAATATATCAATGGATAAGATATATGGCTATGTGGAATTCTGCAGATCTGGGATACATGAGCTAGTCTGTTAGAGAATTAGTTGAAAGGTGCGGGTGGTTTCGTTACTTTCGATCAAACGTTACGTTCACCCCGGATGTCGTTAAGAGCTAGACCGCATGAATTCCCAGACGAAATATTGCCAACGGTCTATTCCTTAGAATGAGCTTGCATGACAGATCGTTCGCCAGTCCGCCGCATACCGAGATCAATATCCTAAGCAACCACTGCCATTGATACCTCCCGGTTCCGCAGATCTGGAATATACTCAGCAGTAGTATAGTGCTTCGGCTCGACGTCAATGTTGGATCGACCATGGACTATAGGTCTTTAGGAAGTTGAGTAACTATAGCCCCGCGGATATGTGATGATAATCATACATACTTGTATATAAATACACCACTGATCCTGCTTCTATCCATCTCTGTCATTCTGAAGGTCTCTTGATCCGAAAATTATATTATCGAAACCATTTCTTGACCGTCTTAGCGGCTCTGAAAATACATTAACTGGCATAGTTTACAAGCCTCTAGCAGCACACTTTCAGTCATTCACAATGCAAGTTACCGCTATCTTCACTACGTTCGCTCTTGCCCTCGCAGTCTCTGCTGCGCCTCAGTCAAGTCGCCAGGCCTCTGCTATCCAAAGCCACTCATATTCCGCGGCACCGAGCGGTGCAGCATCAGCTCCTCCATCACGACCGAGTGGATCTTTTGTGCCACCGACTACTATTATCAGTGTTACGTCTCAAAGGCCCACTGATTCACCCGCTCCTGCCCGCATTGCTACCGCTTAGGATGGTGAGTCGATATGGTCTTTGCTAACATTGAGTTTGTCGGCCGGAAAGAAACTAATTGATTGCCGTCGCGATAGGGTCAGATGAAGAGTAATGGGGTTTTACAGAAGGACGTGAGCCTCAGTGAAAACCGATCATGGGGACTGCAAATCTCTAAAGCTATGGATCTGTAGATCCGAATGGCGATATTTCTTGTTGCACTATATCAGCTCGATATCACGATCGAGGAGCGACGCTGTAATGGAGGCAGATCAGACCCTCAGCACGAAGCTCTCGAATTCCCATGTAAATATTTTTGAATTTTATCGGTTGTAAATGTGCGGTCACCTTGATAGCTGCTATTAATGTTCTAAGTTGGTCGCGCAAATTGATCACATGCTGATGTCTCCTTGGCTGATGTTGCTTGCATGCTACCCACTTTCCCAACAGCGAGTATATCAATTGAATCGAGAGAGCTGGCTTTCCGAATTATCCTTAGCGATCAGCGATGTTAAAGGGATCATGCTATTTAACTGTCACCAACGTTGCAACATCATCAACGACTCTGGGTGGTAATGCGCTGTATGTGTTGATTTTGTGGGATCACCTTGTCGGCGCAATGCTTCACCGTCGTTCCAGTTGTTACACGAAGTCCTTGAGTGCTGAGTAAGTGTATGCTACGTATATCGACTTGGCACTCATGGTTACACATGGATATCGAGATAAATTTAGTATCGTAATCAGCTCATTGCAGACATTAACCTTCCACGAGTACGCAAATATGGTATATATACAGTAAAATATGAGCCCGGGGCTTCAAAACCAAAGGTCCACCCGGCCCGAGCTCCTCCAAAGACTGACCCCGACTGCTAGATGGGTGAGAGAATATATATAGAAAAATCCAAACCTCTCTAATATCCTAGTCATACATAGCGGAATTGCAAGCAGAAAGTACGGCTGGAACAGAAATCAAAGCATTGCAAGGAACGTGAGCGGTTCGCTCTTCTGTAGGTCTATCCAGGTCGTCATGAAGCCGACTTTCGAGATCGGTGCAGTTACTTGATAGCAGTCCACCCAGCTTGTCCCCTCTACATTCTCGCCAGTGTATTGCTTCATCATCTGCTCTCTGAATCTTGGGCCCTCAGAGAGTTTCTTGACATTGTCCGGCTTGCCGAAGCCATCCATGACCCAAATCTTTTTCGGATGCGTTTCTTGCTGCGCGTGGAGCGGTACCGCGACTGCTGTGAGAACAATGATCGAAATGATGGTGAATGCTGTCGCATCTCGTCTGATTGGCGGCTTGGGCTTCTCTCGGTTCAGGGCGTTGACGAAGAACACCTCCTCGGAATTGGCTTCTGAGGCTTCGTGCCGTTTACGTTCTGCCTCTTCTCGATAGTTCCAGAGACGGTCGAAGAGGTCTCTGCCCCGGCTGATGAGTCGAAATCCGGAGAAAGCGATATATACCGCTATAAGCATCGCTACGATGCCCAAAGCGACCTCCGAGGGAGATGTGATCGTCTGGTCGAATCCTAGCCCTGCGAGGTCTTTGTACAGCGAGCCCCAGAAATCGGCTCTGTCTTTATTTGACATCGTTGCCCAGTCGTCCGGGCATCCGACGATTGGAGGTTGGTACGAGCAGTCTCGCACCGCCACAGGGCATGTCCCGCCTGCAGCGTGGAAGCGGCCGTAGGCGAACGAATTCTCGACGAAGGGGAAGGCGAACATCATGGCCGTCGATGCGAATGTTATCCAGGCGTTCAGCTGCGCCACTCGCTTTATGACAAAGCCATAGTATCGCGCCGAGAGCAGCCCGCAATCCAGCGCGCTTGATAAGGCCGAGATGGCTAGCGCTGCGACGGCTGAGATGGGTGGGTATCTTGAAGGACCTGTGTAGGATTTAATCGCAAGAATGAATGTCGCCACAGACCGCACCGTGGTCAAGAGGAAGACTAGAACTGTGATTTTCGAGCGAATGCCCTCGCCGTCTGCTTCGTATCGTTGCTTAAGCGTTGAGTAGTACCCCCAGGCGGCGACGAGGAAGGAGACGGCGAAACTGAACAGCAGCCATGGCCAGGGAACGAGTATTGTTAGGGGATCGTAGACGAGGGAGACATCTGAAGTGTGGTTTTTCGAGTAGTACCCTGTTTTGATGCCTTGAGGCCCGAACGGCCAGCCAGTTTCATTCGCTTCTGCTGCGCGACGAACCATCGATCCGACATCCATGATGTGAACTTCCCCCAGGTTTTACCAACCTTTCCGATGTCGTACTCCCTTTCCTGTCTGAGCGTGAGTCTATATTTTCGAGATCCCAAACTTCACGTTCTCAAAGCTATATCAGAGAGGTATACAAGTAGAAAGAAAAAACCGCAGATCATAACTTCATGCATGCTGAGCGGGGCGGTGGTAGTATATATTAGAGCTGGAAACTACGGAATCGCGCTCCGAGGGCGGCGGTCCTCCGCAGGACGACTGTGGGTATCGCGGAAAAATCCCCATTTTTCCCTGCACGAGCACACCTTCAGATTCGACAAGCATTTGGGGTTTTGGCGTGATGCCAGTGAAATCGGCTGTATGCATTCGCCCAGATACGGGCTGGGTGCTGTCCGTGCGAACCATGAGAGCGTGGATGGCGCGCTCAACGCAACGGCTGGACGGCATGTTGTCCGGGTAAATCGTGAAACTATGGCTGAAGCTGGCCAATCAGACGGCGAGCTTGTTGGCATCTAGAGTCTCCGGGGTGGGGCCGCTGCGTGGGTGATGGGGATGAGACTCTGGGGTCATTGTATTTGCGGAGGTTGGCACGTTGGATAGAGCTTGAAGCGTCAGATGACAACTTGCATTAGGGTGGTGAAGTCTAACGCGATTCTTGGACGATAAAGTGGAGTCCGCAGGTTGTAAGATGTTCGCGTTTGCAACATTTGAAGTGGGCGAAAAGAGCGTCATGAAAGCTTTTCTTCCATCTCGAGTCCTAGAAGATGCATCCGAGACTAGCGCTGAATTTTTGGTTCTACATTTTCATGTCCTGAAGGCGTGGTGGGGATTTGATGTTGTTGAACCATAGCTTTAATTGAGAGGCCTTGGATATTGTAACACCCAGCTGTTTAACCCGGGATAGTAGCTGGCCCCTGCAAAGTGTCATCGATCAACCTGAGTATCGGCTAATTCTTGGCATCAAATGCGTGTGCGAAATTGAGATATCAAGGAAGAGACGTCAAGTCAATGGTGTCGTGCGAAATGGAGTATATAGCTATAGTATGCTGGCCATCATTGAAACTATGCATCTTGACGCATACAGCACTTCTGCATCTGAGGGAATAAACAGCAAGCGCCGTATACTGGTCGAATTCTACGAAGAACTGACATTTGCGTAAACCCTTGGCTTGATTTTCTCTTATATCTTATGTTATAATTCGCAGCAGCTTGGCGATGTGAGAGATATATCGACGCAGGTGGAATCTTGATACTAGCATGCGCTTTGACTTCTCTTTAGATTCATGCACGATCCTAGGGTTGGTACCGAACCGTCGACACCATCTTCGAGTTCCGGAAACCGGATTCGATGGTTTCTAAAATATATATAGTTGGTGCAGGATGCATAGTATACAAATACAAATATGCAGGGGCACCGGTTAATTCTATCGATCTAGGATTCATCAGACTCCCAAAAAATTTTACCAGGGTGTGGATGTCGACACCGATGGCATGTACTTTTGTGAGGATCAATCACTTGCAGCGCTACGCTTTACAGTTGGCCGTGGGCTCGAGAACTAGTGGGGTCATAACTATGACGCATAGTAAGTTCTGGTGTGCCAAAAATTGAAATCGCAAAATATCCACGCTTCGACTAAACGTTTCAGATCCGCTTCGAATTCAGATCTTGTAAATTTCTAGCGGGTAATTGCATCACGGACGACTGGTAGTCGAAATTTGGGCTGCCCAATATCACGCATACTGCCATAGTGGCACCGAATTATTCCTCACTAATATATTGATATCATTCCAGATCCTAAATTCGGTCTCTACTTGCAATCGCGTCATTTGAGTGTCTGCTTCAATCAAGAAAAGATCGAGATGTTATCCAGATGCTCCTCTGCTCCTGGCTCACGAAAACAGAGGCCATTGATCTAGATGTACAATTATTAATGACTCTATCCGAAAGGTAATCGCGTTAGACTGAGCCTCAATTGCTATATACACCTAGGTTACTTCATTAACATGATATTGCACATCGGGCGATCGACCATGAGATTCATGAGCATAGAATGTAGGGAACACTCTGCGGTCATAACGTAAATTCTGTAAATATCTGTAGACCGGATTCGTTTAGCCTTCGGCCAAGCGGTAGCGGAATGTGGCCCGTGATGCGGCTTCTAGAATTCCGTCATGCAGCTCGCATTTGAATATTCGCTTAGCTTGGACACCTGTCAGTTCTGCCATCTGGATGCTCCGACATCCAGATCTAGACCAAGCCAGCATGTCATTACAACTAGCCGTTTGGTTGGTTCGCCTGCAATTACACCGTAGAAGAGAATTAACATAATCTAGCCAAAAATCGACAGCCATGGTCGCAAGAAGGATGGTGGACACTCGGTCGATATCCTCGATTTGGTGAGCGAGCTGCGGAATGCAACGTCTGGCGAAACGGCTGCGTTGTCTCGGCGCTGGGCCCCTGTCCCGTTCCGTTTTAACTGGCAGTTTGCGCGGCTACTTCCAGGCGACGTGTCTACCTGCGCCAGCCGGCTTCAACTCCTGAATTCTCGAAGTACTTCCTCGCCACTCGTCATCGCAACTTCCAACAGCCATTCACCTGGCTCCCGGATCGACTGCCAACAGGTCCAACATCTCCAGCTGCGGATACGATGCTCTAGGTACCACCCTCGAGAATTGGCCATCATGCTCCGCTAGCACTGTCGACAAGCTCGAGAATCTATCTGCCTCCTTTTAGACTTCCGTCGGTTTCTTCCGCCGCCTGGTAGCTTTCGGCCGGTCCCCCCGATAGATACGAGCTCTTCAGTATTCGGTCAAAGGATTTCACATATATACCGTTCTCTCTTTCGTTGGCCTGAAGGATTGGCCGTCTGGTTCACGAGACAACCTACACTGGGCGGATATTTTATACAAGCGACTGGAGTCGGAGGCATCGTTACGTCAGCCACCCCGTCATCTCTGGACCGTCGAACGCCCATCTTTCGATCCACCTTCGAATCCTCCCATCCGGACCTTGGACGTTGCACGATATCTTCTCGCCATCTAAGCGGCAAGGGTGGCCGTTGCCGAGGATAGGGGTCGATTCTCGTCGATACCCTCATCCTTACCTCATTAGCGACCACGATGACCAGGTCGCGTTCTCTCTCGCTGGGCTCGAGAATACAGATAGTACGACAGCTCTCTACCCTACATATCGCGCAGATTCAAGACTTAAGGTGGCTCAGCAGCTAATCAAAGTAACCGACAGCCTCCTCTAAAACAACTCGCATCCCGATCGCCCACGGAGGTCGCGCTTGACCTGCGGACGAGCTTGTCCCACGGCATCCTCTCCACCGCCGAAGTTGGCCTCCGCCAATCGATACACGGACCGAATGAGCTACCGCAGTCGGAACCGGAGCCGGTATGGCTCAAATTCGCAAAGCAGTTCGTCGAGTCCCGGCTGATTCTGCTGCTACTTGCGTCCGCCGCGATATCATTCTTCATGCACAACTACGATGACGGCATCTCGATCACCATCGCCGTCGTCATCGTCGTTACGGTTGGATTCGTACAAGAGTACAGGTCGGAGCAGGAGCTGGAGGCGCTGAATAAGCTGGTACCACACCATGCTCACTTGATCAGAGGGAATGCGCCGGGGAGTAGGAAAATGAGCGCCGAAGACGAAGCCAGGCTGCTTGGATTGCCTCCTGCGTCGACAACGGTCAGCGCCAGCCAGCTGGTACCCGGCGATCTTGTGACGTTCACAACTGGGGATCGGATACCTGCGGACCTGAGGATAACCGTGGCAGCGGATCTGGAAATCGATGAGAGTAATTTGACTGGAGAGACGGAGCCTGTGAAGAAGCAGAGCGAACCTGTGGAGCCATCAACGGCTGAGGAAACACCGTTCTACTCCGCTACGAACTCGGACCCATCGATCAACGAAATGCATAGCATCGCTTTTCAAGGCACATTGGTCAGGAACGGGCACGGGCAGGGCATCGTAGTGGCGACAGGCTCGAATACGCAATTTGGCAAGATCAATGCCATGCTATCGGAGATAGCAAGCCCTCGGACGCCGTTACAGGTCTCTATGGATAAACTGGGGCACGACCTATCGATGGCTAGTTTTGGAATTATCGGGCTGATTGTGTTCTTTGGGTTCCTACAAGGGCGCGAGTGGCTGGAGCTCTTCCAAGTTGCTGTCAGTCTGGCGGTTGCAGCCATACCGGAGGGTCTACCTATCATTGTCACGGTCACATTGGCTCTTGGCGTTATCAGGATGGTCAACAGAGGCGCGATAGTCCGAAAGATGCCGAGTGTCGAAACTCTTGGCTGCGTGAACGTCGTCTGTAGCGACAAGACCGGCACACTGACACTGAATCATATGACAGTTACGATGCTGTGGACGTGCGACCTTACGGAACCGGTCCAGAAAGCGTCCCTACAGTCTTCGACAACCCCGCTGGATGTCCCAACTCGGACGCTACTTCGCATTGGCAACTTGTGTAACAACGGTAGATTGGCCGCTCATCACACCAGTGAAGCCATATCCGCATTTGCCGCACATTCACCGAGTTCTACACAGTCTAGATTTGTGGGCCAACCGACTGATGTCGCCCTGCTCGACCTGCTGGACGCGTTTGGCGAGGAAGATGTCCGACCGAGAGTCAAGAGATGTGCTGAGGTTCCATTCTCATCGAAGGAAAAATGGATGGGCGTTATACTGGATGGTGGCAGCTCAGGTTCAGACACCGCATACATTAAGGGAGCTCTGGAGAAAGTCCTCGCACGGTGCGATACGTATCTAACGAAGGACGGTCGGCCGGTCGTTTTGGACGAAGCACGGAAGAATAAGGCGATGGCTGCAGCGGAGAAGATGGCGGAGGAGGGTCTCAGGGTTCTCGCATTTGCAAGCGGACACGTACCGAAGTTCGAGAAGAAGTCGACAACAGTCGATACAAAAGACAGCTTCAAGGACCTTACATTTGCCGGGATCGTCGGCATGTTTGACCCCCCGCGGAAAGGTGTGGATAAGGCCATCAGGCGACTCATGCTGGGCGGAGTCAAGGTCATCATGATCACAGGCGATGCGGAGACCACAGCTGTCAGCATTGCGAAGAAGCTCGGCATGCAGGTTCTCCCGTCCGTACCGATCGAGGGTAGGGCCTCGCCATCGATGAACGGGAGCCCGGTGGTCGGGCATCACTCGCGGTCTGTTATTCGGGGCGACGAACTCGACCAGATGACGGACGACGAATTGGCGCAGGCTATCAAGACTACTACTATCTTTGCGAGGACCTCCCCAGAGCACAAACTTAAGATCATCAAAGCGCTGCAAGCCCCGCCGAATGAGGCTGTGGTTGCGATGACTGGTGACGGAGTCAACGATGCTCCAGCGTTGAAGATGGCGGACATCGGTATCAGCATGGGTATCATGGGGACAGACGTTGCAAAGGAGGCGGCGGACATGATTCTCAGCGACGACAACTTTGCGACGATACTACGGGCGATTGAGGAGGGCAAAGGCATATACTACAACATTCAAAATTTCCTGACCTTCCAGCTGAGCACGAGTGTGGCCGCGCTGGGCCTGGTTCTACTGAGTACGCTGTTCGGCAAAGAGAATCCGCTCAACCCGATGCAGATTCTCTGGATCAGTAAGTTATCTCCGGGCACTCTCATGGGCTAGTTTTACGAATGACTGCTGACAGATTGATCGACTAGACATCTTGATGGACGGGCCCCCGGCACAGTCACTCGGAGTGGAGCCCGTCGACAAGAACGTAATGGCAGCGAAACCACGGTCCCGTCATGACCGAATTCTGACTTCCACGCTACTTCAACGCGTATTCACATCCGCCTTCCTAATCCTGTCCGGAACCATGTTGATCTACCTCCGAGAGATGTCGGTGGACGGGACGATCACCAAACGCGACACTACAATGACATTCACCTGTTTCGTGCTGTTCGACATGTTCAACGCGCTGACGTGCCGCAGCGAGGGCAAGAGCTACCTGCGGGGCGAGATCGGCCTCACGAGCAACCGGTTCTTCCTGGGCGCCGTCGGAGCGAGTCTGATGGGGCAAGTCGGGGTTGTGTACCTCCCATTCCTGCAGTGGATCTTTCAAACCGAGGCGCTGCATTTACAAGATTGGATCGTGCTGATTGCGGTTGCGAGCACGGTACTCTGGGTTGACGAGGCGAGGAAATGGCATGCCTGGCGGAAGGGGCGGAGAGTGTTCGCGGGATACAGTTCGCGGGTCTAGCGGGCCAGCGACGAGAGGTCCGGCCGCGTTGTCGTCGGGTGATGGATTACTGGAGATGAATCGATGCGTTCGCGGAGCTCACGGATACGAAGGCAGCCGAGCTAGTGGTTGTGAGGCGGTTCGTGGGCGGGCGGTGCGAATTGTACACGTAATGAGGCGTGAGTAGTATTTTTCTGCGGTCCACTGTCAGGCGGATAGATCTTGCCGTGAGTGGGTGAGTGAGTGAGGGTTTTTTTGTTTCCTTTCCTCTGTGAGCGGTTCCACTTGGATCTTACTATACTTTCCCTTCATACTCATACATACTTTGGTTCTTTTGTTTGATAGAGTGGGGTCGTCGCTTTGCATGCGGTTGGGAGGTACCGCAGGGTTGCGGTATGGCAGATGCATTTTTCTCTTTCCTTTCTTTCAGTTCTTGTATGTCATTTACTATAGCTATCATATTTCTCTTCTGTGTACATTAGGATTATTACTTTCGGTATTTACTTTTATTTCCTTGATCTAGATTAATTCGCATTTGTTGATATTCTGTTTATTTTTCCAGTCGCCGTCGATAGACTCCATCTGTAGACTGCGTATACGGACCGCACTGATTACTAGTATCGAATCAGTGCGGTGGCGGTATCGTGAGTTTCAGCCTCAGCTTTCCTCGAGGCTGCAATGCGGACTTTATAGAGATCAGCGCTGGACTTTCCCGATGTGAGGTAGTCTGGCTGTGCGCGGCCTGCAATATCACGCTTTCTGAAACGACGGCTGTCAATTTGAGGTTGCGGCAGATTTGTGCAATTTACGCTCCGAGAATGCGGAATTCTTTCTCAAAGAACAATACGATGGATGATTAATATTCGTGATTGGTGGGGCCTGGCAGAACGCCTTGGTGGCAAACGAGCTTGGGGCCTGGCCAATGAAGGCGCGGTAATCTCGCGTGGGGACTGCATGTGGAATGGTGCCTGGCCTGTGTTACAGAAGGGTGGGCCGGCGGTTTAGCGAGTACTTTGGGGGAGCTGTAACATTGGTCTCAGGACCTCGGGTGGCTGCTGCCAGCTGAGTCTGGATACGGAAGCTTCTGTGGGAATTTTTGTGATTTGCCTTCATGACTCGAGTGCTTTGGAAGACTAGTCTGGAAGCTGCTAGGTAGATATGCGAGAATAGATTCTAACTGGTGGGAATAGTGTTTTTCGTCAGGTCGGGTCTGCTCCCGGTCCCGCAGCTGGATATGCTTGTACGACGTGGATACGACTACGGATAAGTGTAGATGGACCTAGGAATTGTTGGATGATATAGTATCCGGATCGTCGTGTAAACTAGTAAGTATAGCGTGATATATTTTATCTCCGACATGCAGACACAATGTCCCTTCAGATCGCTGGTCTGGATCGATCCGTGGTTAAGGTCGAGGATCAGTATGGAGTTTAGTTTCCCAGATGGTAAATACTATCATCTATCATCTTGTATAGTATTAGCATTCCTTAGCTCAGGTGAATGTATGCTTTCGCGGTCCGCATGACCCTGATCAGCTGAAACTTTACCGGATAACGAGCGACACAAGATTTCAACATGTCGCGATCGTCCTTGCATCGTGTCGACAATTAATTGATAGGGGCGGTTGTAGAATTGAGTCTGTTAGTATACTCGGCCCCGTCGTATCAGCGTAGCTGTACGCCTGCCCTTGCAGATGTTTCGGAAAATTTGCAAGATAGCAGTCTATGCTATTTTATCGCCGGGCAGATTAGACCTCTAGAAGATCGTATTGATCTGAAGGAGCTGGCTATGCATGCACCTGAAGCATTTACTTGTGTGACCGCCAGAGAGAGATCATGTATATTGTGATATCCATAGAGCTGTATTCATGCATATTAATATTCATACTTTGTGAACCAACTTAAGATGGTCTTGTTTGAAATATCCGTAGAGCTATCGCTGTGTTACCATCTCCTACCACTATCAACGTAGCTTCAGTTACGGCGTTGGTTTTCTGGCTTTACATACCATGCATCTAAGTAGCTGATGGCATCCCTGGAAAATTGACGGGATCATGCCTGCATGCTACTGGCCGTGAAAGTATTCGTGGTGCTTGTGGCACGAGTGGTTGTGCAACTCGTCAACGTTGACTCGACTTCGCCCTTCGGATATGCAGAGAGAGTATCAAGTGTCGCTTTCATGTGATCGATATTGTGCTACACGTCTATTGGCTACACGCTGACTTGCGGCTGTGTAACTTGCAGGCGGGACGTATCTGTGGGTAAATTTGCCGATTGGTGGTTATCGGGACCTGCACGACGGACCTTCAAGAGGGACCTATAACACGGGATGATGCAGCTATGTCGACGGAGAAAGTTGCGCGATCGGGAAAGCCAGTCTCGATATGACAATCAAAGGCGAATGAAGGCAGCTAGAGGGGGCTCTGGGAATGTGGAGAACGTCAAGGCAATCGAGGATACTTTGTCCGTATCTCCGTCTACATGCACCGTATCTTCTACCACACGATGGCAGCGATTCTGTGTTGTGCGCACACATAAAACAACCATCGTGGATTAGCGCGAGCTGTTAGTGCATTTTGCCCCCGTTCGTTCGCAAAATAAGCTGGAATTATGAAACCGGAGTGGTTGCCCGAGAGGGGTCGGAGATGCCGTGGTCGAATTGTCGCAACGTCAGCTTGCAAGGTGACATCGCGTTAGGAACTTTTTAGGGTTACCAGAAAGCGGGATATTTGGGATATTCGGGATAATGGGGAAATGGAAAATATGATTAGCGGGCGTCGCCGGCGGGTACGGATGCATGTATGTAGGCACCACGACTTAGGACGAGCTGTTTACCGGAATGCCTACCCAACTAGTGTATCATCTGGGAATTTAGATCCAGGGCTTATTTCGAGATTTTGCAGAAGTAGAGAACAGACCCGAGGAGATAGTGCAGACGTAAGTTACATAGATACGCGCATGCACGGCATCTGCATGTCCAGGCAGCCTGGCGCACTCGAATTCGGAGATCATGCAGGTGAAGAATGGCGGCGCTGTAGCCTGTCTGCGTGCGTGCGTGCGTGCATGCATGCATGCGCATGCAGTGCCATTGTGCCTCAGCTGCAGTCGGACAGGACGGTCGAGCTGACCAAGCACGGCCGGCTGCCCTGGCTGCACGAGAACACCCGTGATGCATCGAACAACGTGGTTGGTCGGGTGGCATTTCCCTCGTTGGGCAGACGGATTTTAGCCTGCAATTGGGCGCGCTTCGTGGGTTTTTTAT
The DNA here is from genome assembly GCA_036872635.1 of Orbilia brochopaga. Classification (NCBI taxonomy): domain Eukaryota; kingdom Fungi; phylum Ascomycota; class Orbiliomycetes; order Orbiliales; family Orbiliaceae; genus Orbilia; species Orbilia brochopaga. The sequence continues at coordinate 183,709 of JAVHNQ010000008.1, read as the reverse complement.
ATGCAATTATCGATCTCACATTTTCGGTTTTCCATTATTTGGTTCGAGGCGTGATGTTACTGGTCTGGCTGGGCGTAGACGGCGCACGACAGAGGATATTGCATATTGGCCTGCTGCCTGCTGATGCGCCCGACGGCCCTTGGCTCATTAGATGAGATGGATGGATAGATTGCTAGCTTTCGCAGGGCATGCTGGTTGGCGTCTATCGTCCCAGCTTGTTCTTGGTTTGGCGGCTCCTCTTGTCTAGATTGGAGTAGATTCCGACTCACTTCGACGCCGCCGCCGCCACCTCCACCAAGCATCGAAGCGTGTCTTATATCCGCCGCTTAACTTGCAGGTTAGTCAAGCACTTAGTTAGCTCCATGTTAGGTAGCTGAGCTTGTTGTGAGGTTAGCAGCTGCAGGCTGGTATGCAGGGTCAGTGCGCCTCTTGGGTGGGATAGAATTGAGCAGAGCATCCACTCATCCCTACTTGTTGTACCCATCCTTCTCGTGTGAGGTTGCATATCGGGGCAAAACAAACTCCGGGTGCATATGCACGGAATGCAGGCGTAATGTCGTGGTGCTAGTAATATGCGATATCACATTTTTATTATAATCTGACATGTCTCGCCAGATATCAATGCTGGCTCGCTCGCACGCCCACTAGGGTCGAATTAAAGGATCAGACCGGCTGGCTGGCCGGCGGAACCAGACAGAACGAAAGAAAGGAGAATTGGCAGGTCCCCCGCGGACAGTTAATTAGCATCTGCGCATCGGTCCCTCCGCAAATCTTAAAAGTGGCCTGACTGGGGGAGCCCTCCACCAGCTGGCGAGCGAGCTAGCTCGTTCGTGAGTCTCGGTGTGCAAGTGTATGTATTGCATTCGTACTTTGCTGTCCTGTCCTCGAGCACCTGGGCGGCACATTGTAGCAGCGCACCAGCACCACTATGACCAGCTATGACTACTACGGAGTAGCAGCAGTTGCAACGTTGGTTGGAGGGGATCCGTCCATTCGCTCGGGCGTGCGTCCTGAATGGGCGAATCCGGCTGCCTGGGAGCCTAGCGAAGGAGGGTCGCAATAGAGCGGGCTGGCCCGCGGTGAAGGAGAGCGGACTGGGCCATGCGCCGGCCAATTGCAAGCTGGAGATGGCGGAGAGATGCGAGGACCGATCGAAATGTCCCGCTGCAGCTGTTTCGTTTCAGAAGGAGATTCGATTGCTCTCCGGCGATGGAGCCGGGCGACGATGTTGCTTTGAGGGAGGTGATGTTATTTGCTTCTGCATCTCGTGGTCGAATGCAAATGTTCAGCTCCAGGCAGCCAGCACGCACTTTCGGTGGATATTTTAACAGCAACAACGCAAACAGCCAACCAACGTTGGCCCATCGCTCCGAGCTGCATTTTTATGTGTGATTCGAACCTCAACCTCAACCTCACTTCAACCTCAACCCTCCACCATCTGCATCGTCCCTCCTGTGAAAGAGGAAACCCCGCCCCTCGCTCGCGGCTGCCGACGTCGACGCAGAACCCGTCTGCGCATATATAAATATCGCAGCCCCGGGGAGCTCTCTCTCGTCCAGCAGCCTCGTCTCGGTTGCCCTCAGCGAGCTAGCCCTGGTTCCGGTTCGCCCTTTTTCTGGTTTGCTGAGCGCCATCGTCAAGGGTGTCGAAGAAGGGCCCTCCCTGCCGCCGCCGCCGTCTAACTGCAACTGCTGCTAGCTGCTGCATGCTAACTTGGGACTTCTTGTTTGGCCGTTGCTTATACTCAACTTACTTCTTACTAAGTAAGTAGTGGCTGCCAGTCCAACTGCGTCTGGCCGCATTGATCTTTCTGCTGTTTACGGGCGAGAGCCGTGCCGACTTGAGCGACGCCTGGCGGGGTCCGAGGGGGGAACTATTTTTTCGATCGAACACTGCATTCATCGATCAATCGATCCGTTCGTTGCAAAGACCCGGTGTGTTATTCTATTCCTCAGTCTTATCCTTTCCTGGCCGTTGTTCGTGTCCCCGTGCTCTGGGTCGCCTCGTCAAGGTTTCGCTCCACTAACGTGCGTCTGCTCCTGGTCGGATGCTTCGATCGCTTCTATAGTTAGATTCTCGTGGGCTCGCTCACGCACGCTTCTTCAGCCTGCCGTCCGGGTGGTGCGAATTGGAACTGCGGTACCCCGTTGCATAGTACATACATTGCATACATACCTCTTGCAACCCGCAGTTATCCAGTATCCAGCCGGCCCCGCTGTCTTTTTCCTGCGGGCGAACTCCTCCCATCGACCTCCCTTCCCGGAATCCTACTAGTTACCACGGTTTGCATGGTCTTTCTCGCTCTCTTCTCGCGCGCTCTCTCGTTTTGACCGTTATATTGCATTCCCTCCTTTGTTCCTTCCCTTTCGTTTCTCTCTTTCTTTCTCTCCGCTGTCGACGGTCCGACATTCGAGCTCTAGCTAGGTTGGGTTCCGGAGTAGCGACGCTTCATTCCTACCGGTCCGTTTGGAAGGAGAGGAGGAGGAGGGGCAGGGTAGTGAAGTGACTACTTCTTCTCTGGCTAGCCGACTCGGCCATTGCATTCGCTGCTGTCCCACCTTTTTTTCCCGCTCTGCTGTCCCCTCCCGCTTTTCTCGACGTCGATACATATCGTCCCGCCAATCCCAGGTACATTCCATTCCACTGCATACAGAGCCCCGTTGGCACGTACGCACGTCCATCCGAGCGTCGGCCAAGTGGGGGCGATCCTCTCCGTTCTGTCCGTCCGTCTGTATCCGACCCTCCTCGAGAAACTGCTCCTTGTTCTTATCGACAAGGATATTTTTTTTCTGAAAGTGCTTTGCCGGTGAAAATTGTTCAGACTTGGATCCTTTGCATTGCTATATTGGTCAAAGCCTGCTCTCCTACCGACGCCACAAATTACGATCCGGCTACTCTCTCAATCTTTGGTATATAAATTTCTCGCTATCTGCAGCCACAGCTTTATAAAGCTTGACCTCTATCTGAGCTGCCAGGAACTTTCTCTGGGCAAGCGAGAGATCGGGGCCCCACCTTCAAGCTGTTGACTGTTCTAGATGCTTCCTCTGCTCGACCTCTCCACTCTATCTCCTCTACAGGAACGATCCTCGTCTTTCGCTTCGTAACTCCTTCCATCTTGATCCGGAAGCTGCCAGGATACAAGCTACAATCTCTTCTTCTTCCTCTTCTTCCTCTTCGCAGAACTCTAGCCACTACCACCAGGCTTCTAACTCACCGCTCGTTTCAATCCCATCGACCTGCATTATCCTCCATGATGGCGTCGACACCTCGCACGGGCACCTGCTCGCCCAGCGGCTCCGAGCCATCCTCGCCGCCTCCAATCGCCGGACCAAGACTGCCGTCGTTCAACCGCCGAATTTCCACCGAAGTCATATCGATCAACGCTGGCGACATAAACTTTGAGCTGTCGGAAGCGCCACTACATCCTTACGAAGATCCCAAATTCACAACTACACCATCGTCACAAACCGGCAAGGCTATACTTTACGCTGCAGAGAAGCTGCGGTCGAGCAGTATCCCCGTGGCCTTCCCGACGGAGACCGTCTACGGGCTCGGGGCGGACGCGACACGAGACGAGCCGGTGAAAAACATATTCGCCGCAAAAGGTCGCCCAACCGACAACCCGCTGATCGTACATGTGGCCTCGCTCAAGCAAGTACGCGAACTTCTGAAGCCCGCGGACGCCCCGGAAGATGCGTCGTACGAGATACCAGCGATCTACAAACCTTTGATCGACAAGTTCTGGCCGGGGCCTTTAACGATCTTATTACCACTACCTGAAAAGTCCAGGCTGTCGCCGTTCGTATACGCCACGCAAGTCACTGTTGGCGTCCGCATGCCGGCTCACCCCGTCGCCCTCGCGCTCACATTGATGTCCAACGTGCCAATTGCCGCACCGTCCGCCAACAAGAGCGGTCTCCCGTCACCGACGACGGCCAAACATGTGGCCGAAGACTTATACAAGCGAGTGGAACTCATTCTCGACGGCGGAGCTTGCATTGTTGGAGTGGAGAGCACGGTCGTGGATGGACTGTCCGATCCGCCGGCGATTCTACGCCCTGGAGGCGTGAGTCTGGAGCAGATACGTGCGTGTCCTGGCTGGGAGAACGTGATTGTGCACAAGGAGGACAGCAGCGGTGCCAGCGGCGTGGCCCCCCGGGCACCGGGGATGAAGTACAAGCACTACTCGCCGTCATGCGGTGTCAGACTGTACTTGCCGGACACCGACCAACCGACCATTCAAGATCTGAAGGCGACGGCATTCGGCAGCGCGGTCAAAGTTGTCCGGATGGGGGTGTTGCGGACGCGGCAGTGGCGAGAGTTGACGGAGACGGAGCGGAAAGACCTGCTGGACCTCAACGTCGAAGTTATCGAAGAGAGCTTGGGGACCACGGGCGAGGAGATATCGAGGAAGCTGTTCGGGGCGCTGCGGAAGATGGACGACGAGGGAGTTGTGTTGGTGCATATCGAGGGGATAGCGGAAGACATGGAGGGGCTGGCGGTGATGAATAGGCTGAGGAAGGCGGCGAGTGTGGTAATACGCCAGCGGGCCTACTAGACGAGGCATTGCATCGATTCGATGGATGGATGAATGACTTGTTTAGCTAGGGCCTGGGTTGGGCTGGGTTTTGTTTATCATTCATTACGAACTAACTACATTCCTGCGTGCATGGGCATGGCGTTTACAGCTGTCGTTTTCCCTTTTCTTCATCCGGCGGTACGAGACCAGCCTGCGTGGTTCGTTCGTAAGTTACCCCTTGAATTCTTACTATTCGAATTCTTAGTCTTACTATTCATTATCATCATTATCATTACTTGGTTTAGTTTTTAGGTACTTATATACCTACGTATCGTCGGGACATACACTCATGTACAAAAGAGCTGGCGGGAACTTTTTTCATTCTTATTCTTCTTGTTGTTTTGGTATGTTGATAGTTATAGATGGGTAGGGAATTTTGCGGTTCGGGATGCTTTTTATATTCTTGTTACTGTCTGTCTGTTTGTTTGGTTCCGGGCCAGAGAATTGAGGTAGCATGTATTGTATCATTGGGTTTTATCTTTCTATTCTTGCGGTCCAATTGTACTTGGTTGGATCTTGGTTCCTTTCTTTCGTGTGTTACGGTACTATCCTGTGGATAACGATGTGACCCTCGCCGCTAGTGCGCACAATTATTCTTACTATTGATACTATTAGTACTATTGTTTAATGTGGATGCAGCTGTGTGCATGGCGTGGTTTAATTATATGGGCGGGAGTGTGGTATCTATTGGAAAGATATATTGGAAGGCTATATGGTGATTGCAACTTTTGTATACTGTGGCTATAAACCTTCCCGCAGCTTTGTTGCGAGCATTTTGCTTCCGATGCTCCATGCATTGTACCTGCCGATATATGTTAGCCGAAAGACAACAGCAGCGTAAAGATATATATATGGATGAGCCAGCAAAGGATACGTACAGCCCCTGTTCGCTGAAGTCCAGCTTTTGCGGATTCAGCTCATGCGCCGGCGGCTTGCTAACCCTCGCCGCAACAGCAGCAGGATCAGTCTCGAGCACGATGCCGTCGTCGACAATTTCGTCGACTGCCAGAGAAACCATGTCGTAATTCTCGATGATGGTGCGTTTATCCGTGGCGTTTTTGAGCAGGATCGAGAGGGCGTCGCGGAGGGCGAGGACGACGTTGTATAGCAGGATTTCGTTCTCGGCGAGGGAGCCGATTACGTAGAGGGTTATGTCTGATTCGGGCTTGTAGACGACGATGCGGTTGTCGTAGAGGATGATGTCGTTTGATTGCTTTGCTGTTTTTGCGAAGAGGCCTTTTTCGAAGTCCTATGTACGCGTTAGCATGGCCTTACTACTGTAGTATTGATCATATTGAAGACGTATCAGGAGAGGAGTGGGAGAGTACCTGCTGCTCTTTGAGGGTTGGGTAGGGGTTGGAGCCTGGCTCGCCGGGCGCGGTGGGGTGAGGGGCGGCGTAGTACTTTGCGAGGACGCGCGCCCCGTCCTGGTCGAGGATCAGGATGGCATTGACGGTGAAGAGGGACAGGTTGCCCGGCATTGCTGCGATCTGGCGTGTGTCGGGGAGGATGGCGATGCGATGTTGAAGAAGGAGGTGAAGTTGAAGTTGGAGATCTGATTGGACTGCGTGCCTGGATTGTGGACAGCTCGCCATAGTACTAGCAACAGCTCCAGCGACGTTCGACGCCAAGCCTGCGCCAAGCCGTCTGTCTTGGGCGATCAGAACACGCGCAACGCAAAAAAGTTCGATGGACTTTTTTTTATATATTTTGTTCTGCAGCCGCGGTTCTTCAATGCAACTTCGAATTCGATCAATCTTCCACCTTGACGACTCCGAATGACGGCGCTACCCTTCGCCGCCACCCGGCTCGCCCGCTCGGCGCTCGCTGGCGCCAACGGCCCGGCGCTGCGGCCGCTGTGTCTCCATTGCCGGGCGCCGCAGCAGTATCTTCGAGGCGGCTTGACGGCTATCGCATCTGGTCCGAGACGATACTTGAATATACATTGGGGCAACAAGGAGAATGTTCCCAATGTCAAGGTGCGCAAGACGAAGCGCCAGCAGCTTATCGAAGCGGGCAGGAAGGGGGACGGGATAGCGGCGCCCAAGATGACGCACGAGGAGCTGCGACAGATGTATGCATCTGAGGTATGCTATACACTTCGTTCTGATATCGATATACCAATCTTTGGAGAATTCGTTGCTGATATGTGATTCGGTAGCTGTTCGTGTTTCGTACCGATGTCGCTGCTGGCAATGTGGCCTTGGCGATGCAGGCCCTCGACAACCTCATCGAACTCGAGATCCTGCAGCCCCAGGATACATGCGACCTCGCGCAGGCGTTGCATCAGGCGTATCGCGCCAAGAGGCTCGAGAAGCCGACGGTTAAAAACTACATCAAGACCATCGTCGACTGCCTACGGACCGGTCAATTGCCCACGCACTACCTCGCGCAAGTACACGTGCTCTCAACCCTCAAGGAGATGGAGGAATGGCGACTGGGCAATGAGTACTGGGCGTGGTTGAAAATGCAGGGCACCCAATATTTAGACGCCCGTGTATTCGGCGCCGTGATCGAATATCTGGTCTACCAGGGCGCACCGCTCAAGGACCTCGAAGAACTGCATCAGCTCGCGCTGGAAAAGTACTCGAAGATCGAGGATGGCGGTGGCGGGCTGCACCATCGCGCGACGAGGCTTATGCTGCTGCAGGGTATCTTGACAGCGAGGGTCATCCATCACGACTGGAAGGGCGCATACGAGCTGCTGGACATCTGCACTCGTCTGCATCCTACGCAGGTACCGTCGAGGATATACGAGCTGTTTCTGCTCAATCGGCCCCCTGAAGAAGGATATCTAGTGTTCATGATGGCGTGCCGTGCTGGGACAAAGCTGTCGACTAGGACGGTGACATTTCTGAGCACGAATTACTGGAAGCATACGAATGATGCGAAGGGCACTATACGGATATTCTTGGCGCATATCGCCATCGGCGGTCACATAGAGTCGCAGATTCTCAACAAGATTATCTTTTGTTTACTGGGGAGGTTACCGGAGGCCCCGAAGCCACCGGAGCCGCTGGAGTCGCTGTCCGCTAGCTCTCCGGCATCCCCAGGACTGTCGGTGGAGGAGGAGCGGGTGGAGGCGGAGAAATGGCAGGAGTGGGACCGCAAGATGACTGAATACCAGGAGGCTGTTAATCCGATGTTCGACACCATCCGTCGCGCTATCGAGCTGTTCAGACTCATGGGCGTGGAGCCCGGCGTTATCACGTACAATACCATCATATCGCAAGCGTCCCGCCGTCACCTGCGCAATATCGTCGTCGCGTCGATGGCGGAGATAAATTCGCTGCCAGTCCCGGAGGACCAGTCTACCACGGAAGCCACGCTTCGCGTCGCCCTGACTGCGTTTGGCGATCTACGAGATAAGGAGGGCTTGAAGAAGACCTGGGAAAGGCTGACGGACTTCCGGAGAACGTACCTGCGCGACGTATACAAGTTCAAGGATGGGCGGACGTGGGCTGGTCGACGACCCGGATGGAGCGATAAAGGCCGAGACCACGATTTGATCTCCTGGAAGTCGCTGATCAGAGCGGGTTTCAACGCCGGCATCAAGCCGTACGTTCTCGAGCAGCTGCAGCGGTACGAGAACGAGTTCGATGTGAACTTGGCGAGGGAGCTTCGGCAGGAGATTGCCAGTTGCGAGGGACGGATAAGGAAGAGTTTTAGACTACAGCAGGCGGCGGCGGCGGAAGGCGATGCGAAGGCGACTGTTGAACCGCCGCGGCAGCATAACAAGTTCATCCCGAGAGCGGATTTCGCGGGGTTGAAGGTCGAGGTTGAGGAGTACAATCGGCTGTTCGAGCTCATGGAGAAGGTGTTCAAGAGTCCTGTTATGTACGACTTTTCCAGCCTGGATCTCGTGGACCTCAAAGCGCTGGGGCTACCCGAGATGACAGCGCAGGACGTGGAGGATCTGAAGCCCGTTTACGAGCATTTCCAGACGAATATGCCGCGGAACCCGTACCTGACGGCCACTCACGACCCGAAAACGGACCTGGCAGGACTCATGTTGACGGAGAAGCAGCTGAAGCAACAGCAGGAAGAAGAGTCACAGAAGAAGGATGGGACGGATGGTCAGTTGGCGGAGGGACAATGGGGGGAGAGCCGCAGCATAACCGGATATACCGTCAACCAACTGCGGTTCGAAAACTGGCTGACGATCAACCGGCTGCTGTTCCTGGCGGATAAGATTCAAATTACAAGGAAGTGGAAGCCGACGTATCTGGGTGTGAAGGATGTTACGAATGGGGCTGTCAGGCGGGAGGCGCATGCGAGGTCGTTGATTGAGCGGATGGAGGGGCTGCAGGGGGCTGAATTGGAGAGCGCGATGCTTGTGGCGAGGCTGGAGCTTGTGGGTAACCCGGAAGTCGATACTAAAGAGGTCGATACGAAGGAGGTCGATACGAAGGTGGTTGATGCGAAGGAGGTTGATACGAAAGAGGTTGATACGAAGGAGGGGAGTGATGAAGCTGCCGCTACCGCTGGGTCGGAGGTGCAGACTGCATCAGCTTAGGATGCTGGTGTGGACGCGCCGCCGGCTATAGTGGCAGAGGAGGTTCTCGCGACGTCAGGCTCTAAGTCAGCGGAGCCGGATTTCAATGGTGATGTTCTGCCGTTTGCACAGGGTGGTAGGACATATATGTGCAAGTTTGTGGTGCTGAAGGATACGGCCGAACAAAAGCTTGAAGCTACGGAGCCTACGGAAGCGACGGCTACAATCACTGAAGCGGAAATCACTAGTGTGAACGTCGAGGTGGAAGCCGAAGCGAAGGTTGAGATCACGCAACCTGTAGAGGTACCAGCTGTTGAGATCATCGAAGAAGCTGTTGAGAAGCCGGTGAAGCGGAAGCGCGGCAGACCAAGGAAGACGGTCGCCTGATTGTCACACGGCCGTTATTATCATACCGGACGTTGATGTTGCACGAGTCTTGTAGTATCCTGTACATTCTAGTACTTGCTTGAGGATAGTTTCATAGAATAGCTGTACGATAGAGCATGGCAATGCATCTTGGGGCGTCTTTTTATGGTGTGCACTGACTTGATCTCGTTGCACTGACTGCTATTTTGGTGTTGGCGGTTGTGTCATTACTGCGCTTTGGACGCCGCCAGAAAGCGGTCTTTCATTTCTAAGCTCTGGTTGACTGACTAACTCGCGACCTCTTCTCATCCTCTCAACTACCTGCATCTCCGCATCGGAAATACAGACGATAACCACGACACGCTTCCTTCCATAGTCTTGCCGAACGCTGCATAGCTCCATCGTAGCTCCATCTTTCCAAAATGTTAATCAAGTAGGATACACCCACGATGACAGACGGATGGACAGACGGACAAGTTGGGAGCAACGCTGACGAGCATTGTGACGCAGAGTTCGAACCCTCACCGGCAAGGAAATCGAGCTCGACATCGAGCCTGACTATAAAGTACGCCGATATCCCACCTCCGCCGCCTATACGTGGATGCCGTCTGCGGATGGCGTTTTCTCGCCGTCACCGTCGGTGGTAATGGCTGTGGAAGATGCGGGCGGTCTTCAACCCCGCCCCCGCCCCCACTATGCTTGCCGCACGGACGCAGATATCCACAACGGCGCACGGGCGTGGTATCTTTGGGATTTGCGCTAATGAGGTTCATGTGTAGGTTTCTAAGATTAAGGAACGCGTTGAGGAGAAGGAGGGGATTCCTCCGGCACAGCAGCGGTTGATCTTCGGTGGCAAGCAAATGTATATTCTGCCCATATTCCTTTCAGTAACTGTTTTTATATTATGGGATATGCGGATTGAGGGTGCTAATATTTGATGGTTTAGGGCCGACGAGAAGGCTGCCTCGGAATATAACCTTGAAGGCGGGGCGACACTGCATCTGGTCCTCGCACTAAGAGGAGGACGGTGAACCATCCGGCGATAATACAGCGACGGAAGAAGTTTTGTGATGAATGGAGTGAAGGATCTATTTCGGCAGTTGGCGGTGGGTGAGGACATAGGCTGGAACGGAAATATGAAGTTTTTGAATGCATGGATGTGCTTGGGGAAGCATCCTATTTTCACTCTCTCGTTTTAGACTGTCTGCTTGGCTTTATCTGCGCAAAAGCGCCGTCGTCATGTTTGTTGATAAATTAGCCGTCTACGTCTGCCGAATTTTTAGATGATGACCACCTTATACGTCTTGAACTGAAGATGGCGTGTCGTATTGCCTCTATCTTATGTACACATGGAGGAACCCTGGCTGCTATATATTTATGTGAAGTCATCCCATGAATTTGCACACTGGCAGCAGATACTTTTCTAGATCCCAGTATTTCCGCCGCACGCCCTTCCACTCGCCCTTGCCGTCCATCCCGCCACGGTCCACAGGTACTTCTGTCCATTCGGTGTCCAAACCAGCTTCTAGCAGATCGATCTCTACGACTTTGCGGTAGACGTCGTACGCGATCTGCCGGTCCGCGCCTAGCCCATTGAAGAAGCCGAAGCGCCCGTCTGCGTCGAGCAGCGTGATGACGTGTTCGGTGAAGAAAAGCTTGAGCTGAGAGTAGTCCTCGGCGAAGGTGTCAAAGTATATTGCGTCGAAGACGAGGCCTTGTTCTGCTAGCTTCGGTAGGACGTCCTGCCAGCGTCCTGCGTGGATTGTGACGCCGGGACGCGAGGCTAGTGGCGATGCGTGCAGCTTTTCGAGGACTTGTGGATGCGCTTCGACGATGTGGTGGGTGGATGGCGGGGGCGTGTGGGATTGGATGAGGGAGTCGATTATGCCGAGGCCGTAGCCGATGTTGAGGACGCGGGCTGGCGTCGCGGCCGGGAGGAGGAGCGAAGCTGTTCGCGACATGATTTCGGATTCCCAGGACATCATGACGCCGTTCCTGTGACAGTCAGATCAATGGTATATTAAATAGATGTTTGGGTGGGGATGTGGCCATACTTGTCTTCATCTAGGATCCGGTCATCGTCGATTTCGAGCTCGGATGCTAGATATTCCTCGCTGGTGACTGGTATCGCCTCCTCGCCCGCCTTATCCAGTGCGGTCTTCTCTTCATCGCCCTCCTGCGGCTCTACCACACCACCATCGACTGCTTCTTCCACATCGCCAATTTCTTCCTCTTCCTCATCATCATCGTCGTCTAGCGCGACGTATCCTTCCAGCCGGCCGAAGAGTAGCTCGGCGCGTACACCCGCATCTACCATGACCTCGTATAGCGGTGTCAAGCTTAGTCGATAGGCAATGCACCCGGGCGTCTCATTGTTTGCATCCAGCGCATTCCAGATCGCGCCGTTTTGCAAAAGTAACTCTAGCGTCTTGGTCGCCTTTGCGATTGGCGGTAACGCTAGCTCGGCGGATGCCGCGCCAGCGGCGCTACCTGTGTCTCCATTCGCATGGCCGTTGGTGCCGTTGGTGCCGTTGGTGCCGTTGGTGGGCTCAGTCGACAGGCCTTCGCATGCGAGGATTGCGACGTGTAGTGGGGTACGTAGCGTCGCGGGGTCTTGGACGTTTGGTGTCTGCGATTTCAGGAGGGAGCGGAGGGTGATGAGATTGTGGTCGCTGGCGGCTAGGAGGAGGAGCTGTGCAGTTTCGGAGATGGTGACGGGGAGGGGGGTGTCTTCTTCTTGTGCGGGGCCCGCCGAGGGGTTGGTATTGGGAGGCGGGGCGGTGGCCATCTCGGCTCGATTTTGATAGTGAAATTTCGGTTGAAGCTGCGAAGTTGGCGCAGGACTGCGTTGTGAATCGTCCTGATGGCAACGCAGAGGTGAAGAATTCGACTTTGGCAAACGGAATTGAGGTCATACGATTTTAAGAATGCAACAAAAGGTTGCGTTGGGTCATTTCAGATTGTCTGGTCTGATTCCCCACAGCCTACGAGCAGATGTCATGCCGTGCTGAGTTAAAGTCTGACGGCTACAGGAAGAGAACTAACGGGTAGAGCCACTACTACTAAGCATGCATGCGTGACGCTAGAATGAACGATGATACTAGTGTACGTTTATGCGCATGAGCGACCGCCTGGTACGATCGATTTTGTTTTTTTTGTTGGGATCAGAGATAACACTTGTACATACGTATGCAATCATACCATTTATAAATTTACTACATAGCAGCCAGGCTATTTAGTGTCTAAGATTCGCCGTTCTTACAGACATCCCATCATGAGCTCTCTTATCTACCTCGCCTGACCGGCCGTTTTGAACGATCCGATCTAGCCTTAAGCGACGACTGGGTCCATGTGGTCTTCGGAGTCGGGGATGTTGTGGCCGGAGACGCAAATAATGGCTGAGTACTCGTTTCCATCTTATCCTGGTCTTGCGTGGAGCCAAACCGCAACGAGGTCTTATCCTTCTCTTCCGTCGGTCGATTGAAGTTAAAGGTCCCTTCTTGATTCGACGCAAAGCTATTAAAGCTGAACTCAGGAGGCTCTAGCGCGCCATCGACGGCGTCAGCCTCGACTTTCTCCCACGGGAAAAACCTGCGAAGAGGCTATAGATATAGGAAAGTCACATTAGCCATAACTCTCGAAGATATTTCATAGCTATACTTTCAGATCAAGGATAGGTTTTCTTCTTACCTTGCCCTCGTATTCTGTCAGATGAACAAGGTCCTGACAATCCTCGAGATTGCCAAACAAGACCTTCGCAGCTTCAACATATATCTCCGCAAGATGCGATGATACTTTGCCTTCCTCTTGCCAATAGCTGCGAGTTGGGTCGTGTAAACTCGTAACCTTTTCGACGAGTTTGGCCACATCTACCTTTTTGACACCGACCATCTCTTCTATGCGGTCAAAGACCGTCTTCATGAACTCTCTTGATGTTCTGTCCATCAGAGACGAATATGTAGAGACGAGGCCTCTTGAATATTGGCCGAAGAGAAACGAGAATATCCGATGCTCGACTCTCATCGAGGGATCCCCCTTAGCAATTTGAGCCCTTCGCGGTTGTAAATGTCGGTCAGACTGTTGATCGTCCTGCAGAAAGCTTGATATATCATTCTCTGCTTGTTCGGGCGGTTCAAAGTGACTTGAAATAAACTCAATTGCCCAGCCAATGCGTTCGAGATTTGGGGGCCCCTCAGCGCTCTTCCAAGGGCCAAACTCGTCAAAGAGAAGGTCCATCGCCCGGTATTTATCCCACAACTCGCGCCGATGGAGTGTGCATTTTAGTTGCGCGCTACAGATGTCTCGCATTTGAACCAGGATTTCCCGCCCTTCCTTTCTCCTTCCCAGGCTCCAGAGAACCGTCGATTCCAGATAAAAATGCGGGAATGCGTGCGAGCGCGCCACTGTCATAGCTTGGCTTTTGTCGAAGATTTCTGGCTGTGCTGTCGCCAGATGCATCCGAGCCTTTCGAAACGCTGTTGCGGCTTCTTCCATTTTACTCGATCGCATTGACTGGTGTGCGTAGACAATCAACCAATACACCATATCATTCTTTTGAAGAAAGTCTGCCCCCGCTCCAGATTGCCCCGGCTCTTCACCCTCGGATCGAGGAAACATTGACATCAGTCCAGTCTGATTTGATAGTGGCGTTTCAGCAGCATCGGCACCAAAGTCCACGCCGTCTAGCTCCAGTGGCAGAATCGGCTTGAAATCTTCTTGAATATTCAATTCCAGTCCACGCTCTAAGGCCCAAGCCGAATATTCGGGGAGGGTTGGGAAGCCTTTTACTAGTTCACGCCCAGAGACGTGCATCTTTCGACAGATCTTCTCAAGGCCTTTGACGAAACCGGCATCATGCGCACCGCCTATCTTTGAAGATACCCCGGGGCTAAAGTGCTTGTTTAGATTGTCATGCATTCGTCTATATTGAGCGTCAAGGTAATCAAGCTTGTTAACCGCATTTGCCGTGTTGAACCCCATGATATAATATTTGGCTCTGAGGAGCTCGACCATCATCGGATAGTCGTCAAATTTCAGCTCAGACGCTGAAGCGATTACTTCGTTGTAGAGATCATTCGCCTCACCGGCCAAGATCGTCGTAATAGAGGGCGTGCTCAAATACCGTTTTAGTCGCAGCAATGCTACCAGAGCCGCAGTGACCGGCCCTATCCACACGTCAGGGGTGGACCCGGAGTCCGGGTCTATAAAGGAATACTTGTCTGGTTTGGGGTCCTGCTCAAGTGCTTCAAGCCATTGGGATTTCGATTGATTCCAATTTTCCAAGAACAGCGGAGCTAAAGTTTCGACAAAGGTGTCTGTTGATTGCGTGGACCTCGAGTCGACGGAGGCGCAAAGATAAATGATTGCATGCAGGAACAACATCCAAGGGAAGTTTCGAAGCCACTCGGTACTGGAGTCCATGCGAGTAAACAGCGGCTTGTGCAGCACGACTATGCAATTTGCGAGATCTGTCGACAGAACATGACGCGGCGAGTCTCTCGGTATGCTTCTGAGCGACTCTGCAGACCAAAGGGCGAGAAGATCGCCGATTTCCCAATATTTACTCATAAGGCGATACTGCACCTGGAAAACATTGGCAATCTCGTGCATCATCTCTGGTCCGTACTGCATCAGAGCAATGGTAAGGACGGAAGTTCTGAGTAAAGGGTGAACTTGATAATAGCCTTCCACGGACTTCCATATCAACCCCTCAGATCCGAGTCGACTTATTATCATATGGAATTCATCCCGGCAAAGGCGATAAACATCAACATATTTTCGCATGATGTACAATTCTTGTAGCTGAGGAACCATATCGGCGGCGACGGTAGCGATAGTCGGGTCCAACTCCAGCGGTTTTAGCAAGTCGGGTAGCAGCGGAGATAAAAGGAAGGCCTTGATTAGATTTCTGGGATCCTCCCTGATGCGAAGCATCGAGCATCCTACGCAGAGGAAGAGGAAGCCTGCGATTTCGGATTCCCCTGCAAACTCCTTGAAGAGAGCCACGATTCGCTCGACGAATGGATGACCGAGGAACCGAATATATGTAGCACTATTGCTCTCGGGGAATCCTGTGGTGAAAATTCTGTAGAGCATGCCTGAAAGGTTTGAGGTGTCGCTGACACTTGTCTCCAGGTGACCGAAAAGCAGCTTCATCGCAGCCGGATTATAGTCGAGTATCCATGAACAGATATCGAGATGCCACTTATGGTCTGTGGTCTGAGTAGGACCTCGTGCCTCCTCTGGTAGAATATTCCAAAGTAATTCTTTTGCTATTGATGTCGACAGTGGCAGTAGGTGTACCGGCAAGGCGCCTTATTTGAATTGAAATCAATCAGCACACGTCTCTCTTGAGATATCTGGCGCATAGTATATAGATCTCCGCAGGTACTCACCTATGGTACAGCCGTTCCTAATGTCGGTGACCAATGCGACATAGAAGTATTCCTGACCATGCAAAATATCATATAATGCTTTTTTGCTATCCGCGGTCAGAGCCACAAGTGCGCCTGAGATATCGTCCAGGACCAACAATCCACGGCGCCTAGGTGATACCAATGTATCCGTGTTAGGCGGGCTATCAGACTGGTGTGAATTCTTAGACTTCAGTTGAATCTGGCGTCGAATTTCATCAATAAAGCTATTGCTAGGGGTAGCTGGGTCGGATGCCTCATCGTCCAACCCGTCTTGCTCATCCCGCAATTCATCCTCATCGGGCAAGTCTTCCTCGCCGAGTCGGACAATCTCATCTACCAGTCCGGTGGATTCCCACCAGGAACCTGCGAATTGTAGGAAAGAGGTCCTACCACTGCCGGGTACTCCCACAAGCTCTACCACATGGCTCTCAGCTGCCAGGGCATTCTCAACGCGGAGGAGATCTAAGTCTCGTCCTATAATGTGAGAGTCTTCGCTTCCCAGAGTGGAAGGGAAGGTTGCCGCCTTCGCGAGTCCGGGTGTTTCTGAAACCGGAAACAAGTTTGGCCACAGGGACGTTTCCAATTCGTCTGCTCGTTGATATAAAACTGGTAAAATAGCGTCTGGCAATGAGACTGTGGATCCTAGTATTCCCTGTCGCTTGCTGTCTCGGCTTAATGCTCTTCGTGTCTTGTGTACTGCGAGAGCTACTGCTCCGCGGTTCTGCAAGATCTGCTCATATAGTAGAGGCACAAGCGTCGAAGCTGAGGACACCAAAAGCTTGAATGACATGCCGATAGCGAACTTGACACCATTCTGCACTAGGACTGCGGCGAGATTTGATTCCAAATCCGACGCTGACTTGGCTGATTCGCAAGCGTTCAATATGACGAGTGATACTTTCCGCTCGGAAAGAAGTTGAGCGAGTTCTACTGCATCTCTTCTTTTCAATTCTGTGGGATCTTCCTGGGAGACCAGTTTGATGAATGCCCTATATTCCGAACACCAAGTTTTAGCTACCTGAACAATCGCGGAGACGGTGTAATAGGCGGTCACTAACCTCTTTTTCGTCACCTTTCCATGAACATCGAAATGGACCAGGTGGTAGTAGCCTGGAGGCTTGGAGTTGAGTGTATATTGCAGCGCCTCCCATGTCCCAGGCCTGACAAAGTCCATCTGGATATGCCGCGATTTGATCAATGATGAGAGCGCATTATGAACCGTCCTGGCAATGATGCAATATTCGATATCGGCATTCGGGATGCTAGCACTTCGCGCAGTGCAGAACAGAATGCGCAATGTAGAGGCCTCCCCAGCAATTTTGGCCTCAGGTAGGTTCGGCACGACTGACATATCATAGTCACCATCCGCGTTCGGTTGGTCGGCCAAAGGTGCGCCATCATTCGAACCATCGATGTCGACGTCCATCTGGTCAGCTTCACCAACGATATCAATTGCCATCTTATCAGCACTGGCAGTATTTTCGCCAGTCATTTCCGACTGTGCATTTAACGGGTATATGGATCGGACCACATTTATGTCGAGATCCGATTGTAGTTCCAGCGCCTCCCAGTGCAATGCATGGATGCTATTATCGCCGTTTTCGCCAGCGACAAGGAGGCATATTGGCGTGCCTTGCAATATATCCCCTGGGCGCTGCAAACCAGAATCACCAAGAACCACATCTTCAAGCTGACGACGGATCTGATTGTATAGAGTCTTTCCATACTCTCTGATTCTCTTATTAATTCCATGCGCCTTTTTCAACCAGTAGGGCTGTTCCACGGCGTGGTCCTCAAGAAGCCAACGAAGGTCTTCCTCGGCGTTTGCGGTGTCGGCAAAGGGATCGCGGATGACTCCAAAATTCGATTTCTGGCCCTGATATTCGAGTTGATAGCGCCATTTGTTCGAATATGGATCGTCCGAACCTGTGTCGGGTTTATACCAGCTTGGCCATGAATCTTTGGCTAGTTTGCTTGCGACGAGTTTGACTGTGTAGTGTGGTTGGTGTTGTGTGGTATCCGGAATTAGTGTTGACATTTGTAGCGACGCCGAACTAGACATCATCCGGCGGATTGCGGGGTTCGCATCGACGTCCCGTATACGTCTTGAGGTCAGCTATATCTATCGGGTAAGTGCAAACCTCTTGACTATAATGGACCCTGATTCTATACTCGATATAGTCAAAGATTTGTTCAGGAACTGAAAAACGTTAATCCAGCCTTGAACCCAATGTGATTATCTATTGGAAGATCCTGGTAGCTGGTAGTACTAGAGTGTATGCGGCTGAGTCGCGACGTTGTGGACCCAGTTTTACAAGACCCGGGTTGCCCTGTGCATACAGCTTGCGGCGCTTTCTTATCTCTATGATCCTTATCATAAAGAATGCCCCATCATGGCAACCCGTAGGTCTATCAACTGAATGCATGTATCAAAGTGGTCTCGTAAACCAGACCGCACGGCAGTATCAAAGTGTATAGACCTCGAATCAGCTTTGATCAATTGACACAGCCGCCGCGGCTAAATCGCACGGACGCAGCGAGGCACTTTGCAAGGAATTTTAGAGTCATGGCCCTGATATCTTGGTTCTTTTAGAATCGACCTGAATCACATATACAAATTGCGCTACTTCTATCAACAAAATAACACATCGAAAACATAAAATACTAATACAGAATATCCGCTTCATGGGTAGCATCTCCCTCTCCAGCTTCGTCATCGCTATCGTCACTGCTATCAGAAAAGACCATCTTCTCTGTAGGAAACGACGCCATCCCCTGGTATAACGGCACCCGCCCGATACGAAACCTCGCCTTCGACTCCTGCACCCTCTGGATCTTAGGCCTCAAGGCAATCTTGATATACTGCCCTGCGAAAACTCTCTCGCCTTCCAAGCTCGACTGGAGCGCGCTTTTGACGGACTGAGCCTTGGAAACCTCGATCCCCACGTCTCCCGCAAATGGAATACCTGTAGCAGCGGTTATGATCCCCTCGGTGCTGAAGCCCGCTGAATTTTCCTTCCCCGCCTTATACTCCGTTCTTATATCTGGGTTGTTCGCGGACTTGAACCCGACGAGCATGTATCCGATCGGACCATACTTGCGAAGAAGTTCAGTGAGTTCTTCGCCATGTGAATCCTTGAGCGCCTCGAACGCTGCGGGTTTCTGCTGGATCGAGATGGTTTTGATGTCGTCGCTCTTGAGCTCGTATGTGTTTGACTTTGCCCAGTCTTTACCGAGTGAGAAAAGAGTCACCAGGGTAGTTGCGGCGGATGTCTCGCGGAGTGCTTTGGTTTTGATGACATTTACGGTGTCCCGGTTGACGTTGAGACGGTAGTCGTCGATGAATGGTAGAGGGGACTTGCTTGCGAGGGCGGGGGCGTAATTGTCGAGGGGACGACAGGGGTCTATTACGATTGTGCCGAGGAGGCGGGAGAAGTCTGCTGCATCGTAGGATTCTGCAAAGACGACAAATGAGGGGCCGCTCATCGTGATTGTTGAAGCCTAGCTTGGCCTGTTGACGTAGGTTATATAATGTGATAGGTCAAGTCCTGTAAAAATTCGAAAGATACGGTACCGCGGTGTTATCGATGTGGTAGTGCTTGCGCTTGCATTTGAATCTTTTAAAGCTCAGTGACGTCCGGATAATATATATATACCGTGGTGCTGGTCGCAAAATGTTGCACAACAGCCAAGGAACTATCGATATATCACGAGGTTGACCTTCAGTTGCACTGCCGGTGTATACGTGTGTTCTCATGATTCTTTTGCTTTGTCAGTCGTGTTGGAGCAGAATTTAATGCCGCGTCCTTGGATGTGCACAGCCTCTGTGGCGCTACGAGGCTGGCGGATTTTCGACGATCATGTTAATTTACCATCATGCCGAGCAGATAGGCGTTTCGACGATTATGATATTTACTTATCTGAGTCACGAGTGCCCTTCTTCACAAAAGCAGAATAGTTGACTTAGACTGAGTCTGTAGTGGAACGGCCCGACGGAACCCCGGTCGGAAAAATTGTCGTCTGTAGTTGTAATTCAGCCTTCTGATTCATATGCATATAACTCACGAAGCTGGCTTAGCTTCGCCTCGAATCGATCAGAAACGTCTTATTAGTGGATTCCTACTAGAGAGCCAAATGTGTATTAAAGCTTGGAGCTGAAAGTTTGAATACGGGTTAATGTTCTACAGACGAAATAGTCGGGCCTGGGCGCCATGGGCACGATGTCGCCATGGCCATGCTGCATATGCCCATGTGCATGCTGGACCGTCTGATAGCACATTCTTGTATCACAGTTATTCACCGATGTATTGCTAGACCGTCAAATGTGATCCGATACTCTCCGACGGTCTGGTTGGAGAGCACGCACAACATTATGCTTTCCCACAGCACGCTCGTGGTTTCCACGCTCTCTGCGCAGCTGCCACTTCCACGACCGGGCACCGATGGTTACACAGACAGCAGAAAAAAAAACACCTGCTGCAACATTGGCCTCACACCAAAAGCTGCTAATAGCCCGACTTCATGGCGCTCGGATATCGAATGTGATCAAGAGGAAGGCTTTTCACGTTCCACGACATATATAACCAGCTCAGGCCAAGCAGAGGGATCTCAACAAAAATAGCAAGAGCTGGATATCAGCTATTCTCTAGCTTTTCGCCGAGCTTTTCTTCGCATTCCTATATCAATGCAGGCCAGAATGCGCAATCGAATTTGTACTGTACAAATAGTCGATTTCCTGCCAATTGCAGGTCAACGAAGCCGACGACGCACAGCTCGTCAACGGCAGAAAGCGAGAACCAAGCCGCCTGCATGTTTTTAACTACCGAAGGAAAAGCTTTTCAGCCAGTCGACGATGGGATATCCACGCGAGCTGTGCTTGGCAAGTAAGCGGAAGTACTTCCGCCCGGGGATCGCTGCAGGGTCGTTCCTGTACATACAGGTACCTTGAAGAAGGAGGAGGATGGCGAGATCCAAGTACCTTTTCTCAAGATGCTTATATACTGCCGGCCAATTGGGGTCAATCTGACTCTCGTAGCGAGGGGCGAGAGAGGCGAGAATATCCGGTCAGAGACTCGTGGGGACCGCATCCGGGACATCGTATTGCGTCTGGCGAGGCTCGAGGGCCTACCGGCTTTCGTTAGTTCGCAAATCCAGCGGGGCCTGGACTGGGTGGTGTAGGGCTGAACATGTTCATAGCTGAAAGCGTGGAGGCGGGCAGAGGTACCCTTTGCTAGGGATACGCTGCACTGCATCTGGGAGAACCCATGCAGCATGCAGTGACCGCCGCGCCGGAAATAACAATTAGTCTGGATGGTATTTTGGGCACAAACACGCATTTTCGACTGCACGTGTACGGTGTGCACAAGGTAGGTATGCGGATTGCTATATGTACGCCACAGCAAACCATCTTTGACTTTGCAGATACAACAGCGCATTTGCGCGGTCGTGATTGCGAAATGTCAAGTATCCATCGGCGATTGGGGCAGCTGGGTGCTGGTGTCAAGTCGATTCGGGCATCTAATTCATCTTGATTGTGGTGGATTGGAATCGTCAACGGGTTCGAGGTCCTTCACACCGCTTCGACCTCGCTGTTTTCGGGTCCGAGCACTCAGCCCTTCCGTTGGATCATGCACCTTCTATTGGCCGTGATTGTATCCTTCCTTGGCGTTTCCTTCAGTCACACCTTGGCGCTTATTAGACGCATGCTAAAGGCTGTTGAGGACCGGGAACAGGTTCTTGGGAGAATGGTGATTGTCGTTTTTTTTGTGAAGGGTGGATGGGATGGGATGTTGAGATGTAGAGCTACCTTTGCAGCTGGTGTGGCAAGTTGATTTACAAGGCTAACGTTGATAAGAGTAGCTACATACGTAGGAAGACTGCGAAGAAGACAAGGCTAACGCGGCATACGTGGAATTGTAGAATTCGTCGGATGGCAGATCATCGAAACTTCCTGTTGTGCTTCGCTTTGGTGTTTTGGATTTTTGGATTTCGTCACGGTGGGAATAAATTACTGAAGCAAACTGTTGACCATGGTCGGATGCAGCGGACAGCTCGGATGGAAGTGGATAGATGGAGCAATTCCGAAGGAGAATGCTCCGTGACTGGCACATGAGCGAGCCCAATATGCAGAAACACCTATAGTGCACGCACAGGCATCTGATATCATCATTGGCCATGCACAAAGTCAACATCGAGGCACAGGTTTGGTTGGAAGCTGTTATGGCGCCAAGCTGGGAACGGCTGAAACAAAACTGATCAGCCCAGAACTTGAGCTCGGGAACTCTGAGAGAGATATCCCCTCTGCGCATGTGCATCACTTCCTGGAGGGATGCTAGCAGGGAAAATCACGGTAACGGTTTAACGTTATCCTTGTTGCTAGACGGGTTTTCGCAATGGGGATAATTCGCTCGGTGTGGCTTATGTGATGGGCCGTTTCAAGGATCGAGACGCAACAAGTCTACGGCATCTTCCTTGTGCTGATGACATGTGAAGGCGTAGACGTGCGTTTTCGTTTTCGTCGACGTTCCGGACCCTGCTTCATTGATGTTCGAAGAGCAGGCTGGAACGATATTGTTTTGGCGCAACGTAAATCTTAAATCCGGCGCACGTTTCATTCATGTGAGATAGTGACAAAACCCTAGATATGCTACTTCTGGTTGGGTTCGCAATCTGATGGGCGGACTGCGCAGTAACGGGCAGCTGCACGGGATCCCTCGAAGCTTTCTTTTGGGATGATGGCTTAAGCTTGAGCATGCAGAGATATCTGATCCATACCGCCAAGAAGATGACCAATGCGTGGGCGTGCCTTGTATCGATATTTCTATTGGGGGCACCCTTTTTTGGAGTCGAACGTGGCGGTAAGCTCGAAATTAAAAGAGAAGGAAAGAAGAAAGAACGGAAGGAAGGAACCTTAAAAAATTGCTGCAGTACTGTGGATACACCAGTGCAACTATAGCCCGAGCTTGATAGTTGATAGGGGTGTGGGTATGATGACAAGTTTCAGACTTCCAAGAGCTGCTAATGGACAACCTGCATAACTAGAATGTGATTGACGAAATTGTGGATTGAGATTAATATCGAGGTACATGTACCTCGATCCATGAAGGTACATGCAAGTATAAAGAGGAGGGTTGGGGCATGTGTCCATGCTCGGGCAGGCACTTTTTCCGAATATACTCTTAGACGTGGACACCCGCAAAGCTTCGTAGTGGATTCGGGATTTGACGGTTCTGGTTTGGGAAACCGACGTTTCTTTGATCGGCTGGCCTGGTGCACAAGTGCTGCTCAGTACTCACTGCAACTATCTGAAGCTAGCATTATAAATACACACACCTCGAATCCTATCGATCCACCCTCTACTATTACTTTCCCCCCCACGGATATATTATACTGGCTCATATTGCCGCGACTTGTCTTCAGCGTCATTCCGCAAACAAAAGAATCCTGTCACTGGTCGAGAGCAGGTTAGTTTCAGCCTTGCAACTGGATGCGTGAACATACGCATTTAAAACCAGTCAGGGTCCTCTTCGCTAACAGTTCCTTGCTTGCAGCCCGTTCATCGCCGGTTTCCCAAAATAACAGCAGCGGACCGGCAACACAAACGTCAACGTCACGTTCCCGATCCTGGAAGAGACATAAGTCTATCGTATCATACTTTAAAACATAAGATATCACGCGACGGCCTATTGCGGTTATTCTTATAACTACGATTCAAACTATATCATATCCTATCGGGAACCTATCTTTTATATATATTCTTTCATCGCGATCAGAACTTGTGCGACGCGCAAGCACACACATCCAACCGACAATGACATCCTCGGACATATCGCCTACTTCCAGCTTTAGTAGATCCATCAAATTCGCCTTCCGCAGCCGCCGTCGTTCCACGGGCAGTAAAAGTGCGAGCTCCGCTGGCTCCCCACCCACCGGTTCGGCGCTGCCGTCTGCTGCTGCTGCCATTGCATCGCCAAAGAGTACACCCACCGGCTCGCCGACGATGACTTCGGCCACCCTCAGCAAGTCCCCAGCGTCGCTGGCCCTCGCCTCCAAGAAGTATCCTCACGTCCACATCAAGGAGATGATCTACGAGGCCTGCTCGAGGATACCGAAGCATTCTTACGAAGAGAGCGTGACCGACTGCACTTGTGGAAAGCGGGCCGTTGGTCGGTACCGAGAGATGTGTGGGCTCAAGGATGACGAATGCCCCGGTTGCAAATTCGGGTTTGACGAGCCGCAGGAGGAAAGCGACGACGAGTATTACTATTAGTCGACATGTGTGCGTGGATGCGTACGAGATACATCGGTCGGGCGACGATACCAGGTTTTGGTTAACGGGCTACGAGGTTTATGATTCACGGCGTCCTATTTTTTTTTCTCATGCCATTTTTTCTTGATATAAACATCCTTTGCATTCATTTTGCGACTTCGTCTTTGCTTTTAATCGTCTCTGAACTTTAGCAGTTTGAGAATATTATTTTGAGGGTTTCATTTAGAAGGCTGGGGATAACTGGGTGGGTTCAGCGACTGCATGTACACTGCACTGGTTTTTTCTTTGAATCTTTTGAATTCCGTTTCACATAGTATATCCGCCTGCGTGTCGTATCTTGTCTTTCCAGGGTTTTTGATTCCTTTGCACATTGGCTACCAGAGTTATTTTAGATTGGATGGGGTTTTACCAGATTGCGTATTGAAAAAAGCGACCAGGTGGACGGCAGGGTACACGATGCGTTATTACCACGACATGAAGGACTCGAGAAACTGAAAAAGTTTTCCCAAGATGCAAATGAATAAGTATTATGATGATACCTTGTGGCTAAGAGGTACCAATTCATACATATGTGCGTACTTGCAACTAAAATTGCTGGTTCGTAGGCAAGCCAGGATGCGGATCCGCTGAATTCCGCTGGTGATTGTCTGGTGGACAGGCTAGAGCCGGCAGATACTTATGTAAGTAAGTAACTAGGTCGATGGCCGCGGGCGGGCTAGCGCTATCGATGAGGTGGATAAACGTCGATTGTTGGCACCTGCATGCAGGCATGTGGTATGATAGGTGGAGCTGGAGGGCAAGCTACGTTTAACGTCGTTTGAAGGATGTTTCTGTGGCAGCAGCAATGTTAGCTGTCCCGCTTCAGTTTCTGACCTGTCAGTGCAGATGTCCGAGATGAGATAGTGGGTGGCTTTTTGGCTTTGGCTTTTACGTTAGCCGTCGTAGTTCTAGTAGCTCACGTAACTAGCGTGGCATGGAACGTCGTGATAAAATAGGCCGCGGTGGGAGGCTCTGCGATAGTTGCTAGTGGCACGCATTATGTCACTGGTGTTTGTTATGTCACTGTGGTGAATTGTGTTGCCGACGGGGCAGTGCGTTGCGAGCGAGAGGTGTTTGTCCGCGGGGAATTGCCGCTTCGGTCGCGCGCCGGGCAATCGTCATGCCACCAAAGCAGCAGCAGGCGGCCGCCAGCCAAACCAGCCAAACAGCAAACGGCGCTCGATCAGAGTTGCAGCCAGCCCAGCCCAGCCCAATTGCAAGTGCAGGCCAATCAAACCGGAGTCCCAACCCATCATCATTTCATCCCTCTCCAACCACCACGACATCACGACCTGCTCTTTCGGTGTTTCCTCGATCTGGCGTCTGCACTCGGGCCCCAATCCGATCGCGACAGCTATCACACGGTCGCCGTATCCTTGCTTTACCGCTGCGTCACTTTTCTCTTCAACCTGCGCCCCTTCCGATCCTCCAATCGACGTGTCAGCAGTGTCCAGTTGGTGGCGGTGACACCGGACGGCGGGTCCATCTTTCACGCCGAAACTCGAGCCCTTCGAGCCACCCCAGAGGCTACACAATTTCGTTTGCGAGTAGCTGGAATCTGGACGAGTCTGTCTCTGGACGCGATACACCCTTCTTAGCAGAAACCCGCAGCTCGATCGAGTTTTGTACCAGGAATGCTCGTGCAGCCACCCAATCGCGACCAGATCTGGCCGTAGAAACCAAGACCAACAGTTCACACTCTCCATACACCCCACGACCGCCTGCCCGCGAGGCTCAAAGGCTCCAAAAACATGTCGTCGAATACGCGATCCAAGAAGACCGAAAGAACCACCCGTACATCCGAGAGGAATCGGAAATCACTCCCCTCCAGTGGAGCCGAGAAACCATCCTCACGAACCTCAGGTCGAAAAAAGGAGCAAAGTCCTGAGAAACCGGTCTTGTCCGAGTCGAGAGATGAGTCCGGTATCGATCTGGTCGAGTCTCTGATGGGAGACGAGGGCGCGAATACACCTGTAGATGCTGAGGTGCTAGGCCAGAAGCTCTTTGAGCAGCTCAGCAAGGCTATGAAGAAACCTCACACCCCTGCACCCGAACCAGAAGATACCTCAGCGGGCGAGCCGACACCAAAACTGAAGCTTGAGGACGACTCCGGACAGTCAGAAGCGGGTCTGCCCACGCCAAAGCCAGCCGACGACAAAATCAGAGCCGAAGACCTGGAAGCGGCTAGGGATTTGGTCCACTTCTTCGAGGCTCCGCGATATCTATCTGAGAAACTGGAAGGTATGCGATCTGGACGCGCGGGTATTTAATGGCGCTTGATCATGGACTTTGCTGATTTACTGCTAGGCGATGGATCTGATTCACCGATTGGCGAAGCAGGTGAGGCGGCTACCAAACGCTTTTCTTCTTCTTGAGCTACGAGTTAACAGGCCACTGACGTCTTATAGCGATTACTGCTGAGGATACGAGTACATCAGTGACGAAAGTCACAGGCAGTGTGTCGGCGACTGACTCGACACCAACCGCTGAATCTCGCGCAAACGAACGTACGGTCACGGAACCCACGCTCAGTTCAACCATGCGACCTAACGAGGCAGCAGTCACGGCACACGGCTCCCACGATTCGAGGCCGAAAAACGGTACAAGAAGCGTATCTGCTTTAAAACCAGAAGCACGAAGTCCAAAGCTATCACCACCCGTTCTAATCGCAGATGACGGTCCAGAGAATGAGAATTCCTCTGTTGACCACCTCTCGACACCCAAGAACGCAGAGACTGCTACAACAATCGGCATTGCCAATATTCAAAAGCAGACGGCAGCTCAACCAAACGGTCTAGCTCCAAACGTTGACGTCTCACTGCCATTAGACGAAATTGTCTCGAGAGCGAGTGGAATGGATGATATGCTACCCCGCGTCACGTCACCCATGGCTGTTGACTCTATCGCGGGCACAGCCTTCCCTCAAGCGGATACGTCTGGCAGCTTCCTTGATATAGGTAGCAAGTCAGGTACTGATCTGTTCGGGTCCGATAACCCTTTACCATTATTATCTGGCGGAATCAACCCCTTGGATATATCTTTGAATGTGGAGGAGGAGGAGGATGTTACAATGACGGACGTTTCGAGACCAAATCATTCAGCTTCGAAGAAAACACCGAAACCAACTGAAGACGAGGACGCAGCTGTGGATTGTTGCGCAGAATGCAGGAGGGCTGTTCCACAGGTCCGAACGGGCCCACGATCGCATATTGTGCAAACATTATGGATACAATGCGATGGATGCAAGAAATGGTATCATAATGTCTGCATCAACGCCACGGAGAAAGAACTCAATGACCTAGACAAGTATCACTGCGAGAAGTGTGTTCCGCGGCTAGGTCCCTCTACATGTAAGTTGCACGGGTATCCCAGAGAGAACGCTCTTCGCTAACCTACATCAGATCGCCGCAAATCGTCTCGCGCGCACACCGTAATCGACTACGTATCTCTGAATGAAGGGTCACGTGCTCCCTTCAAAGCCTCGGGCGACTCAGCGCAACATCCGTTCGTTGAGCCTATCAGTCATATGCAATTCGCGCCGGACGATTTCCCGAGAATGATACCCGAACTGCTTGATGTCGACTTTTTCGAACAGGGCCAGGGCTTCATACAACCTATCGTTATACCAGCTTCTTGCAACCCCAGGCCGCATTCACTAAGAGAAATCCATCTACTCACGAATGGGATGCGCGAGGATGGAACGATTGATGTTGAGAAGGTATCGAAAGTCGAAAAATTCCCAGCCCTCATCAAGAAGGACAAGAAGGATGCGACACCGAAAACCCGTAGCGCGATTCGTGTTGCGACATCGGATCAAGTCTCTGTTGCTCGTCGGCCAGTTGACGATGCCGATGCTTTGGGCATGGTTATGCCTGCGGATCTCACGGTTCGGCGGGTCGCGGAGCTCATCGGGTTTGACGAGAAGGTCGAGGTGCTGGATGTCCTGTCGCAATCGCAGGATAAGAAGACATGGACCTTTGTCGACTGGGTGGAGTACTTTGAGAACCCACACAAGGATCGGGTGAAGAATGTGATCAGTCAAGAATTTTCTTACACGCGGTTATCCGAAGCGGTGCGAAGACCGGCGGTTGTCGAGGCGCTTGACTTGGCGGAGCAGGTTTGGCCTGACGATATGCGCAGCACGTTTCCAAAGATTCAGCTGTATTGCCTTATGGGAGTAGCTGGATCCTACACGGACTTCCACATTGACTTTGGTGGATCCTCGGTCTTTTATCACGTCATTTCAGGGAAGAAAACATTCTTCTTTGTCCCGCCGACAAAGCAGAACTTGGCGAAGTACGAAGCCTGGAGCATGATGCCGGACCAGAACTCGATATGGTACCCGAGCTTGTTGACGAACGGCAACGACAACGGGGAGAAGATGGTTCGAAGAGTCGATCTGCAGGCTGGTGATACGATGATGATTCCCTCCGGTTGGATACACGCGGTGCTCACGCCTGAAGACGCCCTGGTGATTGGTGGCAATTTTTTGACGAGACTTGCGATCGACCGACAGATCAGGATAGCAGAAATAGAAAAGAACACCAATGTACCGGCGAAATTCCGGCATCCTCAGTTCCAGAAAGTGATGTGGTTTACAGCCTTGGATTATCTCCAGAAGGATCCGCTACCGGACGAGTTGTTTGACGACGACGACTGGGAACTTCTAATAGCAACGGAGGAGGTCCAAATGCAGCGGACATATGTTGCTTATTCTCAATACGAGCTTGATGGACTACCTGTCCTGGCGGACTACCTGCTGCGGACAGCGCTGATAGTTATGAACTACATCACCGAAGGCATAACGCAAGAGAAGCGGAAACGTGTGCAGAATAGCATTCCAAAACACGTGCAGGATCCGCTGAGTACTGTGCAGCTCTTCGGTCGGTGGATGGCGTGGAAGCGCGGGGATGTGGTAGTACCATACTGGGCTCGGAGAAGCTGGAACCCTGGTGAGGGCTTTGCAGGGCTCAGCAACTCTGAGAAGAAGTCGGCGGGGCAGAAGGGACGGAAGGCGAGGTCTGATTCCTCCGATGTCGGGAAGGGCGGATCGCCGAGGGAAGGGCTACGCAAGACCAAACCCTCTGCGAAGCTACGGGAGAGCGCACCGGGATCGCCGTCAATTGTGGTCACGCCTAGTAGGCAGGTCTCATTTTCGTCGGATCCTAAGGCTGCTGCGGACAAGATCAAGAACTTTGCAAAGAAGAATGGAAAGCGAGCCATGTCGCCTACTTCTGTCGGTGCAGCTACGCCTACATCTGCGAAAACCCGAAAGATATCCGCCGGATCGGCTCAGACAACGCCTGTGGCTTCGCATAAACGGCAAGATTCCGACACGCCTGGACCTGCGCGGCCGCGGTCAGGGTCAAATGCAAGGAGAGCGTCGAATTCGCAAAGCGGGTCGACTAAGCCGGCGGCAACATTGTTCACACCGGACGGCAAGCCGCTGTCTCAGGCGGTGATCAATAAAGGTTTGGCGGATAACCATCGGCTCGCGGAGACGATACGCAACAAATATGCGTATAGCTCTAGCCCCAAGAACAGCATCCTTGGGCCGAAGCGGACCGCTTGCGACGAGTGCCGACGTCAGAAGGTATTGGCCATTCTCTCCCCATGTGCGTTTGTGTGTTTTTGGAATCGTGCTGATTGTTGGTGATTTAGATCGCATGTAAACACAAGGACGAAGTTGCTTTAGCGGAGGCGGAGATCATGAAGGAGCTTACAAAGCCGACAAAGGCCGGGGTTGTTTTTGACGCATCACCAAAGCCCGCGACGGCAGCTACGACGTCGACAGCGGCTGCTGGGGCGGTGGCAGCACCGGCAACGCCGACGGCACAAATGTCGCCGGAGAGTCAACCCGCGACAGCGCCAGGTTCGACAAGCAAGGATTCGACACGGGGCGTCAACTACCAAATCTCGAAGAACGGGCGACCGGTTGCTTGTGAGGCCTGCAAAAGATCACGGGTATGCTCATAGAAATATGTGTATGCGAGAGGGTGTGAATGATGCTAACTGGTTATCTGATAGCGGCGATGCATGCATAATGGGCAGGAGAGCTTCCCGCCGGCTAGAAGGCGCTCAAACAAAGACAAGGCGACGCCGGAAACGGACGGTGCTAACGACTCTCGAGGTCGTCGGAAGAAGCACACGACGAGCGGCGGCATGGGCGCCGACGATTCTATGGGTGAATACGAGTCGGAGCCGGGACTGAGCGATGAGCTTTCGACGCTCAGTTCACTGGACTCTGCGGCATTGCAAGACGAAGATTCCACACCCCTGGACCAGAATATCTTGGATACAGCTGCTGGAAGCGGCAGCGGTGTGGAAAAGGCCTTTCTGGGCGGCGTGGCGAGCGGCAGCGGGAAGAAGTCGAACTACCTAGGGATGGATTTTGAGAGTTCGACGGCCGGGTTCGGCAACTACGCACGGGAGAGTGGGCTTCGCGCAGGGGTTCCCGGCGCTGGAGACGCGGGGGAGAAAGGTGGAGACGGCATTGCAGCGGACGATTCGCGGGCCGGTGCTAAGAGACGGCTTCCGGAAGAGTTTGCGGCATTCAGAGGTGCGGCGGACGATGCTGACGATGCTGACGCGAGTGTATTTGCGGCGACGGCGGCTACGGCGGCAGCGGCGGGGGCAGCGGGTAGCAGCGCGAGTAGCGGGGAGAGTCAAGCGAAGAGGGCTAGGGTTGAGACGTCGCTGTTTTCGCCGCCGGAGGAAGGGGTGCTGGGTGAGTACTTTGAGGACGGGGATGGGAAGAAGAAAGATGAAGGGGCAGACGGGGACGGGGATGGTGGCGGAGATAAGAGCTGGGAGAGCAATGATCTACCGACAATGTTTAACCCGCCGGGTGCATGATCGGCCGGTCTTTTCCTCGCTTTATTTTCCTTATCTTCTGGGACGATTCTCTGGGGGTTTTCGGCCGGGTCTCTCATACGTATTACTATTGCTACTTTTCAATTTCTTTTTCTCTATGGGAATGGGGCTTGTTGCTTTTCACGTTGATTTGATTTTGTTGACTTTCTAGGTGCAACGGCTGCCGTTTTTCTCGCTGGTATTCCGATTTTTCTTGTGTCTTTTTTTTTTTTCTTCAGTGGATGATTTGTATTGCTTTCGGTCATCTACTAGTGTATTGTATTGTGTGCTGCATGCGTATATTTTTTGCAGGCTGGTTTTACGGTTTCTCTTTTACTTTCCTTGTGATATCCCATCTTGTTGGCTGGCTAGCAGCCGCCGTGTACTTTTACTCCAGAATCCACCTTATTCTCGATATTTCAGTAACTACTCCTAGGCTCAATTGATGCCTGCTATAACATGCGCAGGCATGCTTGGGCGGCGGCCTCGTCTCGATCTCGTCTGCAGTGTAATAATATTCTCGGAAGCAAGTCCAGAGTATCGACTTTGCAGGTATTGCGGAGACTAGAAATTATAGCTGATATCAACTGAAAATGTGTCAATTGACCAAGCTCTGCAGACCTGACTTACGAGATATATAGATGACCATGCAAGCTATAGCAGTATATATCTCGCGGACCTCAGTGCTGCAAGTCATGTTTTGGCTTCAAAGCTTCATCCAGGTCAGATGCTTGGCATTTCACGGTCAAGTGGAAATTCTATCGCGAAGATGTATCTGCATATATGTATACAAGCTTTCTTCTCCTTGCCTCAGAGCTAGAGTTCGGAGTCCATAACACGAACTCCAATCAACTAGTTCATTTTACCGAACGTGCGGCCGGGATGGCTCGCATACTTTTACTATTATTGCTTATCTTTGAGCGTTTCTGGATCCATTATATATGCTTTTGACTAGCCAATGTCGTTCTAGCATGCACTTTTTATCTCTGTACAGCTGCTGTTACTGCTCCTCCAGCTGTCCAGTCCATTGATATTCCTATAGCTCTGGCACCAGAACTTGTGTCGTAAACCAGACGCTGGACGCAAAGGCCAGAACTCCATATGTGCGGCAAATATATAATTAAGCAAGCAGTCAACAATACCTAATATATACTACTACGGACGCTACAAATTTTACGTCTGATGAACTGATACTCTCCAAGCGTTACGACCTTCGATGCGACAATCTTGAAAGCTGGTATGTGGAACGATGGACGCCTAGGCGTGCTATAATAGCTTTATGGTCTTGCCAAATTACTTTGCTTGCGCCATTGAATCTGGTCAAGGTAGTAATATCTGATAATTTTTGTAAATCTTAGGATATTTTAGACCGGTGTACGAGGGGTCCTCCCGTTGTTGTTGGCAGGTATATAGTACGTTATATATGCGATATTTTCGCGGCGCAGATGCGTCCGAGTATCTTGAGCGATTATATTGTATAGATATACGAGACCGATTGATTGTAGGGGTATCTTACGTAGGCCTAGGTTTGAATGCATATGCAGCGAATATGAAAAGATAACGGGGGTCTTATCGTTCATATCACTCGTTACTACCCGCCCCCAACCGGCATGCCTGACCAATGTCGACTAGCAGTTTAGAGCAGCTTGGTGCCGTCGAGCAGCTTGATTTGGCAGCAGGCGCCCCTTTGGTGGCACACGTATACACGGCCGCGGGTTAGGATCGAGGCTAGGCAACGATTAGGGTCTATAGAAAAGGTGTTGTGAAGCATGTGAAGCATGCAGGTCCGCCCAGAATTTACAACTATGTTAGGTAGTAAGTTCACGAGATCTCGAGACAAGAAAATGCGGTTGTTTTATACGTAATTAAGCTTGTTTATGGGTATATACCTAGGTGGATATATACGTATATCGAAATATTGTTGTATATAGGTGAATTGCCCTAGGTCGTTGAATCTATAGATATCATCGTTGGAGAATATTCGAATGGGCACTCCGTTTGTAACTTAATTTTACATGTGTGTAACGTTGTCATGCTGCTTTCCTCTACAACTTAATTTTCCTAGTTTTAGAATGGAGTTTCTCCTATGGAAAAAAATTCTATCTTGCCTTGGGAAACCGAATATATGCGTACTTGTGTATCGCCGCTTAAATTTCCCTGGGTGTCGAGGTGATCGCCCAGGCCAGGCCGGAATGTCGGCTCACCCACTGACCTAATTAATATAGGTGCATATTCGGTAGACAGGCTGGGGTTGATACGAGCTAGCTCTGTGGCCTGACCAGCATATACATATACTGTATCTGATCTGATCGTATGCAAGGAAATCCTAAAATATATATGCATCGATATCGATGGAGATAAGCTATAAGGTGGAATGTCCCGAGGCTAGCGGTATGTAATAGCATGCACGGTGATAATCTGTTCAAGCGGGTTTAGCCACCAATCGTGGGCCCATGGGGATTTGAGATCGTGTGAGCTAGACTGGTGGCGGTGATGCGCATCGTACGTCAGCGTCCGCCAATCGTGACGACAGACTGTGCGGAAAACAAACCACGCCAACTTGGAACCAAGATGCTAAACATGCTAAACATGCTAAGCATGCTAGTTCAGAACATGCATATGCGCAGATATGTATCGCGGTTAGGAGAGGGAATGGATGTTTGTGATTATCCGGGCAGGTACAGCGAATATGCAGCCGTCGGTTGAGTGGACGCCACTGATTCTTGTCGTGCCGACAGCGGAGTAAATGTAGCCGACGACGTTAACTTTTAAACTTTTCTTTATGAATTGGTATACTCGCCGGTAGATGTACTGATAATTATCTCCGTTGTATGCCTGGATACGATCGAGTAGAGGAGTTTTGTATTTTCACTTCTCGCGTATTCGGTTACTCGGCAGAGTCTTCCTCCAAGTTTCTTAGCAATGGAATGACCATGAGAATTGAACTAGTTAAAGGAAAACCAGCTAGTAGGGATTAATAGCAGGCGGCGGCTGCCAAAAATACGGGCCCGTCAGATGCCTTGCAGCGGAGGCCAAACAGCGAATCGGCGGCTGCAGTTGGATGACGTATCCGGGAGGCCGGCCAATAAGACGGGCCAAGCAGGGAAGCGAGCAGGTTAACTGCTGGCTGGGCACGCCGCTTTGATGCCTCGCTTTGCTTCACGTCAAAACAGAACCCAGGCACGTCCTTTCATCCATCTCCATTCATTCATTCACTCGTTCTTCGTTCTTGTCTCTGGTTAGTACATAATAGAGTAGTTAGAGCTGGGATATAATGGTGCAGCTGCCTCTTTCTTTCGCCGCCCTGCCGAGCACCGTTTTATTGTAACGTCCATCGGTCTCCGTCGACGCTGGCTGCACATTCCAAACACTCTCCTTAATCTCCAACTGCACACCATCAACAATACTACTTATACACATACACATCCACCCATCCTCAACCTCAACCTCATCGATCGAGACACTCAGTCTTTGCCACCCGCGTGCAGGCATACGCCCCCTCCAAGCCAGATCCGAACTTCTACGGCGGCATCCCGTCCAAACAAATTTTTATACTACTCTGTCACTGGGCCGCCTTGCAGACGCACTTCCAAAGTCGGCTTCGCTTGCGACCTGCGACTACACACTTGCATGCATATGGCGTCTCTGGCCCGCCATCACGAGGTTGCGTCCACCTAACTCGATCTCGATTCTCTGCCTCCCTCGCCCCGGCTAGCTGGTCTGGCTGGCTGGCTAGTCCTCGGCCTCGAGCCTGTTTGCGCGGGAAACACCGAATCGAATCGAATCGACTCCAGTCAGTTCTAGAATCGGGCTAGGGAAAGAAAGGCACGCTGCTGGATTCCTGCTCTTTTTCTCTCTCTCGCCCTTATTATTCCTCTCATCCTCTCACTCCATCATCCCCTCTTTCTCTTCTCTCACTCTCACACTCTCTCGGTAAGTCGGATAGACAACGTGGCTTCCCTTTTTCGATACCCTGTCTCTGCGTGCCGGCTGCGTGTTCCGCCTGTTGCTCACGCTTCCGTGCCGTCTTATAGATAAACTTCCCTCTCCCTTCGAGGTCGCCCCTCCCACGCGACTCCCACCATGAACGACACCGCCAACGCCACAGCGACTGGCAACGCCACTATCAGCTTCAATCTCAACAATGACCCCTCCGCCGCCCAGGCCGCCAAGTTCATTGGCATCAGCGTCCAGGCGCTGCTGGCCACCATGTCCGGTGCCTTCGCCTTCTTCATCATCCAGACCGGTGCCTTCGTCGTTGTCCGCCGCCGGCTCGCTCGAATATACGAACCCAGAACGTACATGGTGCCCGAACGGAAAAAGACAACCGCCCCGCCGAAGGGCTTGTTCTCATGGTTGCCGGCCATGCTGACCACCCGTGATCCCGAGTACATTTCTAAGTCCGGCCTGGACGCCTTTTGCTTCCTCCGTTTCCTGCGGATGATGTTGAAGATCTGTATCCTGCAAGCGGTGCTCATCATGCCCATCATGTTGCCGCTGAACGCCACCGGCGGCATGGACAAGGACCCCAAGGTGCCCGTGCAGGGCCTCGACCGGCTGAGCTGGGGGAACATCGCTCCGAACAAGCAGGAGAGACGGACAGCGGCACTCTTGATGGCGATATACGCCATCGGTGTCGTCCTTTACGTTACATACGATGAGATGAGAGGCTTCGTGCGTCTGCGGCAGGCGTATCTCACCTCCCCGCAGCACCGGTTGCGAGCCAGCGCGACGACGGTACTGGTTACGAGTATCCCGAAGAAATGGATGACATACGACGAGATGATCAACCTGTACGATATCCTTCCCGGCGGCCTGAAGAACGTCTGGCTCAACAGAGACTATTCGGACCTGGTCGAGAAGATTGAGCAGCGCGAGTGGTTTGCCAAGAAGCTCGAGGAGGCCGAGACGAATCTGATCAAGAAGTGTATGAAGAGGCATCTCAAGCAAGTGCGCAAGGAGAAGGGTCGCAAAGCGGCTGCGCACGTCGAAGACGGCGTCGAGATGATGGAGGGTATCACTAAGGGTACGCCTGATGGTTATGGATTCCAGGGACACCGTCATTCGCATACGCCCCGACCGCCCAGCAATCCCTTCCAGTCGCCGACGCTCTCCCACCCGCCGATCGAGGAGAAACCCGAAGAGGAAGAAGACGACGAGCAGGAAGGCCGCGAGGTGACCGTTGAGGAAGAAAAGGCGGATGCCGCTGCCGCAGCTGACATGGCTAGAGGCGATTCAGCTGAGTCGGGCGATTCGTACCGGAAGGTCGCCGAGGAGGTTATGGACCCTCAGGACTTTCAGTACCAAGAAGACCCCCCGGAAGCGCTGTGGCGCAAGTACCTGCAGCCGAAGGACCGCGAGACGATGAGAGTACCCGTTGCGAAATGGATGCCATCTCTACCGCTGATTGGTCGCAAGGTAGATGTCATCTACTATTGTCGTCAGCAGCTTGCCATCTTGAACGAGGAGATTCCGAAGGACCAGAGCCGGCCGGAGAAGTTCCCGCTTATGAACAGCGCGTTCCTGCAGTTCCAGAGTCAGATCGCTGCGCACATGGCCTGCCAGGCTACGAATCACCACGTCCCGCTACGCATGTCCCCCAGGTACCTGGAGGTCGCGCCGACTGACGTCCTCTGGGAGAATCTGCACATGAAGTGGTGGGACCGGTATCTGAGATACGGGGCGTCTAACGCGGCTATCGCTGGGTTGATCCTGGCATGGTCCGTACCCATGGTTTTCGTCGCGTCGCTCTCCCAGATCTCGCATCTTGCGAGCTTGGTGCCTTGGTTGGCATTCATGTTGGAAGCGCCCAAGTGGGTGCTATCCATCATCCAAGGTCTTTTGCCGCCAATTCTGCTTTCAGTGTTGACAGCTGTTTTGCTGCCGTTGCTGCTGCAGACCCTGGCCAGATACTCGGGCTTGCCGACGAGGACGGCTGCGGATAAGACCGTGCAGAACTGGTACTTTGCCTTCTTGTTCATCACCGTCTTCTTCGTTGTCAGTGTTTCCTCGGCCCTGTTTGGCACGATCAAGGACTTCATTCGCGATCCCGTCTCGATTCCGACAAAGCTGGCAGCTACGCTTCCTCGTGCGTCCAACTTCTTCTTCTCCTATCTGCTCGTGCAGGCGCTCGGTATCAGCGGTGGTGCACTGCTCCAGGTCGCCCCGCTGCTGCTGTACTACGTCATCGGACCGATCTTCAACCACACGCCTCGCGCGAAATGGAGCCAGGCCAAGAATCTCAAGTTCGTGACCTGGGGTACCTTCTTCCCGCTCTACACAAACTTTGGCGTCATCTCCATCGTGTACTCCGTCATCGCGCCGCTCTCGCTCTTCTTCGCAGGCATGGTGTTCGGGCTGTTCTGGCTGGTGTATCGGTACAACTTGCTCTATGTGATGGACTACCAGGTCGACAGCGGCGGCCTGTATTTCCCCAAGGCGATCAACCATCTCTACATGGGGCTTTACATCATGGAGATATGCATGACGGGCCTCTTCCTGCTGGTCCGCAACGCGGAAGACGAGCTGTACTGCCTTCCGCATGCGATTATCATGCTGGTGATGTTCTTCATGACGATCGTCTTCCAGAGGGTCATGTATACGAACTTTGCCCCCCTGCTAGAGTACCTTCCCCTCACGCTGGAGGACGACGCGGACGCCTCAGACAAGGAGTTTGCGAGACGGTACGAGGAACGACGGGCGCTGCTGCAGCAGGACCCGACGGCGGCAAACCAGGCTGCGTTGGAGAAGATCGACGAGGCACATAACGCGCCGGATGACCTCGAACCCGAGCCGCAAACCTACCCGACGGAACGACTTGCCGCAGAAAGCAGCACGAAGCCGCTCAAGGACGAGTCGGTGGAGGAGCGGGCCCGGAAGAAAAACAAGAAGAAGAAGGAGGAGGGCCACCAAGACAGCGATTCCAGCGACTCCAGCGACTACAGCGACTCCGATAGCGACGAAGACGAGCTGAAATTCCAGCGTCCGGGAACCTCGCACTCAAAGGCATCCACCAAGGCGTCCAAGAAGGCCAAGCTCGGCGCCATCACCAACGCACTCGGCATCAACAAGATCGCAGCGATCGGAGGCATCTCCGCCAAAGCCCTGAAAAAGATCCCCGGCATCCAAATGGACCTCATCCACCGCCTCAACGACCTCCGACAGGAAGAAGACCGCCAGAACCCCGAAGAGTCCGAAACCGCCAAGAAGAGGCGCCGGCTCGAGATCGCGCGTCTCGTCCGCCAGATCCGCCAGGACGACTATTCCGACTACACGGACGTCAACGACCTCCGCCGCCACATCCTCGAGGCTGCCATGCCGCCTCCGCAACCGCACTACGACGACGAGGAGCAGCAGCGCAAGGAAGATAAAACGCGCAGACTGTTCGCGAACCTCGACGACGACCTCGGCGATTTAACGTACGAGCAACGCGAGGCGCTCATGGAGCAAGCTTACAAACACCCGTGTCTCGTCGCTCGACAGCCCGCTGTGTGGATTCCCACGGACGCGCTGGGTATCAGTAGTGACGAGATCAAGCATACGCCTCCGGAGGTGTGGATTTCCAATCAGAACGCGTATCTGAAGAACCGGACCAGGGTTGTGTTTGAGGGCAATCCGCCGGACTTTGGCCACCGCGACTTGATCGATTTGTAGGCTGGCTGGCCGTCATCGTCTTTCCTTTGTTTGTGTTTCTCCGTTCCGTGCTGCTTTTGTGATTCTGAGTTACAATCCAAAAAACTGCGTTTATTGTTTAGTATACGATACCCCTTCTCTTCGATGAGATGCCTCGATTAGTTGGTATTGTCTTTCTTCCCTGGGGATTGAGCAGACTGCATAGATGCATACATTGACAGCATTTTAGCGAGCATTTCCACGACGTCCTTTTTTCCCCCCTAACATTACCCAAAAAGATTTTTTTGACTACTTCAGTTGCATATATTGGTGTGTGGGTGCTGGTATATATTTAATTTGTTGTTTAATTTTCTTGATTATATTTATTGATTCACGGGAGATGATATGTAGAGAGATCAGATCTAGAGAGAGACAGACAGATTATATGCATACGGTGTGTATTTCTATTATAGCTAGGGCTGCGGCTGGACCGCCGGCCGGCATACACGTAACGTCATCATCTGTATCCATTCTTTGTATACGTATTATATTACATATATGATATACATATAGTATAGCACTGGGACTTGGGCGAATGCCATGGCCATGGGATGTGTATAGGGTGGACGGTATATGGATCCGGTGAGGGGAGGAGACGGGGCCTGTAGAGATGTGGATAGCGGGCGATGCGCTGTTCGGGACGTTTTTGCCCGTTTCGGTGGCGGGGTTCGAGAATGGTATTTCTTGGATGGGGTACTACATGGATATATTGGCACGTGCAGTGTATGTACTCGTGATTTTTGATGCATTGCTGTGCTGGTCGATTATGTAGATAGACTGCGGTTTGGTGGATAGTATCATAATATTTTTGTAGATGTTGGAGTGGATGATCAAGTCGCTGAGTTATGCGTATGCATATGCGAACAGTATGCGCTTGATTTTGAAGGACCTGGCTGCTCTCGAAAAGAAGCGCTTAAGCGCACAACAGGACTGAGCAACGTCTCTTCACATTTGGACTCTTGTTGATTGTCTACTTTGTAGACTTCACGATGCCGGAAGGTCTGTCTTGCGAGACGATATATTTGCGACTTGGATGTGATTTTTGATGATTTATGTAATTAACCTGAATGTCGTATATGGGATGGTCGCTGCCGTGCGGTCTGGTTTACGAGACCAGATGGTCGTCTCCTAAACTAGACTGCACAGTAGGACCTGAGCCACCTCTCCTGAGCTCACGTTTAGGCACCTGTTGATTGTCTACTTTGCAGACTTCACGACGCCGGAAGTTCTGGCTCGCGAGACTAATTGATGCATTTGCCAGTTGGCTTTAGGTTTGATTACTGTAGATCCAGACTAAAGCTCTTTATTCCATTACGTAGGCCCTAGAGCTCACAGGATATGTTCCAATTGGCAACCATATTATTTCGATTTGTTCAAATCATAAGCTCGACGGCGTTATCTCGTGGGGTCCGAGTAAAGTTATCTTAAGTATATGTTCAATATATATCTCAAGGGGCGGTCTTGATAGACAAAAGGGCTGTTCAATACTCTCCTGAACCGAATATCCGCATATATCCTGTCAGGTATACCCTATACACATATACTGTCTCGTGAACTAGACCGCTAGTTCTAGATCTAGGGCACAGCGAAGCGTACATTCCACTTGTGAATGCTTCTTTCGTTGCGCAGTCCTTCGATTATAGCTCGTAGGTCTACAATTGAATACTGCTTATCTTTCAAGGTTTCTTCGAGGTTATAATTGCAACAGATACAGATTTACAACAATTCTCGTTTCATATCAGATATGATCTCCGCTTACGCTGATCAAAGTCCGACTGGCTGGATGAGCTGAGCGATCAGTCATCTGCTAGGTCCAAATCCCAGTTTTCACGCAAATTCGAAAATTAGATCCCAAACTCGAATATTGAGGTCAATTTGTCACGACGGATCCTCGAATAATATATTCTCTTGATTCGATGTCTTGTTTATTGAGCCGTGGCCATTGGCAGTTTTGACGATTAATCGATTGCGTTTTCAAATTTCATGCATTTGCCCGTGTTGATTTACACATTCCAGAATTGATACGTGTATACGTATACCCAGCCCCGGAGCCGGGTGTCACGCTTCGCCGTTGGCAGTTTCGTTTACGAGATAAGGTGTCACACGCAGTACTGGGCGAAGTTGCTTAATACGTTGCTTTGCATTTGCTCTGATTCGGGTGTATATATATGGCTCGTTGATATGCAGACTTATCTGATATCATGGTATCAGCTTAACCAGAATGCAGTTTTACGATCAACTAACTTGCCAAGAAACGACCTTCTTATGGAGCGGACACTTGCGTGAGGTCTGGCCCTGTGAGGTCGAGAATCGGATGGCCCTACCAGCGAGCAGAATGTATATTCTCTACGCGGTAATATATTTTTGCTTGATCAACTGCATTATACAAATGATACCGCGATTGTTGCGGGCGTTGGGTAGCAGCTATTTATTCCATGGATCCGTTGTTTCCTGCACGAATCTCCTCTGTCATCATTTAATCCGGATTGGTCGTCTAAATTCCTTTTGTCATGCCACCGGAGTATCCAGACACCTCTGCGTAGATCCCGCCGGTACGCTCAGAAAAGACAAATAATTCCCCCGAGATATCAGGAGCTGGTGACAGGTAAAACACATTAAAGCCTCGCAGACTACCCGGTTGTAGTAACGACTTGCTTTATGCAACTGCAGACTTAACCTCTAGGCTACCATATCTGATTGATCATTGCTACATCGATCTAAAATGTCGCCCTCCATTGGGGCAATCTGGCAATTCTTCGGCATGTACAAATTTGAGCAGCTACCGACATACTTATCTTCCTTGGATGCAACACGCCTCTATCCAGAATAACGGCTTGCATGCATGCAGCGAAGTCCGGTCAGAGTTCGACATCCTTGATACGGCGTCCGACGACCGATCCGCCAGCCGTGGCGTCGATCTTCCATGGCTTTGCGTAACATAACCTGAAACCTGCAAGCACTGGTTATTACTGAGAACCCTACGGTGTTCCCTGTTTTTTCCTCGGAGACGATAGATTTTATCGATGGTAGTCGGTAGGGGAGACCTGTAAAAACCACCGTAGCGTGTCAATTCTTTTTGTTGTTTTTGCTCGGCTGTACTTTACGGACATTGAAGCGATTGACGGTCCGACGTCTCCACTCACGGATATATCACTCTTGGCCTCTGTTGAATCTGTCAGGTTAAAAGAGAGTTAATACATAGCAACGTAAGCTAGAGCTCACGTGTGGTATTTAGCTATAGTATCAATGAGGTTCGGTGAGAGGCTGGTTAACAAATAATATCGGCGGATAGCATGTCATCAGACCTTAATTTTAGTTACGGTCATGACTCTGCATGGCAGCAAGAGAGTGTCGGCCATCTGTTATTGCCCCGCTATACCCCGAATCTGACTAGTCTGTGGGGCATGCACTTGCCCTTCGCAGACGGATGTGCCGACCGATCTGTAGGGGCGATGATAAAGCCAGTATGCAGTCTTCTGCTGTTGATTAAACTTCTTTGCAGCCACAACGCCGCACTCGGGCCGTTTTAATCACATCAATAGAAATGCATACACTAGCAGGATGGCATCACACGGTGGCAACGTCCGACAAGACGCCCCCGGCTGACTGCACATCAATGCCACCCGTCTTGCCAATAATGTCTTGCTGACCGCCGAGCTGTCTGGAATCATGAGTTCGCAGGTCTAAAGAATTCAAATAGCTCCGTAGATTACGTCTGCAATGGTGTCAGAGGACTTTTGACGGCAAGCCTGCCGCAGCGGGAAGGGACCAACCCTTCACTACTGGATATGCCTGTTCTAGCGGGCTGCTGGCAAATAACGCGCGCCCTGACGGAACCTGCCATACCAAACTCTGCTACATAGCACATATCCGATAGGTGGCTGCATATTCCAGGCTCGGCACAGCACATGCTGCAGAGCTTTACAGGCGTAAGAGAGAGCTAGGTCAGAGAGGGGGACATTGCATACCCTCTGATCACTATTGATGTGTGTGGTCAAGTTGTCAGTATAGTGAGGACACTCTCATAAAGATCTTAAGACGGGCAGTGCAGTGGGATTGACAACGGTCGCTTTCGGTTGGTGCGGTATCGTGCAGCACGAGCATATAGCGCTATACAGCTGCTAGCTGTTTAAAAGGCCTTTTTTGCCCGCTCCTTGGTGTGTTCGACGTACGTCGCGATGGACTGTTTCGTGGATGCAGATTTAGATTTTCCGGGGACTTTAATCATAATACCGGCGAGGCATTCCGATTGATACAACAGCCAGCCAACAAGCCAACAAGCCAACCAACGAGACGGGTTACACAAAGGGCTATACAAGAGCAGGGGGATAGAGTCCACACAAAAACAACACAAGCCGAACGTACGGGGGCACAGTTGACACCTGACTCGGTCCGAGTTCGATGCATATCGCCATGTTGACCAGCTGGGACAGCATGCTTAAGATCAGCTCCTTAGCTTGGAGCGTAACGTCGCTGCTACTATTTCTACTCTTAACGCCTCAGTCGACCGCACAAGCCGCCACAGCCTTGGTTTCGATAGACGGCGACAGGGCCTATGCGACAGCCCTAGCATGCGTGCAATCCGCCCTCTGGGACGACGGTGGCGGCAATGGCCGTGGCGTGGATGCGGCTCCTGATGATGTCGGGGATAGTCTGGGATGTGGGGAACTGCCCGCCAATAGCTGCTATTGTTCGAGCGCGATGGCGGCGAATGCGACAGCGTATATCTCGAGCTATGTAGAGGGAAACTGCTCGCCGACGGCATCCGCGAACAACTACTTGTCGACGGCATTGAGTATATACGAGAGATACTGCAAGACAGCAGGTGTGGTAGCGCAGGCGGCGAGTACGAGTATATCTCCAGGTTCGTGATTCCAATGTGCCACCATTTGAAACATACATGCATGCACGTCCTGCAGAGCAATTCTGCGACCTCAGGCTCGGAGCTCGTGCATCTTTCAAATACTCGTGTGAGACATGGGAAGTATCATGTCTGATCGCTACTTGCTTGAAAAAAATTCCTGAAAAAATCTAAGCGGGACTCGAAGGTCTTGCGGAGCGGAAAAGCTGCTACACAATAGCATTGAGAGACTGTGTTGGGGTAATTTTGCTAACGAAGCGTCCGTCTTTCGGCGGGACTTGAACAGCCCAATCCACATCGAAGGCGCAGCCACCCGCGACGTCTGTAAGCGACTCAGATAGACCGTTCCGCGACTCCGGCTTATCCGACGGTCAGAAACTTGCATTGGGAGTAGGCATCGGCCTAGGGGCATTTGTGCTCCTGTTCCTTGCTACCATGTTCATTATGATCGTAAGGCGCCCGAGACGCGCCTCAATGTCTAGCGATCTTTTACCCGTTGACGAGGATCGCGACTCTAAGGACGTGGTGGAAATTCGGCATTGATTGACACATACTCGGAGACTATTTTGACTACTCGTAATAAGCGACACCTCTATTTATTCTAGGATGCCGATATTATCTCGATGTTTAATTTAGTTGTATGCTACCCTGGTGTATATAATCGAGGCAGCAGCGCTGATATGGTATATTGGACCATAGATCCAGGATACGTAGGGGTTATACGTTAGTGTGCAATACTTTTTTGAGATGTTGACATGTCGAGTTTAAGCCTTTAATTTGCATACATAATATCGATTATAT
Source organism: Orbilia brochopaga (assembly GCA_036872635.1). Lineage (NCBI taxonomy): Eukaryota > Fungi > Ascomycota > Orbiliomycetes > Orbiliales > Orbiliaceae > Orbilia > Orbilia brochopaga. The sequence goes on along the minus strand of JAVHNQ010000008.1, from coordinate 139,360 downwards.
CAGTAACAAATGTTCATTTGCGTTCAGTTTGTTCTAAAATCCGCGGCCAAGGCGGAGGGGTTCCTGTATATATTCATCAACTTTCTCGATCGGCGCAAACTAAATTGGTTTAGGGGTCTCAAATAATACTCCTCAGCTCGTTCATGGCTTCGACAATGTTGTGTCGGGATTTTGTTTTCGCTACAACATCAAGCTTCCATATCTCTGTGTTTGTATCTGGTAGGCATTGGCCTTATAGGGATCATAGATAGGTAAGTACATATGCCCTATCGTCGCCTCGGTCTTGAGGCGCGAGGCTGCACCAGGAGACTGGCTGATTACCGCCTGGATGTCAGCTAGATGGGCGTTGTATTTGTGTATAAGTACTCCTTTGGGAATTTCTGATTCAGGGGCATCAGCAGTCGGCGGACTCATATTCATATTGATCAATAGATTGCCAACCAGGAGTTTCTACATGGACTTATAGCCCGAAAGTAGCCCGTAGCAGTGGCGGATTGAAGGGGAGCGAGTGAGTGAGTGCTTGAGTGGTCAACAAAGATTGTTCCTGTTGTTGCTGATTGGTGCTTTGGCGACAATGACAGGGGTTCCAAAAGTGGGTTAGTGTCTTTGAACACCCCTCTTCTCCCTATCCTTCGCGTCTTCTGGCTCCAGAGAAAGCTGTCCTTGAACACTAACGCGACTAGCCAGATCCTGTTAGGTGAGGCTATCATAGTTGGTCTCCGAAAACAGAACTTTACTATTCAAAGCAAAGAGGGTCGAAAACGTGCAGGGCCTAAATCACTTTGAGGGCCATGCGGAATTTTCCGCGGTTTAGAAGGTTCCGTACTCGGTCCAGGTCTGCTTCATCAGAACGACAGGAAACAGTCGATGTACGATCTTCAGGAAATCCCCTGTTTATCCCAGCTGCCATAGATCTATAAATGGCTAACATATAGGCCAATCTAGGAAGCATTTGTGCCAACCCCCCAACGTGAACACAAGATAAAGCAAAAATCGAAAGCAGATAAAGCCAAACGCGCAGTATATCTACCACCAGCTATTGGTACCCAAGGTCTCTATCAGCTAAACGACCCAAATGTTGGGCTATCCAACGCTGCGAAACGATTCAACCATGATATTGTCGCAATACATGGTTTGAATGGTGACATCTACAGGACATGGACGAAATCAGGAAACTTCTGGTTACAAGACCAATTGCCAAAGGCAATTCCCGGGGCGCGAATATTTTCTTACGGCTATCCGTCAAAACTCCTATTCTCGAAATCAGTCGCTCAGATTGATGATTTCGCGAAACATTTGCTTCTCAGCCTACAAGAAATCGTGGATGCAAGTTTGACGATCCCGACTGACTATTGGCAGTGGACGCTAATACCCGAGCCTTAGGAAAACAGAGATATACTATTTATATGCCACAGCCTTGGAGGCATTGTTTTCAAGCAGGCCATGAGCATCGCGTACGACGAGACGCCAAACATCTGGCTCCAATGCAAAGGCGTAATATTCTTAGGTACACCTCATCGTGGGAGTGCAGCAGCTGAAATTGCGAAAACATTTGCAAAGACCGTGAATAAGCCATCAGCATACTTAGGTCTCGGAATGTTCGCGGGCGAAATTAGGGCAGATTTGCTGGAAGATTTGATGTACGATTCCCCAAAGCTCGCTGGTATTGCAAGAACCTTCCAGGAACGGGCGGCGGTTCTCTTGATATACTGCTTCTATGAAAGCGTAAAAATATCGGGACAGATCGTAAGTGGTCCTCTTTTTAGGCTCCATGGCCATGCATGGCAAGCCTACTTCATCTTGTGATTTCTTTGATCAGCTGGTAAAACTAAGTTTCTAAATGTGTAATACTTTGCCACAGATAGTAAACAGTTCATCTGGCAGCTTGGATGTGCCTCATGCTAAGTGTTATCCGCTTTATGCTGATCACAGAGACATTTGTCGCTTTAAAGATGGTGACTCGGATAATTACAAGAAGGTGTCTAGAGCAATATTGGAGATGGCAGATGAGCTGAAGAAAAGGGAGACAAAGAAAAAGCCATCAGTGACGCTGTCAGAGAAATGTAAATATCACCTCGCGTTTTGGATCGTTTCTTTGCTGAACATGGCATTAATTAGCACTGGATGACCTTGAAAGATCTTGCATGGAGCAACTCAACATCATCGACATAACAACCACGCACCAAGATTGTCTCGAGATGTACGTCGAGGGAATCCTCCAATGGCTATCTCCTACCGAAGCATATTCAGAATGGACGACATCCGAGAAAGCGTCCGTGCTCTGGGTATCAGGCCCTCCTGGTTGCGGTAAATCTGTCCTGTCAGCGTACATCTCGGAACTCTTGTCAAAAAATGCAGCTAGCCGATCTATCGTCTGCAGATTTTTCTGCAACGGTAGAATAAAGGAGCGTCATGATCCGATTGTCATGCTACGAAGCATTATATATCAAATTGTGGTCCGCCGGCGGCGACTTCTCCAACTCGTTCGGAAGGCTCGGAGCCTGCAAGGACCACAGCTCTTCCAACAATTAAGCGGACTGTGGGAATTACTTCTAGACATCCTGAAGACTGAGAAGCAGATACCGATCGTCGTTGTCATTGACGCCATTGACGAATGCGATGAAGCAACTCAGCTCATGCTTGTAAATCGTATCACGAAATTTACCCAATCAGCCGAAGATTCCCGGACGAAATTCTTCATTACAGCTCGTGGTTACCTTTCAGCCTCTTACAGGATTCCGAGTGACAAGACGAAATATTATCACTTGGATCTGGACGATTTCCAACCTGAGATTGGCCGGGATGTTGTCCGGGTCATCCAGCAAAGGCTAGATCTATTCGTCCAGAGGAGCAGGTGCACGGACGATTTAAGGGCCCGATTAGAATTGTCACTTGCGTCAAGAGCGGAGAAAACCTTTTTATGGGTATCGCTAGTGCTTTCTTCACTTGAAAGCAAGCCCATTATTGAGCCTAGCGACCTATTGTCAATAAACAAACTGCCGCCAACTGTTTCGATCCTTTACCGGCAGTTCCTAGAAAACATCCCTGGTTCTATCCGCAAAGCAGCTGGAGAATTGCTTCGCATTCTCGTCTGCAGTGGCAAACCTCTGAGGATTGATGAGATGAACCTTCTGCTTGATCACTACCTTGAATCTGGAATAGGACGGGAGCATCCCGTGTATACAGACGACATGGTCAAGCATCTATTATATCCCTTTGTTCGGGCTTCTAACGATGGTCTCACATTAATCCACCAATCTGTCCGGGACTTTCTTATCGACCTAGAAACATCTGACGAAGACGTCGAAGATCTTATCCAGGCGTTCGGGGTTGATCTCTCTCGTGATAGTCGAACAATAGCTAGGGCTTGCATGAGATATCTTCTTTCTGACCCGTTTACATCTGATCTCTTTTCAGACACAAGCGATGGATCTAATACTGCGGATTCGCAGTCCATTTCCAGCTCGATCGAGGACATCGGCGCAGGGTTCGGCTTTGATGGGTTTGACCATAGAATTTTCGCGGACCAGCCAGATAGTAATGAAGAACAATGTACAAGGATAGCTCAGACATACCGTATTTACGACTATGCCTCAAGGTTCTGGACAGAGCTACTTCGTCACTCCGAAGACCCGTACCTGGATCTCGAGACCCAGAACATGGCGATCTCTCTATTCGACCTGTCTGAAATCCAGACAGCTAACTGGCTTCGCTACTTCTGGACAGTGACAGCTCCTGATGATGTCTATCCTGAAGGGCTCATGCCCATCAGCCTAGCTAGTTACTTCGGTCATCCTGCTACAGTACGGTATCTTTCAAAAGATGTACGGCGAGAAGAAGTCGGAATTTCTGTCTACTGGGCATCAAAGCAGGGCAACGCTTCTTGCGTCGAGATTCTCCTGCAAAGCTATCTTGATCTGATCACCAATAGACCTGATATTTGCAACATGAGGAAAATGTCTCCTTTAGCCGTTGCGGCTCAACATGGACACAAGGAGTGCGTCCAAGTCCTTCTTGACGCAGCCGTTTTTGATATAAATGCCAAGAACGAAGATGGACGGACTGCTCTTTCCCTTGCCGTTACTCATGGACATGACGAAATTGTCTCGATATTGTTGAAACAACAGGATATTGATCCTAATATTTCAGATTGCAGTGGTTCCACGGCATTGTTCTGGACGACAGTATCAAACTCTCTTCGTATATTATCAATCTTACTCAAGGACAAACGCATAGATGTTTCGCATCTTGATAAGCGTGGACGCAGCCCATTATCATGGGCAGCGGAAGAAGGACAGACTGCTCTTGCCAGAAAAATGGTTCTGGACGGACGGATGGATCTCAATAATCGAGACCACAGCGGCAGAACACCATTTTTGTGGGCGGTTCAAAGCGGCAAACTCTCTATCGTCAAATCCTTGATCGAAACTCGAAGAGTGGATACATCGGCGCAGGATGACCACGGACGCAATGCGCTCTCTTGGGCAGCGGAAAGAAATCGCACAGATATAATGCACTATTTGATCAAAAAGTGTCCTAAGGAAGTCGATAGGGTAGATGATCAAGGTTGGGCTCCTCTGGCGTGGTCTCTCAATCCACCTGGCTACCTCAATAATGCCTTGCTTCTCCTTCAAAGCGGCATGGTAGACATCAACCGCAAAGACCTGACAGGCCGAACGCCGTTATCTTTCGCAGTCGGCTGGGGTTACCCCAAGATCGCTGAAGCGTTCTTACGGTTCCCTGGGGTGGACCCAAATTGTGTTGACGGTAGTGGTAACACGCCCATATTTGATGCCGTGCGTGATAATAACCTAGATATGATAAAGGTGTTGATTGACGCTAAAGGAGTTGATGTTAACTTTCGTAACAAAAGTGGGAAAACACCGTTGGCTACTGCGTTGGCTGAGAAGAAGTTGGATATCGTCGAACTACTCCTTTCGGTTGACGGTATCGAGAAGGATGGTGAAGCTTGAAGTGTGGCTATTTTAGAGCAGAATTGAACTAGAATCGAACAAGTACATACCTATACGTAGTTCAACGATCCCAGGATGCTTCAGGTTCACAATTATAAGTTTGACTTTCCGTAGGCAATCAAGGATTGGTGGTCGCATGGCTATGTGACGTGTTTCATCCCTTCACCAAGCCCGCGCAAGCCAGCCTATCGAAGCACAGCTTGCTAGGGTTAAGCGCCTAACAATTGCCAGTCTGCTGGCAAGGCAAACTTGAGCGGCTCGTGTATACAAGGCAAAATTGGCCTCTCTGCCGAAAGAGGATTCAGTTGTCCCTCGTGGCTTATAAATCTAGACTAGTTTTCATCCGCGAAGAGTAGCCGCTGAACTAAATCATAAACCGTACTGTCTCTTAACACTTTCTTGTTGACTTCCAGTATGGATACACATGCACACTATAAATCCTACAACCTCGATTTCCGATGTCTCGACTCAAGCGACGTGCTTGGGCAAGTAGACGCGCGCATATTAGACCACGATCTTTCAAACTTCGTTATCGACTACGGGCCGGATAATGCATGGTGCGGATGGGATTTCGAAGCGGATGATGCTGACGCTTTGAAACAGAGCTGGGCGTTGCCGACAAAAGTAAGCTTGATATAACCTGAAAGCAATAAATAATGGCTTGACTCCAGAATAGCCATCGAAATTGATGAAATTAACATACTGACCTGGGATAACCTACCTTCACATGGATCTATCTACAAGGATGCTCAGAGATTTAAAACCCGGTGGATGTGAGTGTCATGCATAACAAATAGCACCGATTCAATGCTTGCACACTCGGGTTGCGTCGATAAATTAACCTAATATTCATGTAACAGAGCGCTTTTCCATGTTCACAGACAACAAGAGTTCGTTACTGTAAGTACATGTTACCTTAGTCTGACATAGTCCTAATTAATCATGCCTAGCTGTAATAGCGCCGCTGCAATGCATCATATTTCTAATATGCTGATCTAAACTCTTTATGTATAGCGGCTGCTAGACGGGTACAATCTGTCGGCAAGGTTAAGAGCCAGCCTTCTTTCAGCGCCTGGTGAAGGTAACTTTGAGATTGCCGAGAGGATCTGGCATTGGTCATCCGTGGAACATAGTGACAAATGTAGCATCCCTTTTTTATTGACCTCAAATACAGACTAAAATGCCCTTTCGCATACCCGATAAAGGTAATTTACACTAATAATTTTGTCCAGATCGAGTGATAGGCTACAACACTCTGTTTAGCTTAGATCAATTGAATATTCCTGAGATATCAGGTGCTGGTGGTGAAAATGCCGCGCAGTCCAAAAACAATGAACTGGACACTGGGAATAAAGACGCTACCGCTCGAAAATGGTGGACGAGAAATCCTATATCAGGACAGGCGTCTCTCAATATACCAGATCTAGAATCAACTCATCAGAAATTCCAACCTCATGCGCGCACTCGTTCATCAGCATTCGCCCCGAATTCAATAGCAGAACATCTTCAAGATACGCGCGTGAACGAAAGAAGCCATCTTAGCGACATTCACTACCATCCACGTATGCTCAGACTCTGGATGTGGATAGTATTGACGGATGATGGGACAGTAATATCTATTCACGAACCTTTCCCAGTACACGACGAAGACCCCAACGGGGCCAACAAAAGCAATGCAGAGTGTATAAGGAGAAATCTGCGTATGATAGTGAAATGCCTATCAACCGTACGGCTACCCCAAAAAGCAGATTCATCGAGCCGAGATACACGTCTCGCAATAGACGATGGCGCCCTCTTGTTACGCAAGTCAGTAAGTATCTCAAAGTCACCTGTGATTACTGGTATATACGTATGGAACGTGGTAATTTTCCTCGTTACATGTATCTAATCTCAATTTTGACATTAGGACGGCCCGACTAGTGATCTTCTGTTCTACTATCTCTTCGATGACTGGTACACAACATGGGATGTAGTTGTGAAGCGAGCACACCCTTATAGCGAGGATCTAAATCTCATTGTAAGTCAACTGTCTTGTAATATATGGTCCAAAAATGTACTTAATTTTTATCTCCAGAAAAATGAGGATCCAAGACTCGCACATATCGACAAACTCCACGATATCGTTCGGCGTCTAGCCAGCCTCAAGCGAATATATCAAAGCTACGAATTAGTGATCGGAAGGCTTCTCGAGGAAGGCAAAGTTTTCTTTGACGAAAAGTCACCACTGGCATTCCAACCAGCGGCAGTTTCACGAATTGCACGGTTGAAATACCGCGTAAAATATCTTGCGATCACTGAAATCGAAGACTGCGAGTTAGAAACTCAGGGCCTGATATCACTGGTAGGACCGCATTCCGCCCTGACTACATATAGGACCAACATATCGTTGTGCTAATATATGCCACTAAATCTGTAGACATACAATCGCTTGAACTTCCGCGAAACCCAGGCGGTCGAAAAGCTTACCTTGTTATCCGTTGCTTTGGCAAAAGTGACAATTGTGTTTCTCCCTCTTTCGTTGATAATGGCGTACTATAGTATGGACGTGGAGGGGATCACGGGGCACTCGACAAAAAGAGATTTCTGGGTATCGGTTGGTGTGGCATTGTTCCTAACATTATTTTTCCTGTTAATGATCAACAGACTCAGCAAGGCGATGCAAACCGGGAATCGAAAGAAACTTTGATGTGTTGGAGTTATTTGCATGTAGATTTTGTATACGATCTGAAAGGAGTTCAAGGGGACAAATCGAGCCAACGTTACTGTGCTCTTTAAAGTCGGATAGTTACATTAACTACATCGCGCGGTCCCAGGATATATATATGAGCTAGTGCTGGCGTCCTTCTAGTATAGATATAATTGAGTTTCTAATGTACCATCTATCCACATAAGCTATATAGTCTGCTGAATCCAAGATTTTATACGTTGTCTACGCCAAATGGGCGATATAATTTGAAGTTTGTAGCCATGCAAGCTTGAAGGAAACCTTAAATGGCGGGAGATGACGCAAGGTTTATAACTTAACGTTTTAGTTAGTCTGATCATGATATATATACACATCCTGATCTACAATAAGCTGATAGATTTGATCCGAATCTATTGAAGTCGTGCTCTGACCATGAGCGGTCAGTAGAATGTAGCAGGATAGTAGCGAGCATATACATCGTCACCTAATTCACTGCTGCCAGCAGCCCCTGCCAATAGAGCATTGCTCTTAGCCTCAACAAAAAATGGTAAACCGATCTCCGCTAGGCGAATTATACCAGTCGTCTCCCAATAATCCAGATGCGCCAACTCTTCGAACTTATCGTTCGAAGCCATGATGACCAGGTCTCTTGCCTAACAGAATTCGATTGCACTGCGATATGTCCGGACGTCCCGGGGAGAGGGGCTTTTAGGCATATTTACAAAGAAAATTTGCTCCTTGTTTGCCGGCTTGTCCGTTTTGCAATTATGCCACACTGTCCCAAATTTAGAAGGTTTAGAAAAAACCTTGTACCAGTCACGGTTTCTCATTCACGCCTGTCCTACTTCAATGAATGTCACTCAAGCCGCGCACCTAAAACGTTCCCCCTAAGCGCGCCAGGGATACTCGGGTGCTATACCGCTAATATGAAGAGAGAGACCCGTCCGCCTAGAACACTGAAAATTTGCTCGTACATTACCTGTTCGCTAGGAACTGATGTGTCTCCAATATAAAGCGGCGTTAGCTTCGCTTCCTGCAATTTTGTTCGTTATAATACTACTCCATGGCCATGTTGCTATTTCTCTGTGACCCCTAGATATTCATTTCCGGGTAGGCCCTGCAAGCCTAGCCTGAATGTTTTCAATTTGGGGATAGCATCATGCTGCCTCTTCTATAACCTCTTGTCAACACCACAATCACTCTCGTTAATTTGAAAAAGATTTGAAGATGCGCCACAAGACTGGATATATACCTGGGTACCTGTGGCTAAGGAAACTGTTTGAAATGCCTCCTTGAAGGATATTGAAGAGCACAAGAGGAAAACTCGGGAAGCGAGCAACCGCAATATTAAAACAACACGCAATTAAGCATATTGAGGCCTGGAGAACCTCCTTGATTTAAAACTAGTTAGCTTCTACGGCTGCAAATGGAATCGTCTATGAGCTTGATTAGCTGACGTGAATGGTTACATATACATTGATTCTCTATCGGTTAGCTGTAACACTGGTACAATGATGATGAGCTCGGTGATAGAAAAGTATCCTTCCTTTTTCTATATTCAACTATCTACTATGTGCTATATAAATACAAACTTTGGTATCGTCAATTGGTCTGCAATGCCAATCTTAACTGTCCTGCCAATAAGTATATCCGCTGACATTAGCTAACGGGTATAGTAAGTACATGATTTCTCTGATGATCGAGACTATCTATTGGTCTTCATCCTCCCCCGTAGAACTGTGTATTAAACCAATATTTTGGGTTCTTTTGCCCCCTCTTCTTCTCCATGGCCCGGACCTAGCTATAGGCTAAGTCTTTCGCTATCCTATAGCTTCTTCACCTTCCATTGGAATAGGTGAGTCGCAGCATACCATTCATTTCCATATATTCGCTCTGGGTCGCGAGCAGTGCTTCAGCGACGTCGGCTGCACAAGCAGAATAGACTTCCTTATAACCAGAAGATTATGGGTGTTATAATCTTCTGATTATAGCATTTATGGATCAGCCCTACGCGAGTCTCATCTTGACTCGCAAGGAATTGCTCTATCTGTTCAAAGTTAGCTATAGTTCATCGTACAAGCAGATCATTTTGCTGGATGCAAGTAGAGAAAATCATACCTCTAGATACGAACATTCCACGATAGTTCCAGCGGACTATAGGAAATTTCGCAAAGCAGCATCTTTCGATTGCGGAGTGCCAGGTGTCTGGTGGTGGCCATGGTCTCTCGGTATATAAGTCCTGGATGTTCTCGACGACCTTGTCCTTGGCGCTTTCCCAAGCATCTTTCCACTTTCGCCGAAAATGTGCATTCAAGTCTGCTTTTAGGGTTTCCCCTAACTTGGCCCGAAGGGCTTTCTCCAACTTGGCGTAAATCTCGGGAGAAAGATTGATATAGATTGGGATTTCCCCAGGTGAATCCCCCTAATTGTATAGTTGGGGGGATTCCTTTAAAGATTCGAGCCTTAAGCTCGGGATTTGCTTTCAGATCTAGCTGAAGCGGTTCACACATACCGCACATTGTCGTGTGATCTTTCTGCTGGCGCTTGGTGGTCCTTTCGATCACACCGTCATTGTCTATGAATTGACCAATGTTTGCGAAGCCTTCGTGGAATATTTGATGGCTTCCCGGAGTCAGTTCGAGGACTCCGGGAAGCCATCAGACACTGGCTATCTGCGCTTTCGAGGGGTAAAACGCCCCAAGACCATGACAAGGTCTGTCGTCGAGTGTGACATCTGCACCCGCACAAGACTGAACTGCCCTGTGACGATCGTTAGCTTCAGGGTTCTGTGAGATCTCGAGAGGTCAAAAACAAGTAGTATTGTGGACTCACGTACGTATTGATGCGGGAGTCTGTTGCCTGCCCTGGGTAAGGATGAGGGCGAGGCGTATCTACCCATGCTAGGAAAGGTAGACCGCGCTGGGTGAGGGTGCGATGAGATGGGAGTGGGATTGAGAAGAGAGCAAGGACTGAGAAAGCCAGTAGACAGCAAGACATGAATACCAGTGCCAGTATATACTGGCACTGGGTGAAAGTGGAATGAGATGAGAGGAGAGGAGGAAGAGGAGGAAGAGGAGGAAGGAGGAGGAGGAGGAGGATGGAGAAGAAAGGAAGGAAAGAGGGAGAAAGTTGGGGGATGGCCAGGTTTAAATACTTTTTTCTCGGCGCCTCTATTATGAAGTTTTTTTGCGAGTATTTGCTGTTGTCTTGTAGACCAGACGCTGATCGTGTGTTTTGCGTCGAATAAATTTACAAAGTCGAACATAAATATCGACGATCCGACATCATCGATTTTACTCTATATTTGACCCAGCTAAAGGCCCAAATTTGCAAACACCTGCAACCGATTGCGTATTTACCGAATAATACTAGACCTGCTTAGCGGAATACTCTAGAAGCGATAGGATATCGCGCAATTACATCATCAGTAGCAGAGCAGCAGTTTGATATCATTTATTTTTTTGTCTGGTTTCTCATATGAGTATACGGGTCTGACTGCTCAATGACAGGCATGATGAATGTATTTTCCAAAAATGCCATGAAAGTGGTGCTAGGATATCGATATGTATTCTTATCACATAGCTCTTTATATATGATGCACTGCTGGATATAGATCCTATAAGTTGATATAGTTAGTAGAAGAGTGGGTATATGATGCAAAGGATATAATATATATATTATACCTAGGTAGTAAGCCAGAAAGAGCGTCACATCACACACATAAGCCACATAGGAGCGGCCTTCATACCAGCCACTTTAGGACAATGTTAACCAGAAATTTTTTACGGAAATGTATGCAGCGACAACACAGCCCGTACATGCACATCCCACATTGCGATTCACAGTCGTAATATGGCGACGCAGCTAGTATACGCGGTCATTCACGATGTTGGCGAATATGAATGGAGTTTATACAGCTTATCATGATCATTAAAGTAGCCAAAGAAATGGAGACAAGAAACTAAATACAGATCGATGTTCTGATTCTCGAACATGATATGGTCGAACATGCATGACGCCTGAGATGCCAACAGATTAAATTTGTAGAAGAAAAGTACTTCACGCCGGCCCATCGCCCCAAAGGATATTATCGAGAAGGAAAAAAAATATAGAAGAGGAGAAAGGAAATGATGTCGCCGATGTCACTTGCGGTGGCAGGCGGATCGAAGGCTCGAGGAAGGCAGACTAAGGAGCGCCAGTGTACAGCTGCTCGCCGTTCTTCTTGAAGTTGGTGATAACCTTCTGCCCCAGGTCCTTGTCAACTAGCCAGTTCTTGAACTTCCTGGCGACGCCCTTATGCTGGACCTTCTTCCCGATAAGCAGATGGGCCGGGTTGAGCAGTGGATCCGATGCGTCGTCGGTCGCAGCCTTGTAGATGACGGTCTTTTCTTGGAGGCACTTGTCGATGGAGAGGTAGGTACCGCGGTCGGTGATGGTATATTCCTTGAGCAGGATGGCGGCCGTGAGGGCTTGAATTGGGAAGGTGATGTATTGGTGGTACCAGGTCGAGTAGGCGGTTGCCCATGGGACCTGAAGATTACCGGTTTCGTCAGTTATAATTTCCGCAAGGACCAGACGTACGGAAAGAGAAAGGAAGTTGAGTTCTTACCTGACCAATGCCAATCCACAGCTGGGACTCCTTGATGTTGGTTGCGGACTTGTCGTATCGACTCAGGAAGCGGGTGGGGACGGTTGCGTTTGCTGGGTTGGTCACGGCAGCCTCGTAGATGTCCGAGAAGGTCGTGAGGATATCGGCTTCCTTGGAGACGTTCGCTGGGTTTTCTTTCGGTCCAACCAGAAGAAAGTGGTCGCGCCACGCGTAGTGGCGTGTCGTCGCGACCTCCTGGGCGATGGCGATTTTCTCGGCGACCTCGGAATAGGTGAAACCGACGTCGACGGTACCCTCGCGCAAGTAGTTGATAGAGACAGTGGTGTCGCTGAGGTACCAGGCGACGCGGAAGGGCTTTTCCTTCTTCACGTTGACCGAGTATTTGATGAACTCGTCGGCGAGAACTGCGATTGAGGACAAATAACGTTAGTATCTCATATGATCATGACCATGTGTTCGCATATCTGCATCTAGATGATCGACCCATTGATTGGATTTGCATGTGGGGATTGATTGTAGAACCATGAGTCTGTGTGATGTGAATGTATATATACCTTTAATGAGGCCGCTCTGACCGGCACCGCCGTTGCCAATGCGCAGCTTGACCGGATATTTGTTCGAGTCTGGCAACTGGCCATCGTAGACTGCCTGCGGGTCAACAGCAGCGACGAGGCTCTGCGCGCACACCAGTGCAACGCTGACGTATCGTGCGAATCCAAACATTGTTCTGTCCGATACTCCGTTATATATACTATCGATAAAAATAATACAGTATCAATCAATGGTATGGTGGTGTTCCAGTCAAAGATACGATACGGAACTGATTGCACAATTCCGATTGATAGAATTAAACAGAGCAAAGAGAATGAACGAAAGGAATGAAGGGGGGCAAGAGCACGCTGCTGGCTGGCTGGGAAAAGAGCAGGTAAGGCCAGATGAGTTCGAGGAGGACGTTCCCTTTATAAACCTCAATTTTATTCGCACGTATGCAGGCAGGCGCTCTCATCATGTCAATCCACGCAAGTCTCACCGACTTGGGAAAACACCAGGAATGTGCCGGCCAGCTCCTGTGGACGTTTCCCAAACTTCCCGCGCAGGGTCCTCGGTGTTGGCGCCCCGGTCTGGGAAGTTAACTGACGTATTCGGCGCGGGGTGGTGTCAGAGTCTGGCGAGCGCGAGCGATATGTGATTGAGGAATGCAGCTGCAGATGCATCTTCGCATGCGCATACGCAGGCAGTTGGATGCATCTGCCTTGCGCTCGAGTCGAGCCACGCAGGTCCCGCGAACAGTGCATGGTGAATATCGAACACCAGAACTGTGGTTGAGGTTGACTTTGAGGGAGGCCTGTTTGCTGGTTTAGGCGAAATGCAGGTTCCGAATAAACATTGCGGGTGCCTCATTCGGAATGCGTCGTCTTGGCTGTCTCGCCCCAGAGGACCTGCGGCAGGTGCAACGGCGCCAGGATGTCTTGTAAATGTACCGCCGGCAGAGAAGTTGGCGACAGGTACATGCACCGTCGATATTTGTTTCGCACGACCGTTCTAGAGCGACTCTGCTGGCACAGACTTGTGGAAAATTCGAAATTTTCAAACGCGAGCAAGTCATGTATACATGTAGCGTGGCGTGAAAGCATCGCATGCAGGGTTGCATATGCGGAGATGTAATTTATTCACGACGCCTGAACCACAAGATGACGACCCCAAGGGCCGTCGCATTGAAAGCGATTGAGAGAGAGCTCGGAAGCTTAGATGCGAGATCTGAAAGCGGATACCGTCATAACATCGGACCCTGTCAAGCATGACGCCGCCTCGCCTGCACACTGGATCGGATCTGAACCGATCGCGATAGATTTATTCCACAGATCCGCTTTTCATTGGCTCCGGAGAACGGATTTCCGGAACCTCAACTTCAACATGGAATGTAATAAGAGAGGCCTTAACGTTATAACTTGATTTTAAGGAAGTTGGAAGCAGATCTGCGCAGAGATGGATGACTAATAATTTGACTAGTGGTGAAGCGAGGCAGCAACTGCAACCTAGAGCACTAACTAGCACTTGGAAGTGGAGCCTGTCTGCACGATGATGATCGTAATAAAAGATCCGCTTGGCTTGGACAGCCGCGTGATCACGGCGGCCAACCCTGCTGTGTATCCTAGGCATCCAGCGAGCGAGAGCGTGAAGTTTTAATGGGAAGCATTAAGAGTTGATCGAGAATTCAAAGCAAGTCAGATATCACAAAAGGGAAAACTCACAGGAAAGCAGTGCCTAGAGCCAATAGGAATGGCGGCAATACCAACAGCCAGATCCCTTGGGCGGTTGGGTCCAACATGATGAGCGCGGCGGTCGCAAGGTTGTCCTTCGCGAACGTAACTCGGTAATCGAACGAGCCCGAACGCGAACGCAGCTGCCGTCGGACGAAGGATTGTGACTCGGTCTAGAATGTTCGCAACTGCAAGCAGATCGATGGTTGCACAGTTATAATCGATTGCGATATTTCCACAGCGTCTAGTAATTATATATACCGTAGGCGTCTTAATATGCTACGTCTTCCGTGGGAGAAGCGAGGGAGAAATGACGGGTCGGCAGTTCACAGTCAGCCGACGACTGCAACTGAGATTCGATACGATATTAATATATTGGCATATGCGGCTGATGAAGATCAGGTTCGGATTCTTGCTTTCCAAGGTCCGGTCGAATCGTTTCCGGATTGATGCTGGCGAATCCTTCTAGCTGCCATTAATGCATTAGCCGGCCTGTGAGGTGCAGCCACGAAGCTAGCTATATCACTGCTGCTATCATCAGAGCCGCTGCTTGACTTGTGGAACCAGGGACAGTGCACATAGTGTCAATACACCAACCGCGAATCAGATTCAACATCATCATAAATCATATTCTCCGATACACCCTTGATACACCATTTGACACGCCAGAAAACAGTATAGTATTAGTAAAGCAGCAGAGTGGGAGGCCCATCGAATCAAACAGTAGTACTCCCTCCCGCCTCACAGCAACACAACTAAGTAGCTAATGCTCCGAACGCGAAAACTCGTGATAACATTATGGTGTCAACTTCAGATGCCGATTGACACAAAACCCCCGCCCGCCGTAGACATTCCAAAGCTCAGCATCGAGCGATTTTTCCTGGAGTTCTACTTCTTCTCGTTGTTCTTCTCGTCGAAGGCGATGCAGGCAGCACACATCAGTGCCATATCCACGCCCGGCGCTACGCTCAGCACGTATGTTTGCTGGCCTCCAATCAGTTCGCTCATGTTGAACAGCTTTCGGCTGATCGTTGCGACAACAGCGCCCGAGGCCTCGTCGACGATATTGGACTTGGTGTCGAACCAGTTGCCCTTCATGAGTAGGGAGTGCTGTGTGCCGTTTGTATCGGTAAAGTTAACGTACGCCTTGGACGTTCCGACTAAAAGACACCAGATATGTTAGCGCCGGGAAAAGATACTCAATGAGTTCTTGAGGAGAGGCTGAACGTACTGCTGAATTTGGACTTGACCTGGAAGAGGCTTTTGCCGGTCGAGTCTTCGCCGTAGAAAGTCGAGTGGAATGCTAGGTGCTCCTTGCGCAAGTGGAAAAGCTCATTTCCCTGCTGGTCCATGAATATTTTACGGCCGCTGAGCGACAGCTTCTTCCCTTGAACCTATTTATCCTTCGCATTAGCACATAGCTACTCGCAGAATAACCCGATATAATCCAAAGTAAAGTTATAGGAACTGGCGACATACCTTGAATACAGGGACCTTCTCGAGGGTGGTGATGTCGAACGAATCACCGCTGAACGAAAATACCTTCTCGCGCAGCAACAGTGACTCGGTCTTTGTCGCGACGAATTGTGGAAATATGGCGATTTGCGTGGCTACGGGTTCCATCGTTATGGCGACTTGCTGGCCACCAGCGCGGGATGAGCTACCAGCGGAGGTGCTCTGGGCGTGTGCGCGGTCCAGCTCGCTCTTGGCGGCGTTAGCGATCGACTTGATCTTGCCGAACATGGACATCTTTACTGATTTGACTCGGGGTTTTCTTGATGTTATATATATATATCCGATGAAGCGGATTACGGTAGAAGAAAGAACGACGCAGGGAAAGATCGAAGCTGTTGATTTCGAGGTTTAGCTTTTGGTGCTGTTGGAAGTCTAAATTAATCGCCTCTGATCGGTTGCTCAGCGGGAGAGGCGGGGTATAAATACACTCGATACGAAGTATATATAATGATCTGTCACTGAGCAACTATCCCATCACGCCATGCATGCAAAAGGCAAATGGAGCGCATAGATGCAAAATCCCATACGATACGTACGAAATCTCCTCTCGCAAACCCGGTCAACCAAAACGCCTAGTCCAATAGAAGGTGGCTGTGAGCTGCAGCTGTCCTTTAGCTTTTCGTCTGGAAACATGCTTCAGCCGCAGTGTCCAACCGTGGGATCAAGTGAGCCCTGCGCCAAGCGCTTCCAAGCATTGCTTCATCCATACGCCATTCTCGCCACCGATCGATCAACAGGCACCGCTGCTGACCCATCCATTTCCCTCAGACTGGAAGCTGACAAAGGATCGCGCTGACGTTGCCATACGAAGGATCATCTATGATACGCGTTTAGTTGACATCTACCGAGATCAGTGGGTCGGTCCAGGGTCTGGTCTCTCCGACGTTTGCAGACTTTTACGGTATGTAGTACTACACTTATCGAAGTTCATGCTTGAGTGAGGATTAAACGAGACTGTTTGACCATGCGTCCCAAAGAATGCATGCTGGCTGACCGCGGCCGCACGCCCAGCCGACCGATCGCGTTAGCTCGTGTAACACACAGCTCCGCCTGCGGCGCCCATTGGCTATTGTTGGAGATGCTGTCGGCATGGCGTGTTTCATCGAGTTTAATTACCCTCGATCAAAATCCCGCGGGCGTTTAATTTTTTTTTTTTCTCTCTTGCGACGAGGCTGAAAAGCCAAAATTGATCCCAGCAGAGCCAATTCTCTGGCGTATGTTCGGAATGACTCGTTACGTTCTAGGCCTGGCAGTGCTACGAAGCTTTGCATCGTGCATCATCAATGCATTGTGGCGGACCGGGAAATCCATCGCTTCGTGAGTCTTCTCCCTTACTGTCGCACAATGGTTTATGAGAGTTGGGAAAATTTTTCAGAAAATTCAGTAAACCGGAGAGTTTGGCACTCGAGACCAAGTAAACGTAAGCCTTTACACAAATATTAAAATCAGCCTTGGCTGATAAAAAGGACACGATACATGTACTTTATATATACCCCGCAGTTGCTTACGTACTCTCGCTATGAGTGTTCGCAAATCTCAAGGCGCCCTAGCATCTGCTAGCATAAGTTACCGCTTGAGGTATGATGCGAATTTTCTGTGCATGGCGCGACCTGGTTCGAAAGCGTAATACAACATCGAAAACACAGTTTTGTCCAACGAGACCAAGTCTTGTCCATTTTTCAATTACGTGCAACTGGTCCAGTACCCTTGTTTATATTATTCCCAAAAGCTAAGGCTGCCGCATTATAGGCTCCACGAACTGCGTGCAATTTTCGAGTCCCATTGTGCATTTGTACACAAAGGAAACCCTCTCAACTGCAAGAGCGGCGATGACTACGGTCTCGATCCACCGATTAGAACAACTAACTATTATAAATTTGCAACGTCTAAATGACAGGATTTCCCAGCACCTAATACTGGGCCCTCAGCTTCCATCCTAAGTTCTTCGAATGACCTCTAAAAACACTCGTTCTCCGAAGAACTGTGCCCAATTCACACCAGACCTCCCCACGAACAAGTTCGGATGGCTCGGAGAGAAGGAAGGTATCCAAGCAGTCTCGGGATATCCAGTAAATCCACAAGAGACATCCGTGCCCACTCCAGTAAATGCGCATGTCAAAAACTGCGGAGTGCCCAGCAGCGGTTCAAGCAAAGGCAACATCGCACGATTCACAATCAATACGGAGTATGACTGCGCATTTCTGGGTATAGTTAAAACCAGGACCAGCTCCACGCTAGCACTGCTGCTGTTTGGAATGACAACCTCGCCAGTACTCGGAAAGAAGTCGAGAGCGAGGGCTTCTGAAACATTTCTGGTGAGTTGCGCTTGATAGATCCCAAGAAAGCCGATTACTCCCGCCCCTCGATAGATATAGCTGCCGGCCTGTGTGCCATTCTTCACGCGGAGATAGCCAGGCACGCGAGTGGCAGTTGCAATGGCAGACGATTCCGTGACCGTGGTAGTGAGAGACTCGTGATTGTTTGGGTTGCCGTGGTGAAGGTTGTATTGAGAGTAGGCGAGATAGTCACGGTTCTATTTGTGGTTGTGAAGATGGTGGTAATCGTTGTCTCTGCATCTAGAGTAACGCTGCTTGGGGTTGTGAAGCCAGTGAGGCAGGAGCAGGCACTAGAGTATGCTGCGACATCGATACAGCGCGAGGCATACTCTGGGATTGTAGCATATGTAGCCGATGCATCTTGGCGTTTGCCAATACCTGCGGCTCCGGGAGTGCTTACTACAGTGGTGGTGAAGCCGGAAACTCTGATGATAGTTGTAGGCGCCGTGAGCGTGGCGGTCTCAGAGACTGTGTCCGTAAGTGTTTGGGTATCAGTCGACGTGAGGGTATTGTTTGAGATGGCGAGCCGGGTGACGGTTCTGTGATTATATTAGTAATGTCAGATGCACGGCCTCTTGATAGCCAAATAAAAATTATGCGCAGAGTTCAAGATGCATAGGGATGCTGGATTCACATAGTCAGCTATACGTACACTAAATTTGCAACGACAGTTGTGGCAAAAAATGATGAACAGTCTGTTAAGCCGCGGCTCGGATAGTGGGTATTCCTGACAGCTGCATAGATCGATTGATGAAGGAGAAAACTACAAATTAGTATACTTCGTACAGATCCCAAGCGAACTTCAGTAAGAACTGTGAGCCATGAACAACCCAAAGCCAGCTGATATCTTACCTCGAAGACAGTTATTCGCATGACAACCAGCCTGTCGTAAATGCAGGATGCTGGCGGTTGCGCACCCAAACAAACTGCCGGTGGCAATAAATATTATAGCGAGGAATTTCATAGCAAAGTATAGGTAGCCTGATGATATATATAGATACGTCCCAATACTCTAAATGCCCACGGTTCCGCTTAAGCGCTTGCGATTCGCAAGAGAATGGCTATCTAGGCCGAGGAGATGCCGGTGTTAAATGATAAGTTGATAGTCCATAAGCCGTATCTTCGTGGCTCTGGTCAATGATTTATACGCCGTATACTCCCCATGAATCCAGAAAGATTCGCTATTTGGAACACTGGGTGTTAACTTCTGAAAAACAATTTGCAAGTCTCACAAGAGCCAGAGTCGAGTTGCATCGCGGGATTGACCACACAACACCGTGGATGCATGAAAGCGTGTTGGAAATCGAGCAGATATCTACACATAGTGCCGGTCCGGTTACCCGCAGTAATCTAATTTACTGTCATATGGCGCTGCACGAAATAATCGGCTGGCTGCAGGCCGGTTGCCAAGCTACGGTTGACTGCAGAAGACCTGCAGGTCATCGTACTAGGCTCTCCCATGGCCATGAGACTACATTATAGCATTATCATGTACCACTGACATCAAATTTTCGATATATCATTTAGCTACAATGATAAATATAAGTTGGCAAGCGAAGCTAAGTGTAGCTGGCTGTAACCTGCGAGAACGTACTGGTGACGTCCAAGAGTCGATGTCGGTAATTCGAATTCCGCCAGGGATGATAGGAATATCGATCGATCGAGAGACGGGCCAAAACGGGCAGAACCGTTATAAGTTACACGGTGAAGCTAGTTGAATATTAGAGGACCACTGAGTATCGGACTGGGCGGGCCTTAAGGCTTCCCAATACCTTGTCTATGAATTTTTTGATGACAGTTTGTTTAACGGTCTTGAAACGAGAAGTTGGAGTCGCACTAGAATTCACATTGGGTTGCAGGCCCTGGCGTGCCGCCATGTAGTACAGTCCGTGGCTTCCACTTATCGTACCTGAAAGTTCTCCGTGATCCCGTAGCGAGATCTCGGCCAATTTACTGCTCTTGCAGTATTTCCCGTTATCTGGTCTCATAAACCAGACCGCACGGCAACCGTTTTTCATATGCATCCCAATGTTAAAGAGAATCCATCACAATCTCGATCGCTCGAACCCGTTGATTTGTCCACTCCTCTATCTACATCGAATGCAATCATGCGATCCATTGGACTTATCCCTTCTAAGACAGTTACCTTGAGACACAGGAACCTACGTCTCCCAGATGTCTAGACCGTCCCAGCTGTATTCGTCGTCCACTTCGGTAGGAATATCTTTCAGCGGCAGCGGAATGTACTCACTACTGTCAATCCGATGCCACTGTGCCCCAATTTTACGACTTTCGTCCGCCTGCCGTTGTGGTGTATATTCGCGATAGCGTGCTTGATCAAGGATATCCATCCTTGCAAACATTCTTGTTACACACTGCCCAGCCTTTTCATATAACACGTCTGCTATTTCCCATTGCGATGTGCGCTCTTCGGATGGCACCCTTCCATTCTCTTCAGAATACTTTTCCTCAGACCGGCGCACGATATTTGCGTATCCTATCCTCCCCCGTTTGCCGTCGTCGCCA
Source organism: Orbilia brochopaga (assembly GCA_036872635.1). Classification (NCBI taxonomy): domain Eukaryota; kingdom Fungi; phylum Ascomycota; class Orbiliomycetes; order Orbiliales; family Orbiliaceae; genus Orbilia; species Orbilia brochopaga. The sequence goes on along the minus strand of JAVHNQ010000008.1, from coordinate 118,454 downwards.
AGCTGCGCAACCACGCCGAGATATCTATACAGAACGGCGTTGACAATGATCCGGCACATTTTGCCGTTCCCATTTGCGAAAGGACGAATGTTCGCAAACTGTATGAACACCCATGACGCCAGCTCAAACGGATTGATGCGTTTGCCGCGGGTATCTAACATTCTCTGAGATAGCATTGTGAATGTTTTGACAAGGTTGGCCATGTATGAAGATACTTCGGAGGCTTTAGGGAACGATGAGACCTTGCGTCTTTTCGCCCAATCCGAATTCAAAACAGAGGTTTCGATTTCGTGAATACGGTATTGTCCTCCCTCCGGCTGCCAGAGAGTGTGTTTGCACATGAGCTCATGCGTTCGACGGATCAGAGCATCGGTCAAGGGTTCCTCATTCAGGCAAAATCTCCTGAAGAAGCACTTGAAGGCCACCACATGTTGGACGACTCGGAGACGGCGCTGGTCTTTGAAGCTGGTTACGTCGATTGGACCAGTCGCCGTTGCGAGCACTTGCCTACATAGGGCTGTCGTGGATGGCATATCAAGGGTTCCAGTGTCGTCCTCCAGGGCTTCCGAGTTGCAAATCAGCTCAGAAAATTCTCTTTCCATGACGTCCGCTAGCTTTTGCAGCGCCCCTGAGTCATAGTTGCAGGGCTGTAGAGAAGTTCCCGTACGTGAAGGGCTTGCTTGAGCGTGCAGTTTCCTAGCAGTTGCCAGGTCCATTGCTATTTTCGTTTTGAGGACGTTTATGATCGGTTTATGATAGGAATGTTGTACGAGACGGAGAGAGAAGGGTAATTTGGTCGTCCGAGTAGGTTTGGTCGTCCCTGAAGCACGCTTTGAGTGAGCGGTGCCCATCGTGCCAGTGGATATCAATATTTGATATCAAACTGGGAAGCCTGGCCGTGACGCTTTCGAACGAAACCACCGACTGCAACGACGTATATAATGATCCCGGTGGGATGTACCACTTGATATCGAAAGCAGGTCGCTGTACATCTGGACGGCCCGAGACCAAGTATCCACCAGTAAGCTTCAGCGTGCATGTACGTAGGTGTAGTAGGTACCGTAATAACGTGTTGAGGGGCTCACCGGCGTTGGGTTTTGCGGATATGGCCGGAGTCCATACTGGATATGCGTAGATATTTATTATGTAAATATAATATATAGTGACACATAATTATATAAGTATAATATATGATACATTTTTAATTTCGTGATCGCTGGATCCCCAGGTATTTGCGTGAATTTGTTATAAACATTTTGCATCCTTTAGATCGCCTCTCGATCGAGGGCTGACACGAAGCTATCCCTCGAATTTTTGATAATAGCGTTATAACATGTTGCGATTACTATACGCTGCTCATCGATGCGTCGTGAAGCTAGTTGCGCATGCGTTCAGCTAGCCCTAAGACTCGGTCGACACTTCACGGTTGTCTTCTTATAATTTAATCGCGATATCGATCGATGGATCTCCCCGATCTCCCCGGGTCTTATTAGGATATAGGGCTGGGGTCACGACTGCCCTGATGCGTGTGTAATCTTGATAATTAATTAAGGCTATAGTAGATTAAAGTATTCCAGGCAAATATTGCAAATTGCTGCATGCAAACATATATAAAACTGCAACATATAACGAATGATACGTGCGTAGACACATCTACAATCGAAAACCGGGTGGGCTGCTTGCTCCTCAGCAAGCTAGCCCAATAGAAGAAGCATTAGAGTACTACAAGATATTTCATCAAATTGCAGTCCGGCGAAAACAAAACCCCAGATCCAAGCCAATGCCTTGCTATAGTACACATGCGCAATTGCTTTTTTATTTGTACAAATTCGCACTCTGCTTCGCAACAGTTCAGTTAGTTAGTTGATCCCACCCCACCTACTGTATCCGTTGATGCCACCCGACTGGCTGCCCGGCCCCGTGGGGCCCCTATGCCCAGGGAGCGGAATCACGCCCTTGCCGCCATGCACACTCTTGATGCCAAAGTTGACGGCGACGCATACGATCATTAGCAGGCATAAGGCAGTTGGTCCCCACGCATCATGGTACCGTGCTGCTCGGCGTCTGCGCATTTTCTGATGCCGCCATACAAACATTGCCATGCTGTAGAATAGGCTTAGAATTGCCAAGAGCATGAATCCCAAACTGGCGTAGCGTGTGCGCTTGTCGCCAAAGTTGAGTAGTGTTGCCGCGATTGTTGAAATGTAGATGCTGAATTCGAGCCATGAGAGGAAGGTACGCTCGTTTGCAAAGTAGACCTTGGGTTCGATGCGTACTGGGACAAATATGCGTTTTCCGGGTGGTGCGATGAATCGCTTGCGGTAGGCGCCGGTCGGGGTGTTGAAACCGACGTTGAAGCCTGGAGGAACTGAGGGTACCGGCTTGGGTATGAGGTAGCGGCCGATTATAATGAGCTTCTTTCCGACATTGCGTGCCTTCCGGCTCAAAACTCGGTAATTATCGCTCAGGGAGTACCAGTGATAGGGCTCGTCGTCATCGCTTTCAAGGCCGGAGTCCTCGCCGTCAGAGTCGTACAGAGGGTAATCTTCCGCGAAAAAGTCGTCGTCTTCGCCAGCGCGCTCTTCTTCGTCTTGATTGTTTCCGGTGGTTGAATTGCGATGGGGGTTATCGATGGGTATCGGCGGACGGCGGCGGAGTTCTGGACTGCTGGTGGACGAGTTTTCGGTGTCCGAGTCTTCTTCGGATGTGCCAGTAGTAGATCCGTGGTGTAGACGTGTGAGACCAAAACGGTGGGTAACGGGTTTCTTGATATCGACGTTCATTTGGGGCAGCCAGAAGGGAAGGAGTTTGATCTCTTTAGGAAAGAGGGTTGCTGTTCCGTGCAGGAACTTTGAGAATTTGGGTACAGCTTCGACGAGGTGAGAGGCGACGAGGTCACGGATCCACTGTGGTGGCTCCTGGCCTGCTTGGGTTTGAAGTTTTACTTCGAGGACAGCATACGGGAACCGTTCGACATCTTCGGCCGGGAGGTTTTTGAACGGCCAATCGATTCCGATGTCCATTCTCCGCCAGTTGTTACCGGACCGTTCTCGTCCTTGGTTGTCCTCTCGGATCAGGGTGAGTTCCGTATCGAGTGAAATACGCACACGAGCATCTCCGGGAAGTTGGAAGGCAGTTCGGTGATAGAAAGATCTCACGAGTGGATGAAGGCGTTTAGCAATCATAGTATACTGGGTCTCTCTTGCGAGGGCCTCCAGATTTTCAATCTCTTCTATCGATTTCTTCCCCTCCTTCCTCATCTTCTCGAAAACCTGATCAACACTCATCCTACCGGCCAGAAAGTCGTTCACATTTTTCTCCTTAAGGGCGAACCGCGCCTTTACGCTCTTCTCACCAGTCCAGTCTTCCCTGTGTGTTTTCCTCTCAACAAATATGGTTTGCTGATCCATACCGCCATACCAACGAAGCCGATGCGCTTCGGCGCCCTCGCTCTTCTCCAATCGCCCAAGGTAGAGTTCGAAATCGTCATTGTCGTAGTAGATGGATGAGATGGCGGAGTCTTCCGGCGCGAATTCTTTGTTCGGGTTGAATACGAGCACGGGAAGGTGCTTCAGGACGATGAGTTTGAGCTCGGTAATATTGTCCGGGTGCACCCAGTACTTTGTAGTCTGTCGCACAAAGTTCTGTTGGGAACCACCGGCCGAGCTATCGCCTTTGGCAGGGTTGCCGCGCGTGCGAACCAGGTCGTACAGACGGGAGAGGTTGACGATAAAGGCATCGTAGTTGTCTTTAAAGAAGGGTTTCGCATTCAGACGGGCGGCGAAGACGGGGCGGAGGATCCAGCCGGTTTGTTTCTGCAATCTTCATATCAGCAAAAAATCGCCTCCCAAAACATCAGAGTGGATGTCTCCTTTTGGAGAATCTAGCCGTACGTCGTGTTTCTTCACAATCTTTTGGAATCCGGTGTAATTTAGCTGAACATATTTCGCCAGGTCGTGCACGTCGGAGATGACATCGCTCAAGTCGGCTTCCAGCAGTTCGAACTCTTCGTCGTTGGGCTCGGATTCGGTTTCGTCGGAGTCGGGGACCCCCACGGCCGCACTGGCTCTCCGTCGCGTGTTACGCTCGAGAAGCTTGATCACGGCCTCGACCTCCTGCTCGGCAGCCTTGATTCGGCGGACAATGTCGGCGGCTCGGACTTTCTGGAAGGTGTAGATCTTGTCGAGTTCGGCCTCCAGGGCTGCGACAAAGCCGGCCTCGTCGTCTTCGGTCCATGGCTTGGAGTTGGGTGATTTGTATTGGGAGTTTTTGGGGTACAGGCGGTGTTTGAGCTCGGACTTCAGGCCGTCGTAGTCGATGTAGTAGTCGTTGTACTCTGGAACAGCGGGAAGCAAGAGAGAGAGAGACAGTCAGCGAGGCAGATACGACGCGATTGGAGGTTGGAGGATGGTGGGCGATTGGCTGGTGGCGATTGTGATTGTGATTGTGGTTGAGGGGAGTGGTCGTGGCGGTCGTACCTTTGATGAGGCCGGACCGCAGGTGTTGCCCGAACCTGGCGTCGGCCAATGAAAGCCCTGTTAGCGGCCTGCCGTCATCACTTCACTTCACTTCACGTCATGCTTCATAGTAACCGCGATCCAGGGACGGCGACAGGAACGTCGGGCTGGGACTCACTTCATGATGGGCGATGATGGCTACAACAAACAACGGCAGATGCGGCAACAAAACCACGAACGAGCAAAGGGAGCGTCTTGTGGAGAGAGAGCGTGTGTGAGAGAAGGCAAGAAAGCGAGTGGACGGCGCCCAGAGTCGGAGCCGGAGGATGATATAAGAGGTTAACTTGCTCGTCCGGGGCACGCCGAACGGGCTGGTGAACTTCAAATACGGCAATTCGGGCAGGTTTGAGGGAGGCGCAGAGCGGAAAAAAAAGTTTCACCACAGCGGTTAGTTCAACAGGCCGCTACCTCCACGCTTCCGCTTTCCTGCACGAAACAAAGGAATGCTACTCGTAATTATCTAATGGCTAATGGCGCTATAGGCTCGCTCGGCTGACAGTTGCTAGGCGGGTTTGTGCAGCGTGATAAGATGCTGCACATGCAGGCTGGCTGCAGATTGGCCGATTGCCTAGCCTGCCTATCGGCGGTCGCAGTCTCCAACAGCAGTCGACAATATATAAAGTTTGCAGTCGACAATTTACAGTTTGATGATTATACAACGGTCGGACAGGAGGAAATACGTGACGGGTCGTCAGCCTCTGACAGAGCCGCGAGGATGGACGGACGGCGCATGGCGAGGAGAAGTCGCGATCCAGTTTGCACCCGCCATTCCCTCATTGCTGGGTTATTAATATTCGCCGGGGGTCCCCGTGCCCAGAAGGGAAGAGGGGAATTCCAATGTCCGCATTTGGATGACACGAAGAAAAGGAAGCTTCAAAAGGCTCGTCAGTCCAGTTGACGACGGGCAGTTTGCCCGTGGCCCCCAGCCATGATACACGCACGACGGAGTACCGGCTTGTGCGCTGCTTCACCGCGTCCATGCAGGCATCCAAGCCCAGCCACATGCATAGACGGTAACAATACCCCACAAGCAACCATGTTTTCCTCCCTGTCGACGGGCAGGCAATAGAATACAGTTGGCAACCTTCAAAATCAACTTGGCCTGAGGTGGACTTGTGCGTTCGGCCAGTTTTGCATCTGTCTGTACGGAGTAGAGTATTCTGTCACTCACTCCAAGACTCGAGGACCCACCGGCCAGCGCGATCGAGCATGCGCCTGTCTATATTGCCAATCGCCCTGCTTAATTAACTGAGCAGGGCTGATTTTCATCAACTCTAAAACCAACGCCAAAGCCGACTCCGACGGCCAATACCGAAGCAAGGCTTAATACTCGTAATCGAAGCCTTGATCCATGATCTCAAGCTGCATTATCTTGAGACAAAAGTTCGCTAATATCGATCGAGAAGTCCTAATGCCGAAAACCCGTCCTTTGGACAGAGAGTCTGGTAGCCAATCATTTGAGAACGTGGCCCCTACTTTAAGCCAAATTTAGGCTGGGCCATCGCATGCATATAAATACTTACTACATGCAGTTTTTAGTGTTCATCGAGCTCCCTGGACCGATGGTCGACCGGTGGCGTGTGATGGTGATATGTTTGCCAGATCTTTCTCTCCGGATCTCCATGAGAACTTTTTTTTCCCCAATATCGGTCGCGTCAACTCCTACGAATCCTACCCAAATGATGGCGAGAAAAAAAATTGCACAGAAGAAAATCAAGGCTACAGGGTAGGAGACAAGGGAGGGCCATGTATCAGGTTTGCCGCACGCGGGATCGATTCGATTTATCTTTCCTCGACCCACGTAACGGAGAGTTAACTGATAATGGAAACACCAAAGTCAAACATCGACAAGCGAACGATTCTATGCATCACACACAAAACGATATCGCGCTATGACATGCTTGGCGCATCCGTCTCCACTATGCTGCAGAGTTGCAACCTAAATATCTAAATCGCAAATTGTCCGCGGGACCGACTCCACAAGGCAAATTTCGGTCCATACAGGAAAGAGAGTGACGCCCATCATCCTATCATCCGAATCGATTCCCTCAATCGATTAAATTCTCCTGTTGACATGCATGCCAAAGCCAGCAAATAAACCCCCTATTATTGCAACCAATCCCTTGAAAACGAGCTAAAACAGGAAAGCGGTCACACGACGTCGAGGTTTTGAACGAGAGCTCGACCCGCTTTCGGTCTTTACCCGGTAATGTAGCACCAACCGCTGCAACTGCCATCACCAACAGCTCATGTCTGACACAAGAGTGGAGGAATACACGATCACACGACTATACATGTGTTTCATCCATTGGAATTTTGGATTCCGCCCTAGCCTTGGCCTGATTAATTCCTCTCAATTGGACACTCCAGTCCCTCTTCTTTGGCACGCATGTCCCTTACGCCCGTCGACTCTCATTTCACGATTTATTTGATCGGGCTCAAAATAGGTTCAGCCCTGGCATTTGTGACCTAGTTAGCAGCTAAGTCGTACCCGGGTTACATTTCCAAGGTTCCTCAACTAGTACACATCGGCGATAGGCGACCGTCTAATATTCGCGAAGCTCTGGTTCCGTCTACATGCAAGTCGGCGCAAGTCTTACCGCGACAGGAAGTTCGCACTGCTCAGTTCGATATTGAAATGCCCACCGCTAGGCCAAATTCGCAAAAGGTACTAACACCAGTCTATCGCCTTCTCAATCCGTTCAAGAAAACTTTGGCCGTTGAACGCTAAGTAATTGCCAATATTGCCAGAGACCGTCCAGCTGTGGCGTACACTGTGATTTGCGGTTCGTCGCCACCAGCCAACAAGTCGCTGTTGACATGGTTACACAACCCTTGGCTGAGCGAGTCGACCGCACAAGCCCCTGCACCGCCGTCGAGCGTCGAGAAGGCTACAAAATGGCAACCCCGCACCTCCACCCGATGTTCTCCCAGCTGAATGCTCGTTCAAGACTAGCACCCTCGACCAAGCATCCAACCAAGCCATCGCGTCTGCTATGCATGGACGGTGCGGGGTTTCGTCATCGCTTTAGAGCCATAGAGTGAAAGCATATTTGAACGTTTGCTGAGTCAGAGCGGGTACAACACCATGTGCGTGATGTTGGTGACACACTCAACCTCCATCGGTACCGCGCCAAGCACACTTCCAAATTTGACGTCTACGGGCTCGTGACAAATGATTTGAGTACCTACGTTACCATCTGATAGGATCGGCAATGGCCTCAGATGGCCTTCCGAGGCCGCCAGGCACAGGTGTATCGAGTCCTGCCCCAAATGCCGATCTTGGGGACACCGTTGTGAACAATGCAACAGGACAATCTGCAGCGAATAGCGCTACTAATGAGTATGCCTAAAACTTCACTCCGAGGCAAAAATAATAGAATGAATAGACCACCCTCCGACTGACACTTTGTATATATCTAGTGGCGCCTCAAAATCCGATTCCAACACCATCAAGGCGCCGAGCATAACGCTACCAAAAGGGGGTGGTGCGGTTCGCAGCCTCTCCGAAAAGTATGATGTCGACCTGAGTTCGGGATCGGGCACTTATTCTATAGCTCTCCCCACCACCGCCACTCGATCCGGCTCCTCCTTCCAAGATGCGGGTATATCATTGCAGTACAGCTCCAACAGTGGCAACGGCGTCTTTGGCAGTGGATGGGATTTGTCGATGGAGAACGCGCGAATATCAAGGAAGTACGATCGCGGGATGCCCCGATACCGCGATACACCTTCCGAGCTGGACGACCAGGACATCTTCATCCTGAACGGATTGGAAGACCTGGTTCGGACGACTACACCGTCTACATCGCGAAACGGATATACCGTCAAGAGTTACCGTCCGAGGATTGAGGGCGGCTTCTTGCGTATTGAATGGTGGATTAACAATTCAGATCGTGGAGACTCATACTGGAAGATCACATCGCAGAACAACGTTGTTGGAATCTACGGACGAGATAGAAACGCGAGGATCTTCCAGGACGGAAAGACGAAGCAACCAGATAAGGTCTTCGCTTGGCTGCTCTCCGAGAGATACGACACCAGCGGCAATGCCATAATTTATAACTATAAGGCTGAAGACGCAGCAGGGATCCCACCAGAGCTACAGTTATGCGAGCAGAACCGCTCAGACGATGATAGGACGACGGAAAAGTACATCAAGAGTATCAAATACGGAAACCGAAATGCAAACCGCGATGAAGACACCTGGGAAGCTGTTAGTGCCTTTACTCTCGAATCGTCTACTTGGATGTTCGAAGTGGTGTTTGATTACGGCGAACATTCTGCTACAAATCCACTTCCTGGAGATACGGGGGTATGGAAATGTAGACAGGACCCATTCTCTACCTATAGATCTGGTTTCGAAGTCCGGACGTATCGTCTTTGCAACCGAGTGCTTCTCTTCCATCGCTTTCCGGATAGGTTCAACGGCCAGACAGATGTGCTTGTTACCTCGTGGACATTCGAATACGAAGAGAACCCCGTATTGACATATCTGATCAAAGTCACGCAAACGGGGTACGATACAGATGGGTCTTCGGGGTCGCTCTTATCGAGCAGTAGCCTCCCGCCGATTACTCTTGATTACACTCGGTTCCCAAATTACGATGATGGGACTTTACCGCACCATAAGGTTGTACGGAACGCGGATATCGGTTTCCCGGTTTTTGCAAGTAGCAAGGCTACTCATCAATGGATCGATCTAGACGGCGAAGGGATTCCTGGGATTCTGTATACCAATACAACCACGAATGCAACGTACTACTGCCATAATCTAAGTGGCCTGGGAGAAGCGAAGTTCGAGGCGCCAAAGGCTATCACAACCCAACCCTCGCTTCCAGTTTCACAGGGCGTATTCATGGACGTTGCAAGCAACGGCACCCAAGACCTGGTAGATTTGCAAACACCAGGACTCAAAGGATACTACGAAAGAAAGGGTCAGATCGAACCTAGAGATGATGGATGGGGTGTCTTCCACCCCTTTCGGTCGTTTCCGAACTTTCAATCGTCGGATTACCAGCTTATAGATCTCTCGGGTGATGGTCTGGCGGACATACTTCTTATTGATGACCAAATCTTCAAATGGTACTCCTGTTTGCCGTTTGGCGAAGGGTATTCACCAAATGCGGAATGGAAATACGGAGACTGGGAAGAGAATAAGAGCCCAAGAGTCGTCTTTGCGGCATCCAATGACATCCGAGTTTTCCTCGCCGATGCATCTGGCGATGGATTGGTGGACATTGTGAGGGTTCGACGGGATGGGGAGGTCTGCTACTGGCCAAACCTGGGCTATGGGAACTGGGGTGGGAAGATCACGCTCGGGCGCTGTGACTGGCCAGACGCCATCTCTACTATCGACTTGTCGAGAGTGTACCTAGCCGACATAGACGGTTCTGGAACCTCTGATATCGTCTACGTATCCGACAGGGTTACAGCGTTGTACCGCAATCAAAGCGGCAACTCCTTGTCCATGGCTCTGATAACCCCTTTCACGCCGATAAATGGGGGCCGTCTAGACATTGTGGACTTGTTCGGCAATGGCACTGACTGCTTAGTCTTGTCCTCTTCCACAGACGACTATTTTGCCTACCTGGACTTCTGCGGCGGCGTCAAGCCGCATCTACTACGGACGTTGGACAATGGCGTTGGTGTCCAGCGGACACTCACATATGCCGCATCGACGAAATTCTATCTCCAAGATAAACTGAACGACAGACCCTGGATCACCCGATTATCTTTCCCGATCCACTGTGTTGAATCCGCGGAGGTTTTCGACTCTGTCAGTGGGAACAAGTTCTTTACGAGATATGAATTCCATCACGGATACTTCGACGGCGTTGAGAGGGAATTCCGCGGATTCGCAGCTGTAGATGCCTACGATACCGAGGAGAATACGGAAGGCTTATCTTGGACCCACGGCCCCAGCAGCCATGTAAAAACATGGTTTCATACCGGGGCATTCCTTGAAAACCAGGAGATAAGTCGGCAGCTTGCTCGCGAGTATTTTGGCGCGCCGTCACCTCAGGACTCCGCTGCTTTCCAGAAGTTCCTCGACAGCTTGCTGCCAGATACCGTTCTCCCCGCCGAGTCTACAGGCGCGGGTTGGTCTGCGGATAATATCAGACAGGCTTGCCGCTCACTCAAGGGTTCGACTCTTCGTAGAGAAGTTTACGGGGAAGATTTGAGTCTAAGCATTAAAGCCGCTTTGCCGTTCCAGGTCACCGAGTCCAATTTCACGATAAGGAAGCTCGACGATACAGTCCGGCCGGTATTTTTTACCCACGAAAGGGAGACGCTTACTTACAACTATGAGCGCCAGATAGGCGATGCTCGTGTTGGACATAATATTGTAACCTCTGTAGACGACTATGGCAATATCCTGCAGTCGTACCAAGTAGCATACGGCCGGGCAACAAGTGATCTGACTGAATCTAAGGACAAACTGCAGCAAGAGAATAACTCCATCCTGTTCTCGACTAAGAATTATACGGATCCCGTCATCGATGCCGAGAATTACCAGGCGCCGCGAGTCGCAGAGACACTAGACTATCAGATCCATGATGCTGCTTTAATCTCCAAACGAGACAGACTTACCTTCGCTGACCTGTCACCGCTACCCCAGAAGCCGGATATCCCATATACAGCGCTACTAGATGGCGGAACTTTGGATGGCAAGCGTAAGATCGAACACTCCGTCACACTGTACCGCAAGGATGACCTCTCGGCGCTGCTACCGAAGAACAAAATCGAGGCTCTTGGTTTACCTGGGGAGAACTATAGACTGGCCGTCACACCTGATATCTTCAACCACGCTTACCAAGACGTCCAGGATCCGGAGTTCACAATTTCAAAAATGCTCGATTCTGGATACGTCGATGTCCTGGGAGATGGAAACTACTGGATAGCATCTGGCCGACAATACTACGCTGACACTACGAATTTTGGCGACGAACTTGTCCAAGCTAGGAAATCCTTTTTCCTGCCCGTGAAGTTTGTAGACCCTCTTGGCCATGCAACGACTATAGAGTACGATGCTGGTCATCTACTCCGGACGGTCAAATCTGTCGATGCTCTGGGTAATGAAATTACCGCTACGCTCAACTATCGCGTCGTCACCTATCAATCAGTTAAAGACGTCAACGGGAATACATCCCAGATCATGCACGATGAGCTTGGTCGGGTTATTGCATCCGTTACGTCGGGGAAAGCGGGCGAAGGAGATTCATTCAGTAATTTCACGAAATACCCTGCACAGGCACTCCTGGACGCGTTCAAGCAGGACCCCCAAGGCTCAGCTGCGCAGGATCTGCTAGGCACAGCAAGCACGAGACAGATTTACGATACCTCCAATGTACCTATTAGCGTATACAGCATTACCAGGAACGTTCACGAGAGCGACCTTCCGCCAGGGACACGGACGGACGTTCAAGTCAACGTCGCGTATACCGATGGGCTAGGAAGAGTTATACAGTCTATGGGACAATGCGAACCGTCCACTATCAATGACAACGAGCCAGGGACGCCAGATACACCAGGGAAAACTTGGATCTGCTCCGGTTGGGTCGTATATAACAGCAAGGGCCTTCCCGTTCGTCAATTCGAGCCATTCTACAACGCCACTCACATATTCACTCGCGATACCATCCACGGAGTTAGTCCGTACATCTTCTACGATGCTATGGGCCGGACAGTAGGCCAGTACAACGCGAACCATTCATGGATCAAAACTACTTTTAGCCCTTGGATGCAGTCTGTGTACGACGAAAACGATACCGTCCAACTGCCACCAGACCCTAACGACCCTCGAACGGATCCAGACGTTGGCGGGTACTTTAAGCTCTTCACGCCTACTGAGCTTGGGCAGACATGGTACGCTGCGCGGACGGCACCAGGCACCACTTTCGGCCCTCACGACAGGGACGCAGCGCAGAAAGCAGCAGTGCATAATGATACACCGGCGGTCTCTCACTTTAATGCCCTTGGGCAACAATTCTTAACCGTATCTAAGATCGCAGCGAAGTACTCGGATACTGAGATTATACCAACGTATGAGCTCACGCAGCGGCTAGTTATAGATATCGAGGGGAACACGCTTGAGTCGCAGGACGCTAACGGCTGGGCTGTGGAGAGGAATCAATATGACATGCTCGGAACAGTTCTGTTCACGGAGTCTTCTGATTCCGGCAAATCTTGGATATACCAGAACTGCCTGGGGAGTCCGATATACCATTGGGACGATAGGAGATACCGCACGCGGCAGGTTTACGATGCGCTTAATCGAGCGGTGCAGACCTTCGTCCTCGATCAAGAGACGCAACCCGCACAGACAGAGAAATTAGTGGAGACGGTTGTCTACGGAGAGACAAGTACGGGTCCGACAGACAAAAACACCCGGCTGAAAGTAGTCCAGCACTTTGATCAGGGTGGCGTACTAGTTACGAATCAATATGACTTCAAGGGAAACCAGTTGCTTGGCAGACGACAGTACGCCGCGGAATATAAGACCATTATAGATCACTCCACACCGTTCATACCAGATCCTCGTCTGCCAGTTGTGGAAACGGATACTACCTACGACGCCCAGAACCGGATCTTAACTGTCACTTCACCAACGATCGATAACACAAATAGTACAGTCATCCACGCCTATAACCGGACGGGCTTGCTGTCGAATATTTCTACAAAGTTGAAAGGCGATACGGCAGCTAGTCCCATTATCAACACGATTCGATATAATGCACGCGGGCAGCGCTATAGCATCGATTACGGCAATGGCTCGAACACGCAGTACACATATGATCAATTCACATTCCAACTGAGCCGGACATTCACCAAGCGCGGGCCAAAGGCAGACTTCCCAGATGACTGCCCAGATCCCCAAGACCCCAGCAATCCTGGCTGTCAGATTCAAAACATCAAATATACGTACGACGCAGCGAACAATCTTACCTTTACTGAAGACGACGCTCAGCAGACCATATTTTTCCGAGGAAACAGAGTCGATCCTAGCTGCGATTATACTTATGATTCGGTGTATCGCCTTATCAGGGCGACTGGGAGGGAGCACTTGGGCCAGCCAAATACCAATGGTCCGAAGCCACCATCACCTGGTGATCCTTCGACGACTAGCATTGATCTGCCTACCAACTCGCAGGCTATGGGGACCTACGTTGAGAGATTCTACTACGATTACAGGAATAACCTCCAGAAAGTACGCCACGAGGGGTCAGATCCCGTTCATCCAGGATGGACTCGGGATTATTTTTACAACGAACCAAATCCACTACAGCCGGCAGGAGCTGATTGGAAGAACAACCGTCTCAGCTACACACAAATTGGAGCAGCGCAAGATGTGTATCAGTACGACGGACGGCCAGGTCGCAGCGGTAATATCACCGGCATGCCGAGCACCAGAAGCTTACAATGGGACTGGAAGAACCAGCTACAAGCGTCGTCCCAGCAGGTGTTCAACGGTGGTACGCCAGAGACAACTTACTACGTCTACGACGCCGCTGGTACCCGCATCCGCAAAGTGACAGAGTATCAAACCCCAACAGGTCAAACCCCGCTGGTGAAATCAGACCGCATCTACGTTGGCACCATCTTTGAACGATACGTCACGTATCTCCCACAGGTAAATACGAGCCCCAACCGTGTTGAGGAGACCATTCAAGTCTACGACGGCACGAGGCGCATCGCAGGAATCGAGTTCATTCAGGACTTCACGAGCGCGCCAGACCCGCCAGAAACACGCCTTTTCCGCTACCAGCTATCAAACTACACACAAAGCTCCGCGATAGAACTCGACGACAAAGCCAATGTGATATCCTATGAAGAGTACTTTCCCCACGGTGCGACCTCCTATCAAGGCGTGCGTTCACAGCTTGAGATTCCCAAACGCTACAGATTCGCATCAAAGGAACGTGACAGTGAGACCGGCCTCGACTATTATGGCGCACGGTACTACGCTCCCTGGATAGGCCGCTGGATAAGTCCAGACCCCGGGGGCCTCATCGACGGACCTAATCGCTACTCTTTTGTAGGGAACAATCCCGCCGGTGTGACCGACCCGTCAGGCTTCGAGGGGCTCCAGCTTACCGAGCCCAAGCTCACTATCAAAGGCGCGGATAGTGATCGTTCGACCAGCGGCGTCAATGGCGTCAGCCTTCTTCAAGGCATGCAGCTAACTCTCAACAGCCCGAAAGACGTCTCTGCCACGCAGCAGCAGCAGCTCAACTTGACGGTACCGAATAGTCTCAGATACGGCACTTCTGTCTCCCCACTAGCGTTTTCACCATTCCATTCATTCGAGGAGCGGTATCAATGGGTGCAGCAGCAGCTGAAAGCCAAACCGCCGAAGAAGGGTGAAGGATTCCAGCTGGATAATCCGCTACACAAAGTCATCGGCGGACGGGACTTCTCAATAGAACCCGCAAAGTATGGCGCTACATTGAAGATTAGCGATCCGAAGCCAGGGAAGGACCCGGTGACGAAGGGGGATATTCCGCGCACTCCAGGGATTACTGGCGAAGCTGGGGTATGACGACGATCTAGACTTGCAAATATTCCGTGGGCCAAGTAATCAGTTATATGACTTGTGCTGATATGCGCAACTTTCCTGTTAGTTCACTGTGGACGACTTGTCGGACCCCGGGAAGAAGACAGACCTGAAACTCAAAGTCAAGCTACCACTTCCTCACGGCCTCTCCGTCTCCCCGAACTTTGAATGGGTGAGCTCAGATTCGATAATTAAATGATAGGATATACGCCGTGCATGTGTAATGCTGACCATTCGCGAAATTTAGGCCCACGATAGACAGGAGGATAAATACACTGCAGGCTTCGAAGTCTCCTCGAATTTCGACGGCAGCCCCAATAGTCTGACGGTATGTTGATATCGCAAACGCGTCCCCCACAACTGTATTCATGCACGCATGCAGCTTCACTCTATTTCCAGAGGCAGGTTTATGGCGCGTATACACTAATGCGCGGTTGCGACCTACCTACACGCAGTTCAAAACCGGCGTAACGTCTATCACGGGCCAGAACCCTCCGGATCCACCAAAGCCAACACCGCCAGGTGAAGTTCCGCTGCTGCCAGTCGTCCCATGGCCACTCGTGCCGAACTATCGCGCAAACGTCAACTACGGCATCGAGTATTCGCACGGTGGGCCGACGTCGCCACCCTGGACAGTGGGGTTAACGGTGAGTGCCCCAGTATGAAATATGCGTGTATATAAAACATGGCTAAGTCGTTATATTATATAGGTGACGGCCGGTGGGACGAGAGACGGCCAGTTCGCGACCACAATCATGGGCTCCTTCACGCTCAAGTTCGACGGAATTCCAGGATACAAGGACAAGACGCCGGCAGCAGTCCAGGCGGGCGCCGACGCGCTGAAGGGTCAGGACAAAACGAAGGGATACGAGAGGGGCTGGTACAATCAACGGTCATTTCCGTAGTTTCGTACAAGCGTTGCGCGCTGGAATCGATCATACACGGTTTGGTGTCATATGTTTGGACCGGCGCGAAGCGTAAGGAAGTGGCCAGCTTTACTTACGAGATTGGAATAACACGAGCAGGGCGTGGGCTTGTGAGCTCAAAAGTTCTTAAATTGAAATTTCGATTAAATGTTGATATATGGTCAATCAACCAACGTTGCAACCTACATACATGAAAACCGTGAAAAATTGTCGCCGTCCGTCCACCATACGAAGATCGAGAGCCAATCATCCCAAAGTACACATCAGATCGAGACATCGCGGCAGTACAACGGACAGGCACCGATACAACAGTACGTAAACAGAAGGATATCCAACGTAATATAATATCAATCAATCATAGCACCATAACTCCAATCAACAGACGCAAGTACGGATACGAAATTGCGGGCAGTAAAATAAAGAACAAACAATACCAAAGTTAGAGGATAGGAGCGATAAATCATTTCCCATCACGGGCCACGGATTCTTAGAGTATAATGGGATGGATGTTGTCGCAACTGTCAGCCGGTAAATCGGACAGGAATCGTACCCACAAAAGAAAAAGAGGCATTCAGGAGGTACGTAACACCTGCATAGAAAAAAGGGAAGAGAAAATTGCCACGAGAGAAACCAGGTCACAGCATACAAGACGGAGATAAGAGCAAAATCAAGCTGTAATCTGTGTGGGGGGCGCTGGCCCAACGGCAACGCCACCCATCTCGCCCTCCTTCTCGTCTGCTCCGTGCTCCGCCCATTCGCCCCAAAGGGCCTTCTTGCCTCTAACCCGGATTTCGGAGTCTTCGCCCTGCTTAACGGCGATGGCGTCTTTGGTAGCCAGCACGAGGACCTCGAAGAACATCTTGGTGGCATCAATTCGCGTCGTCTGGTTGCGCGGGAACATTTGGCTAAACACAACTTCCTCCTTCGTCTGCGATTGACTCTGGTTCGACCGGCCTGTTCTACCGACCGGTTCGGTGAATTTCTCGCGGAGAAGGTGGACAGCGTGCGTGGTAGCCTGGCTGACGATTTCAGCGGGTGGTTCTTCGGGGAGGTCCTCAAGTGTTGGATCGTGACGCGGCTCAAAGCCAATGCCGCCGACGGTAGTGTCAAAGGATTCATCAACAGGTGCGTTGTACTCGAAGTCGTCGGCACCTGCAAGCTGGATCTCTTCGCCTTCAGCATCGACGTCACTAGGGCGGACAGAGGCGTCACCGATGTGCTCTTCTTCGTCTTCGGGGATCTCGAGGCGTGGTGATTTGCGAGATGGAGAGCCCGTGGCCTCAGTATCTGGAGCTTCGGCTTCGAGTGCACGCTTGCGCTTTCTATCGGCCATTTCTTTGACAAATTCTGGCGAGAGTAGCTTGGCAACATCCGGATGGACGTGCTTAGGATAGAAGATGCTGTTGGCGAAACCGTTGGACATTTGGAGGTTCATAAGGGTAAGCATGGCGGGATCGCGGTGGAGGAACAGAGGGTCCTTGAGGATACGAGTTCGGTCTTCCTGTTGAGCTTTGATCTGCTTCGTCTTCATCTCGGTTGTTGCATCGAAAGCAACCTTCTTCCTGCGAGCAGCACTGCGGGACTTGGTTGGTGGCGGAGCCTCTTCATCCATTTCCGAGGGGAGGCGAAGAGGGTCAACATCACTGATGTCGAGCTTTTGGGCGGCCCTTTCGAGCTCAGCCTCAAGCTCACGCTCGCCTTCCGATCCCACCTCAGTAAGGGGGGAGTCTTCGCGTTCTGCACGGGGAGTAGCCGCTGTGTCTGCAAGGACAGTCTCATCTTCGGGTTGGGGCATGATCGTGTCTTCATGGGCATCAAGGAGATTCAGATCCTCCTCCATCTCGAAGGAATTACCTCCGATGCCGTCGCCCAGATCGGCTCGCGAAATGTCCGTGGTGTCGTTAAGGCCAAGTTCTTTCGCTCTGAAGCCAGCATCACTATCGATTGACATGATATCATCGGCAAGGTCGCGTGGGAGAGGGGCGTCTCGCCCCATTTCGATGGACATGGATGGATCTCCGAAGGCATCATCTCCTGTGATGTCTAGACCAAGATCATCACCGATGTCCAGACCTAAATCTTCTTCCAACCGCAAGTCATCATCTTCCAAATTGAGCATGTTGTGACTTGCAACTTGGGTTCCACCACGTCCCAATTCCAGCTGCGAATCTCCAACGAGAAAGTCGTCGGCATCGTCCAGCGTGATATCGGCGCGACGAGAGACACCAGCACGATGTATAGTGGTCATCGTACGATCAAAGTCAAGGGGCTCTGGCAGCAGCAGGTCTTGGGCGGATACGACCTGGTCTTTGAGTATGAGCGACTCTTTGGCCGTTGTGCTGATGGGCAAATCGACGTTACCCGGCCGGAAGGCCTATACGGTTCCAGAAAACACTTGTTAGCTATGCATTCTTTCTAGAACTACGTAGTGCGCAAGAGCTAGTAGCTCGAATACATGCAGAACCTACCATCTTGATCTTGACCAGAGCATCGCTGCAGTCGTCCAGCAGGTACCTGGCTTTCCGGCTGTAGATTCTGACGACACCTAGCAACAGCTGCCCGCTGAGACGCAGGGCCATAGGCGCCTGGTCTTCACCGACAATGGCAGTGACGGAGGTTTGAATGTTGGAAGTAAGGATATTGGACTTTGTGAGCTTTCGCTCCAGATTGGCAGAAAGCCATATCTGGGCGAGCGGGCCCGTCTTGCTGAGGAGGGTTTCGGAGAAGAACATTGTGGCGAGAACAGATGATCCGAGGAGGGCAAGGCGGTCACGTCTCGCAGAGACGGCGGGCGGCGAGAGAACGGTTCTCGCTGGATCGAAGAAGCTCCCGGAGAGCAGAGGCAGGCAGCTGGGAGATGTGAGGGGGGATGGAAGTGGGGCCGTGCGAGTGTCAGGACGGCGGGCGACTGGGATTCGATGGTGATGCGATGATATCGGTGATGCGAGCAGTGCAGTTGGCTTTGTTTATTTCCGGGCGCGGGAAAAGGCGTGGCGCGTCGCAACGCAACCGCCGCCGCCCAACAACCAGCCCAAAGAAAGAATGCTCCCTCGGACGATGTATCACGGCGGGCGACAGCATGACGTCGGTGACCCACGCAGCGACTGTCCAATCTGCTCTATTCACCTGTCTATACTATATTGCAACTATCTTTTAAGGAATTGCCCGGTATCTCTGGAAGACAATCGCAACTGTATCTAGTGGCGCAGTGGCGGGCGCGCGAGGCCCCGATCGCGAGCGAGCGAGCATACATGCATATATGTCCTATCGATATCTTATCATGATCTCGACACCACAGATAATCACCGCAGTGGCGTCAAATTGGAGTCTCGGTTGGTGCTATCATGAAAGAGGAAGCCAACCTTCCATGATTAGATGGGTTGAGGATGCATATATGCATATGCGTATACAACATAGTTAGCGCGGTAGCTATATCGATACGCAAGTGCGCCGCCGAAGGGAGATACGCTGCTGTACGCAGGAATTCGAATGCATGATGTCCGAGAAGTCTAGATTTACCGATTATTAATTTATATCGAAACATCGGACGATATTCACGAGCTCGGGATATCACGGGTATAATATGCCAGAGTCTAGATCAGAGTCCTATCAAATGAGGCGTCGCTAGCTTTCGACTCGCATAAGAAACTCTCGGCGGCACTGCCGTCGGACAGAACTCGGTTCTTATCCGGAAGCTATCTGACAAAGAAGGCCAGCCCAGATGCACACAGACAGACAATTTAGAAGACCAGAGTCTTGAGGTTGCTGACAAGTTATTCGCCACCAGCGCCATCTTGGGCCATCACGCCCAAGTCAAGTCACGTTAGTATGGACACAATTACAGTCAACTGAATAATTTAGCTTGGAACTGTACGATTGGGTTCTAACATCGATGCGGAAATGCCAATGCCAACTAGCCAGCTAGGCGGCGGACAGAAGTCTATATAAGTGACAGAATGGACTCGTCCCAGTGAATATCTACCTTCCTTCCCTGACAGCATCGTATAAAAGCTATATAATATTACATATTATACTTCAACTGCTAGCATCATTCATACATCTGTTCCGGCGCACAAACAACCACAACCGTGAGCCGCGTTAGCAAGCCCTGAGGTAGGCATCATTGCATACTTTCGAGCCAATTCGTCCGATGTTGAGCTCGTCGATTAAACTTCCGCTGACATCAATGCAATAGCCACATCACCGCTTACCACCCCCTGTACTCGGAACTGCTCATTTTGCCTACCTACCAACCGAATAATCACGCTGAAACTCAAAGCATCAAAATCAGAAATATGTGCTATCAAGTCACCTGCAGCACTTGCAGTAGGTTCCACCGCTTTAGCCATATAAACTAATATTGAATTCAAAGATGCTTTGCATCAACCTAGCTCCAGTTACTAATCCATTCCATTTTTCTATCAGATGGCAAGACCTGGGCCGGTACGCATAGTCGCAACCCTCGACTGACGCTGGTCATAAGCAGCGAACTGACAACATAGCAACCAGGCTGCGGAATGCACAAAGCATCCGTGATGGATCCAATCCCAAAGAGCGAATGGTGCTCCTGCGAAAAGGCACCGGGGGACCCGTATCCTCCGACAACCTCGTCATCATGTACGCTGTCATGAGTAAATACCTCTCCGCAGTAAGCTGTCTTTTTTTAAAACCTCTTAATCCACCACATGCATGATCGGGCACCCTCCTGTGATCCCTAGCTACATGCGTACGCACACGCACGTGTATCTGCGTTCGTGTAGTTGTGCATACACATATGCGAACGCTCGGGACCCGACTCATGCATGTGGGAAAATATTCCCTCAAGGATAACGCATGTACCCTGCGCATGCAGCCTGATCGAGCGATCAGAAAGATATCCCCCGCACCCCAGGCCCCGCAAATCTCCTGATCCATTGATATACGAATACACAATTGCACAAACGGAAATTTGAAGAAATAAGCGCTCCAGCCCAGCAGCTAGCTAGGCAATTGAGACGTAACAGATTACATACGCTGAATTGTGGGGCTAATCCTTGCGTCTTGCTTTTCCCTCCTTATGCGATGCGGGGACATAGGGTAATATACATCCGTCAGTTCATATACGACTTGGTCAGCGGCCTGAGAGTCAGATTGAATGAGCCAAGTTGGCTAGTTTTGCAAATTTCGATGAGTGTTGGTGCGCTGAGTCGACGAAGGATCGGATAAGATTAGTTTCGGTATTAGTGTTAGTCAGTATTCAGAATCGAAGGAGCGAATAGGGTGGCCTTCCGGAGTCTGTCGCGGATACGGATGCGTCTATGTCGATATAATTAAGAAATAGAGGTCCGATCACTGCAGTTGGAGTAATGGATAACGTAAAATCACGTACATGTAAATACCTTCATTCTACTCCAGTTAAATGGAATCAGGCTAAATTCTTCACTGATGGTAAACTAAGATCGAGATAAGTAAATTCTACTTGGTTAGAATGACAGTCGTTGACAGAACACTTCTCAGCCGGCAGTTGGTCAATTGGGTAATCGGATCGATCCGTGGATCCGAGATTATTGTCGGGGTCGAAATGGTATCAGATGATGCTGACATGTGGAGTGAATGACTGTCAAGCGGCAGCTAACTATCGCAAGAACTGAAATTTCAAGAATGGTGGCAGTTTAAGAATACAGGTTCGAATTCGTAAAAATATTCCATACATGCACACTCTGTGTTTCAAGTCGCTGTACATCGGCAACGACAATATGGCGCGAATATTCGAATTGGATTCTCGAATACAAAGCCTGCCTGCTCATAGTAGATGGCTGGGCAACGGATGACGGCAGCGACATAAGGCGATGGCGATATTAATCACGCGATATATTATGTTATGTCGTGAATTGTGCTTTTTCTGTTTGCTTGTAGCACTAGGCGTATAAGACTGCAGCTCTACAATTAGAATTCGACCCGAACCAGCTGGTCAGCGCTGCCTGAATTCAATATATATCACGCCTGCTAATATAACAAGACGGCAGCTAGCCATGGACCCTAGAAATTTATTCCCATATTGACTCACACTTGATTCGACGTCTATAGAATGCCCGAAAGACTCACGGTTCCAGCAATATGCAGACTGGGGAGTCTTGTGTAACTGGATGCCTCGAAACGAGGGCATATTGCATTGCGATATAATCGCAATACCGAGGTTGTAAGTTTTATACGACGATCTGTACATGAGTCCACTGAACAATTCACTCGCAGAGGGCCTGACGATGGATTCTGACCATAACATACCACCGATTGGTATACTATCTTTGAAAGTGAGCACTAGATATCGAAGTTCAAAGGCGGGCCATGTTGTTTCAGGAATCCACCAGATGCAACTGCAATTTCTCGGAGCCAATCAGTCGACCACACGGGCAGGTCTGGGAGGTTATTCAATCAGTCGCTGGAATTGCAACCGAAGTATTGTGCCGAGAATCATCCTGTTTGAGATGCATGTTCCATCCGTGCATGTCTATACGCGTACGACTGTATAAGAGCGAATATAAGAATATGGTATCTGGAAGGTTGCAACAATGCAACGGACCTGATTGACCCATGATCAGCACACGGACTGGGCATCGTTAGGCGAGACACGCACGACGAATGGATGAATTCACAATCTCAATGCATACACGAGCGAGAGGGAGGGCAGCCACAGCTGGAATGAGCCAGGGTTCGAGTTGTGATCTGGACCCGCGATGCCATTGGCGGGTGCCGTTATATAAGTCTTAGTCATGGTGCAGCAATATAACCGTCCGACGGATCCAGCGGCTTAACTCGCACGTATAATATCACGCTCCCAGCGCGAATAATAGCCAGCCAGCAAGCAGGCAGAACAGAAAGTTGTGTAGCACGAGCAATATGTGGCTGTAGGCTGTGCAGTTGTCGTTGGATGGCGTCAGCTAGTGGCGGCAGGGAGGCAGGCCGAAGCCTGCGTCGGCTACTGCCCACGCAACTAACCCAAAGAACTCCAGCTGGACAAACGTTAAAACGGCCTGTCGCGGGCGGGGCTGCGATTGGGCAGGCCGGCACCTCGCACAACACATTCGCTCGCTGGAGTTACATTATGATTACCCCATCAACTATAATCCATTACCCCTCGATTACTCGATCACAATTGCACCATTTTCCAGCTTCAGGGCCTCGAGGGGAGCTCGTCCATGTGCATGCGCGCTTGCACTAGCCGGCTTAGTCTGGTGCCTCGCCAGTCGGGCGTAGTGCAATTCCCCATATGCAGCAGAAGAGTGCAGTGCGTGATCACGGTGCCCTCGACACTGGCCGGTTCGCTTCATGCTTTCATGCTTTTCAAGTCAAAGCTCGTAGACAGGTAGCGTATACGGTAGTTGGCTGCTACTATATCGCGCCATCAAACCCACATGATCTCGGCAAAGAGTGGATGAAAATTTTTCCTCCCTGCGTGCCTCCTGGCAATGTTTACCTAATGAGCAACCCGTGGCTCTGGCTCGTTCGATGCAGCTTGCCCTGCCATGCGGCCGCTGTCCGGGAAGAAGCCGATTTCTCCAGGCCCCTCTCCACCTTTTACTTCTTTTTTTTTTTTTTTCCCTCTCCACCGTTTAAATTATGTAGCTCATTAAAGCTCGAGCTGCAGCTAACTCCAGCTGAGGAGAGCCCCGCGTAAATTACCAGTCAGCAGAACATTCCACAGAAGTTTTCCTTCTCCTCCCCTTGAGCTCGTTCGTTCGTTCGTCGGCACCCCTGCAGGTTTTCCCCGGATTTTCGGACGGTTCGGGTTAGGCTGACAGAATTTTCTTCGAGACTCGGGGAGGGTTTCGACGGACAAGGCTTGACAGGGCAATCCGCGAGCCCCGGGGTGCGGCTTTTCCAGGCAATTTGTCGACTGCCGTTTCCAGACGCTAGATCGTGATTCGTGATATCATATCATCACCTCATGCAGACTTGAATCTCGCTCTCCGTAATGTTGCTGCCCCGTTTGGATTTTTTTTTCTCGATATGAGATGTAATTTCCAAGCGAGAGCTCGCTGGCTCGATTGCGTGATTAATTTGATTATGGGCGGAGGCATCTCCAGACCGAGTACGAAGTACTGACTAAACAGTTCATCTGTGTGTGGAGCCAAAAGTATCTCCGGATGGGTTTTCCCGGGCATTGGAAAGATTTGGATTCGACCCTGTTAACTTTGATTTTTCTTGTTCGACGTTCCTTAGGTAAGAGGGTGTAAATGCAACGGGTACCCATTCATCCAATAGTTTGAAACGGCACCGGCCGCGGGGAGGCCTAGCGAGGTGCATGTGCATGCACATCTGGGCGACATCGCTAACATTCATTGGAAGACTGGTAGAAGAGCGGAGAAAAGCTTGGAACGTATCGATCGCAGGGAATCCAGCTGGGCCGCCGGCGATGCGGCGATAAATACGAAGTATACATGTACCCGTATTAAGTTATACATTATTATTTTTGCGCATGAATTTCGACCAACTAAGAAAATCACAGCTGCTCTAGGCAGTCGGACGGAGAAAAGACACCGTCGCAGAAAGTTATTATTCCAATTGCAACTGCAACTGCGACTGCGAATCGCTCAGTGCCACCGCGCTACCTTATCGTGAGTAGCGATACAATATATATATGCCTCTACAGGATACGGTGGCTAGAAGGCAGATAGGAACATTTCTCCAATTGGCTGCAGTCAAGCGGCTAGAGTCTGGATTCCGTTAGCTTTCTTATCTCTGGAATGTAAAGCTTAAAGGATATATAGAGATATGAATTTCAGCAGTTGAGATAAGGTTGCGTTGGCTAAATTAAGGGCAGCAGCCAACATGCACATGCCTCGCTCATGCGGCCTGCGCGTCGGTGGCCAGAAGTATTCTCTGGCTTGGATCACTAGAGCGATTACATTGCATCTTGACTTTACCGTTCGTCCTATGTTCACTCTTCCAATCAGCGAAGGTAAGTATTTACTGGGCCGATCCTCGGGCGCTCAAGGCATGGTAATTGGATGAACGAACAAATTAACCGGGCACCGGGCGGCCTCGAGTACCTTCAGGACGAAGAAGAGGAAAATCAGATCCGTCCAAGCTGTTATACGTATATACGGCACATGCACAATATACAAGTAGAACACGCACATTCATTCTATCTAGTTTAAGCATTGTCATGTTCCCATTCTTGTTTTCTTTTTTTTTCGCTGTCGTCGTACACTGACCGGGGAGAGCTCGCGATCGATATTTTCTCTTAGTGATATTATACGTTTCTATTTGCAAAGTGTTTGGTCAAAGGTGGGCCAGGCGAACCGTTGACCGTCAGACGGGACGCGGTTCTGCCGCATGCATGGTCCTACCTACCCACTGCAGATGGGGTAACTTGCGGTTTTCGGACATGACGAACTGCATCGACGGTCTCTGCGACAGTGAAATCGAACAATATGGATTCAAACAGTATAGTAATGTCATGTCAGCACCAACAGCGCTCTAGCAATTAACCGTTCATACCGGCCGGTAGTTGGCCAATGAGCCAGCTGATACGTAGATTAACTGGTATTTTTTTTTTTTTGCAACTGCAGTGCGTATATGCATGCAGCGCAGCGTAGGCGCATTGAGTTGATAGGCTTCGGCCTCGTGAGTATAAAGACTAGCCATCCTGCCTTCCTGCAGCTCGATTCGATTTCAATTGTCAGAGTCTGTGATAATATCATGCTCATCGAACCGGTCCGTTTCATGCGGTGGTAATAATTATATATTACCATTATTCTTCTCAGCTCAGGATTAATGCGCTGCGGGCTGTCTCGTTTCTCTTCCTGATATTACGGTATTACCTATCCGCGCAACGTACCTACCGCGGTATTATAAGCCATCAGGCAATCAGTCAGTACTGAAGTCAGCTAGTCAGTCTAGTCACTCGACCGGCCGAACCTCTATACTTGCTTCTCTCCGTGCCTGCTACACTTCCTTTTTTTTTTCTTTCTAAATCTCACGAAAAGTCGATAGCTATAAATACGCTTAACACCCCGTCCTATCGCGCGCGCTGTTGCTACCTACATGCGTACCTGAATTGTTTTTATCGGTATAACATATCAAAATCAAGGCGAACCCATTGCAAGTATCTCCAGTTGCCTTGAACTTGCTTTTCCCGATCCGACAGTCCAATACTCTACAATTCCACTCAATATCCCTTTCGAATTAATCGTTTCGTCGCATCTTGTCGCCATTTGAAAAAAGTTGAAAGAGAAAGAAAAAAACAATAAAAAGATAAAAAAGAAACCTGCAAAAGTCCCTTTGGAGTTCAAAGGTCCAGAAGGGGGAAAGAAAAGCACTCTAACTGTTCCTGCACCTTTATCTCGCGGTCTCTCCGAAGGATTGAGTGAGTTATCAATCCATCCAACTCCTATCGCTTGCACTGCACTGCACCTGCATGCAAGCAGGGCTACTTTCGGATAGTGGAGTCGAGATCCACCCGCGCATACGCATACGACCAGGCGTGTAACAGTCGAAGCTTCAAGCTACGACAGCAGCAGCTGGCAATCCTCCCTACCTCTCCCTCTCCGATTGCAAGTTGCAATAGCGTACGCAATCGCCTCTCCGTGCATTTCGCATAGAGCAGGATATCTATAAAGGAGGCCGAGCGGGACTACCGGTGAGGGCTTTTTTTGCAAGTATACAACGGCCTTCGACTTTCGAACTACCCATCCCGTCGATACATCATCGCGCGACAGGGCTAAATATATCTGAGGAAAGTTTTCCCTAGCGCTCCCTCCGGTAAGCTGCCCTCCCTCCGGTAAGCTGCCCTCCCTCCTGTCTTAATCCCTCCCCCCGTGGCAATACTACATGCGTCACACGCGGCCATGTTCCAGTGGCAGGAGCGCTGCGCCGTTTCTGTTTGTAGTCTCCACCAGGGCCCGGACGGCGGCCTTTGTAGGCTTCGGCAAAGCTCCCGACGCTACCCCGAGAGAGAGAGAAAAAATGAAAAATGCTAATTTTGGCCCTGTTGCCCATTGGCTCCCGAGCAGCTGCCAGTTTGAAATCGGCTGCTGTCAGGTCGAAGGCATCCCATCGGCCGAAGAACGCGATTACGTAGCGCTTTGGAGAGAGCTTCGGAGCTGCAGCTGCTGTGCGTGATTGGCAGGCCGGCCGCCGTGGAAATACGACCAAGCGCACGGCTGCTCAACACAGCTGTTTTTTACGGTGCCGGCTCTAAAGTGGTATATATATGAAGGCCACCACCACCCTGCCCAACCCTCCCTCCGAGAGCCACTCCTCCCACCACCTCAACGACTTCCTGAACCACCTGCTTACATTCCTGTTACCCTGCCGCTCCAGAGGACGGACGTCGGCTGAAGAAGACGAAGAAGAAGACTTGTACCAGAAGCCCCCCACAATGCCCGCCATGGCTTCCTCTCACCGGAACTTCCTCCCCCCCACTCTCACCAGCCAGGATGAGTCTCGCCATCCGTCGCCGTCGCCCTTCCACCTCAGCATTCCCGGCGGTACCCGCACGAGGATAATCACCGACCCCTCATCCGGCTATGTTGCTCCCAAGTTCGAGGGCAAGGAGAAGCAGATGGAAGCTGGTGAGCTATTTTCTCTACTCGAGTTGATCTTGTCTCCAAATGGAGCTGGCGTAGAGCTGAAGGCTAACGTATACGGCAGTCATCGACACCATTGAACAATGCGGATTCATTCCTGCGGGGTTCATCGACGACGAGGTCGAGTGGTTCTACACCAGGCTCGGCATAGATGGTAAGTGGCGCCACCCCGCCGAGGCTAAGCGGGGACATAATGGTGGCGATGGCGCTAACTACGATTGGATGGTGGCTAGACATGTACTTCAAGTCCGAGTCCGTAGAAACGATTGCGAACCACATCCTCGCTCTATATGCCGGGAAGGTTGCCGCCTTCTCCAGGGCGGACAAGAGGCTCGAGATTCGGCTGGACCGCGAGGCTATTGGTGAGTATCATTACTATTACTGATCAATGAAGTACATATGCTGACCGCTTTATCTCAGACCACGCCGTCTACATCGATACTTCGACCCCCGGTGTTTCCGTCCTGAACGGCCCGCAGTACGAGCAGCGCATCGACGAGAAATACCTCAACGACTCCCACCCTGGCAAGGCCTACCGTGTCGAGACCTTCCGCTCCAACGAGTCTCTCGGCGCCGACAGCGCCGCCCAGCTGCGATGCTACTTCGTCTACCAATGCCAGTTCGAGGAGACCTCGCCCAGCGAGAACGAGACCGACTTCACCAAGATTGCGGATAAGACCTTTCTGGAGAAGACCTCCGAGAACACCAAGAAGCTTTACGCGGACATCGTCTCGGCAGTCGTTGAGAGAACCGGCCCTGTCATCGAGATGTTCGACGTCCAGGGCACTCGGGAGAAGCGCCTCATCATTGGTTACCGCCAGCGTAGTGCCAAGGGGCTTTTCAGCGCTATGAGCGACCTCTACCACTACTACGGTGTTACCAGTGCGCGCAAGTATGTCGAGCAATTCTCCAATGGCGTCACGGTCATGTCCCTGTACCTGCGTCCCATCTCTGGCACTACATATGCGCCGAAGTACCCGCCCATCGAGGCTTCCATCCACCAGATCATGAAGGAGGTCAGCTTGCTGTACTGTATCCCGCAGAACAGCTTCCAGAAGCACTTCATCCGCGGCGACCTGAGCTTGCAGGAGACAATCTACGCGCACTGCGTCTCCATCTTCATCACCCACTTCCTCAACAGACTCGGCGCCGAGTACAAGTCGCTGCTCGGCCTGCTGGACACCAACAATAATGCCCACACGGAAGTCCTGACGAAGATCAAGAAGCGTCTGCGCCAGGAAACATTCACAGCGGAGTACATCACCGAGATCATCGCGGAATACCCGCAGCTTGTTCGTGCGCTATACCTGCAATTCGCAAACACTCATTATGTTCAGACTCGCGGCGAGAACGACGACTTCATCCCGACGCTTTCATACCAGCGTCTCCGACAGGACCCCGTGCTCAAGCCGGAGGACCTCGTCAACCACATTCGCACCACGGTGGCTAACGACCATCAGGCGACAGTCATGGAGTCGTTCCAGCTGTTTAACAATCACGTTCTCAAGACCAACTTCTACACGCCGACCAAGGTCGCCTTGAGCTTTAGACTCAACCCTGCCTTCTTGCCTCCTCTGGAGTATCCTCAACCGCTGTACGGCATGTTCCTTGTCATCGGCTCCGAATTCCGGGGCTTCCACCTCCGTTTCCGAGACATCGCTCGCGGCGGTATCCGTATCGTCAAGAGCAGGAACCGGGAGGCCTACGCGATCAACGTTCGGAGCATGTTTGACGAGAACTACAATCTGGCTAATACTCAGCAGCGTAAGAACAAGGATATTCCGGAGGGCGGAAGCAAGGGTGTCGTCCTGCTCGACTACAACTCGCAAGATAAGGCGACCCAGGCTTTCCAGAAGTATATAGACTCGGTTCTGGATCTGCTCTTGCCTCCCACGTCCCCTGGTATCAAGGATCCCATCGTCGATCTCCATGGCAAGCCCGAGATTCTGTTCATGGGTCCCGACGAGAACACTGCCAACTTGGTCAACTGGGCAACTGAACACGCCCGTCTCCGTGGTGCGCCGTGGTGGAAGTCTTTCTTCACAGGCAAGTCGCCGCGTCTCGGTGGCATCCCACACGACGAGTACGGCATGACCTCTCTCAGTGTGCGAGAATTCGTCTTGGGCATCTACCGGAAGCTTAACATCGACCCAGCCAAGGTGCGCAAGATGCAGACTGGTGGCCCAGACGGTGATCTCGGGTCCAATGAAATCCTGCTCAGCAATGAGAAGTACGTCGCCATCGTCGACGGTAGCGGTGTCCTTGTCGACCCGAATGGTCTCGACCACCAGGAACTCATCCGGCTCGCGAAGCAGCGTGTCATGATCTCCGAATTTGATATCAGCAAGCTGTCCAAGCAGGGCTACCGCGTGCTCGTCGACGAGAGCAAGATCAAGCTGCCCAACGGCGAGTACGTGCCCAACGGTACCATCTTCCGCAACACATTCCACCTCAAGGATATTGGTGTCGACACATTCACCCCTTGCGGTGGCCGACCTGAGGCTATCGAAATGGGCAACGTCGGACAGCTGATCGATGCGGATGGCAAGTCGAAGATTCCATACATCGTTGAGGGTGCCAATCTGTTCATCTCCCAGGATGCGAAGATCAGACTGGAGAAGGCTGGCGCCATCCTCTTCAAGGATGCATCTGCAAACAAGGGTGGTGTCACCTCTTCGTCGCTCGAGGTCCTCGCCTCGTTGTCCTTTGACGACGACAGCTTTATCGAAAACATGTGCGTCAAGGAGGATGGCACCGTCCCAGACTTCTACGTCGAATACGTCAAGCAGGTGCAGGGCATCATCAAGAACAACGCCAGGTTGGAGTTCGAGGCGATCTGGGCAGAGCACGAGCGGACAGGACGCCCGCGGTCGTTGATCTCCGATGACTTGTCGTACGCGATTACTAATCTCGACGAGGAGTTGCAGAAGACGACGCTGTGGAACGACGTCACGTTGCGGCGGACGGTGCTCGGCGCGGCGCTGCCGAATCTGCTGGTAAAGAAGCTGGGACTGGATACGCTCATCGGACGTGTGCCGGAGGGCTACCTGAAGGCGATCTTTGGCAGCTACCTGGCGAGTCGGTTTGTGTACAAGTGCGGACCAAGCTCGAGTCCTTTGGCCTTCTACAGCTTGTAAGTTCCCCCTTCCATCATTTACTACTTGAGCTTCTGTGGATACGATGCTAATATAATGCCGCGAATAGTATGACCACGCTGACGAAGAGCATCCACGAGAACGGAAACGCCAACGGTCTGGCAAACGGCGCTTAGATCCTATAGACGGTCGATAGATATATACTGGCTGGAAGGGCCGTCGTGCGCTGGGGGAAAAGCACAGTAATTGGTACACGCGGAGTTATAGATTTCTTTTGTTTTTGGTTATTGTGGGCTTTTCCACTAGGTTTTTTTTTTTTTTTTTTTTTTTTTTTTCTTAGTTGTACTGCGGTAATATTGTCTGCATGGCTTTCTGGTTTGTTTGAGAGTGGTAGGATGTTTAAAAACGCATGTATGGGCGGCGGGTTGGTGGAAAAGTGCACTTGGGTTTTCTTTCTCTCCTTTCTGGTTTTTTTGTATGAAAAATTGCTGGATGCATATTGAGTTTTTGGAACTGGAATTTGACTGTGTGCGTATGGTACACTTGTTTGTGAGTGAGTGAGTGTATGTGACGTTTCTTACGATCTTGCTGTCTAGTGGTTGTATATATAGTAGAATTGATTGATTCCTCATGATCATATCTTGCGGATGAACGCTAGGGGTTTATGACAACGTAGGCACCCTGTTATATGAGTGAAGAGTAGCTGCAGAGAATGTTGATATTCTTGTATACATCCACGAACATTAATTGGACCGCCAGTTAGGCCATAGGATGTGCAGAGCGTGCGGACTTCAGCTGATCAGCTGTCAAGTAGGATATTCTATAGTAGTATTCAGATACGTGATCGACGGACGGCCCATCGATCGATCACCCTGTTATACACAGCATGCAGACGGCGCTGGACAGACCATGTGATGTTCGAGGTCGAATATAACGATTGGATGAAGAGAACGTACGTGATATTGATAAGCAGTGATGTTGAAATGAAGCTTCGGCGTCGGTCGCACACGCACATGGAATTGGCTAAAGTATAAATTCGATCCAATTACTTGAGAGAGCGTAATCAATTATCCTGATGCGTTCAAGGGTCTAACAACGTTGCTTGTTATATTCGCGATAGTTTATATATATGTGTGTATATCGTGACGCCTGCGGAATGGTATCTGCGGTTCATAAAGACATTTTGGATTATAAATTATTAGTCCGGCAGTCGAACTTTACGAATTTGAGAAATGAAATGTCATTATAATTTCGAGTAATGGTACCGTTCTCGATATCTATAGATCTAGATATCGGATTCAGTTTCTCTTGTGAAACTAGATTGCCGATCAACGCGACCGCGGCACGCGACACCATTTTATTATCGAATATTTACCCCGAATTGCAAATGTTCTTAGGTTTATGGCTAAACTACTTTACCGACGGGATATTTATAATGAAGCGATACGTATAAGTAATTTGAATCCGAGTATATTGTAAATTCTAGAGATGCTGTATACGTATACGGGTTCGAACAATATTTCGTAAGGGATATCTCTATCGAGCTGGGTAGCTCTCTACGTACGTACTCGTAAGCCTCCTCTATACGTATACAGCATCATAGGTGTAAACCCTTCCTAAATTCAATATACATATGGAGGCATCCAACCTCGACTATGCACACGCATACCGGCATCGTTAACTCGATATGATGGCAACATTGTATCGAAGATATCGATGGAGGTCGGTACCAAATCACGCGTTAACGAATGTCCACGGGAAACTCAGCCTAGAGAGCTGTCGACGAAGCTGGTATCGACATATGCCCCTCGTACGAGCTTAAAATTGTCGAAGAAATGGTCCACGAAACCGATACAAACTGGCCATTGCTCTATGTCCGGCGGGGTTGAGACTATGGGCCGAGGCAACAGGATTGTGATGTATGATTATTCTGGCTAGATTCGAATATTCGCATATTCATGCTTTCGTACCTTGTCATGCTAGTCGACTGAGTTAGCCGATATTACGAATGTCTTTCAGCTGGTAGGCGATGCAAATTTGCTCTCGATTGATGATTACTTAATCTAAGCACTTGCCATCGATGTCGTCACAATTGATCAACGGAAATATTAGGCCATGATCGTGCTTGTGTCGTCGTAATGATTAAAGAAGTCACGATACAACAGATCGATGCATCGGATATCGATACCGGAAGGGGTTCGAGAGGCGTGCACACGGGATCTGTACATACTGCCCACGCGACGCATATCATCTACTGGTTGGTAATATCAATTATAATCTGTCGATATGATATCTAAGCTTAAGGTTTGCTGATTGGTAGATTTATGGTGTATTGCGACTGTTACGTCGCTTTATGCATGCACGAGCACGCAAGCGGACGATTAGAGGCTAATATCGACTGAATTCAGCTATTCGCATTGTATCTTTTGTGATAATTACCTATAAGTACCTAGGTAGGTAAGTACTTTAGCAAGTATTTAGTTATAGCGTGCTGGCCTGACATCGAGTCGTGGCATCGAGTGGCAGCTGGCGCCTGCATATTAATTTTTCTGGACGTGCAGATGCATGGCTGGGATGCTTCGATACGAGCTCGCGTGTGATATGGTTGATTGATAGTGGGCATGGCTGCGTGGACCTGCTGTCTTTGACGGACTGGGCAGGTCGAGTCGGTGTTGGTGTCTGTTGTTGATTTTTGATATCGGCGCAGGGATTTAAATTTGTGGTATTTTGTAGTGTGACGAGCTCGTTGCGGGCGTAGCGAACGCGAGAACTACTGAATTAACTATTCCGAGAGCGTGCGAATAAATAAATGTTATGGGCAGTAGACGCCTACAACAGAAAGAAAATTGTTTTCGCAAAATGAGACTAGGATTATAAAGGATTGTAGCAATATATGTGGGGATCAATGAAATTTCGCGATTGGGGGTGCAGTTAATTATGTGGGCGGCTTGAATAGGAAGCCGACAGTGATGGCACAGCGCATAAATTACCAGCGGTCCGGATCACATCACATGGGTGCGAGTGAGAGCAAGCAGGCGTGCACAAAGTTTTCCCTTTGTCGTGAAATTTGAGGAAATGTCGGCATACATATAGCATCCATGCATGGTGCATCGCTGAGTGCGAAGATGTTCACATTATTTTTCTGTGCCGGATAAAAACCGCAGGATTGTCGCAGAATCTTTAGGATGGTCGGGCGACTGGATTGATAAAATTTAGATGGACTGCCGCAGATCCGATGCGTCCTTTTCAATAAGCCATCACATGTCTACGTGCATTAGATACTTCCATGAACGGGGTCAGTGGATCTGACTATCGTCTATCTCCCAGCAGCTGCTCGCTTGCATGCCCAGTGGGGCAAACCTTTGTCCTTGTCGCTTGGGTCATAGAGAGAGGGAAAGAAAAAAAAAATTTAAGGAGCTAGCTGTGCAATGTCGCAAACTTGCTGAGAGCATTGGTGCATTCCTCAGCTGAGGCCGGGCATGCAGGGAGCAGGGTGGGCAGGCCGTGATTGGCTGGAGGCGGGCAGGGTGCGGCCGATTGTCTTCAGACACGTCGTCTTTGTGCGAGTGCAAATGACTGTCGGTGTCCCGTTCTGTCGATTTGTGCCACACCAGGGCGTTCTACAGGGTTTGTAGGAAGTACTGTCTACCTGGATGTAGACGGTACATCAAGAGGTACAGAGATACATAGGATTGATTCTGCGACATTGTTATGCACGGTGATGGCGTGCGATTGAAAGAAAATGTGAGCGCACAGAGATACTTCCCTTAGTAAATTACTTATTAAATCTCGCGTGGAGCCATTGGAAAAGTGGGTCTTGGGTGCAGTGACGAGCGCCTCGGAGTCAACTGGCATGAGACCGATATGTGCATGCACGATCCGGGTCACTGGACCTCGCCTGTTTTGCCAGCGTCGAGGAAAAACCGGGAGCTCGAATGGGATGACAGGTAGCTAGCGCAGATGTAAGTTATAAGAAGTATGTACCGAGGGACGTGTATATACGCAAGGAGGTACATTTACAGGTACGTACGTAGTATATTTATATGTGGTACTTGGTATACCTAAGTCGGAGCTAAGATCGGTGACATGACAATGCGCACACGCACACACATTCCAGACCCTTATGGCCTTATCAATTAATATCAGGATGCGACCGAGGACAGCCGCCCGTGGGGGATTGAATGCCTGGATTTAGGTGTGCAGGGTACTGGTATGTACCGTGTACGCATGCTTGCCTAGGAGAGTAGTTCCTTAGTAAAAGTCCTTGTGAGTGAAGTGATTGAATGAATGAATGAAAGCGAGGTGATGTGATTGAGGCATCTTGAGAAACAAGCCAGCCGCTCATTGCAGCCGGCGCACATGAGCCTTACCCAAAAGTCGATTTAAAGTATACTACATCTGGTTCCAGCATTCTATACAGAGTCTAGATAAAATGTATGTACAGTACACACATAGATCACATAGATCACATAGTATATACGAATTCCCGTGCTCTGGATTTTAATATGCACGCTGACTGGCTCGATGGACTGCCAGCTGCTAGCTAGCAATATTCTCCGAGCTGCAACGGAAGCCAGACGCTGCCACGGTCGGCACCATCGCCTTCCCACTGGACATGTAGCCACTCTCCCATACTGCTAACTCGTTACTCGTGCTCTCCGGTGCCAGCCACAGATTAATTTGAGAGTGGACCAATTCTCGTCCAGCTCGCAGCCGCGACCGAGCAATTAAAGCCATTCCGAGCATCGTCTGGGCGGGTGTTTTTATCCGACCGCCATTTCTGGCCGGCGCGTTCGCCCAGTTCTGCTGTGACAGGCGTGGTTGGCTGCCCTCATCCAGTTAGCTGCCCGCCTGAAACGGGCGAACGAGCCTCCTCATTCTACCTATTCCAACTATTCTGTTCCATTCTGCTATCACTCTCCCTTGAATTCACATCGTCCATCGTCATCCTCCCCGACCAACATCCAACCCGACCACTCGCCGCCGTCACGACCCGTTCCCCCGACTCCTTCTGGATCTTGTTCCTTCAGCCATGTGCTAGCGACGCTATCTCCCTTCTTGTTTTCGGCCTTGAGTCTCTCCCAGCCTGGATCCGTAGACGGGGCGTCGTCGCCTCTCGATCTCGCCACCTGCCTTGCTGCTCGTTTTTTTTTTCTTTACTGGACTTGCTCTGTTGGAAGGTACTGTTGTCCCATGATTTCGAGAGACCACTGACTGTTCTAGGAATCGCACACGTAAACGTACTAGCATTCGCCCCTACATACTACATACATACATACATACATATTATTATCATCGTTACTGCTATCACTATTCCGGCCACGAACCGAAACCGAATTGAACCCATCGCCATCGTCATCATCAACAAACCTTCGATAACACGCTGCAATCTTATCGGCGAGACGTCGATTATTTGTACAAAGACCGACTCGCCGTATTTTATCTTCACCTCAATATAGAACACCAGTTAATAATTTTGGTACGTGGCCGTCTCCCCGCGCGCGCGTGAAAGAATGTGGGATCGCCACCGGCTGCTTCGTGTTGACAAATCCGCTGACGAGGCGAGCGTGCATGTGCGTGCGTCCGCGATATCTAGAATTTTGATATTCGACATTCGAGATAATACCACAACCTCGACATACACATACACGTACACGTACACGAATACCCTCCCTAATCAAACGATCAATCGACCGGTCGAATCATGTCGCGACGGCCGCCGCCTCAGGACCACGCGGCGTCGTCCAGCGACATCCCGACTCTCTACGCCTCTCCGACGTCGTCCCCCGTGTACACCGACCACAACAACAATAACAACAACAGGCCGCCGCCTGTAAACCGCACGGCCAGCGAGCCCTTTGGCGGATACGATGTCCCCGCCTCTTCCACAATCTCCAACAAGCCCCTGCGATCCATCCTGACCAATCCGATCCCCCCGCCGGCTACTCCTCGCGTCAGGTTTCTGATACCTCAATCGTCAACCGAGATTCGAGATCGCTTGGCAGGTGGTGGAGGACTCGTCGACTCGCCCGCCTCTACAACTTCGAGTAACTCGCGGGACCGTGGATCCGACTCCGAGGATGAAGAGGACTCACCCCGCCGCCCTCGGCGGTCGGTAGGACCCGAACCGCGCGATCTCAGCGATATAATCGGACATAGCGTCCGTGGTTTCATGCGCAGGAACTTTGCGGAGCGGGATAGGAATGGCAGAGATGGTCGAGGACCGGGAGGGCCAGCTTCGCGAGGGATGGACGACTACAGGACTCGGAACAGCGGTTCCCCAGCCGAGTCTGAGGGCTCGTCTCTCACGTCGCCTGATTTGAACCGTGTTTCTCAGACGCGCACTGGACGAGAGTCCCCTCTGCGAAGGTCATTCGGTACTAGGTCTATCGAACCGCAGGGTCAGACGATCAGGATGATTCCGAGATCCGTTCCCGAGGACGGTACTACGGAGACACCGGAGACTGGTGACGCCGCTAAGACACCATCCGCTGCTGCCACGACTGATAAGCCGGCCCAGCAACCGCGCCAGAGACCGCGCCCGCCGTCTCCTCTCCGACGAAAGAGCTCCGGTCACGATTCATATCACGGCCCGGGTGAGGCTGATAGCTATTACTTTGGCACGCCGGCCGGTGAACAGGAACCCGGGGTGTATTACGGCCCTCCGCCACCCAAGATGCCTACGCCACCACCTCCACCCGCGCCGAAACCTCCAAAATACAAACCCGGTGGCGGCTCGGCTGCCTCGTTTTACGACCCGGACGCTGACCCTGAGGCAGCTATTCCTATCGAACAGGGGTCGCAGTACGAATTGACAATCATGAATTCTGGATCCGGTAGCGGGGCGGGATACCCTCCGCCTCAGCAGCCGACATCCTTCTTTGGAGGACCAATCACCGCTGAGCCAGCCTCGACTTATCCCAGCGGATATCCTGACACACCCACCGATGCAATGCACCATGGTTCCTTTTCCGTTGGGCCCCATTCCACGACCACCGGCTCCTTTTCGTCTGCCGTTTCGAATCCGAGTTATCCTCCCATACAACCATCATACGCATCGCCTGTGCAGACAACTTATACTCACCCCGCGAATCCTAGTTATCAACCGCCATCTACAAATATGAGTGCTGTTGCTGCTACTGCTGTTGCTGCAGGGGCTGCCGTGTCTGCGGTTGATGCTGCTACAGCCGCCGAACTTGCATACGACCAGCATCTCGCCAACATCCAGCGTCCACCGTCTCAGACCGCACCATCGGTTTCGAATCTTCCTCCCCTCCCACCGTCGACCGCTCCGACATACGCCAGCCCGTATGCACCTCCATCTAGTAATTCTAATGCACAAGTTGCCTCCGCATCTTATCAACCCCCTCCGCCAAATGGTGCATCTGGTGTGTCCGTGCAGTCACCTGTTCTGGCCTCGCCGCAACCGCAGCACCCCAACGCTGTACCGGCTCTCGCAGCTGCTGCAGTCGCTGGTGGTATCGTCGGAGCAGCTGCTTATGCTGCCTCTTCTCACTCCCACTCGAACTCGGTTACCTCGCCGACGACCTTTACGCACCCGCCTCCTTATATTCCTCCACAACAATCTCAGCAGCAGCAGCAGACATACTCGCAAACATCACAGCAGACATATTCTCAATCTTCTCAACAGATCACGTCGTCATCATCTACGAATTCTTTGGGCCAACAGAAGCCTCCGAAGCCGCACAAGCCATCCATCCTCGCGGGAATATTGAGTGGAAAGAAGCCGTCGAATGCACAACCAACGACTTCTCAGTCCGGGTCTGGAGTTGGTGGTAAGATTCTCGCTGGAGGACTTGTTACTGCAGCTGCCGCCGTCGGAACTGCACTCGCTGGACAGTCGAGTGGCTCTTCGTCCAAGCCGTATGCCAGTAGCTCTCACACATCTGCTTTCATCGATGCGGCCAAACCCTCTATGGCGTCGTCATCGTCATCATCGCATCACATGGACGGCAAGACTGCTGCGATTGTAGCGGGTTCAGCTGTCGTCGCAGTTGCCGCTGCAGCTTCGCATCATAAAGACAAGCAAAAGTACAAACTCGGCCACAAGAACTCCCAGTCGTCGACTGATAGCGGCAGAATTCACGGTTTGAAGGGCAAACTGAATTACAGCAAGAAATCAAACGACATTCGCGGGATCAAACTCCCTTCTGCCATCAATACTTTCGACAGCGCATCCAGCAGCGACTTCATGTTCGACTCCGACGACGATTCATCTTCCAGCTCGAGCTCTGCCTCTGGACGCAAGAGAAGAGCTAAGAAGGACAAGGGAAAAGCGAGAGGAGGACCCGATCTGGACATGTCATCGAGCCATTCATCCATGGACTTTTCCGAAACGAATGGGACTAGTCGTTCCATTGATGCCATCCCAATCCCGGGTAAAGTCTCCGACCTCAACCACTCCGACGATGAGGGCGCATCGCCGCGTCTCCGAGCTCACATGCGCAAAAAGTCGACGGATTCCGACCTTGCTTTCGGACGAAGCCTAGGATCCGCCTCTGGCTACACCTCCGATTCCTCAATGTACTCCACCGGTCACAGCCCCGAGAACGGCAATGGCTTTCAATTCTGGGCTATCCGCAACCGTCGAGGGCCCCGCAAGGCCAAGCGTGTCAGCAGCCGTGACAGCATCAACAGCGTGAACAGCGCACTGGGCTGGGGCGACAGCAGCGATGAGACGAACGGCGGCAGCGGCCGAAAGAAGCTACGCAACCGGGACTCCGTCGACTCCAACCTCGCCTTCGGCCTCAGCAGCACCAGCACGAGCCGGCGCAGCAGCTACGCTAGCGGTCTGCGCGACAAGTTCAGCATCTCCGAGGAGGACGAAGAGCACGAGTACGACCACCGCACCGGCAAGCGCAAGCCAACCGAGTCGCCATCGAAAGTCAAGGACGCGCTCGCTGACACCGCAGCGGCCGTCGCCGTGGCTGAAATGTCACGCCACGGACGACGGCCTAGCGAGGGTATCATTGTCGCTCCTGGCCATCGCCTGATCACTGAGGAGCAGCGCATGGCTGACTACGAGCGTCTAGACAAGATGCGCCGACAGGAGGTGGAGCGTGACATCGCGCGGATGAAGGAAGCCGCCCGCCTGCGGGAGCTCGAGAAGGATCGTATTGAGCGGGAGCGCTTTGAGAGAGAGCGGATGGATCGCCGACGCAAAGAGGAGGAGTTTGCGAGGGAACGGCAATGGTTGATCGAGGAGGATGAGAAGAGGAAGAAGACTGATTCCCAGAGGCAGGTGTCCCCGTATCTTTACTACTATTGAGAAATTCCCTTTCCTTCCTTTGCTATTAATATCTGCTGTTACTATGTTTGGGGGATATTTGTTGGACGAAATTGAGCAGCCGAGATTCCATTGTACTGCTGTGCATTTAATTGGTTGATTTGCTACGAGTTGATATACACAGAGTCTGCATCGCACATGTAGATATACACACGCGCGTGCACCCACGCTTCTAGATACACACATATCGCAAGAGAAAAAAAAGGCAGAACGAACGAACGAAAAGGAAAGAAGAAGAGAGAACAAAAACAGCTAATTACAATCTCATGTCCGTAGACGCTCTCCGATCGATACCCGCCGACCAACGCCGCAGCAACAGACGCCGCCGCGCCCCGGCCCTTCCGGCATCTCGAACGCGCTTCAAGGCGATAACGGCGCGACTATCATCTTTCCGGGCAAGGACGGCAAGAAACCACCGCTCGACAGCGACTCCAGCACGCCTTCCAGCCTGACCGACAGCAGCGTCAGTCCGCCGACGGGTGGATGGAGCTTTTTCGGAAAGAAGACGGAGAGCAGGAAGGACGATGACGAGAGAGACGGTAGAGGGAAGAGCGGCGGCGTCAGTCTTGGAAAAGTCGCCGGTGCCGTTGCCGG
Source organism: Orbilia brochopaga (assembly GCA_036872635.1). Lineage (NCBI taxonomy): Eukaryota > Fungi > Ascomycota > Orbiliomycetes > Orbiliales > Orbiliaceae > Orbilia > Orbilia brochopaga. The sequence goes on along the minus strand of JAVHNQ010000008.1, from coordinate 77,887 downwards.
TGCCGCTATCGCGTCTGCCGTTCTAGAAGGAAGAGAGAATGAGGAGAACCAGAGGAAGGAGTCCGCTCGCATCGTCAGATTCAAGAGTCCCGAATTGCAGAAACAGCCCCCTAGGCCGGTGGAAGCACATCGAGATGGACCGGAGCCGCAGCGAGGGTTCGTTCCTGTTCCGCCGCCGGGTGCGCCTGGTGTCGGCAGGGGTGTTCCTCCTGGTGGTCGTCCGGTTTCCGGGTATGGACCTCCGCCACCGCAGCAGCAAGGGAAGGATGGGAGATACGGACCCCCGCCGCCGCAATCTGGGTACGGACGTGGTGTTCCACAGCCGCCGCCTGGACAGGGATATGGACGGGGCGTACCGCCTCCTGGACATGGCTATGGACGGGGTGTGCCGCCTGAACAGGGTTATGGACGAGGTGTGCCGCCGCCTGAACAAGGTTACGGAAGAGGTGTACCACCGCCTGGACCCGGGCGAGGACAACCACTACCTCCCGGACCGGGACGAGGGCAACCACTTCCTCCAGGCCCAGGACGAGGACAACCAATACCACCTGGACCAGGCCGAGGGTATCCGATGCCCCCTGGACCGGGACGAGGACAGCCAATGCCACCTGGACCAGGTCGAGGGCAGCCTTTGCCACCATCCATTGGACGTGGACAACAGCCGCCACCACCTGGACCGGGACGAGGACAATCATTGCCGCCAATCGGACGTGGACAGCAACCGCCAGGCCCTGGATATGGGTATAATTACGGACGCGGACAGCAGCCACCTCCACCGCAACCTGGCCCTAGCGGCGTCGGACGCGGAGTCCCGCCGCCTGGACCGGGCTACGGACGACCTCCGCTCCCGCCTTCGGGCCCTCAGTATGAGCGTGGACAAGCGCCGCCGCCACCACAGGGACAACCACGACCGCAGACACCTCAGACATCCCGACAATCCGCTTCCGCTAGCCCTGTCAACACACGAGATGCCGACCTGGAACGCAGGAAGAGTCAATCGATTGGAGGCTCTGGCACTGCTGCTTTGGCAACTGGTCTCGCGGCGGGCGGTGCTGCCGCTGCTGCGATGGCGTTGTTGAAGAAGCGTGATGAGGAGCGGAGAGCGAGGGACGACGAGGAGAGACGGCGTCGAGATGATGATAGACGGGCGAGAGAAGAGTCGGATAGGAGACGAGAAGATGAGAGACGAGCACGAGAAGATGCTGACAGGAGGAGAGATGAGGAGAGGAGAAGAGAGGATGAGAGGCGAGCGAGGGAGGAGTCCGACAGACGAGCAAGAGAGGAGTCTGAAAGACGAGCTAGAGAAGAGGCCGATCGACGAGCGAGAGATGAGGCTGACGGGCGAGCAAGAGAGGAAGCTGATAGAAGGAGGAGGGACGAGGAAGAGAGGAGAGCAGCAGCAGCCGCCGCCGCCGCCGCCGAGGCCGAGAGAGAACGACAAGCCAGACTCCGTGCTGCCGAACAGGAACGACAAGCTAGACTCCAAGCCGAGGAGGCCGAGAGGGCTAGATTGGCGGAACAAGCTCGACTGCGCGCCATCGAAGAACAACGACAAGCTCGTCTCCGCGCCGAGGAAGCCGAGAGAGCCCGACAGCGTGCCGAACAAGAACGCCTGGCTAGAGCTCGAGCGGAGGAAGAAGCGCGTGTGCGTGCAGAGGAAGAGGCTCGCCGCAAGGCCGTGGAGGTCGAGGCTGCTAGACGCCGTGAAGCTGAACGAATCGCCAAAGCCCGTGCTGCCGAAGATGCGCGCAAGGCCGAAGTCGAACGTCTGGCCCGAATCAGAGCTGAAGAAGAGCGACGCCGCGTTGCCGAGGAAGAGGCGCGCAGACGCGCTGCTGCCGAGGAGGAAGCTAGGAGGAAGGCTGCGGAGGAAGCGGAGAGACGACGAGCAGCGGAAGAAGCGGAGCGCAAACGTAAAGAGATCGCAGCTGCCGCCACCGCCGCCGCCGCAGCAGCAGCAGCAGTTGCCCTCGTCGAAAAACAGCGAGAAGAGAAGCGCAGACGCGAGGAAGCCGAACGCCTCAGACTGGCTGCAGAACGGCAAGAAGCAGAAAAAATGGAGCGTGCAAGACTGGCCGCCGAAGCTGATCGACTGCGACGAGAGGATGCCGAGCGCGCTAGGATCGCAGCGGAACGCAGACTCCAACAGGAAGAAGCAGAACGCAGACGCCAACAGGAAGATGCAGAACGTGCGAGACTGGCCGCTGACGCTGAGGAACGTCGTCGTCGTTATGAAGCTGAGAAAGCCCGGGTTGCCGCTGAGGCCGAGGAACGTCGACGCTATCGTGAAGAACAAGCCCGTCTCGCCGCCGAAGCCGAGGAACACCAGCGCTACCAGGAAGAGCAGGCCCGTCTGGCTGCCGAGGCTGAAGAACGCCGTCGAGAGCAAGCGCGCATTGCCGTTGCTGAAGCGGAGGCGCGAGAACAAGCTCGTCTCGCTGCTGAAGCCGAAGCTGAGCAATACCGACTTCGTCAAGTCGAGGACGAACGGCACGCGCGAGCCGAAGCTGATGCCAGGGAGCAGGAACGACAACGGCAGGAACGTGTTTCTTACGAAGAGGCTATGCGCCAGGAGTCGGAGCGACAACGACAAGCTCATCTCATCTATGAACAGCAGATACGTGACGCGCACGACACCGACCGCCGCGACGACCACCACGATGACCGATATGACGACCGGCACGATGACCGATACGATGACCGACGTGATGATCATCACGCTGACTATGACCACCACATGTTTGATGAGGCCCAGTCACGACAACGGGAAATCAATGACCGTGACGTTGCCGCCGCGACAATTGCTACTGCTGCCGCAGCCACCGCCGCAGCTGCTCTCTTCGAGAAGGAGCGCCGCAATCGGGAACATCGTGAGGCCGCCCGCATCTTTGCTCAACAAGAGGCCGAACGTATCCAAAAGCTCGAAGAAGAGGAAAAGCGCATGCAGGAGGAAGCTGAGGCAAAACAACAAGCGGAACTCAAACTCCAAGAGGAACGAGAAGCTGCCCGTCTATTCGCCATCCAAGAAGCCGAACGCGTCCGCAAGATCGAGGAGGAGAAAAAACGACGAGCTGCCGAAGAAGCCGAAGCCCGACAACGATACGAAGCGGAGCAGCGCGCGATCGAGGAGGAAGCCGAGCGCCAACGAGCTTACGAAGCCGAACTTATCAAGCGTCAAGAAGAACGCCGGCACCTCGAACTCGCAAAGCGCCGCGTCGAAGAAGAGACAATTCGCCGTCTGGAGCTCCAGCAAGAGGAGCAGCGAGAGAAAGAGCGCCGCGAAAGAGACCTCGAGGCTCAACGGGAACGTGAACGGGTTCGTCGTGCTGCCGAAGATGCACGACGCCGACGCGAAGAATACGAAGCACATAAAGCCCGCGAACGTGAGATCGAGCGACGAAAGAAAGAGGCGGAAGATGAAAGATTGCGACAGGAGGAACTTGAGCGACAGCGACAAATCGAAGAAGAGGCTGCAGTTGCAATCGCCGCCGCCGAAGCTGCCCGTCTTGCAGAACTCGAACGCCAACGTCATGAAGAGGAAGAAAGACAAGCGGAACTCGAACGACAGAGGCAATTTGAAATCGAGAGACAACGACAAGCTGAGATTGAACAGAAGCGACTCGCAGAGGAAGCAGCTGCTGCGGAGGCAGAGCGTGCCCGTCTAGAGGAGATCGAGCGGCTTAGGCAGCTTGAGATCCAACGACAACGGGAGGCCCGTGCGGAAGCAGAACGACTCGCTGCCATCGCCGCCGCCGAAGCCGAACGGGTGCGTCAAGCTGAGATTCTGCGCAGGCAGGAAGAAGCCGAACTTGCCCGGAAGGCCGAGGAGGAGCGCATCCGTCTTCAACGTATCGCCGAGGAAAAAGCCGAGCATGAACGTCGCATGGAAATCGCTCGACAACGTGCTTGGGAGCTCGAACAGCAGGAGATTCAACGGCGTGAGGAAGAGCGCATTCGCCACGCGGAGTTCCTACGACAACAAGCCATCGAAGCTCAGCGGATCGCGGAAGAGGAAGAGCGACGCCGCCGCGATGAAGAAGAGGAAGCTCGTCGGCAAGAGTTCTTACGTCGTGGAGAGGAGGCGAGAATTGCTCGAGAGCAGGAGGAGGCGCACAGATCCCGTAACAAAGTCCTGTTCGGTGCCGTTGCCGGTGGCGCTGCTGCTTTCGCAGCCGAGAAGATTAGACGTCGTGCGGAGCGTGAGGAGGAGGAAGCTGCCGCCGCCCGCCAGAGAGAAGTCGAAGAGCAGCAACGCCGGTATCGTGAAGAGCAGGAACGCATCGTTCGTGAAGAGCAGGAACGCATCGTTCGTGAAGAGCAGGACCGCATTGCCCGTGAAGAGCAAGATCGCATTGCCCGCGAGGAGTGGGAGCGCGCTGCCCGTGAGGAGCAGGAACGTATCGCTCGGGAAGAGATTGAAGCAGAAGAACGTGCGCTGGAGGAAAGACGCCGCAGCCGTCACCTTCGTAGGCAGAACCGGGCGCTCGCCAGGCAATTGTATCAGGCCAGAGACGACCAAGAAGATACCGCGGTGGGGCTTACCACTTCACCGGAACAAGGCCGGCGTGCGCTGTTCGATAACTTTATGCACGAGACAGCACGCGAGCGACAGCGAATCGAAGCCGAACGTGAACAATTGGATCGCCACCACGCCGAGCAACAGGCTATGCCAAATGAGGAAGTGGAGGTTAGAGCGGCCCCAGTTGCTGAAGACGTTGCAGCTGTCACTTCTGCACATGCAATTGCAGACGCGGGTCCCACCACACCTGCGTCGGACGACGAATCAGACGCTGCATCAGATGTGCCGGCAGACGGCGAGGGCATGTTTTCCTTCCTGGCACGCAAAGGGTTTGGTGGTGTTGCCACGTCAGTGCTAGTGCCCTCCGCGATAAGTGGAGCCGTTGCTGCGGAGGCTTTCAAACGGCCAGTATCAATGGGTGAAGGCGAGGGTGAAAGCAAATTTGCGCCGTTGTCGCCGGAGTACCAGGCCGCGGATAAACCTAGCTCACCTACTGAGTACCGCATGCCCGGTGGCTTTGGTGAAGAAGAAGGACGCGAGATGTCACAGGACCGCGAGACAGCGCCTTCGCCTGAAGCTGTATTTGATTCGGCCGTTGGAGAGTCGAAGAACGAGGTGGACAGCCAGGTACCGAGATCCATGGTGCCGGAATTTGAGCCTGTTGCTGCAGTGGAGACTGTACGTACCGACGAAGAGCAGCAGGTACCAAGATCCGCCTCGCCCGTCGTGCTTGAATCCGATTACACGCAGGATCGCTCCAACGTTGCATCGCTAATCGAGGCTGCTGTTGCGACTCCGATCGCTGACGCCGACTCGATCGTTCCGGTTCCCGCTATCGACCCGCCAATTGTTACGCTCGGACCCACACCTGTTACCGATGAGGACCTCGATCGAGACGCCTACTCCACACCACCGCCACCTGAGCCCTCATATGCTGACACCTTTACCCCTGGCATTGAAGAGCATGCCGGTGCTGCGACCTCAATTGTGGACAAGGAGATACCTGAGGATCGAGACGAGCCAATTCCACCTGTCGACATACAGGTCTCGCGTGCATCCACTCCCTCAGGAGACGAAGAACAACATCACGATGAGGTTCAAAGCATAAGCGGCATCCAATCGGCGCTGTCATCGCCTGACTTTGTTCCTGCCGGAATCATGGATTCTCCAGAGATTGAGCCCTATGTTCCTCGACGGAGACGAAGGAGGTCGAGTCCCAGTGAATTCCAGCCACCCCCCGTGCCCGCCAGCTTGTCCAGACTGGATACCGCTGACTTTGCGGCGCTCCATGGCATTTCAATCGAGCCTCTTGAACCCTATCTGACGCCGGGTGGGCATCCGATCCCTGAGCTCATTTTCACGTCGCCTACTGCATCATATGCCCCGTCAGCTGCTTCGTCGGGCCCGCATAGTGAACATGGTGACAACAATAGTGAACATGAACATGAGCTGGAGCCAGAGGAAGAAAGACAAGTTCGTGAGCCGCCTGGAACCACTGTTGTGACTCGCCAGATTCTTTCCGATGAGGAGAGTGTCGAGGGTGTTCCTGAGACTGCTGTGAAGGTTCGCGAATCGCAGCATTCCGACGAGTTCCCAGAGAGGCATGATCCGCAATTCGACGAGTTCTCGAAGAATTGGCTACCCGAGGATATTGCAAGGCCAGAGTCTTCCGGTGGCGAGTCTGCTGAAGATATAGACCACGCAGGACGAAGCCATTTGTATAGGATGTCCGGATGGATTGAGGCTTTGCCTGTCCTTGAGGAAGTTGAGGAGGATGACGGACATCATCACGGCCAGCATGGTCGCGACACGGAACACTTCCCCATTGAGAACAAGTCTATCGAAGATGACCCGGCAGCAGTGCGATTACCGCTGGATCGCCTGTCGACTGACGGCCTCGGACTAGAGCATGCCGACGATGTTCCGGCTTCACCAACTACCCAACTGGTTGAGAGCGACGACGAGGCGCTTGGAAAGACTTCGACATCGGCCAGAGCAGGACCCTTGGTGATCGGAGACATGGATCAAGATGTGGAGGAAGAGATCATCCTGTCTAAGGAGCCGTCTTATCTGCCTTCCGTTCTTCCCGCACTTGCAGACATTGTCGCTATGGAAGACATCGATGACCTTGAGAATCCACAGCCATCCATGAGTCAGGCACCAGTATTGTCCGACGTCGAGGATGAGTTACCAGCCGACACCGAAGAGGCGATGAAGGCGTTCCTCGAGTCTTCCCGTGGCGCTTCTGAGATCCCAAGCGTTGTCTCTGGTATTGACGATATAATTCAAGACCACCGCCAGCACGGCTATGTGGAGTCTCTGCCTTCTGACGCTGAAGATGAAGAGAGGCCGGCGCCAATTGCGGAGCCGTCATCCTATGTCCCTAGCGCTGCGCTCGATATCCAGGACAGTGATGCTGAGCCATTTGTAGAGGCACCCGAAAGTTCATCACCTATCGACACTGTTCAGCCGCAAATCTCAACGGAGCAGGTCCAGGATAGGGACGCTATGCCCTTGCCGATTGGCTCTTCCGCATCCCCTGTTCCTATACCCCCCGTCTATGTCGATGCTCCAGTGTCATCAATTACCCCTGTCGTCGAAGATGTTACACCACGGGAGACAGAGCCAATTTCTTCGGCGCCAATCCAGTCGTTGCCTGTAACCGAAGCCGAACAATCAAAATCAAAGGAAGAGAAGGAGTCGTCCCTGAAGCCGGATGCTTCTACAGAGCAGTCTGGCTCGGGATTCTTCGGATTCAGATCCTTCGGCCGCGCATTTGGTCTCCGAAACTTTTCACCTTCGATTCTTGGAACCAGCCAGCCAAAAGATATTACGCAGGCAGCCGAAGCTCGCAAAGATACCGCTTCGCCCACTGTATCTGATTCCATCGACATGGGCAGCACCGTCGGCCGCGACTCGCCATTGCAGACCACACGTTCCGTCAGAGAAGTACCGAGGGATAGCATTCCGATACCCGAGTCGGTTACGGCATCAATTGATAACACGGAACAGCTGAGGACGCCGACAGCAGGCGCTAGATCAGCGGTGGAAGATATTTATGGTCAGCCATCTCCATCAGTCCCTTCGATACCCGGACCTGAAACTAGGGCTCCTATGTCTGTACTAGGCGAAGCGGTCGAGGGAACACTCCCAGGTTCGCCAGGTCTACGTTCGACTGTCATGACACCACCACCGCAAACCATCGGCGGCGCAAGCGCCATTGGGCTGCCGGAGTCACCGTTAGAACAAAGGACACCTGGGCGGATGCGTGTTCAGATGGTCCGAGGAGAGGATGGCCAGCTTAAAGTCAACGTCCAGCGAGAGCAAGATGCTGCAACTATCCCGTCTGTCGAACAAGCTCTTCCAACAGAGCAACAATCCTGGCGCCAATATCCTGCACCTCCCTCTGTCCATCCGGAAGCCTTTGGACTGCCATCGTCTCCCCCTCCACCTTCAATTGCATCGATTTCGGAAGCTCTGACCTATCCTCCACCCCCTCCAAGTGTACCAGACAGCGTTCTGCCGACTGAGCAAGTATCATTTTCTCCACCGCCAGCATCATCTATACCTGCTCACTCGACAAGAGGTTATCAAACATTGGAAGCAGAGCCCATCCCTGATCGTTCGACAAGAGGCTATCAATCATCAGAAACAGATGTCGTCCCTGTCCGCTCGACAAAGAGCTACCAACTTTCGGAGGCGGAGGTTATACCCGTGTCGCAGCCGTCGGAACCATTATCATATCTCCCGGAAACTACAAGCTATCCACCTGTCCCCGAGAGCGAACAACTGCGGTCAAGACAATCGCAAACTCTGCCTTATGTCCCTCCGCGCCCAGTTGTTGCCGCTCCGGACGCTGAGACATATAGCTTACCTGCATCACCTCCTCCACCGTCGTTGCCATCTATCTCAGAAGCTCTGGGCTATCCGTCTGTGCCGGCGAGTCGGAAAGAAGGCTCTTCCTCCGTGCCTGTCCGGCAAGCACGAAGAGTCGGAACTTACACGCCATCAGTACAACCACAATCGTCCCGCCCTCCTGTCTCATCTATTCAAAGAGCTGAAGAGACATCGACCCGCCAGGCAGAATCAGTACCTGAACGCCGGTTCTACGCGCCTGCACAGACACCACCTCCACCACTACCAAAGCTGGACACGACGGTCTCTGAACATCAGACTCGTGATGTCCCACTCACATCCCCACCACCTATCTCGTCGGCATCCGAAGCTGCGAGCCTTCCCTCATTGCCTCAGAGCGTTGCATTCTCGGTCTTGCCTTCGCAACAAGCCTACTCGCCCCGTGTAGCAAGAACCCCAAGGACACAGAATGCCCGTGAGGTTCCAACACCTGTGCCCGAAACTCCGCCACCTTTGCCCCAGTCTGCCTCTCAGCCATCCCAAAGTGTCCCTGATACACCATACCGCGCTATTGATCCATATACCAGCGCTTTGCCAACTTCTCCCGAGCAGTCCAGGCGCTTGCCATATAGACGAGAGACGCCCTTGGGTCGACAAATCGAGCTTCCCGGCTCCCCAGATCCCGAACGGATGAGAGGCTCCCCAGAGCTTCGGAGAGGACCATATGGGCCACACGACATTCAACTTCCTCCTTCGCGAATGGGCGATCGAGCATCAAGTGCAGTTTCTTTTGAATCGAAGAGAATCAGACCACGAGGCGTATCCATCGGAACGGATTCTGCTCCTCCACCATCTGTTTTGGAACGAGCTGCGGATTCTTCTCCGGTTTCCCCTGTCAATAAGCCAAAGAGTCTATTCGAGAATTTCGGTGCTGAACCTCGCCAATCTCGGGTCACTTCACCCCCTGTTCAGCCGAAGTCGCAATCTGAGGATATGCGGACAACTCCGGCTCCGATGGCCGAAAGCCAATCGATTCCTTCGTCTCCTATTAAGACTGTCGGCGAAATTGAATATCTTAGCGGACTGCTCCCAGAAGATGGACACGAATCTATCAAGCCAATCGACAAAGCTTTGGACGTTGTTTCTGAAGATGTCTATCACCTTGCTGACAAGCCGGCTCAACCCGAGTTCTACCCAGCCGACAAGCCATCCCGACCTGCAGACTATGTTGATAGCGAAACTGAAGCGTCGCAGAACCCACAGAAAGATTCAATGCCTGCCTACAAGGACAAGGAATCGTTCGTCATGCCAGAAACGCCGCGCTCGTTGTCAAGAAATGCGGGGAAAGCGTCTGAGATGGTCTTTGCAGCGCAATCGCCTGTTGGGTCACCGGCACTCCCGGCCGAATCCTCTACACCTAAGTCAAGACGTCGGACCTCTGTTTCTAGGTCATCTGGTAGTTCCCCGGAGATTGCACGACCCAAGTCCAAAACACCTTCAGAACTCGGCTCTGTATTCGAAAAGCCGGGAGAGGAATCCAGCACTCCCATGACTGATTCGCGGCCTTTGTATGTTGCGGACGAAAGGGAAACTGCAGCGATGTCACTTCTGATTCGTCCTTCCGAAACTGTTGTCGAGGCGATCACTGAGACACCCCTAGAAAAGCCTTTGGAGATTTCTCAGATTGACGAGGTTTCTTCATCAGCGATGCTTGAGGATACTCCCACAACGACGATTCCGGGTGTCGCGGCGCCAGAGCCAACAGATGAAAAGACTGCACCCATTCAAGATACTCCTAAGGCAGTGGAACCAGCACCTACACAAGCTGCCCCAGTTCAGACTCAAGCTCAAAGTCAGGGCTCCGGATGGTGGAGCAGATGGACAACACCATGGGCAGGATCAAATAAACTCGCTGTTTCACCTTCGCCTTCACCTAAACCTGCGGAACCAGTCCAGTCTTCCGTTCAGCCTTCTGTCCCTATTGCTCAACCAGCCCAAGAACAGGTCCTTCCTGAAGTTCGGCGCGAAACGACACAGGACCAGGCGCTCCAGTCAATGTTTGAGACACCAGCTGCTGCACCTATCGTCCTACCTGAGAGCCAGGTCGGAGAGCTAACTCAATCAGCGTACGCATCGCCAACCAGTGATGTTCTGGCGTCTCAAACGACTTCGCCCGCCGAATTTGTTTCCGTCCGACCCAAGACTCGTGCGCCTTTGCCGAGTGAGATACGGATCGCCAAAATCGGGCCAACCTCAACTGTTCGTAGTGATCCATCCTCCGTAGAATCGCCGCTTACTCCTCGTCCTCGGCAGCAACCTTCAGCACCACCTCTGGAAATCCCTCCAACATCTATCGAAGAGCCCGAAGAGCCGGCCGAAACACCTGGTCATCGTCGCCCCGCTTCTACATCTAGTGCTTCAGCTTCAGCCTCTGGCTATGGCGATGACGATGTTATTCAGCCACCCTCAAGTCCGGCTCTGTCGACGCGGTCTACGCGAAGTGTCCGTCACCCTAGCACCTCAGATCGCGGTCGACGCGTGTCGGAACTTCAGTCAGCTGGTGACATGTCTCGAGATTCATCTCTTCGTGAACGCCGCCACTCCCGCCATTCCGTTGTTACTGTGGATAGCGAAACATTCCCGTCTAGCACTCGTGATTATCGGTCTAGATATTCCACGATTAGCGATCCCGGAGCCCATGATATCGTACGATATGCCGCCTCGGACACGTCGCATACACCTGCTAGTTCTATCCGAGACCGACCGAAATCTTCGCGCAAATCAATCGTTCCAGATGAGGAAGCTCTGAAGGCCCCTTCCACTGAAAGCGAGAAAAGCCGCCATTCCAGCTCGCGACACTCGCAGAAAGACAAAACCGACAAAGAAGACAACAGCTTGCTTTCGCCATCCGCAGAACGCAGCGGCCGACACAAGGAGCATAAAGAGCATCGCGAACACCGCCATAGATCACGCAGCAGGGATACTCGAGATCAGGGAGACGTAGACCAGTTCGATGATGCTATGTCAGTTATGTCTGTGAAAACGGACCGAAGTTCGCGTCACAAGCACCGTGATCGCGAACACAAGGAGCACAAGGAGCATCGTGAGCATCGTAGGTCGCGTAGCAGAGACCCACGCGCGGATCAAGGTGAAGTTGATGAATTTGATGATGCTATGTCTGTTATGTCAGCGAGGACCGACCGTAGTTCACGTCACAAGCACCGTGAGCACAAAGACGACGACAAGGACCACAAGGGACGCCGAGAGCATCGGGAACACAAAGAACACAAGGAACATAAAGAGCATCGGGATCGTGAAGGACAATACAAGGATGATGATACTGCATCGATGGTTTCTGAAAAGAGTTCACGTTCCAGGCATCGCCACCGCGACAGCGAAACAGATTCTCTCCGCGAACACCGGTACTCTGCTGAAATTGCTGACGACACATTATCTGTAATTTCATCCAGCAGCCATAGGAGTTCCCGCCACCACAAACGACATCATTCGCACTCGAGAAGACATGAAGATGATCGCGCAGATACGCGAACCCCGGTTCCGGATGATGATGCGACGACTGCCTCGTCAACACGAGACGGAAGTCCACATCGCCACCACCGGAGTGTAAGCAGGGATCATCGTCACAAGCACGCTTCAACAGTAGCTGGGGATGAGGAACCTGACGTCTCATCGCATCGGGAAAGCAAGTCGCATCATCGATCTAGATCGTCAGTATCGACAAGAGAACCTGACGACGATGCCAGCGAGAAACGATCGCATCATTCACGAACTTCTAGCCGTGACATCGGCGACTACGGCTCTTCTCGGCTGACACCTGTGGGAATCGCAACAGCCTCACAGTCGTCAAGTTCGAGGAGAGTCGGATCAACCGATAACCCGGACCTTCGTCCTTCGTCTACTAGAGAGTCTACTCGTCACCGTCGGCCAAGCATCTCATCCATCCTGGAGCGTCGAGAGGAAGAGAGAGCCAAAACACCGACACCAACTTCCTCGAGATCTAGGCCCTTGAGTGGCAGTATCTCCGATCGCACGAAAGCGTTCGAAGACTCTTCTGCAGGTACGGCAGAAAGGCCGCAGGTATTTAAAGTTCCTTCCCTCAATATGTCGACGCAATCGTTGAGGACTGGCGTACAGCTTGCTTCTCCTCTTGCCCCTACTGCCCAGAAAGAACAAGAACAAGACCAGACGGAGGACAATCATCCGGTGCGCTCTAGTCTCAGAAAATCTGTTCCTAACGCTCGCAACTTGCAACAATTAGAAGAAGAAGGTTCGCGACCTGTAAACCCATTCTTTTTCCTCGAATCTCCCAGTCCGTCTTCTGTTCCGCCTCCCCTCCCTTCAGACTTACCTGTTGAAGATGCTTCTCAGAAGCCATTCATGGAAAGACCTTCCCATAGTCCTGCTCGCATGATTCTAGATGTTCGACCCAGACGAAAACGAGATATATACAACTTTCTACGGACCTTTAATGCATCTGATGATGCTCTATCACTTTATCACCTTCCACGAATCCCCCACGATGACGAAGATCATGACGACAAGGAACTCTTCCATTCTTTTCCAACAACTCCCGACCATTTACTTGATCCTGCACACGACTTGCCAAAAGTACCAAGCAGCAGACTCTCACCTACTTCAACCGACGTTCTGCCAATCCACGAAACCCAGGCCTTGAGCGAAGCCGAAGAATCGGTTCAATTACCGCTTGAAACTCAACCCACGCCACGAAACGAGCTGTTCGCGCTGCCGCCCCTTGAATCGCATGATTTCTCTCTTCCAGATAGTAGCTTCAACTCTCCAAGATCCGAGATTTTTATTACTCTGAACGAAGCTTCGGCAACACCTACGCTGTCCCTTGGAGAGCGACACTCGCCACTCTCGTCACCCCTTGTTCTTGGGGCTGTCCACGAGTCTCCCGTAGAGGAGTTGTCCTTTTCTAAAGTCGAGAGACAGAGTTCGCCAGTTCCAGGTTCTTTCAAAGATGACAAAGCATTTAAAGAGTCACAGAGCAGCACGAGCGACGGTGGCCTGGTTCAGCACAACATCCACAATATTGACATCGCGTGCCATGAAATTCCCCTTCCGGACGAAACGCTTCCTCTGGCAGAAGATATCGTGATCCCGTTGGAGACCGAATCTGAGATTAACGAACTACCACCAACGCGTCATTCGACGGTTATCCCCGAAGTATCTGACAATTCTGTCGTTATTCCAATCCCCGACAGGGATTCGATATCGGATTTTGTTCCTCTGCAGGACTCATCATCTATCTATTCTTATTCTCTTCGGTCAATCGCCCCGAGTATCCCTAAACTTCCACAGAGCAGACAGGCAACACCGCGCCCTGTTGCATTGGACTTGAGCGTCGACCAGACTGAGAATCCAGAGATCGACGCGACGGCCGAACATCTAGCTGAAATTTCCCTTGGAGCTTCTGAGACATCTTTCCGCCTGCCTGAGCAAGTCACTCACCTCGACAGTCCGATTCGGCTTCCAGAAAGTCGGGAGGAGTCGATTCGCGATCTACTTTCTGGGGAGTCTTTTAGGATCTCGGAGCCAGATTCAGCCCCGCATTTACCGCTTTTGGACGCCCAAGAGGTTCCGGATACTGCCTTGCATTCAGCGATTGCATTACCTTCTGGTCCTTCGTCAATTGTAACGAAATACTTGTCCACAGCAACCAAAGGCTTAGTGATCCCACTCGATTCTGCTTCTCGGTTCTCCGCTCTCGCGTCGTCAAGTCATAAATTTAACGGTCAGGAGGACGAGCCAGTCAAAGCGCTCCACGTCTCTGATGGCATCCCTGCTCTCCAAGACACTGGAAGCTCCCTCTCAAGCGGCAGCAGTGATGCTATGCAAGCAGATGCCCATGACTCTGTGCTTATCGATTCTTTGCCGCCGAGCCGATCCGTTACGCCTCAACAAGTGGTCCTGGACGTCACCCGAGATCCTGCACCAGTGCAAGTACCTGCCGAGCCGGACCATGCATCTTATACTTTACCTCTGAGCAGATCTACGACACCAGAACGTATTACTTCATCGCTGCCTCTTCACACCACTGTGGATTCTCTGCCGCTTAGCCGTCCGGTCACGCCAGTTCTAGAAGGCAAAGTGTATGTTGCGGAACTTTCTCCCCGTGTTTCGTCAAAGGAGATCGATGCAGATCTCGACGGGCCTTCCTCAATCTCAGGGTTGCCGTTGCAGCCACCGTCGGAAGCTGGCCAATCCACCCTCCTTGTGGAGCTACCGTCAAGTATCGTCATCAGCCCCAAGATGCTTCCGGAGTTCTCCGTCCACGACTTCCCTGAGATGTCTGAGGGTAGCTCGATTCATTCGCCTCTGGTCGCGGAAGGTCCACCTTTGCCGATTGGGAAAGACAGAGAAACAAAGACCGTTAACGAGGAGGAGGTGCCCAAGCATTTCGGGTCCGAATATGGTAACGAATGTCCAATCTACGCCTTTGCGTTACCAGAAAGTGTACCCACCTCTCCGGTTCCCATTGGTCTTGCGTTCGACCAGCCCTGTTCCTTCAGCGTCCCTCAATCTGATGCGGGATCCCATTCGCCAATCATAAGCGCTCGCGATGGACCCGCTTCTTCTCGCGTGCTTTCGGAGTTTGGCATCACGAAACCTGGCGATATGGCGTATCCCCAATGTCAACCTACCGTGGGCCTAGCAGAGTGTCCGGCTGATCAGAACATTATGGGCTTTCCAATTTTGCCGCGCAGTCGAGCTTCTACTTTGGCTCTACCAATTGACGCTGAACCCATCAACCCTCATTCGGATTATCCCATTCTCGGCTATTTGCCAATGGAGACATCATCTGAACTCGGGCTTGCTGACCACTTTGCGAACCTTTCTGGTCTTCAATCGGACTCTGAATCATCTGCGCCCCATGTGGAACACGGTCAAGCTTTGAGCCGGGATGCTAGCTTCTTACCTCAGGAGAGACACACAACAGCTTCCATTGTAACACTCGAAGAAAGTGCTGAGATGAATAAGCCATCAATATTTATACCGGCACATGAGGACTTGCCTGTCTCACAACCTGGGACCCCGCCCGGCGCATTTGCTCTTGGACTCGCCGAGCTTCCAGTCTATACTCTACCTTCGGGGTGCCTTTCGGCTTCAGAAAAGGAGAGTTCTGAGTATGTGGGGGAGATTCGCGACATCGTACCATCAATTCATGCGCACGAGTTGCACCTCCCTGATGACGCTCCATCCTTGAGTCCTCACGACACTCAGAATTTCCAGATCTATGACAATCCGCAGCTTCCTCCTACAGAATTCTCGGGGGCAATTGTAAGTGAACCGAGAGAACAAGCAACGGGAACAGGGGATTTCAAGCCTACTAAAATACATCTTCCGGGATCTGTTCCACCGTCACCGAGTGTTCGATCAATAATTTTCGGCATTCCTAGGATCCATTCGATACCAAGCTCCTCTGTACACAGCGTTTGCGAAGTTGAAGCGGATCAACTTGATCATCCCGACCTTCGAGCACAACTTGTCGAGCCAGCGGTCGTCAGCTCTTCTTTCCCAAGGTTACCTTCATCGGCAATCTCGGCAATCCTGCCTAACGACGTTGATCTCGAGTCAACCGCAGAGTTCTGTCTCCCGGAGAGTTGTGTGAATGATCTTAGCATAAATCAAGATGCTGAGGCTGAGAGCATACCTCAGATTGGTCCTTGCGGACATGATATTATTTCTCTCCCTCCCTCGGATCTGGATTCAGAGTTTCAGGCTGCTATTATGTTGCCCTTCGATGTCCAGTTGCACCACCTTCCAGAATCTCGGGCTCAGACTCCGACTGTCGCCGACTTTGCAAAACCCACCAGCGCTATATCGGAGCCTGAACTACAGCTGCCAGCATCTCCACTATCTTCTGCTTTCCCTGTCCAAGATCATGCGAACGAGCCTTATGGTATGACTCTACCATCTCATCAGACCTCACCATCTTTGTCGGCGGCGATGTCGCAACCGAGTGTTGAAAGCTTCCTTTTACCTGCACAATCAATCGTTGAGTTGCAACTCCAAACTTCGACAGCAGAAGGTATTACAGCAATTCCCATGCCACCGTCTACTTCAGCATTGTCACTGGAAGTAGACCTGCCCAAGGACTCTGTCGATCTGGTGCTGCCGGCAAATAACTCTGACTTCTCCGCTGCTTCGCCGCTTGCGCATGCACGAGACGCTCTTGACGATGACTTCGCTTTCAACATTCCAATAGCTCACCAAGATGGGGCAGTTGTATCAGCTCTGCCACGTCTCCCTGGTTCTCCTCTTCAGGCTCCTTATGCTGTTGATGATATCGGCGAATCGGTCGTTCTTCCAGAAACTTCTTATCCGGGGCTGCCTGGCAGCCATGCTGGAAGCCCCAGAATCGCACCGATTCATGTTGAATTCCCGACATCACCGCGACAGACCAACGAGTCCATAGCCCTTGGTAAAGAGACCGACGCGACCGATCCCAAAGCGATTCCGACAGACCAGTATCCAACGCTTCCATTCAGTCCTCCTCTGTCGCCAAGTGCTGTGCGAAATCTTCCTGCGGAACTAACCAGTCTGAAAGATCTCACCCATGTTGGCTGGGATTCTCCCCGATTGCCTGCAAGCCATGCTGCTTCCTTGTATGGGCACCATGCAGTCCCAGGACCGCCATCGGAAGCCATTCAGATACCACGCAACCTAACGGAACATCGCAGTGAGGATTCTGTGCGAACTGGGCCTCAATGCACAGATGCTTTTACCGTGGAGCCCTCGCAGTTCGCTTCAGAACGTGAATTACCTGGAAGTCCTACTGAGTCCACACCCTCCTATAAATTCTCCGACCACGGACTTGAAAATGCTCTGTCCTTGCCAGCCTCTCGGATAGACGAGCCATCACGCGTCGAAGAAATTGTCGTATCGGCCAAACCAGACGGCATTCTTGCGGAAGCACTTGAAGGACTTCCTGATTCTCGCCCAGGCTCACCTCGTTTCATTCCAGGTGATGCCCTCGTCCCTGCCTTGTTACCAGCAAGCCGATCCCACTCGTTGACCGGAATCGTCGAGGACGCACCTGCTGAACAGGATAGACCTGATATCCCAGTTCAGATATCTGACAAGGTTCCCGTACCTCTATCAACAGTACCCACACAGCTCGAAGATGCGTTCGTACTGCCATCCAGCTGTCCTTCGGCTTCAGGCTTTAGACCCGGCAACCGATCTCTTCACTTGGTCCACGATATCCCGCAAAGCCACCCTGAATCATTTTATGAGCTCGTTTCACAGCGGTTTGTGATGCCTTCACAGCGACCCCCTCGCAGTGCTGAACTCCCACCTAGCATCCCGCCTAGCGTCGTGCCGTCAATTATTGCCACAGGTGACGAATCTGCTCAACTACCTCGGAGCCGATCGATATCTGTGCTTTCCGAAGAATGCGAAGAATTTGCGCCTCATGTCTCGAGTCCACAGCCTGTCGCAGCCCTGGCGAGCCCACCGCGAAGCTTCCAAGACACAGAGAGTATTCAGCTTCCTGCACTTCACCAACTTCCAGACAGCTTGCCGTCCTCCAAACAAGATTATAACCTGTTGGCCGATCTCGAAAGTGTTGCAGTCCCCGTCGATGTAGCCAGTCACCATACCACTTATGGCATAACGGAAGCTAAGCCATCTTCGCTATCGGAGGACGTCATTAAATCCTTACCCGAAAGCGGCCCGCCGTCGCCGAGCCATAGTGTCTTCATCACGGCCGGGCTACCTCCATATCTCCACAAGCTTTCCGATGAACAAGACTTCTCCGTGGCGTCTGATTTGGGTGCTGAAGCTGAGCAGGATCTAGAGCGTTTGCCCATTGAAGGGGAGTATCCATTACCCACCTCACCTGCCCTGTCTTTCTCCCACATGTTTCATCCTGTGCAGCAGATGTCCCAGAGCCATGAACTTGTCCTTCCGGGTAGAACATCAACTGTTGCTAGCAGTGATGGGCTTCAGATAGATCTGGAAGGAGCCGACGAACAAATTTCCGACAAGCAACTCTCCAATGACGAGGTGTCTCTTCCTGGAAGCCGTCATTCCTCGCCGGTCCTATTGGCCTCCCTTCATGATCCTTTCGGTGCTGCACTCCCCCCCAGTCCCTCACATTCTCACTACGTCTGGGACCTGGAAGACGATCAGGAGCAAACGGCTACGGTCGTTGAGCGTGCGAAACGGTCTGCAGAGACTGAGACTCCTCGTACGGTTCCTGTGCCGCAAATACCTGGTCTTTTGAGATCTACTCATGAGGCACATCTTCTCGATGCGCCAGAGGCCTGTCGTTCGCTGTCTACCCAAGAGGATGATGCTCTCGATCCGCTCTCTGAGACCAGTCGAGTCGCACGTTCTGGCGTCGATCTACCAGAAGTATTCTTCGAAATCCCCCTCCCAAGTTCTCCGGGTGTTCATTCCCTGTTGGTGTCTCCACGCATCGGTCCAGTAGACAGGAAGCTTTCACTACCGTCCTCACATATCGACTCTGAGATCCAGGTTGAGGATGCCTACAACCCAGTGGGAACACTTCAGCCGCCAACATCCGACCGAGACATCGCCCTAGGCCTTCCACCTACTCGCCCACAGAGTCCACTATCGAAGTTCAATTATGGCGACACAACAGCGGCTCAGCACCTGCCTGCTTCTCACTTTGATTCACCTTTGATAAGTCCAAAAGCTATACCTCGCGCCGCTTCACCAACGGCTCCGGAAGAACTCGACTACCCTCTCCTTCCCCCGAGCCCACGCACAGCTGCCATCGACTATACATCTTTGGAGCTCGGTCTTCACAGCAATCCTTTGCCAAAGTCAACAATCGATTCCCCTCTCGTTGCACCGGTTCTTGCGAGTGAAATAGAATCAATAGCACCTGCTGCCAATAAGCATCATCAATCCGTCAGGCTGGCTGAACAACTTTGGGGTGCTTTGATGCCACCATTCTACGATAAAGTTCCTCTACCATCATCGCCGTGTGCGACTCCGATCGCTGGAGCACTTCATGCTGAGGAGAACTGTCTACCCCCTCTCCCCGCGGCAACATCTGAATCACCTCTCGCGTCACCTATCGCACCGCCAGTTTATCGCTATAAAATTCCCATCCCATCACAGCCGAAGAGATACATTCCCTTAGATCGTCTTGTCACCCGCTACGTTGATCATAACGTTGAGAAACCAGCGAGGAGAATCGCTGAGACGACCGTTGGGGCGCAGGAGTATCCGAAGTCAACTGGGGCAGAACATGTTGAAGCTCAACCTGATATTCAAGAATTCTTGCTACCAGGTTCTCCTGCCGTATCACCAACTGTGCAAAAGGAAATCGGCGAGGCATCAGATGCTGTTAAAATTGACGAGTTTCTGCTTGAATCATCGCATGCGTCGCCTGCGTTGGAGACTGTCGATGAAGAGATTGATGTGGCCGATTATCTTCTGGAGCCGGAAACAACGCCCCTCGATGAAGCGCGCAAAGTAGCCCTTCCCGAAGAAGAATCCGGTGTATTGCTACCAGAACACAAGCCAATAGCCGCCCCTGTCAGCCTTGAATCTTTCGATCGGTTTGAAACCCAGTCCTATACCGCAACCGAATCTGATAGATCACTCGACGACCGCGAGATTGAGTTACCTCCAAACGATATTCTCAGTCAGCATAGTATCGAGTCTGAGGATGGTGTCAATCCCGCCAATGAATATCTACTAGGGCCTGGTGTTCCTCAGTCACAAACTCCGTCAATCCTGCTACAGCCGAGGTCACTCGAGTTTCTTGAACCAGCTGCCAAACCTGAGCGTCCTTCTGACGAGACGATCTATCAAGCACCCCGTCTTCTGGATATTCCATGGCCACTCAGAGAACACTCTCCCCTATCTTCTACCTTGTCAACACCCATTCCTCCAACAGACGAAGAGATAGCTCACCGTGGTGATATTCGGGATCATGGTGTCCGATATGTCGGGGAGGATAGGCCAGTATCCAGAGGTCTGAATATATCGATGCCTCGGCCAAATGCCGAGCTCCAGGATCGCGCTGAGACGCATGTCATTGACGAGCTCATGCCTTATCTTCCTGAATATGCTTCAGAAATACTCGTGCCTTCCCACATTAACATTATCGACAAACTTCTTCCGGAGATACATCCGATATCTGTGAGTGAGGCGCCTCACGGCGAACGGGAGCCATCAAGCACAGTTGCAGATCTTGAGCAGAAGTCTCCAGTCGAAGTACATGAAATATGGAACCCTGTTTCCACATCCAATCTCGCACCGAGAGTTGAATCTGCGCCGACCTCTCCTACGTTTGAGCAACCATTTCCAATTCTTGAAACCCATGAGGATCTTCCTGTTCTCATCGATGAGGCCACTGTTGTGTCGCTACAATTCCCTGATATCCAGCCGAATTCTCCTCGCATTGCTTCGCATCGTGCGCAAACCCAACTGCCTGACGAGATCCTATCGAATAGCGAAGGTGTCGACTCTGTTATACCGGCTTGGGATTCCCTCGAAGCTAGAGAAACACAAGCCAGTACCCCTCAAGTTGAGCTAGCATCTTCAACTTATAGCCCAGCGTCTGTCACAGCACTCCACGACTCGGATGACGATGAGCCAACTTCGCTTGACCTAGAGGCCGTCTTCCCGCTTTCACCAGACGATGTCAGTCATCAGTTACTCCCGGATGCTCAACAGGCTCGTCCCCAATTAGAGTTCCCCCATTATGACCAGCTACCTTCTAGCGCTGAGGCTTCCGTTCTCGAATCCCCCAGCGTCGACAATTTCGACCCCGTGCCTCCAAGGAGCCATCCTGCAGCAGATTTCATTTCTCTCTCGCCGTCTCTGTCTAGCTCACGGGATAGCCTGGAGAGCGAATTGAGTACTGAACCTCAAACCATTGGATATTTCGCTCCGGCTCTTCCTCACGTTACCGGCGATCATCCTATCGATTCTCATATTCCGCTGCAATTTTCTATGGAGGGAGAAGATGTAGGTCAATTGCCGCTCCCAAAGCCGCAGCAAAATTGGGAAGTGTCCGAGTTTTTGCCTGAGTTTGAAGATGAGGGCCTGGCCTCAGAGGATGATAACGATGGAGATGACCACTTCGCCCTCGACGCGTATCGACCATCGTCGCCGCCTGAAAGCACCGCTGGCCCTTCGAAGCTCGTGCGGTTTGCTGATACCCATGACCTGCGCGAATACGTCCCTGAAGAGCCCTTGTCGAGTCCAGTGGACACCGATATCCAATCAGTCCAATCTACTGACAGTGATGCCGAGATATTGCCTCGCGAGTATGGCTCCCTGACTCGCGATCTCCATGAAGGCTCCTTCCCATCAGGCAGCACCTCTCGACAGCTTGAGCCTCTGCAGAATTTCTCGACGTTCCCTTCATTGCCTATTCCGTATGTACCAGATGAGGGTATTGATGACGAGGGAGAAATCTTCGAAGGCGAACAGGCTGAGCCCGAGAGATCTTACAGTCCGACAGATATGCCACAACTCCAGGACTCAGCACTCAAAACGCGTCAGACAAAGAGTTTACAGCCCGAGGAACCTGCACGCTCTGAATTTTCCGCGCGTCGCCCTTCGAAACCAACAAGTCGGCGCTCTTTCTGGCCCCAGTTAACTTTAGACACACGCACTCCCGAACGTTCAAAGGGGAAGTCGGCACAATTGGATACGCTGAAGCCAAAGAAAAGTCAAGACAAGGGCAAGACGCCGGAAGCAGCCGGTATCAAGACGCTCGAGACAGTCAAAATTAAGACGCCTGAGACCACCAAAGCTAAGACGCCCGAGCCAGTCAAGGTTAGGACATCTGAGGTTACAAAAGCCAAGACACCAGAGGCGGTCAAGGTCAAGAAACTCGAGGCAGTCAATACTAAGAAGCCCGAGGTAGCTAAGGTCAAAACATTGGTGGAAGTCAAGCCCAAGACACCAGTGGAGGCTAAAACTAAGGCGCCCGTGGAAACCAAAGCCGAAGTGCTCGAGACAGTCAAAATGCCCACGACGATAACAGCGCCTCAAGCAGCTAAGCCACCTCAGATGATCAAAACGCCTCAAGTCGTCAAAGTGCCGGAGATTGAGAAGGTACCCGACGTAGTCAAAACCAAGACGGTCGAGGGAGTCAGGATCAAGGTGCCAGAGGAAATCAAAATCAAGGAGCCTGAAGCGCCCAAGAGCAAGGTACCTGAATTACTCAAGAGCAAGGCACCCGAGGCAGTCAAGAGCAAGGCACCTGAGGTGGCGAAGGTAGCGAAGAGCAAGCACAAGAGTCCGAGAGTTGCTGTCGTTGAGTCTCCTATGTTCGAGGATATTGTGCCCAAAAGCCCGAAGAAGACCGCCAAACCCAGAGCTGTGGCTCTAGAGCCTGTCGCAATCGAGCATATTCGCGCAGCTCTCCTTCCCGAAGTTCGTCCGAAACATCAAGGTGCATCTAAACCCATTATCCAGGGCCCTCCTAAGGAAGTCGTTGTTAGTAAGGCTCAAGCAACCCGGACAACGCCAGCTCAGATTACACCGCCGATTCCCCGAAGACGGCGATCCATCGACACACTTGATTCCCTTCTGGACTTCGTGCCAATCACTGAAAAGAAAGAAATTAGGAAGGAACCGTCTCAGAAACCGAAGCCGCATCGGAAGCCTATCGCTCGCTCTGTATCACCTCGGAATCGAAAACCTCGTTTTGATTACGATGAAGAACTCTCTGCGTTTCCTAAACAAGACCACGAGACCCGCCTCCAAACGCGCGAAGTAACGTATCCAGAATCGCCGAGCTTAGGAAAACCTGCCTTGATACCAGCGGTAGCGTCCTGGTTTTTCGGGAGAGATAAACGCCAACAGCCGGAGGAAAGCCCCGTTCACTCACCTAAACCTTTTGAACCTACTAAGGCAGCCCGTGAGGTGAAAGCGACTCCTACGGAACGCATCATCGAGAAAGATCATGACGAAGGCCACGTAAGCAAGCAGCGAAGGCATCGGTCAGTTTCTCCAGTCAAACGTCGTAGGCATCGATCAATCTCTCCACCCAGGCTTTTCCAACCGAGAGAACGTGAGGCCCAAGTTCACGTTGCTCCCACAACTCCAGTAATTGCCAGGCAGGGAAAGAGAGCCAGATCAGCTTCGCCCAAGCGTCGTCATACTCCCGAGGCAGTTCACGGGTTCGACGCCCTGATAGAGGGACCAAAGACAGAACGACAACAAGACAAATCTCGAAGGAGACCCTCGGTTTCCCATAAGGCTCAAAGCAGCCCAATAGTTCCGATAACCAAGACTGCTGAGAAGTTTCACGCACGAGGACGCCATCCCACAAGAGATCTTTCGCCGGTATCGTACCCAATTCTGCCCGAATACGTGCAAGATGGAGCCCAAAATGAGAAGAAGCCCCGTGCATCGCCCAGACAAAGAGATGTCGCCCTCGAGCAAGACCAAACTCCGAAAGAGCCTCAGCACCCACAACCTTGGGCCCCGCCTGTTGCCGCCGCCACCGCTCTACCTATCGCCGCCGCCGCCGCCATCTTTTCTGTTGCTTCGCCGAAGGAGAAGCGACATCAGAAACCGCGCAGAGCACGCTCGGAAGAACGTCAAGACCCTGAGCTCAAACGAACTCCTAACATTCTCCAGCCTATCAACTTATCGCCGGCTATCGAGCGCGATGCGACTTTGCAAGATCAATCTCCAACGAAACGGAGGCACGGACGGAAACACAAGAGACATGCGCGATCTGTCTCCCCTGCCGCCGACCCTAGACCAGGTATTCCGCCGCTATACCAGCAAGAACTTCAGAGAGACGAGGAGATCACAGCTGCCGAGCCAAAACCTGCTTTGGGATTCAAGTCTCACCAGGAAATTCTGGATCGTGCTCCGACACCGATGCAAAGGTCTCGGCGTAATACCGATGAACCACTTCCCTTAGTCCCCGCTACCAATATTCTGGACGAACCGTCGGTTTCCAAAGTACCATCTGTTTCCCGCGAAATCCCACAAGACGATCTTAGCTCGATTCGCCCAGAAAAACTCACTCGTTCCCCAAGAAAGAAAGAACGGCGAAGCCGACGCCATAGAAGCAAAAAGCCAAGATTCGTTCCGGTACATTCTACGTCAGCAAATTTGCCCATCTCAGGCCGCTCTAGCCCCTTACAATTACCATCTCAGCCCCGGGAATCCCGTTCCTCGCTCTCGCAGTTTGATGAACATCATCAACCGGAACCTTCAGCATCTCGCCCCTCATCCTTGTCTCTTCCTCGACCTCCATCACTGTCGCTTCCCCCACAGATAACTGCTGAGCAACGGAGATATGAAGTTGAACTCGAACGCGCCGCAAGATTGGAGCGTGAGCAACAAGCGCTTGACCTCCTGGAACAGAAGGACGAAGAAGCCGCTATCAGGGAATGCGAACGTCTTTATCTCGTCTACAAGGAACAAGTTGAGAGATATGAGCGCGAGCATCAACTTCTTGATGAGATGGACAGTAAAGAGCGAGACCAAAACGACGAATATTTGTACCAGCAATATCTTGTTCAGAAAGCCCAGGACGAGAGACAACAAAAGGAGATTGAGTTGAGAGACAAAAATCGACATGAGGATATGATCATCGCTATTGAAAAGAAAAAGGAAGCGGAAAGACGACGGCGAGAAGAGTATGAGAGAGAACGTCAGCGAGAAGAGGAAGAAAGGCGTAGAGAATATGAACTTGCTCAAGAGAGGGCTGCTTTTTTGGAACGCGAGAAGGCTCGCAGAGAGGAAATCCACCGCCTCGCCCTCGAATTGAAGAAACGAGAAGAAGAGCGTAATCAACTCTTGGAGCACCAGCGGTTGATGGAAGAACGCCACCAAGCAGAACTTCAAAGGCTCGCCAACGAGATTCAGCGGCGTGAGGCTGACAGACTCGCCATACTTGAGAGCAAGGAAATCGCAGAACAACAACGAAAGGAAGAAATCCAGCGCTTAGCCATAGAGCTCCACAATCGAGAACTTGACCGAGCTATCCTTAGCGAGCGAAAAGAGGACAAAGATCGCATGAAAGAGTCCATACGTCGCGAGGAGCTTGATCAGGCAATCGTAGAGACCCGTCGGCGCCAGGCGGAGTTGGAAAATCAACGACGTGTAGATCGTGAAGTCGAGGAAGAAAGCCGCCGCCGCCGACTCGCAGAAGCTGCTGCACTAGCATCTCTCGCTGAATCCGTTGTCGGATCAGACGCCAGTTCCAGTCGGAGTTCCAGCAGACATCGTTTTCCTGTCGCTGGCATCGATGACAC
Source organism: Orbilia brochopaga (assembly GCA_036872635.1). NCBI lineage: Eukaryota > Fungi > Ascomycota > Orbiliomycetes > Orbiliales > Orbiliaceae > Orbilia > Orbilia brochopaga. The sequence goes on along the minus strand of JAVHNQ010000008.1, from coordinate 52,249 downwards.
CAGCCAATACTACCGGCAACCTTATTACGACAGCTCGGACTACACCTACACACCTTCAGAATCTTCAGAGGCTTCAGACGGGTCGGTCAGATCACCTGAGACTCCACGCCAACGCCCCAACTTCACTAGGCTATCCACCGAAAGTCTGCATTCAATTGCATTGGCTGGTCAGCTCTACGCTCGAGATGATAGGCAGCAGTCAGTCGAAAGTTTGGATCCATGGTCCGAAGACAATACACCCGAGCTGGGTCAAGAAGAGTTCCCAGAAGAGCCTTACTCGGAAAGTCTGGAGGAACGGCTATCTTCACTTTCATCGCCTGAAACTCCAATGCAACGCAGGCAAGAACCGCCAACAGAAGGTATATTGATATCGGGGCTGCTCGAGGCTGGTAAGGACTCTCAAAAACCCTGTTGCTATCAATTACTAATTTACGATTTCCTCTAGACAATCCTCAGGGTCTCGGGATCTTTTTCGGAGATGATCCGTATTTGCAAGCCGCTCGTAATATTCTCGAATCGTTCGAACCCAACATCCCAGATCAAGCCCCAACCCAATACTCGCAGCGGAATGCTTTTGACAACATACCACTTGGCCTCCCACGTCCTGACTCCGATGCAGAAGGTAGCTCTAGCAATCCTCTCGAGTTCGATGATCACTGCTCGGTGCCTCTTGAAACTCCGAAGCCGCCCCACCCGTTCAAGGCCGAAAATGCACCCATCTTAACCGGTTATCAAGCGGATTTGCCCCTTCCGTCATCCCCTGGGTCCTCCTTCGTTGCCCGTTTTCCCATGGAAGATCCGCATCTGGTGCCAATTGACGCTCTATCTCAGGACTCCAATGCAACGGTTAAATCAGAAGGCGACAAGGTCAACGTATCTAACCCACTGATTGGATCGCATATGGAATGGGATTTACCTGAAAGCCGTCCTACTACAAGCCATTCCGCAGTCCCTTTGTCCCTTCCCGAGATAGCTCTTCCACCATCCCGTCGACTATCCGTTGACGAGTTACACCCCTTCGTTTCTGGCATCGACGCTTTGCCAACAACACCCGGTCCCACTGGCCTCATTGACGATGAAGTCTTTCCTACTGATAGGTCTGTTCCCATTGGCTCCATTCCACTGGTTCCTGACGAAACACACGACAACCCCAACGTCAAACTCAATCTTGGAACAAACCTTTTCTTCCCTCCAGGTGAAACGTCCTGCGAAGTTCTTAATTCAGCACCGCTTCCGCCACTGGACGGCGAAAAAAACCCGGAACTGCTCACATATCTTCCCGCCAGTCGTGCAACCTCTTTGTCCGAGTTTCACGCTCCTGAAACCGAAGCTGGCCCGATCCCGATTAGTAGACCAGGTTCTCTCGCTATTTTCGACGATGAGATGCAAATGGAAACCAGACCAGAGTTCAATTTCGACGATTTTGAGAGTCTACCCGATAGTGACCATGACGGCGACGAAGAACTTGACACCATGTTTGCGCCGCCGCCGCCGGTGCAACTCCAACTGCCTGCATCTAGGATTTCGTCAATTTACTCTCTCCACGATGCTTATTCTGAATCAAAGTCGCCCGAGCGTGCAACGTTCAACCTTCCAGATGCTGGAGATGACAACGAGAGTTTTGACGTCGAAAGCTTTGGTAGGCAAGTATGGGAGACATATCGTTCTTTACCAGCATCGCACAAAGATTCGACATACGCCTTATCGAGCGCCGCTACTTTCTCACGGGAAATTGAACAACCCAATAACTTCCAGCTACCGTCACCCGAGTCCGAAGGGAGCGCCGAGTACTTGCTTGTTAGTCAAAACCGCAGAGGAAGCGCAATATCCCTGCCACTCACCGCGCAACACTCAACTTACCATGCGCACGAGAGCCAGCCTCCCTCTGACAACCTCGACCATATTGAGCTTCCACAAGATACAGATTCTCTGGATTTGGGCAGTCCATCGACTATCCTTCCTCATCGATACCTGGCCCACCGCCTTGACGCCCTGACTGGTTTGCCGGCTTCCAGAGCTGCATCAACATATGAAGAGGCTGACCAAATTGGCGAATTACACTCTCAAGTCTTCCCTCCTCTGCAAGATGATGGCGCTCTATCTCAGGATACATTCAACGCTTCTCAAATACAACGCTGGCCTGGCATCACTGCAAAAGTTCCCAGCTCTGGGATAGCGTCCCCATACGCCGAGTCTCTGGCTCTGGCACGCAGCCTTTTTGGCGATATCCCTGGCCTTCCTGCAGAAGAATCTGTGCCTGATGATATAAGCTTGTACGACCGTTTCGAGACGCATCACGAAAGCCTCCCTATCAGCAGGCATTCTTCCGTTTACTTCCAGGATCGGGTGCTGTCCCGCGAGTCCCACGACACGACGCCAAACTTCGACGACGCGGAAAGTCGACCTTCAAGTTCACACACAATTCGAGGTCCGATTGAACATATCGACGAAATCCAATTGCCAATTAGTCGACAGTCCTCATTCTACATTCGTCAACCAGAGTCTTTGTCTGCAATTCCACTTGAAAGTGTTTCTGTCCCTAAGGATCTTCCTGGCAGTCGGCCAACCACAGCTCATGTCAATCTCCCCGCAGACAGTCTCGAGGGACCACGAGATCTACCCCCAAGCAGGACATCTTCAGTTTGGTTGCAAGAAAGCCGGCAAGAACCCCCACCGGCCGCTGGGTCAACATACGACGAAGGACTCCCGGACAGCCGCCCCACGACTTCCCATGCCTTTGCTATTGAGCCTGCCAAGGAGATCGACGTCATTTCTCAAATCCGCCAGCTCCCTTACCTGCCACGCTCTCGACCAACGACACCCACCAATGAAAGTGATGTAGATGAAGACCCGACGCCAAAGCCTTCCCCGACCCAAGTCCCACGCGCGCTTCCCCCCGGTATCCCAGATGATTTCAGTTTGCCAATCAGCCAACAGCCGTCCCTGGCCAGCCTTCGAAATGTGGCCGACTCCGACCTCGAGCGCAATCTTCCAGGGAGCCGACCAACATCGCCTTATGCATACCATCCTGAAATTTCGGCATCCATCAAAGAACTTGACAGAGCACCTATCATAACACCGGATTTATCTCTGCCCTCTGCTATTGGTACGTATCGCCGGAGCACGCCACAAGCGCAAGCCGCGAATCATTGGCTGACATTCCGAATGGCTGCAGCGTCACCATCCCTGTCATCAGTCAATGAGAATGCCTTGGCGTGTAAGCAATCACCCAGCCCCACCCATTTTTCGCTCTCTGTCGCATTTGGTTAGCGGCAGTCGCTCTCCACGCCATCGCTTTTACAGGAACCGATTCTAACTCGTTTCCCTCTTTCTATCGTTAGTAATCCCACGCGCGCCCTCAGAGGCTGTCAGCGAGGTTCAGACCAAAGATAATCTCCCGGTTCCACGGGGCTCTCGCGGCCTTGACTCGATCACGCCAACCGAAATCGAAGAGCCGGGAGGCCCTGTCACACTTCTTCCGCCCCGCCACATAAACGCACATCCAAGGTCCGCCTCCCCGCGTCCAAGAAGGCAATCCGGGGAACCGCAGAGTCAACGACGACACCGCCGACGGCGCGCCTCTATCCAGGAGTATGGCCGGGGCTCTATTCGCACTGCCGCCCCCGAAATCGAACCCACCGACGCCGGTATAGATGTTCACTTTGACCAAGAAACTGGTACAATCGAAGTTTCCTGGTCGCGAGATCACTTTGGTGAAGCGCCGACCGTTGATATCAGCGTTTTCTACCCTGGTGATGCCGATAGCTCCTTCTACGATACCGACCATTCTAGATCTGGCAGCGTAATCGGCTCCCCGATCTTGAATAACTACACCTTGGAGAACCAACCGGAACAAATAGAGGCTAGCACGCGCGAAAACGACGCTGATTTGTTCTTCTCGCCGGATCTCGCTCCAATCAAAACCGATACCGACCTCTCACACCAAAACTCTCTACCTCTCAACCGCACTCTATTTCCCGAAGCCGACTCGTCCGGAAATCCCTCCATCGGCTTGGGGATCGAAGGACTGGCACTCACGAAAAGGAGACATCCTACTACGTCCAAGTTTAGCTCCTTGCCGAATCGTAGGACGGCTCTTCCTTCCCTCTCGATTCCCACAGACGTCGACCAAGCATCAGAGGTTTCGCCTTCCAAGTCAGCAGCCTTATCGGCGTCAGTTAGTTCCGTTTCGCCTCTTGGGTCTAGTGTTGAACTCCCACCTCCATCCCCGATCCTTCAATTGCCATCTACCATACAGATCCCTCCGATACAATCCGATCGCCCCAACAATCAAATCCTCAGCACGTTCACCGAAGCAGACGACAAAGCACTAGCCCTTCTCTTTTCTGCGAATACGACTCCTACCCAGAATACCCCGCAACCTCGGACTGCAGATACTGTGAAGAGAACCGCATCTGTCACACCAACCCCAGGGCCGTCTCGATCTGGGCCGGGTCACAGAGCTTCAGTAGTCAGGAGGAGCACCAACACCATCGAGGGGGCCTATCCATCTCCCGAGACATCTCCTGAGCTTGTTCCAGTCCCTCAGGCGCCTGAAACTCCTAAGTCCACACCACGTCTGCGTCGCCTGTCTGCATCTGGTAGCTCTTCTCGTCGCAATTCTGCCAACAAACGTTACACTATCCGTGGTGATCTTGAGCCATTGCAAGAGGGCGTGACCGTCAGCCCCTCGACAAGGGTCGCTGCCGCCAACTCATCAGCGACAACAACTCCGAGACCTGGGAGCCCCAAGGGAACACCGCCAATTCTCACGATCCTCAAGCGGCGTCGCACTATGGACCCTCTCAGGGAGGAGTTTAGATCCGGCCTCGATGGCAATATGTCGCCACCTGCTCCCAAATCCCGTAGCCAACCACCCCGCACACGAACCTCCTCTAACGTTGATTCCCCGGATCCTATGGCGACGCCTTCCTTGCCATTCCATTATGACAATCCAACCACAGCTAGTGGTTCGCGAAAAGGCAAAGAGAAGGCCACATCATATGACAATGGCGAAGTCTTTGTGAGTTTAATTTTAATTTCGAGACAACCATCAACAATTTACTGATCATCATGGATTTAGGAGGCGTATGGCGATACTGCGTCCACTCCACTTTCCCCAGAAAGGCCAATTAGTGTGAACCTCCGTAAGAGGCAGTCGCTACAATTGATGGATCTCGAATCGCGGATACGCGCCTTGAGCGAACAAAACATGCAGTTATCTGGCGAAGTAGCGCGTCTTCATCAAGACTCCGCTGCGTCAGAGAAGAGGTTTGAGGCAATTGCTTACAAACACCTACAAGAACGATCTGCTCTTGTTGAAGCATTGGAGATCCGTTCCCTCGCCGTCAGCGAGCGCGAAAGCCAAATTGAAACGCTCAAGAGAAATCTGGAATGGTACAAACAAGAAGACGAGAACCTGACGCAGGAACTCCGACAACTGAGAATCGCCAACGAACAGCTCACGGCCAGCGAAATTGCTCAGCGACAACAGTACGAAAGCAAACGAGAGCAACTACATGCCCTATCGCAGCAGCATTCAGATCTCCAAGAACAATATACTGCTTTGAGCTCTGGTCTCAACGATATCATCAACCAGCAGATCGCTGATGTCACAAAACTCAAAGACGGCGAGATCGAGAAGCTCAAGCAGGAACTCGCGAAGGCAAAAAGCAATGGCAACAAGTTGCAAGCCAAACTCAACGCCATGAACCGATACATTGAAGCTAAAGATGAAGTTTACTTTGCACGATCCTGCGGACATCTTTTCAATGCCGTTCAGCAATGGTGTGTCAAATTCTCAAAGTTCTCAGACACCACAACCTGTGTCGAGTTCGACTCCATTTCAAACGACGGTATCAAGGATCTTGTTGAGAGCGTTGTATTGGATAACAGCGACGTCCGGGTTTTGTTAAGAGATAGAGTTAGGAGACGAGAGGTGTTTATGGCGATGACAATGGCCCTGATTTGGGAGCTCATATTCTGTCGTTACATGTTCGGCTTGGAGGCTGAAGAGCGGAAGAAGTTAAAAGCCTTGGAGGAGAAGCTGAATGAAGTTGGTAAGTATACGTCTCAATCTCTCGCAACCACATTAGCGTCACCTAACGCAAGTCTTTCCATAGGTCCACCAGCTGCCGTTCATATGTGGCGCGCGACGACTCTTCAATTACTATCTCAACGACGAGCCTTCAGATCTGCTTTGCCAGCAGCTACAGAACCTGTTGTGCAAGAGATTTATCGTACGCTTTTCAGCTTACTCCCACCACCCGCACATCTTCAGCAGCAAGTCATCGACTCTCTTCGCAACGTCGTCAATCTTGCGGTCACGCTATCGATCGACATGCGGACTCAACGCGCAGAGTATTTCATGTGGGAGGCGCCCGATAATAGCATTGGCAAGCCTGTCGAATTTGTAGCCTTGCGCATGAACAACAGAGGAAACGAAGGCTTGACTAACCAGCAACTTGAGAACATGGGCGCTACCGTGAGAGTCGTTTTGTTTCCATTGGTGACGAAGAGAGGTGACGAGAATGGGGATGGGTATGATGTGGAGACGGTTATTGCGCCAATGCAGGTGCTTGTCAGTAAGGGTTCTAGCGGCGAAAATTCACCGAAGAGAGCCAGGTTAGAGTCATGAGCAAGTATACAGGTGTGGCCCGAGATGGCAGCACCTGTTTCCATTAACATTTTTGTTTTTTCTTTGAAACTTAGCGAGCGTGGATTTCTGCAACAGCAAGCCAGCGGGCATTTGATTCATGAGCGTGTTCACGGCGTTCACGACGGCATTTTCCTCCTGACATATAATTCTTATGATTAGCCTTTTTTTTTTGTATTTAGCGTATTGGAAACGGAGTCTAAACTTTTTGCTCCTACTTATCATATTTTACTCAGATTATCTGCCACGTCGTGAAAGCATGACATCATCCCAGCGACCTGCAGGCCTGGCAAAAGCGGGGCGACGTCACGCAACACACTTTGGCGAACTTGTAAAAATTCAATTCAAAATTTAACTATTGTGCGCTGTCTGCTCTGGGAGGGTTAATTAATCATCCACGTGTCAGGCTCTACTAGAAGTGAACTTCTTGCGAAACAAAACTCCATCGATTCCTGAGAAGTAAATACTACTAAGTATGGTTGGATAACGCGCCATCTGAATTCCGCCTTCATATCTCCGCCTATACCATTCACCCTAATTAAAGGCCCGAGATGTCCGCCATCATCGGCTCGTTGGGAGGCCTCGGCTTGCTCTTCAACAACTATACGGCCAGCTCGCTCAACTTATTTTTCTTCTGGATGACATGGACCACTCTGATTCTCTCTCACCCTCCTCTTCGAGTTGAGCTCATCGCCACATTTTTCGTCCGAATCTTGTTTTTCTACATACCTGCGCTGATATTCACAATTTTTGACAATCTTGTTCCCTCGTTAGCAGGGAAAGAGCCTCGCGTGCAATCGTCGTCGCGGAAGACCATATCTATCCCGACGGGGAAAGGAAAGAAAAAGCAAGTCCGCTTCAGCAATATCAACAATGGACTTATATTTGCTGTTCTAATGTCCTTGGGGAACACCTTGCTCGGAATAGCCGTTCAGACGATCCTGGAGTATATCAATGTTGATCTATTCAAGAGACAAAGGCTCCTGAGAATCACTTCAGCCTTGCCTTATCCATGGGATATGGCCAAAGGTATTGGATATGCTATTATTCTAAGAGAGGTGAGTGCTATTTCGAAACAGATACGCTATTACATCCTATATTTTAATCGGGCACAGACCTGTCGTGCGGTCTGGTTTACGAGACCAGCACAGACGATACTAATGGTCAGAATAACTAGATATTAATATACTACCCTCACCGCCACATTCACAATACACCTCAATCGCCTTTACACAAGCAACATACGCATCCCACTCCGACGACTTCGTCGTTGAACCTGACCAGTACAACGCCAACGGATTACCTCCTCCTGCAATTCATACCTGTCTATCTACCCAGTGTCATGTTATCCTTCCACCTACTGACCTACCTAGCCTTTGTTGCGATAACATCGCTGGTGGATCTAATCTGCTACAGCCAGTACGATTATCTTCCTAAAGCGTTCTTCGTCGGCAGGATTGCGAAAAGGGTGAGAGTGCACTACGACTGTGGTGGCGCTGGCGGTTATGGCTGGATTGGAATCTTAGATTGGTGGCACGGGACTGAAGTAAAATGGAACAAGGGTGGTGTAATGGGTGTTGGAGGAGGTGGAGAAGAAGGGGAGGGCTTTACTGACGCGGTCAAGAAGAGTGCGAAAAAACGGAAGGCTGCAAGGAGGAGAAAGGACTTGGTTCATGAGAGCGATTAAAGATGTATGCAAGCAAGTCTTGCATGTGCCAGTCTCGTGACTAGACGCCGGCTCGCTGTTTCGATTTGAATATCTCAAGATCTTAAGATCTTGATTCGGCGCGCAATCACCGACGGAAATAGATGTAACTCCATGCACTTTTCATACTTAAAAAATTGACTGTTTCTTCCTCTATCGGTATTTATACATATCTCTTCAAAGACGCCGAGTAAATCGCAGTCTTGCGCTGCGAATACCCCCAGCTCGATCCCTGCATACATATATGCATGCAGACGAATACAGCTCGCGTCACCTATCGCTCTCCCACCTATATGCTCTCTCGCTTCAAGGCGGCCAATCTGGGAAATCTATATCCCCACTCTTCCAATCTCCAGTCGTCCCAGACAGATACCCAAGGATCCGGTTTGGGAGCAAATATGTTGAGCAGAGAACTCGAATCTGCAGCATATGCTTTGGTGAGGTCGTTTAGCCAAATCAGCTTAGCCTGCTCGCCGTATTTAGAATAGTCCTCCTCGCCCGGCAGACATATCCTCCGGATTGGTATGGTCGAGGTATCCTCTGGCCGAAAAACACGACCGGGAAATCTGTATCCCGCCCCAAGCCAGCCATCCGGGTGGCCGAGATGAAGATATCGAGCTTTTCCTATCTGTTCTCGAATTTCCATTTTTTCCGTTACCGAGAATATTTTCTCGCACCTGTCGGAGAGAGATTTGAAATCCGTTGCATTTTCGATCCACTCTGGTGCGTGGAATGGGTATTCAAAAACCAGGAATGCAAACATGGAGCCTGAGACGTGGTCCTGCATTAGAGGTTTCCGGCGTTTTTCCTCTATTTTCTTCCCGGTTGTTTTGTTGGTTGCTTAGCATTTCATACGCAATAGAAGGACTCGTTGGTGCAATTGCAAGGGATATAATTAGATGGTCAGGTTTGGGAGAGCACGCGCCTGTGGCATGTATGCATGGTGTGATTCTCACCTCTTGTTGGAAGGTTGAACGCCAGGGCGTACCACCACAGGGAATTGTCCCACAGATACATGAATACCGGCTTTAGCTCCATCGATATGTAGGAAAGCAGCATTTGTATTACTCCCAGATCCCAAAAGTCCCACATTGGAACATATCTCATGGAGAGATCGTTCTCACCCATGGAGCTTGACTCGGACTTGCTGGAGTAAAATAGCCGCGTCAAGAGCCATAGTCGATAGAACCCTCTCATGATCTTCTCCCTCTCTGTAGGCGTAGCGGGCGAATTCGCTTCTAAATAGTCCTTCTTCGAACGAGAGCCTTGCTTCGCTACCAGGAATCTAGGATACATAGCCCGTCTGATGAACTGCTCGCACAGCCTCCGGATAGCTCTGTGATTTGCTGTTATTCTCGCTTTCATTTCCTGGCCTCCCTCCCAGACGCGGGTGTAATACCATGACTCAGAATCGGGATTCGGTCTCGGCGAACCCATTGCGCTGATATATGAGTCTTCGATCTCCCTGATTTCGCTGTACGAGATATCAATTGAATGCACCGGATCGCCTACAATCTCGGGAAGGCACGCGACCAGAAAGCTCTCCTCCCAGTACTTCGCCGCATCGTAAAAGTCGACATTGCCGAGAAGACAACGTTTGTATTTCTTGAAGATGTCGTAGAAGTCCCGGGATGTTACTACCAGTGAGATGAAGGTGTCGTAGTCTGTGGTCAGCGTCTCCAGAAGCGTAAACTTGACGTCGTACGGCAGACCCTCGAGAGATGCCATGGTTCGGACCCGGGAAGCAAGGGACGGCTCTCGTCGATCGAGCATCTACCGAACGTATGAGCACCTGCGCGCCGGTTATACCGTATATATAGAGCAATCCTCATTCGGTATTCAAGGAGATGGTGGGTCCGATGTCCTGCTCGGACATGGAAAGTTGATGCCTCTCCCCTTTTTTTAGACGACGCAGGCTCTCTTTGCTCCTTATATTAGGTAAAGAAGTTTTGACCTCGCATGCGCATGCACCTGCAGGGTCCGGTGCTTTCGCCGCCCACCGACGGAAGGCGTCCAATTTTCGAATTCCGTGATAGTGCGTGCGTTGAACTGGGAAGATAAGGGACGAGATGGGGTGCGTGCGAGCCCGCGCGTCCATGCACGAGCATCGTGCATGATCGAAGGGCAGATGTTTTGGAGACTTTCGAACAAATTAGCATACTTGTCTTTTAGACTTCTAAGTTGTGCACGTGAATTTGATCTTGAAATAGCGACGGTCGACACTATTCCATGAACGGGCCAAATTGGCTGAAGAGATATTTAGCCATGGCCGGATCGAACCGAGTTTTTTTTGCGAGGCGAGCTAGCTTCGACTTGTTCCAACTAGCTGACATTGTGGAGTCGCTCGAGCCGCCTGTCGGTTGAAGCACTCCATGGCGTTTAGCCGCTGGCATTGTAACCAAATCTAGCTTTGTTTCGGTCCATGTTAGCCGGTAGCCCGTTAGGTAAAGACACTTCAGTTAGGTCCAAGGGAGTCGCAAATGTTGATCTGTTGAAGTGTTAGCACACACGCAAACGGTCCTTCGATCTGACCAGTCGACCATCTCACGCCTGACCGGAATCAAATCATCTTGATAACGGTTTTCGACTGCGTCGGGAGCGTTCGAGGGCCGTCCTAGCTGCTCTTGGTCTGATCGGGCGGAGCTAACTTCTCTAGGTTAGTTAGTTGGTTCCTCGTTCCGGGTGGACCCCTGCTTATGCAGGTTACACAATGCAGGCAACGAGGATGGATTCAGGCCTTGATTCAAGATGCGGTAGCGGCAGCCACATCCGTGTAATCAGTATTCCTAACGGGGCGATGCGCCTGAGAACATAAAAGAGTCCATACTAGAAATACAGCCGAGGCGGGGTCGGGATTTCGAATATTGAGGAGATTGTGTGCAAGAAAACCATGAAACCTAGCTAACTTCATTGCATCGTAGAAAATCCATGCGAATGCATTGGCGAAATGATCTTATCTTCAAGCTTGTGCTTTACACATGCGAAGGGGGCCACACCGGCAATGGTAGAGAGAATATAGAATGAACCAAGCCGCTCCGGAACTGTTATTAGGGAGATACTCGAATCTCAGTACTTCTCTAATCCTCCATCGTTTCGTTCGAGTCTGTATCAACCTTGAGTCCGGATTTTAGTCCAAGCTTCGGTCTTCTAGCCGAATTTTTCTTCTTTACCTGGTGCTCACCAATATTTTCTTTCTCCTCTTCAGCCAATGCGATTCTTTGACGTTCTAGTTCCCCTTCGAGCCAACCTATCGAAATGTTAGTCTTAGTTCGGCAAACTGAATGGTCGCACATGAGAAATTATGTTCTATACATACGAAGAGTCATCCAGGTATGATCGAAATGGGAATTCATGCTCCTCAATGTCAAGCTGCGAGCTTTAGGCTTTAGGTTCTCTCGTAAAGCTACAATGCTGCTTTTCAAGACTTTTGTAGTGATGCACTGGCCATCTTTGTCGACGAGAGACATCTTGTCTTTGGATGCGCCGAAAAGGCGCTGCATGAGCCCGGACTCCCAGTTCAATGTCTTTGTTCGTACGAGTCGTCAGTAACGTAAGAGCAGGGGGTAATTTCTGGTGCCTCGTAGCCCTTACGTATTTTATGATTTTGGTCAAATCATCTTCTGCCTCCTGTACCGCTTTTTTGAGGTCTATAATGTCCATTTCATTTGTATTAGCGTGTACTATTCGATCGAGTGAAAATTCTGCTTGTTATATCGCCTAATTGGTGAGGAAACCTCACCTTGACGTTTCAAGCATTTGTCTGCAATTTCCAGCGTCATGCTATACAGATCAGCGACGATCTTGTATTGAAGAACGATGTCTATTTCGCTGTTTACGGGCAGATGAAAGGCTCTTCGAGAATACGCCCCGCTCTCAGTTGTTTCTGGAACTTCAGTGTCAGACAAGACCTCGGGCTTGGGATTAATGCCATTCATCGTAGTCTCTTAGAGGTAGCAATTGCGAGGGTTCTTTGATGGGTTTGACGCTGGGATTTGAGCTCAAGCTGTACAGGGGCCGAGGAATGCTTCAGTGTTAATCGGTGATAATAAGAATTGAGGATAATGTAGATAGCCGAATTTAAGCAGGCCTGGGCGGACTGGCCCCGAGACTAGTAGGCACTGTAGCAATCGTAAATGGCTCAGAGATATGTATGGAGCGTCTGCTACAAGTCTATCTTGTAGCTTCACACATCAGCTTTAAAGCTCTCTCACGCGCCGATGGCTGATTCCATATTAGTCTCAGGGCCAGTCCGCCCATTCCATATTATCACTTGACTGCATATTCACAAGTGTACCTTAGAGCCAGAGCGAACTATCCACTGACATGCCGTTAGCACATATGCGGATCTGTGCCACATCTAGAGTGCACTAGATGTCGAATTCATGACCATGCTATCCCATAGTAGCAGAGTGTGCTATCTCAAATTCAACGACGATACATATCAAGTAGAAGGGAATAATACAATCGGTAGGTGCAAATATGATATCGAGAGTTCTTCGCTCAAGAAATTCGAATCGTGAGGTGACGGGTGGATAGGGATAACGTGGTGGAATGAATATCTAAGCAAAGAAACCAAAATAGTAGGCCGAAACGCAGACCTTATTCAGGTGAAGGCAGTAAACGATTGAAGAATGAGCGGATGCGACCGGACTTCCCACGTCTGTCCATATCTATCTCTTGCGCGAGTATTAGTTCCCCGAATATTTGATGTTCCTCCCCCCAGCCACGCCTGGCTCCTCTTCTTTGCTCTTCCTCGATCAGCAACGAGTCTTCGATCGCTTTTGAGAGCATCATGACTCTCATGGATGTTATGGTACCTGTATTACGATGCTGCGGTTTCTCTTTGTAGCTACTCTGCTGGTGAGGATTGACGATTGGTTCTGGGGCTCGGCCTCGAGTGTTGGCTTTTCCTAGGAGCCTCCGTGCGCGGAATTGAAAGCCGTTTCCATGATTCTCCTGGTCCTGGTCCTGTTCGTGGCTGCGGTAGCCTGCTGCGTCGAGTTCTCTTTGTATCTTGTTGAATAGATTGTTCACATCGCGAAGCTCTCTCGTGGTGAGGACATCGTCTCTCTCACGCAGATCCCTGCAGCAACGTTGTAGAACCCGTCCGCGGCCCTTCAGAGCTTCACGAAGGTACTTCGGGACGGCCCATTCTTCATTCCAGCCTGGCAACAGATTTCGTATGTGCAGCTCCTCTGCGAGTTCTTTGTGAGCCCTGTCACGATCCTGTTCAGACTCAATGGATCGTTGTTCGTCGAGAAGTGTCTGGCGATCCTTCAAGATCTTTTCGTGCTCGGAGAAGGTCATCTGCTCCTTGAGTATCATCTCTTTGTGTGAAGAGATCTCCTCAAATGTAGTATCTGGCAAGAATTAGTTTACTATACCCACAGGCGTTGTGTAGCGATCTTTGTCGTGGAGGGAATTCCTACTAAATCCGCTTAGGACCTGCTGGTAGATGGGACCCCATTTCTGGTCTGTCTCCATAACATGCTCGAGAAATTTTAAGATCTTTTGCTTCGCAAAAGCGATCCGTGGCAGCGGGTTACCGGTTCCCCCATGCTTCAGAGCTTTGATGACATCTCGAGAAAAGAATGGCATGCTGAGATTGAATTGGTAAAGAATGATTTCATCCATGAGGTTGCTCAGCTTTTGGCCCTCGTCAAACTACACTGACTTAGCAAGTGACTTCGTTTTTACAGAACCTCATGTTTTGCTGCATCGGATTTCATGTAGGATGAGAACTTACAATCTCATTATAGAGTTTTTCAATGTATTTTTGGTTAATCTCGAGAAGATTGTAAGCGTCTTTATCTTCTACAAGGGCAAAAATCAGCATAACTTGGCTCGTTATAGTAAGGGACATTGATTTGTAATAAGGCCAATATTGATGATTTAACTTGAGGGGGTAAGTTTACATACTTCGGGGTTGCGAGCGCGGGGTCCGAACGATGAGTCCCCAGATCTTGTCGAAAAATTGTACAAAGAGCTGTTGACATAGCATGTACGTGGCAAGAGTGTAGGAAGTTTCATGATGGATATATTCAAAGACATCGGCATCATCAGGAATGAAGGGAGGAACCTCAGCCCACGCAAGATACTTGACAATGTGTGTCTTTGATCGAGAAGGTGCAAGGCGTGTCAATTCTTCGTACTCGGAACGAGTAAGGCGTGGCCAAGAGCCATTGGACATAGCTTCCTGATGCTCTTCGAGGAGAACATCGCCTGCCTTAAAGACCGTTTCAACCCCAAAAATGGGTTTGCCTGATTCTGTTACGCGTCGGTCAGACATTGCAACGGCGTTTGGCGGCAAGGGTTGGAGAGCCATAAGGAGGGATATCAAAAGGTAGAGATGGTGATGGGACGTTGGTGGAGCGGAGAGATGGTGATGGGAGATTTTACGCTCAAGAATTATTTTTATAGTGCGGCCACAAAAATAGTCAACAACTGTTTTTTTTTTTTGAAAAAAATGGCATCACTACATCCCAAGGTACATGAATTTTTGCAGGACGAGTTTCCCCACAAATGCAAGCGTGATAGTCTCAAAGCCGGTCCGCCCAACAGGCCAAATTCATCAAGCCTGACCGAAGGTTCAGTCCCCCAAACTATGCCCAGTGGATGGAGTACTAACGACCAAGCAATCGACACGAACAATCCGGAATCCATGGACGGGAGAAAGATATCGATTCTCATTTTCGATGAAATGCTATAGTGGCCTTGATACAAATAGTCTGTTGACGGTACCTCAGTTCAAAAAAAGATGAACCCAGACTACTTGCCTCGTGCGCCGGCAATCTAAATACAGGCGAAGAGAAATTTTGAGTGATGAGGAAATATGAAACGGAGTGCATGATACAATGAAATCATCAAGAAGGATGGCATGGAGTCATAACGTGATCTTTGCAGATCCATTCTAGAGAGCCAATCCAAGATTAGACTGAGTCCATCTTCTTGCGACCACGGGGCGAATAAAGAAACAACTTCAACTTGTCAAACTTTTGGACAAAATATTGATGTTCCTTTTCCTTACGGGCAGTAGCAGCTCGAGCTCGTCCGGCGTGCTGCGCAGATTGCCCAGCGACGTCGATGCCCTCAGATGGAACAACAGAGGATTCGCGGGTACTGCCGGTGTCTTGCTGGCGTCCAGAGCCCCCGGGGAGAAGCGAAGCTCCTTCTCCATTTTCTTCAGATTGTTCGTCATCGCTCCTGGTGGAAGTCGAAGATCCGTCTGAGGAGGTTTCTCCCGCATCAAAGTGTCCCAGACGCATCCCAAGAAAGAAGAGACGGCTTCGAGCGGCTTGGAGTTTATCACAATAGTAGATCAGTAAGTTTCCATCAGTTACGGACATCCGCTAGTACTCACCAACACGTTCCGCCAGGGTATTCATGTATTGAGCCTTCTGGTTGCCAGCCAAGGCTTCTTGCTTGAGACCCACCATGTACCACAAATCGTGGAACATATTGTAGATGGAGCCAGATGGCTTTGCATCCAACTAGTTATCATTCCAGGTTATGATGTTAGATATGCATGAAGGCAAGCTTTGTATGACCGAACTACATACGATCATACCTGTTCCCTGGTGTACATCATTGGGAGAAATGATGTTCCGGTGGGTTCCTCGATGCCCATTTTAGCTTCAATTTTATTTCAGTCATCAGCATAGTGTCTCTTGGAGATTGAATAGGCAAGTTTCTAATGGTTTTACCTTCAAGCTGCTTGGTGAGATCAAGAGCCAAATTTTGAAGACTCTCAACGCGAACGGTGAGCTCAGCACGGGTCAAGGACTTATAGTCTCCTCGTTTGTATGCCGCGCCTGTTTCCGTTCCTAATACTTCAGCATGGAGCACCTAGACTTTGTCTCCAATATTGTCCTGAGAAGCTCGCAAGTGTGTACTTACGTTCAGCCTCAGGGGAGAAAATCAAATTGGCGCGAAGTCTTTTGGCTTCCTCGTGGTCGCCTTCTTGGACCTTCTCTTTAATGGCTTCACCTTCGGACTTCAAGATCAGATCAACTTGTGATTCACGCTCCATAGTCTTGGTTTGCTCTTTGGAAGCAGGTTGAACTTCAACGGCTTCCTTGTCACTAATAACTTTCGCGTTATCCGTTGCAGAAGCATGACTGCTTTCGCCTTTAGATTGTTCCATGATGATTCTAAATTTTGGATTTAGAGTAGAATATCGGATTTAAGGAGACGTGCTTAAGAGCTCAAGATAAAAGTAGAGACGTAGTCGGCAGTGAGATGGCGATGACGGATGGTTGTACGAGCGTGTAAAATTTTGGTGGTGGGATATCGACGATGGGAAGTTTGTGGCATGAGAAACGCGTCGATAGTATTGATGCAAAGCCATCATGATGCTATTGCTATAGCAATCCAACCCCATAAACAACTAAACAACCACCAAGATCTCAATGATAGGGACGTTAGGGCTTTACCCAGCTACACTCAGATCTTCCAGTAGCGGAATCATGACTGAGGAGTTGATCCAATACCTAAGTAACGCGATTCGGTACGGTTATGCAGTAATTTTAGATTCACATATTTTCGTATACGCGTAGGCTTTGAGCAACAGCTTTCCGACACAGATACACCGATATCCTTATCGATTGATCATGACTTCGCGAACACACATGAGACTAAATGATTCTCTCATTGAGCCTGGTATCGCAGAAACTGTGAAAGAGTCTTGATCATCAGTTCCTTCATTCCCGGATTGCCCCTCTGCCTCATCGAGATTTGACAAGAAGCGGGAGTACCATGTCTGGACCAGTACGTATAGATACCTCAAGCAATGCAACAGAATACGCGAGGAGGCTCAATTCAGGTCGGTAAAGGAGGTGCCCTCCGTACTCGTACTCAGCGATCTCCCCATATCCAATCTACCTCTTCGACTTCATCGCCGTCATCATCGTCGTCGTCCTCTTCATCATCGTCGTCCTCTTCTTCCTCGTCCTCTTCGCTCTCTTCATACTCCTCTGTTGGTTCTGTTTCTGCTTCTGCAGCCTCTTCTTCCTCCTTTGGTCGTCCATTTTCTTCTTCCTGTCTGGATTCACTCATGTCGGGAACACGCAGATGAAAGCTACGGATCTCGGACTCACTAAAGACTTGATGGCTCAAACCTATTATTCCTGTCAGCATACTTTTGAAAAATTCGTCCGGTCGCATTCACTAGGCGAGCATACAAGCAGGGAAGCTGAAAGCTGCATAGTAGCTAGTACACTCTTCGGCTTCAGCTTCAGCTGTCTCGTCGAGGCCGTAAATGCACCCAAGATAGGCCAATTCCAGTGTCTCAGCAACAGTCCTCAACTTCCTCGCTAGTCGGCTGAACTGCGCCTCCGGCACTAGTAGATCATGGGGGATCTCTTCCGCGGTCTACACAATATCCTCCCATCAGTTGAAGTTCCGATCGGCGTGTATCTTCATTCTCTTGTCACTATGAAGATTGACACCCACCATTTCATAGTCGATAGCTCTTTCATACACTTTATTGAACTCGAGGATCATGACTGGAGCCGGTGGCCACGGATCTAAAATTTGTCGTCAATAAGCGTTCGGGTTTCCACAGTGATGCCGAGGACGAAGGAGGCGTCGATAGATAGTCGGAATTTCAACATACTATTCTCGAACAGCTCTGTCGCTCTTTGCTGAATTCGGATGGCTATCTTGACCCGACGAACCTTATCCGCAAATACCATGCGACCTATGAATAGCTTTAGCATATGATGGTTTGAATGATCGAAAGGAGCGGGTTAATTGACGGTATGCGGATATCTCGCCATCTACATCACAATGTAGAGAAATTGCCTCTCTGAGTTTTCCTTGCTCGAGGAGCGTCTCGACCGTCTCCTGCTTTAGCGCTATGGTATCGGCGTCGGGTACGTTGATTTCCTCTGGGGTGACGTTGGTTTCGACATCAGAGACTGGGGAACTGGCACGAGAGCTTTTATCCGACATGTTGAATTTGCGGGCCTAAAGTTTGGTGGTGGTAGATGGTCGTGATGAAGGCGAATCAGGGCTAGTACTGGTAATATCGGAACAAAGTCAAAAGCTCATTTTAGAAACCACAAGACACAACATTTGGGTCGATAATTACGGCCTGCACTCTGGTCCCGAGACTAGCCTGCATTTATGTACGCAATGAAGCCTCTGATGTTAAGAAGCGTGCTGGATCAATCTGGATATCCTCCAGACTACTCCAATACGGTAATTTAATATTATACTTCGAATAGATCGATCGTGTCCATATGGATTAAAACGTCTCTCTCGGGTATTGCCCAGATCAGAGGCAACCATTCGAGGAATCACATATCTGATGTCTAGAGGAGCTATCGAAAAGTCGTTTACTTTGTAGGATAGATTACTGTGGGACTTGTGTATCAAAGATAAAAACTTGAATTCAAAACAGGGCACCGCCACGCGGCCCCACACACAGAAACAGACAGACAGACGCACAGACAGACAAACGCACAGACAGACACAAAGACAGACAGACAGACAGACGGACGGACGGACAGACAGACACACAAACAGACACATAGACAGACAAGCGAACAGACAGACAGACAAAACAGACAAGCGCGCACGCGCTCGAGCGCTCGTCCCACCCACCCTACCGGGACGTTAAGGAAGGCCCGGTCTCCTACCCCCTAGCGTATTAAGGAAGGGCTAGGGCCCGACCCCGGAGTTTTGTTCTGGAAGGATGCGGAGCCTCCCCTCTGGATGTGTTAAGGAAAGTCCAGAGTCTTACCCTTCATTCGTGAAGTGCTACACGACCGTCGCACACACCGTCCCAACCATCTCAACCTCAAACCAAAGGAATGAGGTCGTACCGTGGGGCCTGATGGTACTTCGACCGCGAACGGTCTTTGTACCTCGGGCCCCGCCTCGCATATGCCAACCCCGCGTCCGAAGACGACGGGGCGGCGCCGGCAGCTCCAGGCCCAACGAGCAAAGCCTGCGGCGGCGGCTGCAAAGGCAGCGGCGGCGGCGGCGATGCAAGTTGGGCTGGAGGTGGCGGTGGAAGGAAAGGCGAGGGCAGAGGACGGGGTGGTACCAGAGAGGTGGGCCGAGAAGAGAGGTAACTGTCTGGCACCGGACGCCGACGCCGCTCGGGCTGCGAGGCTCGCGGCGATGACACGACTATCGTGCCAAGGGCGGAGCCAGGCAGGGAGCGACGCCAGGTGTTGCCGTGAACGTCATGAGGCCGAAGCCGAGGCTTCACCTGTTCCGACGTCCGGGCCGTAGGCTTCTCGGTGGTGGATTGACGCGGCTGTCTCCGACGAATGGAAACGGACTCCGGCAGTGGCTGTAGGCCCCGAGCCCATCCCCTTGCCTCATCGACGGCGCGTGTCCACCAGTAACGTGTGCACACCCACAAGTCGAACACAGAAAAACCATGTAGGACTACTCCTATAAATAGGAGGACTGCGAGGCAATGCACCACCAACCAACTGCCCAGCAGTAGCTGCGAAGCAGCTACAAGGCAGCTGTCGGTCTTCGCAAAAGTGAAGACCGAGGTGCAATACCATCGGAGTCCCGTCCAGGCATTCGACAGGGGGGAGACAGCACGTACCAGTAGACCCTTCATCGCTGCCACGCCCTTCACGAACATGACGACCGGAGCCATCATGACGGTCACTAGGACGCGGGAGAGACGATGAAGGTGCGCACGCGAAGAGGCCAGCACCGGGGAAAGGACGGGTCTGGTGATCTGAGAGACCACCTGGATACATGAAACGCGTTAGCACGAATGGTCTGATAGATAATTCTCGGGGAGGCATAGAAGGAGGAAGGATGGGATATTGCTTGCGCGAGGGAGAGGTGGGGAGAGACTTACCAGTGCCGTCTCCCTCCTCGTGTCGTCGCTGCAATAACATGCGAGCGACCAGGCGAGGAGGAAGACTGCAACTCCCTTCACGAAACTCTCCAAAGTGGAGAGCTCGGAGCGGGGAGTTGCGACGACTGTGATGAGGGTGGCAACCCAACAGCACAGCCAGAGTATGGTCCTGAGGACGAGCTGTCGCGTGTTACAATTGTCAGTCGCTGGGTTCCACGACGCATTGCTCATGCGAGATGGATTGGAGTGGATGGGATAGGATAGGATAGATACACTTACGTCGAAAACGACCTCGTCCCAGGTGGGCGCCTCGGGCGCCCAGTTGACGTAAACTACGTCGTTCTTTTTGAAGCACGACATTGTCGTGCTGGAGGCTTGGTAGTGGGGGTGGTGGTGTACACCCTGCAGTGGACTTGTCGTCAGCAATTGGCATCTTACAGACGCGCAGAATTTGACAGAAGCCAGAGTCATCACGGCAGCATCTTGAGACATCACCGATCATTTCGAAGATTGATAACATTGGTATCAAATCGATGAAGGGAGAGTACTTACCCGAGTGTCTTCGTGGGCTGGGAGGGGCTTGGGAGGGAGGGAGGGAGGCAGCGGTGGTTCTTTGCTCTTGAAGACAGGATGGTGTGAAGAAGAAGAAGAAAGAAAGAAATTCTTCATCAGGAAAAAGTGGTGAATATATAGACGATTTTTCTGCGGGATGTCGGTGGTGTTGTTTTTTGACCGCCGAGAGAGCAGTCACAGCAGCCACGGCAACCACAGTCGTGATGTTTCCCCAGGCAGCATCTCGACGACTTCACGCGTGCTACGCAACACCAATTGAATAGCAGTCACTGAATAGCAGTCACAGCTGTCGACAAATTGCCATTGTCGCGGGTCGTGTCTCCATCCCAATATCTTCACAAGTATCACGAACCTACGCAGAAAAATTCCCACATACTGAAAATTCACTACGACACACACTCTATTCGAACCACCAGTCTATTTCATTCCACCCACAGTAGACTTCATTGAGAATTAGCGAACTACACCTCGACACTAAACGTGTTCTTGGAACGTCAGTCCCGCCTCTATCAAATGTCATCTTTCTGATTTCGCGATGTTGTTGATGCTGTTGGAATTTCAAACTAGGAAGCGATTCTGACAGGGATGGCTTGTGCGACAACGAACTGATTACGTAAGTCACATTCTCAGGAGCTGCGTATATTAGGATGCTAACTAGAGCCGGGTGCAAGAATGTCGGCCCTTCGTATACCAGCTCAGGCTTAGAATAATGCGATACAATACAGAGTGGTATCTTATTTGCCATGGTGCATAAGGCATCAATGCGTATGGAACCCACGTGTTCAATCGAATGAAGTCCGCAGCACTAAACTACACCGTAGCCGTACACCACGATATCTGCAATTGCCTTCGGTATGAGAAGATGAGTTGGCCCCTGGATTCCGAGCAACTGGAGCACCTAGCCTACTATATGGCTCCAACAGAATGCTAAATTTTCCTGCCTGTAGGGATCGATCTCCCCTGCTGGGACGCAGGGTATACTAGCCGTCTTGCAGTCCCGAAAGATTGACTCGAACTATCCTCGGAACCGGAGTTGCGGCTTTCCTACAAGCTTCCAATGCTTGCATTCACCGATCTGAGCTCCCAGATACCGCTAGCTCGTGCACTAAGATCTGCTACGAGTATAATTCGGATGACGAGTACGTACTATACTGAGCTTCCAGTTGTGGGAGGGCAGAGAGCCGGCTTGGCTAGCCGAAATTTAGAAAAGTATTTGCAGCACCTCAACCAGGTATTCACCCAATTTATCGCTGATAGTAATGCAGCCCCGTGAGCTCGAAACCATCGCGAACAGGACAGATATTCAGACAGGGAGCATTGTCATCAGTCGTCAGATACGTATTCATGTTGCTCGAGTGGATCAGCGCCCCCACAATCCATCTTGCTTTGTAACACGTTAACACCCCCAGGTCATGAAACGCGGGTATCGCAATGCAGTGCCCAATTGCAAGAATGCAAATGCGCATGTCAAAACTCGCAGCTGCGTGACTTTGGCGATTTCAAGCGCATAGCATACAGGTTTCGGCCGTGAGCTCGTTGGGCACAAAATGCAAGCAATTACCAAGCAGAGACGCGACTTTCAACGCCGCCCGCAAGACCGGTCAAGCCACCGCGTGAATTAGAGTCGTGAGGCCCTCAATGCGCATCTGTGCAGCTGTGCATTGCTTTGCATTCGACCGAGAGCGAGGCGACTACGCCAAAACAGGCAATCTCAGATCACGTGGATGCCGAGAATGCACATGACGTGGGGAAACTTTGGAGGGCAACGCAGCGCGGTTTTGGTGGTTTTAGCGGGTTTGGCAGGCTGGCCGGCAGCCAACCCGGCGGCATGGCGGCAGGGCTGCCTGCAAAGCTACTCGAGAAAGGTAGCAGTTGGTAATGCTTATGAGAGCACGCCCGGATTATCTAACCCGTCTCAATCTGCGGCGGATGGTTAGCTAAGCATCCTTGCGAGCAGGTGCATCCGGCCGAGATGGCGCTAAGTGGCAACCTGGTGTCGTGATCGCGGGATTTGATCTTGGATTGGAAATTTCTGGATTCACCCAAGCAGGGGAGGTATACATACTACTTGTGGGTATATATAAATATTGCCCACCCACCCAAACTTCACCACTCCATCTACATCCTCATCTCCCTCGACGCTATCTACACTCATTCAACAGAGCTACCCAATCAGTCATCCCACATCCCAACCATCAACAATCTACAAACAAACAATGGCTGATAAGAAGTCCTTCCTCGAGGCCGTCAAGTCTCGCCACACCTACTACGACCTCAAGGATGAGTCGCCCATCCCTGATGAGCGCATCGAGGAGCTTGCCAAAACTGCCATCACTAGCTGCCCATCCTCCTTCAACTCCCAGTCCGCCAGACTGGTCCTGCTGCTGGGCGACCACCACAAGAAGCTGTGGGATATCACCTTGAACACTCTGCTCGCCATCCTCCCGGACGAGCAGAAGGAGGCTACCACCGCCCGCATCACCGACTTCCGCAAAGCATACGGCACCGTACGTTCAATCGTCCTTCTACATATATCAGTATATATATCCGAGTACCGCGAGCGGCCGCTGACAACTTATCTCATAATAGATCCTATTCCTAGAAGATCCGCAGCCGATCAAGGAGCTCCAGACCGCCTTTGCGCTCTACGCCGACAAGTTCCCCGTCTGGTCCGAACACACGTCCGCCATCCACCAGTTTACCTGTACGTCCTGCCCCCCAGAAACAAACATACATCCGTGATAGATGTAACCCTACGTATACTAACTCCCCTGTAGTGTGGACGGCTCTTGAAGCTGAGGGCTTCGGCGCGAACTTGCAACACTACAACCCGCTCATCGACGACAAAGTCAAGGAGGAATGGGGCATCGACAAATCCTACAGACTCGTCGCCCAGCTTGTCTTCGGCGCCCCTAACTCTGGTCCCCAAACCCGGCCGGAGATCGTCACCCTCAAGCCCCTTGAGGAGACCTTCCGCGTTTTCAAATAGACTCATTAGCGTTCGTGTTCGTAGGAAGCCTCTTTTTCTCTCTCTCTTTTTTTAGGAAACCGTTGCCAGCAGAGTTTTTGTAGACTAGAACTGCATTAAAGCGGTGTTAATCGATTAGGCGGCGTGTTATTATGCCGAATACCAATCAATTTCTCTCCCCCATGTTTTATAATCACGTTCGTGGATGACTGATTAGTATACAATCGTTAGTATACTACTGACACGCGTGCGCGTCGGTCACCTGTGTCTGAATTAGCCCGTGTTAGTTAGCGTCCTTTCTGAACAAATCCATAGCCAGCCAACTTATCCAACTACTAATATAAACGACAGTAACATACTTAACATTCATACGTACGTTGACAATAGTTCGAACATGCCCTCGCGTCGGAAAGTTCTCAAGTCCCCTATGAGATCCTACTATCCACTACAGAGCAGCATTAATGCATTGCATTGCTCCAACATGCAAAGATGTCCAGACGCGTATACAACATGTAACACTCTATCTATCACATGAGCGCTCTAAATCCAGGCCGTGGGGATAGTCAGCTTGGTAATCAGCAATAGAAATATAACGATTTCCGTGATATATATGTATGCATTCTACTGCTACTCTGGGGTGAATTATGAATTCGTCTCCCTGTTATATGATCATAATATCAGTACTTTTTGGATTTGATTCTAATTGAAAATACAACGAAACTCTGAATAGATGTTGATGGAATATTAGCAAAGGTCCAATCCAAGCTTTCATTATGTTTAATTAGACTTTCTGGGCATAGCGATCATTAAGTAAAATGGAGTAGGTGTAGCAGCTGTAACAATACGAAGCGAACAAAGCAAGTACAACACCTCTCATAACTGTGGCCAAGAATCCGGATATCGATGGTGCTTTAATGTAGCATCTAGCGCTCATTTGGTATAACATGCCTAGGTACCTGAGTAGGTAATTAAATTGACTTCAAAATACCCATAGCATGGGTATGTTAGATCACTCTACAGGAGGATATTAATGCCTGTAGACGCCTCACCTTGCCAGTGACCCCAAAGTGACTGGACAGATGGGCGAATCAAACACGTGGGAACTCGATTCTTTTACAGCAGCACCAGTTCCGAATACCCTATTTCATGTTGTCTCGTTTTTTCTCATCAATCTTTAATTCAAGATTCAATATTAAGTAAAGGTTGAGGTCCTGTCGGTTGAACTGGGTGGAAGCGATGCCATGCATTACTCCGCAGCCACCGCTGCTAGTGCGGATAATCTACTGGTTGAAGCTGATTTGGATGAATAACTCTGTCAAGCTCTATCTCTTCCTTCGGTATGCATTCTCTCGATTCAGTCCTCTGAATTGAATCAAGATAATTATGATTTCCGATCATTGACTCGGAGGCTGGTCCAGTCGCATCTACCGCTATGGCTATTATGTCAACCGGCCAACATTCACTCACACCGTCTCTCAGCGCACTCTCCCCTCCTACTGGTCCCCCTCCACCGTCGAAGTCTACCTCCCTCCCTACAAGTCTCCATCCTCGAAGAAATGTCCCCTCCTCTTCGACATCCACGGCGGCGGCTTTGCCCTCGGCCACCCTACACTAGACTCCCAATTCAATCGGTACATCTCCAACGCCGCTTCCTGCATTGTCGTTGCCCTCCCTTATCGAAAGGGTCCGCTTTTGCGCTGGCCGGTACAAATCAAAGAGCTTACAGCTTTGGTAGAGGTGGTGCTACAGGATGTGAGAATATCACACCTCTACGACCCCGAAAGGGTTGCAGCGGCCGGGTTCAGTGCCGGTGGAAATCTTGCCACCGTCCTGGCCATTCAGCCCTCGTTGAAGGGTAGGATCCAAAGCATCGTACCTATATACCCTGTTCTCGACTGGACTATCACTCCAGCAGATAAACTAGCAATGCGCCCCTCTCAAGTCCCGGCCGACGTGCTACGTGAGACAGCCGATATCTTCACCTTCGGCTATATCCCCGCCGGCCAGGACAGGGAACATCCAAACTTATCCCCGCTCTACGCTGATCCAGAGGACTTGCCGGAGAATATATACCTTGTAGGATGCGAGTATGATATGTTGAATATCGACTGCATAAATTTTTATAGGAAATTTGGGAAGTTGAAACGAAATGTAGTGTATAAGGAGATCAAAGGGGCGAAACACGGGTTCACGCATCAAAACGCGTCGAGGATAGATATATGGGAAAATAAAAGGCTCGATAAATTGACGGTTGATTTATATGGTGGCATTGCTGAGTGGTTGGGTGATATTTGGGGCGAGGAGAAGAAGACGCCACATACACCAGATGTGGAGAAGGAAGGAGGCTTTGGTGATCATATCATCCTACTTTGAAATTTCTATCTCCAAAATCGAAGTGCGGTGGCACCTACTATGACAGTGAAACCAGTACTGCTACTCATAACAGTACCATGCATACTTGAATATCCTATCTAGACTTCTTCGATCAGACTAATGGCGCCTCCATGATCTATGATATATATATACTGAACATATATCCCCACCCCGCTTCAGAAGCGGTATCATAGTACTAAAGTCAAGGACTTTGAAATAAAGTACATTTAACCCAAGGAAGTTAGGTAAAGTACAACAGTTAAACTATACAAGATTTATATAGGCATCTGACCATTCCTACGACAAGCCATAGACATCCGTTCTTCGACTTGTCAATTCCTTAAGATATCCTCGCTATTGAAACAACCAAATATATACTCTCTGCCATCTTCCCTGGAATCTCAGGCGCCCCCGGCATCATCGTATCATACAAACATTGTGTGTGAATCACCCCTTCACGCAATACAACATCCACCACCTCATTCTACCGGAATCTCTTTCTCCATTCCTTATGTGAACCTTTCCCCAAACTCGACGATAGCATCCCTCAGCGTTTCGTCATCTCTGATCTGCAACACAGGCAAATTTTCTACTGGATTTCGGTCCACCACGATGGATCGGCTTGATTCGGTTGACTATATTCATCCAATGTATACCCGCATCCGCGAGGGGGGCATATTTGTGTCTGGGTTCGTCTGGTCTGTCGACATATCGGCGCGACCAGATTCCGACAGAACTGGGGAATACAACGTTTTTTCCCGTCGGGTTCTGCATCCAGGAGTATTCCGTGGCGAAGGGTGTCCATCGGGATCTCGCGATGAAGCCACCAAGTTTGCAGATTCCACGAGGGAAAGTAGCTCGATTGCTTATGGGGATGGATTATGAGTGAAGCTACTGAGGGAGCGAGGCACCCGGACATGATAATTTGTTTTGGTTCATGGTTCGTTAGCATTGCATGTTGTGAATCCCGATTTTTGATATTATCAGACTTAGATTTTACATAAATTTCTAGGCGAATAAGTTGCCCAAAGAGGTGCGTTTTATAAAGCTTCAACTTATCGAATTGATTGGGTCAGATACGGGACGGCGGAAGTCAAACCTGATCGCACACATGATCGGCGCCTGACTTCCAGGAAAACAATTTTTTGTTACTAGATTTTGATAGCCTACCATATTCCCACATGGCCAGGTCAACCTCAATGCCCTTTCTTCGAGAAGTTCCCTTGCTCTATGTACGAAAGTGAGATGGTGTTCGCCGATACCAAGATTGTATCCACGAGACTTTTTGTCTTTTGCGCTCGCCCCACTGTTGAATCTTTCCACCGCCTGAATTTCGGTGACAGTGACAGACACTTTCAGCTTTTTAGCCATATTTCTCATTCTTACTGCCGTCAGCGGTGATATAAGACTG
This sequence comes from Orbilia brochopaga, assembly GCA_036872635.1. NCBI lineage: Eukaryota > Fungi > Ascomycota > Orbiliomycetes > Orbiliales > Orbiliaceae > Orbilia > Orbilia brochopaga. The sequence goes on along the minus strand of JAVHNQ010000008.1, from coordinate 24,731 downwards.
GTGACCTGATTAGCTATGTCTCTCATGTTTCATTTTCATATTCTTCATCGCCTTGGGTCTATAGAAAATTGTCCACTTAAGCTGTCTAGGGTGTATCCTCGCCAAAGGGAATATAATATCCCGCTGCGCAAATCATCAATCCACGATTTTCCGGACTCTGATCGAGCACCGAAAATGGACCTAAGGACAGGGAAGGGCATTGCCACAACTAAAGTATGATCCGATGAGTACTTGGTATGGAGCATCAGAAAGTTTGCTAATTTTAATTCCGATAAGCATAATCACTGACCCAGCTTCGTGGCCGCCATCAAAAACCTAATCGTCCCAGACATTGCAACATCTTCCCTGTCGCCGGCGCAAACGAAGCACTTAAGTTTGCGTTGAAGACCGTTGTTTTTTCCATAATAGATTTCAGCTGAACTCTTCGAAATTGATGGTACTGTGAAATGCTCATGAGCTCAATTCATGCCCGAGTAAAGTCCAAGAGAAAGAACAAAGTGCAGTAAACAATGAGATTTAAATTCCTGGCTCAAGCCACACCTGCTGTATACCTCCAAGAAAGCCTGATTAGCATCCCCTTTGAAGTTTCCTACTTCTGTCATCCAGAGGTTGTATTAGGCTATTGATTTTTAGACCCTTAAATGAATATCCCATTTAACCCAACTAACTTGTATATATCTAGCCCATATTTAGGACAATTTGTCTAGAGGAAATAGGTAATTTTCTAGCCGCGTTAGGTAGGTGCACATGTCGATTCATCATTTTTGACTCCAAGCTCCAATTTTAATCATATATTATTCTACTTCTCTGACCCAACCTCCCCAATCAGTCTATCTGAATTGTTGAACCCAAGCTGCTTTTCACAACTCGAAGCCTGGAATATACAGAGGCCTATGCTAGCTGTGCCTTAAAGTGAAAACTAGATACACAATTCAGCATTTTTTTTGGTTGGATTCCCTAGCAAAGCATTTCTGAATGATTGGGTTCAGTTTGTATGATATTCTTGCGGGGTGTCGGTTGCCGTTTTTAGTTTCTCCACATAGGCGTCCGCGCGAAGAAGACAAGTTCATCCGACGGTCCTCTAACCAGCCCCTTGTCTAAATTCGATTGGCTCCACGGTGTATGCATGTCTACAACAGGTGATTTGAGCCCTCTAATATGCGCAAGCAGTTAAAGTATTTCATGCATAATTGCATCGCCGAGTCTTTTCCTTTTGTATCGGAATCGATATCATCTGGAAAGATATCCGCCAAATATAAAGCAAGATAAAGCAATGGAGGAGTTACGCACTGGCTGCAAACACAATAAGATACTTAAGTTACCACGTCTGGGCTTGCGAAATCGGGATCCAATGCCCTCTCGATATCCTTGTATGAACGGGTGGTGACAAGGATGATGAGAAGCGTTCAGCCTCGTGCAACAAGCCGAACGGAGAGTAATGCCTAAGACTTACAGATTGAGCCGCAATTGCTCTCTGAACCTTTTACATAATCTTTTGTTCGCGCTATAGCTCCAAATATTCCGGGGAACTAAGCAGCTAAGGTTGAGAATTAGGTTAAAGGCGCCTAACAAGGGAGAAAGAAAATGAGTGACAGCCGGAATAAGCGATATGATCCAAAAGTAACAATTCGGTGTTTTCGCATTAAGCAAGGCCTACAGGTTGCAGGGCCGCCAAACTATACCGTTCCAGGGCCTCGGGCCTGGCTAGGTTATAACTGGTAGGGTTTCGGTCGGAGGCGGCACATTTTATGCAGGAGCCGTACTGTCTCCGACGAATTTAGGCTTTGGACTTTTGTGGAGAATCAGAGTAAAACGCTTTGCTGTTAAAGCCAGAAAAGTCAATGAACCAACTTTTGCCCAAAATGCTAAGGGCCTTGACTTAAGTGGCGGATTCAACGGTCCGTAAAATTACTGGATATGAAACGTCATCGTTGGAATCTACGCCAGTACCCGCTACCCGTCTTCGCTTGTGCTCTTAGTCACCTGTCTGCGCCTCAGCCCAGACCGAAGACGCAGGATAAACATTTCATGTCAAAAGATTCAGTATCTTATCATATCTTAGATTTTTAAATAATGGAATGCGTCCAATACTAGGGCTTCGTTACGGCATCGGTGTGATCGATGCTCATATCGCTAGAAATTGCCTACAATCTACATTTCATAGTAGAACTTTATCCTGCGGATTCGGATCTGAGAAAATTCGTTGACGTTTATTTCCAGATAATGAAAGCCAGTAGCTCGGGACATAGCATTGGCAACTGGCTCACGGAAATGGAAGTGCCAAGATCGCTTCTCAGGCGCCACTATAGATTCGGAAAAGAAGCCCTAAAGAGGACCAGCTAAATGCTAATTCTTTATACTAGCTGATGTGGGCTCCGGGGCACAAATTATGAGGATATAAGTATATATATAGTTGAAATGCAATATATTTTTGATGGTTTTTTTTTAGTTATGATTGTATTGCTATAAGTATATATATACTATTTATTGTGTTAATATAAAAATTTATAAATTTATTTTTGGGTTTATAAAGGATTTTCTTGTTTATTTGAGTGTCTATATAAAACTAAAAGTTAGTAATTAAAAAATAAAAAAACTATAATATAATTATTATAATAATAATAATAATATTAATATAAAAAAAAACTTTTTTTTATATTTATAAATATTATAATTATTACACTATAAAATATTAAATATAATAAAAAAAATAATAATTATAAAAGAAATAATATAAAATATTATAAAATTTAATAAATATCTAAAGCTCTATCTTTGTTTTTCTTTATTAATATTATAATTAAAGTTATTATTATAATATATTTAATAAAAGTAACCCTATATACTTATTTATAAAAATAAAAAAATACTATAGTAATTATAATAATAGTTATTATAATATATAAACAATTACTAAAAATAATTATAATTATAATTATTAATAATTTAAAAATAATTTTATAATAAGTTATCTTAGTTTTATTTAATAATTTATTTATAATTTTTTATAATAATTTAATAAAGAAAAAAATATACTAAATTTAATTATAAATATTTAGTTAATAATAATATTTAGTATAGTAAACTTAATATTAATAAGATAAAAAAAATTTATAATAATTAAAATTTAAAATAAAGTTAAGATAATTAAGGTTGTGGTTGAGGTTAAAATTAATAATATAAATAATAATAATCTAGGACTAATAATTAATATTATAAATAGTAATAGTTTAGATTGGGTAATTAATATTATTAAATAAATAAATATTATTATCTTAAAAATAAATCTAGGGCCTGCTATTAATACTAGTAATAATAATAATAAAAAAATAGTAATAATAATAATATATTTTAATTATTATAATTATATATTGTTATTAAATGTTTGTTTTATAATATAGTTTATTATATCTAAATATTTTTTTATATTTCTTTTTTTAATTTTTATTAATTTTTTTTTTAAATTATAGATTTAATATTATTTATTAAAATTATTTTTTTATATAATTCTTATTTATAATAAAATTATAATACTTAGCTTATTATAAATTTATATATTATTATAAATTTTATTATTTTATAAAAATAATATATTTATACATTATTAAAATAATTTTTTTTATAATAAGATTATAAAAATTTTTAATATATTTATTTATTTTAATATAAATATATTTATTAAATAATTTAAATTTATTTTATAAAGGTTTCTATTTTTTTTTTATTTTTATTTATTTATTTTTTATTAATATTAGATTTTTTAATAAAGATATTTATTTTTTAATTTTTTTATTAACTTTTTTTTATATCTTTTTTTATATATCTATTAAATATATTAAATAATTATATTAAAAATTTTTTATTAATATAAACTAGATATCTTTTTATTATTTTTTTATTAACTTATTTATTTTTAAATTAAGATTTTTTTTAAATATTAATTATTAAATAGTTTTAACCTTTATATTAATATTAGATTTATATTATTTAAAATTATAATTTAATAATAATTTAATTAATAAATATTTATATATTTTTATTTTTTTTATATTAATATTAAGGTTTATGGATTTTGTAAAATAAGATTTTTTTTTTTTTTAATTTTTTATTAAAAATTTAGTTTTAAATATAAATCTTAATTATTTAAATATATTATTTAAATAAATTTATTAATCTTAAATATAATATTAATATTAAGATATAAATAATATTTTTAAATTAAAAAAATAATATTATATTATTATTAATAAAATAAATAATGTTATTTATATATAAAATAATTAAAATATTAAAAATTAAGAATACTTAATTTTTTAAAAAATTAATTATTTTAATTTATATTATTTTTATTAAAGATATAATTAATATAAATTATATATAATAATTAATATATATAATAATATATTTATAATTAATAATAAGATAAAAAAATATAATTAATTTAAAAAGATTAAAAATATTTATTTATTAGGATATAATCTAAATAATTAGCTTTAATATTAATTATAATAAAAGATATATTTATTAATAATAATAATAAATTTAATAATAAATAATAATATTTTTAGCTTTAGATAATTAGTATATTTATTTTATTAATTTATTAAAAGTTAACTTTATAATAAAATATCTATAAATATTATATATTATTTTTATAGTTTTTAATATTTTATTTTTAATAATATATTTTATTAATTTTTTTTTTTTTTATAAAAAAAATAATTATTAATAATAATATATTAATTTATTTATATTTTAGCTATTTATATTTAATTATTTATTATGTTAAATTAGTTTTTTAAAGCTTTAATATTTTATATTTATAAAGTTATTTTTTTTTAATATATGTTTAATTTTAGGTATTTTATTTATTATTATATTAAAAATTAATTAATAATATTTTCTTTTATAATATCTTTGATATATATATATATAGCTATTATTAATAATAAAGGTTTAAATTATTTAGTTATTATTTTTATTTAATATATTAATAATAGATATAATAATTTATTAACTAGTTTTAATAGATAATTTTTATTAAATTAGTATTAAAATATTAAATTATATTTTTTTAATTTTTTTTATTAATATAATAGTTGATTATAAGTATTATTTATTTTTTTATTGAATATTTTTAAAAATATTATATAATTAATATATATAATTATTGGATATGTTAACTTATAAATTAACTATTTATATTTTATTAAATAATAAATAATAGCTAATATTTTTTATTTAATTATTATATAATTTTATTCTATTAATATTAATTTATATAATTGTTATGGAATAACAGCGCAATACCTAAAATATCTGCACAGACACCCCTTTTACCCCATACATATAATATTACTATATTTACCTATCTTATAGATTAATATCTTATATAAGATATTTACCTATATAAAATAACTTATACAGAATTAACTAATATATAATAAATAAGGTTATATAAATAAACCTAGCTCTACAACATTATTATAAAAAAAATTATTTTTATTATAATTTTTTAAATAAATATAGTACTATCTTATATTATATAAATATTTATTATTTAATAATTATTACTTATAATAAATAATAAGTAGTAAATAATAAATATATTATATTAACACTTTCTTAATAATTATATATTTAAATATTATATATTTAATAGAATTAATATTATTTTAATTAATAGCTTCTTTTTAAAAACTATTAATTAATTTAAAAATTATAATATTTTAATAGTTAGTTTATTTATTATTTATTATTATATATTTTATATTAATAATTATTATTATATTTAATATATATTTATCTCTTTTTATTAAGAATCTTATATAATAATAGTTAAAAATCTAAAACTTTAAAATAAAATATATTTGATTTAGATTTAAATTAAAATATAATACTTTAATTAATTATTTTTAATAAATAAAAGAAATTAATAAATATATAATAAACTTTAATATAATTTATAAGTTCTTTTTAATATATAAAAATATAATAAAATTTTATAATATAGAGTTATAAAAATAGTATATAGATAATAATAATTTTAAATTAATATTAAATAATAAAAATAAAAAATATAAAAAACTTATTAACAATTTCTATATTTTAGAAATATATAAAAAAAGAATAACTATAATAATAATTTAAATAATATTTTATTAAAAAAAAATTAGTATAAAAATATTCTTATCTTTAAAATTAACTATAGAATATATAAATAATTTATAAAAATACTAAAATAAATTAATAGTAAATATAAAAATATAAATTTTAAAAATAAATATTAATATAATAAAAAAAATAAAAAATAATATTAAGTACAAACTAGAATAAAATCTTAAAATAATATAATAAAAAATAGTTAATAAATATTAAAAATATTTATAAATAATATTAATAATAGTTTAAGATATAGAAAAAATTATATTTAAAAAATATAGAATAATATCTAAAGAATATAAAATTAATATTATAATAAAATAAACTAAAATTATTTTAGTTAATATTTAAATAAATATTAATATAATTTATAAAATTTTATTTTTTATAAATTCTTAATTTGTACTAGTTAATAAATTAAAAAATTAAAAAATTAAAAGTTTAACTTTTTTAATAAAATTTAATAAAATATTTAAAATAAAAGATTTAATTAAATATAAAAAATAATTTGAAAAACTTAATTAATTTCTTAATTAATTAAATAATTTTTTTTTTTTTTACCTTAATAAATTCCTTATAGAATAGTATAAAATTATATTTATAAAAATATATTTTAAAAAAACTATTTTTAATATTTATCTAATATATAAAAAAATATATAATAATATAGTAAAAAAAAATAAAAAATTTAATATCTTAAAAATTAATAAAATTTTTAAAATATTCTTTATATTTATTAACTTTTTAAAATAGAAGTATAAATATAAAAATAAAGTTAAAAAAATATTTAAAAAACTAAATTAATTTAAATAAATAAAATTTATAAAATCTTTTTTTTAATAATTTAATTAATATATATTATTTATAAATTATAATAATAAAGCTCTGTTCTATAGAACTAAAAAAAAACTAAAATTTTAATTTAAATTAAAAATTATTAAATAAAAATTTATTAAAAAAGATATAATATATTATAAAATATAAAGTATAGTTATTAAACTTAATAATACCCTTTATTATTTATAAAAAATTAGATAATTTTTTAAAAAATATTATAATATTAATAAATATTATTTAAATAAAAATACTAAAAAACTTTAATAAAATTAGATATAAATTAGATAAAATATCTAAAAATTTAATAAAATATATAAATTAGGATTTATAAACTTTAATACTATTTAATATTAAAAATAGAAATTATAAAAATTTAATATATTTTTATATTTTTTTGATAATAAATCTAGATATCTTAAAAAAGACTGTTATTAAAATAAAAATAAAAAAAAGTATTATCTTAAAAAATTTTAAAATAATAAATAAATTAAAATAATTTAATATATCTTAATATTAAAAAAATTTAATAAAATTTTAAATAAAATTTAAAAAAAAATTTATTTTAAAATAAAATTAATATAAAAACAAGATATTATTAAAAAAATTAATAAAATAATTATTTAAAAATATATTTTTTTATATTTAAATTATAAAAAAGATAAATAGATTTAAAATAATTTTATATTTAAAATTTATATTTATTATAAATAAAATTTAAATAAAAAATTTTAAGAAAAATATAAAAATTTATAAAAAAACTTTATAAAAGTTATTTATATTATTTTAATTAATTTATTATAAAAATAATAAAATTTATAAAATAAATTAATTTTAATAAAACTAAATAAATATATTAAAAACTATTATATAAAATAAAAATAATAAAAAGATATTATTAACTTTATAATTTAAAAAACTCTTTTATTTATAATATTTTTTTAATAATATAACTAGTTCTGTAAATAATAAATTTATATTAATTATAAATTTATAATTTATATAAAAGAATAAATTATCTATAAATTTATTAAAATAAAAAAATATTAAAAATATTAATAAAAATAATCTTAGAATTCTATTAAATATTATTATATTTATAATAAAATTAAAAATTAACACAGATTTTATTAAAAAATAATTTATAAATATATGATTATTTTTTATAAATAAAATTTTATAAATTAATAAAAAACTTATTAATTATATATTAAAAATAATAATAATCTTTTTTTTTATAATTTAAAAAAAAAAAAGATATATTTTAGGAATATTGAAACTTTTTATTATTAAAATAAAAAATATTAAATATATTAATAAAATAATACAATTACTTAATTATATAAATATTTTAATTTATATAATAATTACTAGAAGGCTGCTGCCGCAGCACTTAAACCCGACTGTAATCATATTTATAGTATCTTACCCTGTGCTGCTCTACTGCCTTCTATAAACTTTTTTTAAGATAATGATACAGAAGTAGACAGTATACAGTATATAAGCATATTATATTTAAAACCTTAAAAAATTCTGCAAACAGGTTTTTCATCTATTATCTACATCCATAACACTAAGTAAGCTTGTGTTTGTCTACACAAGGTATATATATTTATTATTGGGCAACTCTATTACTCAACAACACTCGGCGTAAAACATTTCTTTGTGTGGCTTGCTGAGACAACACATTTTTTGTATAGTACAGGGGCAATAAATCGAGTACGCTCGGGAGTTCTATGTACCCTCCTTTACAGTCGGGCATTATTATAAATAAATAAATTATTTTAAATACTTCTATTATTAAGAATATTATTTAAAATAAATATTTTAAAAATTTTTTAAATTTTTTAAATATTAATTTTGTAAAAGTTATTTTAAAATCTAAAATTAATACTATATATATATTTGTATAATAAATAAAAGAATAAAATAAGAAATTATTTTAGAAATTTTATAAACTTATTTAAAAACTTTATAAAAAATAGAATTTAGAATAAATAAAAAATAGATATATAATAAAAAAATTAAAATTTTTATATTATAAGAAAGAATTATATTAAAAAAATAATAATTTTAAATTAAAAAAAAATTTTAAAGATAATAAAAAATTATTTTAGTATAATCTTTACTATATATATATTAAATTTTATAGAAATTTTAAAAAATAATATAACTATTTTAATAAATATTATTATAAATATAATTTTTAAAAAAAATAATATTAAAATTTAAATATTATTATAACTAATATATCTAATATTTTTTTATTTTTAAAAAATAAAAAGAATATAATTATTTTATAATTATATCTATATTTATTAATTATAATTATATATATTAAAAAGATAAGTTTTACTTAAAATATCTTATATATTTTAAAATAAAATAAATATTTAGTAAATATTTTAAAAATTATAAAATATATAAAAATAATAAAAATATAAAAAATTAAAAATACTTTAAATACCTAGGAAATAGATTAAAATAAACTTTAAAAATTTTTAATTAAATTAAAAAACTAAAATAAATAAAAAATTTATATTTATAATATATATCAATAAAAATTTTATAAAAATATTAATAAATAATAAAGTAAAAAAAAGTTATATATTTATAATTATAATAAAATAATATTAATTATTATTTTACTAAAAAAAAACCTTTATTATATTATAACTTTTTTATAAAAAACTTTAAAATAAATTAAATATAAAATTAATATTAAATTTTTAATTAATAAATATATAGAAATTTATATTATTAATATTCTAAACTTACTAAATAATATCTCTTTAATTTTAAAACTATTATAATTATAAAAATATAATTTAACTATTAATTAATAAATTAAAAAACCTATATTTAATAAATATAAATATTAAAAAATTAATAAAATATAAATATTTTAAAGAAATATTATTTAAGAAGTATATCTTTAACTTATTTAATATCTCTTAAATAAAAAAATTAAAAATTAATTAAAAAATAAACCTAAAATTTTATAACTAATATAGGTATAGATTAAAAAAATTAAAATTATTAATAAAATATAAATCTCTATTTAAATTTTAAATAAAAAAAAATAAGTTTTTTAATTACTATTAAATTATTAAATATTACTATAAATTAATTAATTTATATATTTAATCTTTCTAAAAAAAAAAACTTAATTAAAATTTATATTTATATATAAATATACTAATTAAAAAATATAAATATTTAAAAAATATATTAAAAAAAATTTAAAAATAAATTATATATAATTTTTTAATTTATTAATAAAACACCTAATCTTTTTTATAAAAAAAAAAATTTTAATAAATTATAAATCTATATTAATTATTAAAGTTTTAATATAATTATAATTAAAAACTAAAGATTACTACTATTAATTAGTAAATCCTTTAATAAAATATTAAAAATAAAAATATATATTAAACTTAATTTTATAAATATCTATTATAATATTAAAATTAAATTAAGTAAAAAATAAAAAATAGTATTTTAATATAAATATAGATTATTTAAATATTTAATTATATTTTTTAAATTAATTAATATATTTATTATTTTCTAAATATTTATAAACTATATCTTATAAATATATATTAATATTATATATATAGTATATTTAGATAATATTTTTAATTATAATAAAAATCTTTTTAAATATTAAAAATATATTAATTAAATATTTAAAATTTTAAACTAATATAAGTTTAAAATTAAGTTAAAAAAATCTAAATTTAAAATAATTAAAATTAAATTTCTAGAAATTATTATAATTTTATATAATATAAAAATAAATTTAAAAAAAGTACAAGTTATATAGAATTAATTTATATTAAAAATATTAAAAAAATTTAAATTTTTTTAAAATTTTATAATTATTATAGAAGGTTTATTAAATAATATAACTACTTAGTTTTTATTTTTTTAGAATTTATTAAAAAAAATATTATTTTTAAAATATTATAAATACAAATTAACACTTTTAATATTTTAAAAAAAATATTTATTATAGTTCTAATTTTTAAATTATATATATATAAATTATTAATATAAATTAAAACTAATATTTTAATAGTAGTTTTAAAAACCTATTTATTATAAAAATTATTAAATAATAAATAATACTTAATTATATATCTATTGTATAAATTTAATATTATTAAAATAAAATATTTTATATATAATAAAAAATTTATAGTTATTTTATATATTTATAAAAAATAAAAAATATATTTTTAAATAAATAAACTATTTAAAGTATTTTTAAATTATAAAAACTTTATTTATTTTTTAATTACTAAAAAACTCAGTAAATAATAAATTAAATAATAAAAAATTTTTAATAAATATAATATAAAAATTATTTATTTTAAAAAAAAAAGAAAATATTAGAGTAGATATTATTAATTAATAATTTAATTTAATAAAAGATATCCCTATAAATAAAAAAGTAATTTTAAAATAATAAAAAAATATTATTATTATTAATAAAAAACTTAATCTTACTGTATATAAAATTAAACTTAAAATAATTAAAAAACTAAAAAAGAACTATTAAAAAAATATCATAATTAAAAAAATACTTTAAAATTCTAAAAAAATTATTATATTATTTATTTTAAAAAATAAATATATTCTTTTTAAAAACTTTTTTTATATTTTAAATAAAAAATTATAATATAAAATCTTATAACTATATTATAATATATTAATATATAAATATTTAAAAATTAAAAAAATATAAAAATTTATTATATAATAATATTTCTAGCTTAAAATAAAATAATAAATTAAAAAATATATTAAGATATATAACTTTTATTTTAAAAATAAATTAATAAAATATATATTATATAAATTAGAGCTTGATATTGGTTTGGTTTTTATTCTAAACCACAGTTTATATTACAGCAAAAACTAAAAACTGAACTGAACTGAAAATTAAAATTTGTATATTTTAGTTTAAGAATATTAAACTAAAAACTAGTTTTTAATTTAGGTTATATAGACTTTGGTTTTTAGTTTATTTGTTTTTAAAATAAAAGATATAATTAATATTTTTTAATATACTAAATTAATTTTAATATATTATTTTATTTAAAAAATTTTATTAATAAAATAATACTATTCTATCTATATAAAAAAAAATTAAAAAAAAAAAAGTAATTAAAAAATCTTAAAAATAATTAATAATATAAAATTTAATTAAAAAGATATTAATTAAAAAATTAGAATATTCTATTTAAAAAACTAATTAAAACAAATAAAATATCTAATATTATATTATTTAAAAGAGATAGTAAAATCTTTTCTTTCTTCTTTATTATTAATAAAATTAATATCTCCTTATCCTTTATTATTAATAAAACTAATATCTTTTTTATAATTAACTTTATAAAAACAAGTAATATTATTTTTATAATCTCCTCATCTATTATTATAGATAAAAGAAATATTATTTTCTTAATTATTATTATATTTAATAAAACTATAAATATTATCAACAAATTATAACTTAATAACTTAGAACTAAACTTAATTATTAAAAAAGATAAAAAAAAAAAAATAATAATAATTAATAATATTTTAATAATAATATTAAGATTAAACTTCTTATTTAAATTTATAGAAAATACTAATTTATTAAAAATAAATAATATAAAAATTTTATTATTATTAAAGCCTTTAATATAATTAAAATTACTAAATTTAAATAAAAAAATACTATTATTATTATTATAATTATTATTATAATTATTATAATTATTTTTATTATTATTATTATAATTATTATTTTTATTAATATTTTTTTTTATTTTATATTAGTAATAGTATTTTTTTAACCTTTTATTTTAATAAATTTATTATTTTTATATACTTTATCTAGTCTTTTTATCTAACTAAATAAAAAAATTATTTTTAAAATTATCTTTATATATTTTATTAAAATAAATCTTATAATTATAAATAAACTCTAAGAATTAATAATAAAACTTTATATCTTAAAATATAATAATTTACTTTTTAATATAGATAACTAAGAAATTTAATATTAATAAAACTAATTAAATTAAAACTAAAATTTTATTATATATAATAATAAAAAATTATATTTTTAAATTATATTATTAAGAATTATTCAGTAACTTCTTAAAATATAAAAAAAATATTAATCTAAATATATATATTTAATATTTTTAATATTATACTAATCAAAAATTTATAAATAAAGTAAGAAAATAGAAAATAAGAAAAAATTAAACTTATTAACTTTTATTACTTATAAATCTCCTTTAGAGCCTTTATTAAAAAAAAATATTAATATATAAATAAAGTAATATAAATTAAATAACTAATATTAAAAATTTATTACTAAACTTTACTTTTTTAATTTTTATAGAATCTTAGAAAAGGGGAAGAGCTAATTTTTTTTTAAAATTTTTTTATTAATAATTAGATAATTATTTAGCTATTTAAATTAAATTATAATTTTTTTATTATTTATTAAAATAAGGCTTAAAGGAACTATAGTTATAAAAAAAAATAATAAAGTTAAAATAGATAATTTTAAGATTAAAACTTAATATTAATATTAAGTTTTTTTATATTTTAAAAATTATTTCTTAAATATTATTATAAAAATTAAGAAGATATAGATTATTTTACTTTAAAAATATTATTATAATTTTATTTTTTAAGATTTAGGATAAAAAAATAATATATATATATAAATAAAGATATATTTTTATTATTATTATAATTTAAAATAAATTATTAATAAATTAATATTATACAATAAAATATAACATCTTATATTTAGAATTTTATTTTAAAAAAACAAAAATAAACTAATAAAATAAATTACTATACTTTTATAATAATAATTAATATTATAAATTTTATTTAAAATAAAACTAATATTAATATTTTTTTATAAAGGAAATATAAGATTAAATATAAAATATTTAATAAATAAGAAATTATATTAATAAATTAAATAATATTTAATTAAGATTAAAAGTTATAAAAAAAAAATTTAAAATTTATAAATTTAACTAGGATATTTATATAATAAACTATTAATATTATTATATTAATAGTATAAGTTTATAGCTATTTATATTATAAAATCTCTATTTAAAATAATTTTTATTATTTAAAATAATTATAATTATAAAAATAATAAATTTTTTATTATATATCTTTAAAACTTTTTTATAAATTTAATAAATTATTTTAAATTTAGAACCTTATATCTAAAGATTTATTATATACTATATAAAAATTTAATAGCTTATAATTAATATTAATATAAATACTATTATTTATAATAATAAAGCCTTATAATTATATTATTTTTATTTATTTTTAAAAAATTAAATATATTATAAAATTTTATTTTTTTTAAAGCTTAAAATATATTTATTATATTATTTTTTTTTTAATAGCTTCTAAATTAGTTTAATATATTTATTATTTAAGTTTTTATATTATTTATTTATTAAACTTTCTTAATTTATTATATATATAAATAATTTATACTAAGTTATTATATTTTAAATAATACTTTATTAATAAAATAATATCTTTTTTTTATAAAGTAAATATAAAAAAAATTAATATAATATTTAATATTATTTATTTTAATTATAAATTTTCTATTAATAATTTTGCTAATTTTTAATTTAATAGTAAAAATAAATATATTATTAAAAAAAAAATCTATATTTAATATTAATTAGTAAAAGAAATTTAAATAATTTAAAATAAATTAAATAAAAAAAAAAATAAGTATATAATAAAGATTTTAAAAAAAAAAAATTATAAATAAAAATAAAAATAGAAACAACTAAATCTTTTATAAATATAAATAATATTAAAAAAAAAATTTTTTATATAAAATAGTAATAAAAATACTTTAACAAAGCTTTACTAAAAAAAATTAAAAAATAAAAAGTAAAATAAAAAAAAAAAAATAAATTAATACTAATAAATATATCTATATAAATTAATATTAAATATTATATAAAATAAAAATTTAATATTAAAAAGGAATTTAATACTAGTTATAAATTATTAATCTTATTACTATTTTTAGATAAAATTAATAATAAAAAAGATTTTAAAAAAAATTAATAGATAAAATAAAAATTTAATAATATCACAGCAACATTATAGTAATAATAAAAAGAATTTAAAATAAAATATAATTATATAATTATAGATAAAGATCTTATTAGTATTATTCTAGACAACTTAAATTATATACTAATTAATTTTAAAAACAATAACAAAATTATAGAAAATATAAAAGAGAAAGAATCTTCTAATAATAATAATAATAATAATAATAATAATAATAATAATAAAAATAATAAAGTACTACTACCTAAATATTAAAAAATTAAATATAAAAATATTTTTAACTTAAATAATATTAATAATAATATTAATATAAATAATCCAAACTCTAATAAAATAAAATTATATAATAAGAAAAAAGAATAAGAAAATAAAATTAATAATATTATTGAATTAGATATTAAGAATTTAGATAATTTATTTAATAAAAATAGCAAAGTTATTATAAATTTTTTTAATAACAACTTTAATAATAATTAAAAAAAAAAGTATAAAAATTCTAAAAATCTTTAAGTAATTTAAGAAAATATAATTATATTTAAAAAAGTTTTTAAAATTCTTTAGTTAGATATATAAATATTTATAATAAATAAATAATATTTTTATTTTATTATTTAAATTTTATAGAGTAAAAAGAAATATTACTCTATTAATAAAATTTTAATAAGAATAATTTTAAATAAAAAAATAAGAGAAAGTTAGCTATCTATATATCTAATATCAAATAAATAAATAAAAAAATATTAAAAAAATAAATATAAATAAGTATAAAATATAAGATAAAAAAAACAAAATAAAAATAAAAAAAAATATAAAATAAAAAGATATAAAAAAAACCAGTTTCTTAAATTTATTAAAAATATTTTGATAATAGAGAAAAAGACTTAAAAATTATAATTAAATTAAATAATCTTATTTTATACTTTAAATAATAAAAATTAAATACTAGTAGTAGTAATAGTAATAAAAATATTAATAATATTATCTACTTATTAATTATTTAATAAATATTAATAGTTATAAAGGATTATAAAAATTAGTATATTTTTAAAATTAAAATATATTAGAAATTTTAAGAACTATTTATTATTATTATCTTTATTAAATCTTTTATTTAATTATAAAATAATATTTTTATTTAGATTATTTAATTAATAATAATTTTAGTATTTTTATAAAGCTCCTAAGCCTTATTATTAAAAATATTAATATATCTTAGAATCCTAACATCCTTATTAATAAAATAAAGAATCTTTTATTTCTTAAAAAGACTATTAAATATTTTATTATTTAAAAATAAAATAACTTTCTAAATAATTATAAAAATAAATTAATTTTTTATAAAATTTTTATTATTTTAATTATTTTTAAACTAAAAGTAAGCTATTAAATATATAATAAATTTAATTTATAATCTTATATTAATAAAAAAACTATATTTATAAAAAAAAATAATATAATAAATTATTAATATAACTAAAATTTAATTAAATTAAAAAAAGAAGACTAATAAATATAAATATTTAATAAAAATAGATTTAATAAAGTAAAATAACTAATAAAAGAAATATAATAAATATATTAAATACTATTAATAAATAATAATATATTAATATTTAAATCTAAAAAACTACTAATAGAATAATAAAAAGGATTAATATTAAATTAATTATATAATAAAACTAATATAATAATACTATAAATAAAATAATAAAAAGGATTAAAATTAAATTTTAAATTAATTTTAAAATTATAATATTAAATTCCTGCTTTTTTATTAAGACTTAGGATGTAGGAGTTTTATTCTAAGATTTAATTAATATTTTTTTATTTATTTTTATTATTAATTATTTATAATATTTTTAAAATAGAATACTATATCTTTAAAAAATTTAATTAAAAAAGATTTAAGATTTAGTAGAAATCTATACCTTAATATTATAATTAATTTTAAAATAGAAATAATAATTTAAATTCTTATCAACTATTTTAAAAAATAAATTAATAGATATTTTATTAAATAAAATTTCTAAAAATTATAAAATTATTATCAAAATTTTTAAAAATTATATATTTAAAATATAGATTTTTTTTCTTATATTTAGTAGTATAAGATAATAGTATATTTTTAATAAATAACTATTTATAAAATATATAGTATTAAAAGGTAGTTAAATAAAAAAATAGATATTTAATATTATTAAATATTTAAAAAATAGAAATATTATCTATATAATTATTATTTTATATATAAAAAGAAATTAATTTATATTAATTTTTATTATAAATAAATTTAATAGTTTTATAATAACTAAGTTATTTAATAATTATTTTTTATTAATAATACTTTAAAATCTTATTATTATATAATACTTCTTTTAAACTTTAAAATAATAAAGATTTATATAATATATTTAAATTATTAAAACCAAATATTAAGCTTCTTTTATTATATAAAATAAGATTTAATTTAAAAAATAAAATTAAATAAATTAAAAATAAAATTTTATAATTTATTTTTTTTAATTATAAAGTATTATTAATATTTAATATATAGATTTTTTCTAATAAGCTTATATTCTTTATAATTATAATATTTTAAATAAATAATAATTAAATATTATAATTATATTTTATTAAATTTAAATAATTAATAAATAAGTATATTAAAGATAATATTATTACTATTATTTTTAATATTTTTAATTATTATAATTTTAGAGATTATCTTTTTATAATTATTATAAATAATATAGTAAATAATTACTTTATAATAATCTCTATTATAAAACAGATATTTAGGAATAATAATTAAGATAATAAGATATTAAATAAAATAGTTTTTGATATATTAATAGATAAGATATTTTAGAAAAATATTTTATTTATAATATAAAAACTTTTACTAAATTAAGAAAAAATATAATTATATTTTCTTTATTTTATCTATATTATTTAACTAATTATTAATATAATTATTAATATAATAAAAGTTATAATAATTAATTACTATTATCTTAATCTTTTTATTAATATTAAAATTATAAAGTTTTGGAATATAATTATATTTTTTTATAAAATATTTTTAATAGTAAAATTAAATATTAATTTATAAATAAAATAATATTAAACTAAATATAAATTTAAATTTTTATTAAAATTATTATGTTTTTATTATAATAATTTGAGTATTTTAAAAAAATTTAACTATAATTTAAGTATATATATATTTTAAAGTATAATAAATAAAAGTCACAGTTTATTAATTTAATTCTTAATATTAAAACCTGTTGAAATTTAATAGTGTAAATATTTTTTTAATTTATATAATTTTATAATATTATTTATAAATAGGTTTTTTATAATTAAAATAATTAATATTAAAAGATATATTCTATATTTATAAAATGGTTTTAGATAAAAGAGGTAATTAAAATTTTATAACTATTTTATTAATATATATTATTTTTATTTAGATTAATATAACCAAGTATTTATATTATTTAAAAACTTTATAATTAATTTTTTAATTATATCAAAAATTTTATAGCTTAATATTATAGATTTTATATTGATTAAAAAAAAAAATTTTATAATATATTTAATATTGGCTTTAATAAGTTTAAATAATATTATAAAAAAATAAAAAATAATAAAAATATTTTTTATAATTTTAGTTTTATATTAATTCTAATTATTAAATTTAATATATATATTTTTTTTTAATTAAAATCTACAATATTATAAATTTTATTATATAAAGTTTATAAAGTATTATTTAACTTATTATAATAAAAAAGATAATATTATTATAAATAGATAAGTTTAGTAGTAATTTTTACTTTAAAAATAACTTTTATTTTAATTTATTAATAATAAATTATTTAATTTATAGTTTTATAAATTTAATAATCTTTTTATTAAAGTATAAATTTTATAATAAGATATGGACTTCTTAAATAAAGTTAAGTATTAAATTTAATTTAAAATTAAAATAAGATTTTTTTTAAATAAAATAATAATATATTAATTTTATATTTAATAATTAAAATATTTTTTTAATTAGTAGAAGTGAAATACTTAGATTTATCTCTATTTTTTAAAAATAATAAAAAATATATTTATAATATTGATTATATTTGTAGATATTAAATATATATTTAATAATATATAAGATATTATTATCTATTATTATTATAATTTACTACTAAAAATTATATAATATAAATAATTTTATAAATAAAATAATATTTTTAGAATCTAGTTATATTTTAAAATTAATATCTTCTTACTTTTTAATAATATTAATAATCTATAAATTATTTTATAAAATAAAAAATTATTAAAAATTTTTATAAAAAAAATAAGAGTTTTAAGCTAATAAAAAATTCTATATTAAATATAATCACTTTTTCAAAAACAATAAATATATTAAATAAAAAAAATTATAAAGAAAATTAAAAAGAAAAATAAGTATTTAAATATTATAAATAAGAATTTATTAATTAACTAGTATTTCTTTTTTATATAAATATTATTTTTTAATTATAAATAATTTAAATTATTATTTATTAAGTTTATTTATTATATTTAAATTACAATTTAACTTAATTTAAAAACTTATTTATATGTTATTTTATATATAAAACTTTAAAAAAGCAAATAAACTAAAAACTAAAGTTTATATAATTTAAATTAAAAACTAGTTTTTAATTTAATATTTTTAAATTAAAATATATAGATTTTAATTTTTAATTTGGTTTAGTTTATATAATATAATAGTTAGTTTTTGGTTTCAGTTAATCATTGTCAAGCTCTAATATAAATATTTATAATTAAATAAAATATTTATTAAATTATTTTAAATTATAATTTATAATTTTATATAAGAATTATTATTTTTAAAAAACCTCTTAATAAATTAAGTTTATAATAAAATTTTAATTATAATTTATAAATTAATTAAGATTATTATCTTTAAATTTTAAAATAATTCTTAAAAAATAAAAAAATTTTTAATAATCTATAATAAACAAATATTTAGCTAATATAAATTATAAAAAAAATATATTTATAATAAAGATTTACTATTTAATAATAAATATTAGAAATATATTATAAATATTTTAAATATTAAATTTAATATAATAACTAAAAAAAAGCTTAAATTAATAAAATTTTTAAATAAAAAATTTAAATAATTAAAATATATCTTAGATTATTTTTTAATTATATATAAAATAATTAAATAATATTATTATTAATAATAAAATTTATATATAATTTATCAAAATATTTAATTATAAATTATATATTTTATAAAATACTATAAAAATAGAATTTATAGATTATATAACTAATTGTTACACTTCAGCCCAGTACCAGGTCAAACATACTTCATTTTAAAGTCTCTAACTCTCAGCTACTACTATATAAAATTCTTAATAAAAAAAAATAAGTATATATCAAATATAATAATAACTATTAAAATAAAATATATAATAATAATAATAAATAAATTTTATAATTATTAAAATACTATAATTTAAAAATTAATTAATAATTTTTAAAAAGAAATTATTAATCTAGATAAAACTATTTTAATTAAATATATAATATTTTAATATATAAAATAATAAAAAATATTAATATATTATACTTATTATTTACTATTTATTATTTATTATAAAAAGTAAGTATTAAGTAGTAAATACTTATATAATATAAAATAATACTATAATCTATATTAAAAAAATTATAATAAAGATAATTTTTTTTTATAACAACATTTAAAATAAAATTCTATATTTTATATAATTAAATTTATCTATATAATTCATTTATTATCTATAAATTAATTCTATATAAATTATTTTATATAAATAAGTATTTTATATAAGATACTAGTCTATAAAATAAATAAATATAATATTATTCTATATATTATATAATAAAAATATTTATATAAATTAATTTAAATATTATATTATTATTCTATAACACTATCCTCCTTTTTATAAGAATTAGTAGTATATTAATTTTAAATATAAAAATAATAATATAAAATAAAATAATATAAACTTTTTAAATATAATAAAATTATATAAATAAATATAATAAAATAGTTTTTTTAATTATTAAATCAAGTAAATTTCCTTCTTTTTTTTAATATATTTATTTATATAATACAATTCCTTATTATTTCTCAATATATCTATAATTTATATTAAAAAATCTTTTATTAATTATCATCTTAATCAAGCTTTTAGAATTAAAAAACATAAAAAAAAATCTTAAATTATATATAAATTTTATAAATCCTCTAATTTTAACTATTAAATAAATTTTTTAATAAGTATAAAATATATTTACTATATTTATTAAAATTATAATTATATTTTTAAAAATTTTAGTAAATTTTTTTTATTTTATTAAATATAATATAATTAATATAATTAATTTTTAATAATAAATTATATTTTTTATTTTTTAAATAAAGCTTATATAAATTTTAAATTAATAAAAAAAAATTAAATATTAATCTCTTTTAAATATTTTATTATTTTTACATTTTTTATTTAATTTATTAATTAAATTATTAAAGTATTATTAAAAATAATTTAGTTATAAAAACAACTAGATTTAATAAAATTAAAAATAAAAAATATTTTTTAAAAAAAAAAATTTACTATTATAAAAGCAGAAACTTTTAAAAATAAATTTAAAATTAATTTTTTAATTATATTAAATTTAGATTTTAATTTTAAAGCTTTTTTAATTTCTACTAATAATAATATTAGATTAAATATTTAAATATTATATTATACTATATATTTAGAGAATATAATTAATATTAGTTTATTCTATATTATATATATATTTCTAAAAATAATTCTATAAAATTCTATTATATAAAAAAAAATAAAATAAATAAATAATTAGTTAATTTCTCTATTCTTCTTTTATTCTTTATTTTTTATTATAATAATAATATATCTTATTTATTTTAATTATTAATAAAAATTAACTCTTAAATTAGCTATTCTATATTTTCATTTTAAAACTAAAATAAATATTAATATTTTAAATAAAATATTTTATTATTAGAATAATATTTATAAAATCATAAACAAGTTTATTTATATTTTTAAAAAAAATAAGTTTTGTATATATATAAGTTTCTTATATTTAATAATTATTATAATATTAAAAAATGTTATTTTAAAATAAATAAATTTTTTAAATTATATATTATTAATTAATTTTATAATCCTTTAATAATCTTCTTAAATCTTTTTTAAGATTATTATAATTAGTTTTACCTTATTTTATAAATATTAAATTTACTAAAATATTATTTAATAAATTCTAGTAATATATTATTTTTTAATTATTATAAATCTTTTTTTAATAAATAATTTTTTTATTTAATTAAAAATTTATTAACTAATATTTCTAAGTTTTTTTTATAATTTAAAATTTTTTTAATTTTATATTTATTATAATTATTTTTCTTAATTTTTAGATTATCTATTTTTTTTTTAAATTTATTTAATATTAATTTAAATAAAATAATATAAAATATTTTATAAATTTTTAAATTTTTTAAAATATAGAATTTAAAAAAATATTTATTTAATTTTTTAATTATAGTATATAATTTAAATTTTTAGAAATTAAATTTTTAATTAAATTTTTTTATTTTAATATTTTTTATAAATAAATATATTTTATCTTTTTTTTTTAAAAAAGATATTTTTGTCTTTTTTTTATTATAATTATAAATTATAATTTTAGCTATAAAATCTAATTTATTTATTAAATATTTATATAATTTATTTATATTTTTATAATATTTTTTAATTTTAGATATTTTATTTTTTATAAATAAAATTAATTATATAATTCATAAATTCTATCTTTATAATATTTTATAAAATATATAATTTATAATTAAATATTTTAATAAATTATAAATAAGTTTTATTATTAATAATAACATTATCCAATTATTTTATATATAATTAAAAAATAATTTAAAATATATCTTAACTATTTAGATTCTTTATTTAAAAACTCTATTAATTTAAATTTTTTTCTTAATTATTATATTAAGCTTAGTATCTAAAATATTTATAATATATTTTTAATATTTATTATTAAATAATAAATTTTTATTATAAATATATTTTTTTTATAATCTATATTAATTAAATATTTATTTATTATAGATTATTAAAAGTTTTTTTATTTTTTAAGAATTATTTTATAGTTTAAAAATAATAATCTTAATTAATCTATATATTATAATTAAAATTTTATTATAGATTTAGTTTATTAAAGAGTTTTTTAAAAATAATAATCTTTATATAAAATTATAAATTATAATTTAAAATAGTTTAATAAATATTTTATTTAATTTTAGATATTTATATAATATATATTTTACTAATTTATTTTTAAAGTAGAAATTATATATTTTAATATATTTTTTAATTTATTATCTTATTTTAAATTAAAAGTATTATTATATAATAAATTTTTATATTTTTTTTATTCTTAAATAACTATATATTAATATATTATAGTATAATTATAAAATTTCTTATTATAATTTTTTATTTAAAATATAGAAAAAGTTCTTAAAAAGAATATATCTATTTTTTAAAATAAAAAATATAATAATTTTTTTAGAATTTTAGAGTATTTTTTTTATTATTATATTTTTTTAATAACTTTCTTTAAATTTAATAACTATTTTAAATTCAATCTTATAAATAATAAGATTAAGTCTTTTATTAATAATAATAATATTTTTTTATTATTTTAAAATAACTTCTTTATTTATAAAAATATCTTTTATTAAATTAAATTACTAGTTAATAATATTTATTTTAATATTTTCTTTTTTTTTAAAATAAATAATTTTTATATTATATTTATTAAAGATTTCCTACTATCTAACCTATTATCTACTAAATTCTTTAATAATTAAAAAATAAATAAAGTTTTTATAATTTAAAAATATTTTAAATAGTTTATCTATCTAAAAATAGATTTTTTATTTTTTATAAGTATATAAGATAACTATAAATTCCTTATTATATATAAGATATTTTACTTTAATAATATTAAATTTATAAGATAAATAAATAATTAGATACTATTTATTATTAAATAATTTTTATAATAAATAAACTTTTAAAACTATTATTAAAATATCTATTTTAATTTATATTAGTAATTTATATATATATAGTTTAAAAATAGATACTATAATAAATATTTTTTTAAAATATAAAAAATATTAATTTATATTTATATTATTTTAAAATATATATTCTTTTTAATAAATTTTAATAAGGTAAAAGCTAAATAGCTATATTATTAAATAAATCTTTTATAATAATTATAAAATTTTAAAAATATTTAAATTTTTTTTAAATATTTTTAGTATAGGTTAATCCTATATAACTTATACCTTCTTTAAATTTATTTTTATATTATATAAAGTTATAATAATTTTTAGAAATTTAATTTTTATTATTTTAAATTTAGATTTTTTTAATTTAATCTTTAAT